>JAKKZJ010000024.1:1768547-1788647 GCA_033441845.1 Pangasius mekongensis | reverse complement strand
ACATACATATAAAACGCTCTCATATTCAAATAAAACGCTCTCACATACATATAAAACGCTCTCACATTCATATAAAACGCTCTCACATTCATATAAAACGCTCTCACATACATATAAAATGCTCTCACATTCATATAAAACGCTCTCACATTCATATAAAACGCTCTCACATACATATAAAACGCTCTCACATAGATATAAAACGCTCTCACATTCATATAAAACGCTCTCACATTCATATAAAACGCTCTTACATACATATAAAACGCTCTCATATTCAAATAAAACGCTCTCACATACATATAAAACGCTCTCACATTCATATAAAACGCTCTCACATTCATATAAAACGCTCTCACATACATATAAAATGCTCTCACATTCATATAAAACGCTCTCACATTCATATAAAACGCTCTCACATACATATAAAACGCTCTCACATAGATATAAAACGCTCTCACATTCATATAAAACGCTCTCACATTCATATAAAACGCTCTTACATACATATAAAACGCTCTCACATACATATAAAACGCTCTCACATTCATATAAAATGCTCTCACATTCATATAAAACGCTCTCACATTCATATAAAACGCTCTCACATTCATATAAAACGCTCTCACATTCATATAAAATGCTCTCACACACATAAAACGCTCTCACATTCATATAAAATGCTCTCACACATATAAAATGCTCTCACATTCATATAAAATGCTCTCACATACATATAACTCGCTCTCACATACATATAAAACGCTCTCACATTCATATAAAATGCTCTCACATTCATATAAAATGCTCTCACATTCATATAAAATGCTCTCACATACATATAACTCGCTCTCACATTCATATAAAACGCTCTCACATTCATATAACTCGCTCTTGCAATCACATAAAATGCCCTCCTATACATATGAAATGCTCCTGCATGCACATAAAGTTCTTATATACTGTACATAAAGGCATTTACATTCACACAAAACTCTCACATTCATATTCTTGCATTCATATAAAATGCTCTCACACATAAAAAGCTCACATTTATATACAACACTGTTGTCTTCACATAATTACATAGAAATTCATATAAAATGCTTCACAATTCCATAAAATGTCCACATTTACACAAAATCCTCTTCCTGTCATGTAAATCACATTCTCACACTCAGAAAACAGTTCTCTCGCATCCCATTATTTTCACCTCACATTTACATCAAAGTGGTTCAGGGAAAACGTGATCACTTTTACCTTCAGTTTGTTCTCTTTCCTGTTGACGATGACGGCGCTAATCTGCTGGTCCATGAATATAAGGATGGTGACGAGGAGCGCGGGCACGAAGCTAGCCAGATAAACCCACCACGGGTTCTTCCCAAACGGCATGACGATCCAGCCACGGTCTGGACGCGTGGGCTACGTGACGGAAAACAAAAAGCATCTATATTTTATCCATTTATAGTTACATTTAATGTTGTAGAATGTCCATGAAAAAAATAAGTTTCTCTTTTCACTTATGTTATAGCAGCTTTTATTGCAGTCTAAATGACATGTAAGGTATGGGGGGTGTGTGTGTGTGTGTGTGTGTGTGTGTGTGTGTGTGTGTGTGTCCTCTTTCACCTTGAACTCAGTAGGCACGATCAGTTTAGGGGTCTTCAGCCCCATGAGCATGTCCAAACCCACGAACGTCATGATGGACATGAAGATGGAGAAGTCGCTAACGAGTTTCCTCATCTAAAAAAAAATAAATAAATAAATAAAATGAAAAAATCAGAGTGACATGAAAGGACACATCAGCATTCGCTTGTCTTTTTCATCGTAGATACTTTTTTGAAAGCTGAAACTTATTACATGCTTTAAATCCCAACATGACAGCTGTTACCTTTACTGATATATTTTATGAGTTAGATGGATTGCAACATTGCAACTTTATCCCCCTGTTACCATAGCAACCAACAGAGTACTGATAAATAAACCAATATCCGAGGCCTTAAAAATCTGAGATGAAAGATCGTTTCTTATGTATTGCTTAATAATTTATTTGGCTTAGAGATTTGTTGCGGAAGTTAGTTGTGCTAAAAACCGTAGGCCTTCGCTTTCAAACAAGACCTATTGACCAATCTTACCTTATTCATTATTTGTTATACATTACGTTATACAGTCCCTGCACCAATCAAAAATCTGGTCATTCATAAACATATATACATTTATATCAAAAACAGGAAAAAAAAATAAAGAGAAAATAGACCTCTGAAGGGAGGGCTTTTTCCTCCCTTGCTGTACTGAACTACATTAATGGCACCATACTTTATATTGTATTTAACTTTGGACTAATTTGGAATAATCTTCCAATTTGGAGCTAACTGAACTTGGTGCAGATTTACTCTCACAAATTATAATTCACCTCAAACGACAACTCGGAGTCATGTACCGGACTTAAATCCCTAGAGAACCTAATGCCGTAATTGGTTTCTAATCGGGTTAATGTTGCTCTTGCGGCCCACGATGTTCATCTACAAAGTATGAACAACTGGCAGCTTTCCAGTGTCTCCATGTACTTGGCCAGAAGTTAGACGTTCCAATAAAAGTGGGCGGGGCTAGTCTTGAGTGAAGCTTATGTGAAATGTTTGTCAAAACTGTGCGTTCTTGCTCAAGTCTATGGGACACATGTCCTGTCCCAAATGGTGCACTTTTGGTCTTGCAGTCCTGCCTGCAAGGTTCACGAGATCATAGAGTTTTTCTTTTCTCTATTTGCATGTATGAACAGATTCTAAGAGCCTTTTTAGCTTGACCAATACTTACCTCTGACTGAAAAACCTTCGTGATTATTACTACCCTTGAGGAAGAATGTAGGCAGCCAAAGCAAACTAGCAAGCGAAGCCTACTGTGCCTTACTCTTTAACCAGCTTAGATGGTCCATGTAAAGTGAAACAATCCCCGATTCTCCCAGCTTGCACCATTTATTTATAGTTGAAAGCAGGCTGTCAATCAAGCATGCTCATTAGAATATTAGGCCACACCCACAGTGTTCTCAGATCTTACACTGGACACTTCTATAAAAGGTAAACAAACAACTATTGTAGTGTATGTAATTAATCCTGTTTCAAGCCCCTATAGTGATGCACCAAAGGCTCATGGGAGTTTAAAGGGATAATAACTAATACGTCTCACTGACTATGCTAGCATATGTCTGTACGTTTTATACGTGTTGTCGTCCCTACAGCTTACTCTCCATTAAAAATGAACTTGGATGTGTAATTAATTCAGAATTGCAGCGTCCTTTTCTACAATTTAACAAAACAGCATCGTTTTCTGAAAATGAAAGGAGTCAAATCAGTGCTGGTGGACTTTTTTTTTTTTATTTTATTTTTTTTACTTTTTTTGGAACCATGAATCTGAGAAAGCACTTTGAGACACGAGTGTGAATGTGAGTGTGAGAGAAAAACTGTGTGTGTACGTGTTAGAGGACTCAGCATTCAGCAGAACATGTAAGAATGAAAATTTCATCGTGTTCTCTCTCTCTCTCTCTCTCTCTCTCTCTCTCTCTCACACACACACACGTTTTTCATTTCTGCTCGCACCTTTGTAGGAAAGTAGCGGCTAAATTTGAACTTCTTCAGCGAGACGGTCATGGAGTAGGTGCCAAAGAACAAGATGAAAGACATGAGTGCCAAATCTGGGACAAACTTGCAGGAGCTTCCCACCAGCTGGCCGCCGTATTTGAGACACTCTTTCTTGCTGAGCTGACTCCAGTCGAGAGCTGTTATATTCATCTGGGAGAACACAGCAGAGAGAGAGAGAGAGAGAGGGAGAGAGAGAGGGAGAGAGAAGGAGATGGGAAAGTGAGAGAGTGACATGATAAACGTGAGGTCCATTCATAAAATATAGATAAAACCCCAAAACCACAAGGAAGATTCAATCCACTTTCATCATAACTCCTTTCAGGACCGCTCGAGACTCGCCCCATTTGAATATAAACGAGAGTCATTGAAAGACATGAATCAAAAGTTTGTGAGGCTCGAGCCCTTCGGGCAGCACAAATTAAAGCAATTTTTTTTTTTTTTTTTTTTTTTAAACAGATAGAGAAGTACTTACACCAAAGAGAGCAGACGTATTATCGAGCACAGGAACTACAACACCAAAGAGCATCGAAGCCACTAAACAAACAAGAGGAGGGGAAGAGAAAATGACAGGAATTAACAGAATGGAGGGAAGAAACAAATTTGAGATGGGGGAATTGCAATTTGTTGTTCAATCGCATCACATCTGTGTGCCACAAAAGCCAACAGATGGTGCTTGGAATAGAAATTACAATCAGGGAATTTTAATTGTGGGCTTCAAAATCCCCAAGAGGAAAAACTGAGAGAGAGAGAGAGAGAGAGAGAAAGAGAAAGAAAGAGAGAGAGAGAGAGAGAGAGAGAGAGAGAAAACATCCTGGAATTTCATTCTTATGCACCACAAGGCAGATAATTTAACAGAGTTTAACTTTGATTAAAAAATACGTGTCAGGCATGGACAAATCCAAAAAGCAAACCACAATCAAAAGTCTACAGGAAAAAAGAATCAGGAGATCATCAGACGGATTGAACTTCGCTTGTACCACAGCGCTGTGGAATTCTGGATTTTGATTGGATAAAGGGACATGAATGGTGGACGGTCGTTGGTAAATAACAAAGAAAATGTTGATATGGTGGTGTTTCCTGTAAGGATATATTTATTTAATATTTATGGAAGGAGTCTCCAGTGTCAGCACTTTGTTACAAAGCAGCAAGAACAGAGGAGTTCACGCTTTGCAGTTTATGAGTAAGAGAGGAAAAAACAGCAGTTGGTGACGGAACAACTGTTTATAATCTATAAGCTATAGTCTAAGTGATGAAAGGACATTTCACAACATTAAATGTAGCCATAAATGGATAGAAAGTATGATGTGTCGAAGTACGAACCCGATAAACAAACAGACGAGGTTAAAAGTGTGTACAGAAACATGCTGACTGGGAAAAGGTGGTTGCGGTTAGTAATCCAGGGAACTAGAATGAAATAGTGACTGTGTGTTTAGTTTGTATTTTAACTGAGGATTCTGGGAAATGGAGTTCCTGTTGGTACGTGACAACATGCTGCTTGTTTGGCGCACATTAACCGCACAATGACACCAAGCTGATACTCACACATGCGAAATGGCGGCCATGTTTGCAGCAAAAATAAGCACAATGCAAATCAGTTACAATAATTATAAATACATGGCTACTTCTTATCAAACAGGAAATGCATTATGTAATCAATATTTCTGCATAATTCAGATCATCACTCTACAGATAATATAATACATAGTGAAACACTGCTAATGTTAGCATGGATAAAAACCAAGCTGAACCTCACGAGTTTTTATTTATTGCTCTACGCCAAAACTAGGGATCAGTTTCACAGTCCACTGCATTTGTGATGTTTTCATCTTAAACATACCGTACGTTATCTACAACAAATTTTCATTAAAAAATCTAAAAAATCTAGCTAGATACATAGCAAGCCTAGAAAGTCTAGCTAGCAAAGTGCATAATGACCATTTTATACATATGGATTTTATATACTCAACATACAGTATTTTCAGAACCAGTATGTTTCCTCATGGTGGTACATTAAGGTACTTCATGTTTAGCAAGCTAGCAGGCTAACTACCCATCCATCTACAGAGCAGTAATCTGACATATATAGTATAATTCATATAATACTTGAAAGACTCAAAAATCGTCTTCATGTAAATAGTTTTCCTGAAAAATTGTGATTGCATGTCCAAATATTTACTGAACATATTAAGGACTGCTTGGAATTCAGAACTATGTTACATGAGTAAGAACAAAAGTTGCGTCCAAAAGTTACATCAATATTTATGTGAGGAAAGTTCCTTGTATTCAGAGTTGGTTTACGCACGTGTTTAGGTCGATTTTCTTTTCCATTCCATTTCCCATTCACATTATCCAAATCAAACTTTGAAGTTACACCTGAGGTCTGAATACTGATATACGCATTTTCAGTATTAAGTCCTCACTACGTGCACGTAGCTTAACATGCTCAAAAATTATAACTGTAGAATTTGCGACAGGGAATGGACTTCTAAAACCTTCTCATTGTTCACAGTTGGTCAGTGTTGAAGTACTGATGATTCCCAAGTGCACAGTAGCTAACATTAGGACATGGCTTAAAAACAAATTAGGAGCTCTTGATATCATCAGCATTCTAACACGTTGGAATTCCAGGCTAAATATTGAGAGTGAAAGCTTGTGAGTTTCAAGATTAGCTTGTACCACGCTAACTCAGCGTAACCCTGCGCCAAGAATGGACTCACTCGTGTCTGGCGCGACACATTCACACTTGTACGCAGTGATGAAGTCGGGCTGGAAGTCGGTGTTGATGGGATAGTAGCTGAAGGACCTAGCCATCTTCTTGATGGCGTCTGAGATGAAGATGAAGGAGATGAGGCTGGAGAAGCCCTCCTCGGTGAAGCGCGTCATGTATTTGATGATGTAGCTGGCGTCGGTGGCCACCAGAAAGAAGCACTGAATGCACGAGTGCATGCCGATCCACAGCCTCAGCTCCATGTAGTCCATACTGCTGCTCCTGAGATGTGATCAGTAAATCTACAGAATTGAGATGCTCAAAGACGATTAAGGAGTGTAATTACTGTAATTACTGTTAGCAATACTAGATGCAAAGCAGTCATTTCTATAAAATGTATACAAAACAACCCTGCAAGTATACACTTCTAATCCAAAGTTTTGAAATTCTGTAACAGTTTAATCACTGTTACGCAATAAACAAAATAAATTAGGTACAGAACAGAAATTAAATAAGCAATAACGTTATATAAGCTGTGCTGCTCCAACAGTAAAAGTCTTTGTGTTAATGGGCCTAATCAACAAATATACACTGTGTACAGCATCTGAACCTTTTCCAATTAAATAAACTTTTCTTTCATTTAAAATCAGGCCACTGAAAATGCTAATATAGTAAAGATTCCAAAACTTTTGACTGGCAGTATCAGCTTATTAAATTAATATTAATAGATTCACAGTTTGCTCATTTATCTGTGATTATGTTGAATGTGAAAACAAAATTGTGGCAGAACCACAGGGAACCCATTTCAAACCCGAATTTATGAATTTCAAAAAAAGTGCCTCAGCAGGTCAAGCACGCCTTCAGATTGTGGAGTGCCAGACGAACCACTGTTATTCACGCAGGTAACAAATGCATCGAATCAGGAGGCAAATTAGTCACGGCTGAGCGAAAGCTGCTGGCGTCGCACACTGTGTCAACGACAGGAGACTGATGAATGCCTGCTGGTGTGAAGGGTCTATGCTGAGCCCAAGAAAAAAGATCTCGTGGAATAATTATAGTCAGAAACCAGTGCAGGGGTCAAAGCATGTGGATCATTCAAGACATGTTTGCTGTCTGACGTTTGCTTCTATAGTTTTGCACTGAAGATATCAAGCTAATGTTGTTTCTATGTGATGGAAGGCTACCACATTAAAAGTCACATTAAGAGTAATGACACGCTCTAAAAGAAGGAGGAGTTAGCATGAGGTTTTTGTAGCTCTCACGCTGCAATGGCTGAGCTGCATTACTGGAAGATTTAGCTGATATCGTGCTTAGTTTATCACAATAATTCATCGTTTATTCACCGTTTATTCATCGTTTTCATCTCTCTGAGAGCCTTGCCTTTTGTGTAGGGGTCACTAAATGTAAATCAGCTGTGTCATGAAAGCATTTGGTAATTTGGAACTGATTGGCATTTCAACATACACACGTGATTATGAAGAAAACCAGTGTTAACAAGACTTTTGGAAATTTGGTGGGAAATTTCTTCGTTCAGAGTTCAGTGCAATTATTAGCACCATGTCTACTGCTTGTGTTTGTTATTCATTGTCTGTGTGCTTTTGTTTATGTTTTGGTTCTGGTTCCACTCCTGTTGTGTCACTGGTTTGCTTCTCTATTGTCTGCACCTGTTCTGTGTTAGTTAGTTAATTAGTAATGAATCTCTATATGCTTAATTTCTGAGCTTTGTTTTCCTTGTTTCTACATTCCATGTTTCCTGGTTTTGACCCTTGCCCATTGCTCGATTGTTTTTCACTTATATTCATTGTTTGAAGTTTCCTGAAGAACTGTTACTGGTCCTGAAGAGCATGCTATGGATTACAACTATGATTACTCTATGCAACAGCTCTTACTTGCTGAATTCATAGAGCAGCTTCTCGAAGATGAGGATGGGTCCGGTGGAGCTGAGGATGATGAGGGGCTGACCGCCAAAAAGGCAGAAGACTGTGCCGGCCAAGGCTGTACCCAGGAAACTCTCCATTACTCCCTGAGGGAAAGAAAGAGAGACAGAGAGAAAGCGTGAGAGAGATTTAGCTCTTCTAGAACAAACCAAACTCACTGCACAGAATAAGAAAGGATTGGAGAGCACCACATGGTTTGAAAGTACAACTTCACTACGAATTGCTACGAAAGGTCCGTGGTTTACCTGGTAATTGTCTGTTGCGTCTCCCAGCAGGCCACCAAAGGTAATTGCATTGGTGATGCAGCCCAGGTATATAAAGAGCACGGCTGAGACTGATTGGATGTGAAAACCCTCATAAAAGTCACTGGGATACCAGGGTATTTTTCTCTTGATGTCTAGGAACAGACCTCCGCAAAACCTATCACCCCCCCCACACACACACATACAGGTTTCTAATACATAATTCAATACAGGTCTATACACCACATTAAAAAGCAGGTAGAGAGGAAGAGAGAGAGAAGGAAAAGAAGGACAGAAAGGCAAAGATGCGTTCTCCACTGACTTTTTTTAATGGCCATATTTATCACCTTGAAATCGCCCTCTCTAGACATTTTGGAGCCATCTCCAATTATTTGCACTCTCCAGACTAGCCTTGCAGCTGACAAGCAAAGTGTTTTAGTGTTTTAAGGGGACTTCTTCAGACTGAAGCACCCTCCAGTCCATCATAAGCCTGCTACCTTCCATGACACTACTGAGGGATAATTGGAACTTGCCTGCCCGTGTATGCCAGCTCTTCACCGAGCTCATGCGGCACAGGCATCTCCTCATCCTCAGCAGTACCGCCCCCGGCTCCCGCAGTGCCATTCATCTGACCCAGCTCGTTCAGAGAGAACACCGACTTCCTGTATCAGGGAATAAGACCAGAGACTTGAAGTAGCTGAAGGATAAATGGTGCAGCAAATGGATAATCATTAACTACAAGCTTTCTGATTTGTAGCTCAGGCATGCCAGTGGCAATTAGTAAGTCATTTCCATGCAAGGTTCAAGCTCCACAAACCTCATACACATTCAGAAACATTATGCAGGAAGGAGCATAAGATGGCACTCGGTTTTTCTCCTGTAATGCTTCTGATTACAAATAATGTTGAAATACTACATAGAGAGAATACAATGTGAAAATTAAAAGCAAGAAGAAATGAATTAATATGATCAAAGACCATGACTTCTTATTCATAGACACCCCTTCAAGGGCCCTTCATTCAACCCCAGTCCCACTTGCTCAGAAAGACAAACATGGCAAAAACCACAGAAAAAACTCTAATCGACGGGGGAAAAATGTCGCCAGAAAAACCAACAAAAGTAAATCATGTTGTGCAAGGGCGATGAAGTTGGATGCCGAATTAGCTACATTTGTCCTGGATAGGTGATCACTAAGGCTAACTCTTTATTTAAAGAACAGGTTGGTACTTGGTTGGTACAAAACATCACTGGGTTCCTATCCTATCAAATTATAGTTATTGTTAAAAAGCCCATGTTTTGTAACTCTCCATCCTCCTGACTATTCTGGCTTTACCTCTTGTCAGCAGAGGGCACTTTTTTGGGTGGCTCGATGCGAATTTTGGGGTCCCACTCGCCAGGTGGAAGCACAGTCACCTCATCCAGAAACTCATCGATGCCTGCAATCAGGTCCTCTCGGTCCCGGGCCTTATATGCCACATCACTAAAGAGCTGGAGAAAACATTTGCGGTGTTACTATGCTGGATTTTGTTGACTTGCTCTGAATCTCTAAAAAAAAGTTTATATTCATGCTTACATCATCCACCATTAGTGTAGCAATAGCGCGGCCAATTTCGTTGTAGGACTTGGCTTTGCCAGGGGGGCCCAGGAGCACAAACAAAAACCTGTAATAAGAAAAGTGAAATTTAAAAACAAACTTGCATTTAAAATTGGATATCTGGAGGTCTGTATTTCCCTGTTGCCAAACAATCAAGGAATTAGAAAGCCATAGGTCTTCACACTTTATGATGGTACCTGGTAGGAAAGGCTTAATAATGGTAAGGAATGTTAATGGTGTTAATGGTGGTATAGGAGTAGTAACAGAGTAACAGAGCCAGGAACGGCCAGTAAAAGAGCTTAGTAACAGAGCCAGGACCTTGCTCTGGAGTGGTACATGTGGTACTTGGTGGGAACCAGGACCTTGATTGAGAGGGGTAAGTGTGGTACTTGGTGGCAAGTGGGACCTTGATAGAGAGGGGTAAATGTGGTACTTGGTGATTAGTATTTGGTCAGTACTGAGACCTTGGTACCTACCAAATATCAGATTTATTATTCCATACATTTATTATTAATCCAAGGTCTCGGCTCCCATCAGCACAGTGGTAAATGTGGTACTTCATGGGCACTGGGACATTACACAATGCTAAATTTGGAATTTGGTAGGTACTAGGGATCTTGGTATGAAGTGTAAACATAGTACTTTGTGTGGGAAGTGGGATCTTGATAATCATTGGTAACGATTGTACCTGGTAGGCACTGGAACCTCAGTCAGGCCTCCTAGTGTTGTGGCCTGTGCAAGTCGTACAAAGGCCACAAAGGGTTTGTCAAGGAAGTCCACCTCACCAACAAGCACGTTGGATGCCTCTGCATCCCTGGGGATCTTCTTCATGAACTTGTTCTTTAGCTGCATTTATAGTTAGCAAAAATATGTCAGATATGAACATCAGTATTAATGACATCATACTCATCCTTCCTATTTCTGCATCTTGTCATTTTTTTAAATTATATACGTCACGTGTTTCTTTTTTCACAAACATACAGCCTATGTTGACTTCTTGTTACAGCCTGGGTGGTGTTTGCTATAAAAGTAATTCCACAGAAGTGTTCTTCTGTTAATGCCAGAAGATAAAAAGGAGATCTTCTTCACAGACATGCACACGACTGAGTTCACATAACTGCTTCTATTATAATTTTAATTATACAGAATTTAATTATAACTGCTTGACCGCACTCCAAAAAAAGGTTGACAAATGTGCTCTCATTTTATCTCAACTTTTCTCATGAGCTTAATCAACTTCGAAAAGAAGGTGATTATTATCATCTTTGAAAGTTGGTAAAGTTCTTTTCTGTATAAATGTGAAAAGTGTTATACTATTTTCACAGGAACTTAATTCGAAAAACACACGTGTTTTATTCAACATGCTTCAGAGTCATTCTGAATTCTGACATGTACAGAAATTAGATTTGAATATGAACAGACATTTTATTTCTTTTTCTATTTTTTTAAAAAATCCTAATCTCTTGATTAGTGAACAGAATCTTCTTTTTGACCCTCTTTGATTTCCACCATTTTTTGGCGCTGGTTTCAAAATTATTGCCCCCCCCGGCAATTTGCTATATATCCGCCTGTATCACTAATTTTGATAGAAAATATTATTTTAGAAAAATAAGTTCTTATGCGAATTGGTTTTTTTTTCAAAGTTTAGAGAATAGTTTGTCCGTATGGAAAATCGTAGTTATAATATTTTAATATTTGACACATCAATTTTTATGAATTATATATTCTGTCTAATGGGCATGGTCTCTTCCAGGATGACTCCGCCCCCATGTGGATGAAAATGATATAAACCTACCATATGCTATGGATTTTACACTCAGAGTGACGAGTTACACAGCGCTCTCCACCACCATCATCAAAACACCAACCGAGCAAACATGGAAGAGAGGTTCTCTCGATCCCGACGAGTATTAAAGCTATCCTTTAATAACACATAACACACACTATGCTTTCCCTTTAATTTGTCACCTGTCTGTGAATACATTTTTCAGTTGCAAGGTTTTATTTAATCGAAAGCTTAACATTTCTCTGGAAATCAATTTAGCAGCTAAAGCCTGAAAGGAGCCTGTGCCTTTGGCCACAATAGTACCTAAAGCAATAATGCTAAGTGAAAAAAATCATTACTTTCCACTGAATAGAGGGGAAAAAAACGATTGAATGTTTATTTATACTGTATATGTTTATATATAAATAATATTTACAACCATTTTCTGCTGAAAAGTGAAATAAAATGGGAAATAGTCTAGTTGCCATGACAATCATGCAGTAACCCCTGTGTCCCTGTTCAAACAGTGTGTGTGTGTGTGTGTGTGTGTGTGTGTGTGTGTGTGTGTGTGTGTGTGTGTGTGTGTGTGTGTAAATGTCAGAGTGTGTGACACGATCATGGAGGATTACAGTGGATGTCAGTAGGGATACTGCATATAGTCTAACATACATAAATGTTCTTATGGACATGCACACACACACACACACAAACACACAGTTATGCACATGCATACACCCTTATAAGTGCACAGGAGGAATATATAAGTAGTGTATAGACTCTCCCAATGCAGCATACACACACTTTATTAATAAGATGTGCTATACCTGGTCGGTGCTTGGTGTGTCCGCAATGTCATTCATACTTCTGCTCTGGGCGTGACCTGTAACGCACAAAAATAAAAATTAAAATTATGCATTAAAACAATGCATAACATTAAAGTTCTACATTCATATACATACTGTATTATTATTATTATTATTATTATTATTTGTACAGTACTATTTGTAATAATTAATCCCTTATGCAGAAATAAGGAATGAGGGACGTCTAATAATGAAGGTAAATAGAACTCACTTGTTGAGCCGAGAGCCACAATATAACAGTAAGCCAGTACAATTTAGAAATAATCCCTCACGTACACACCTTTTAGTTGCAAACATGCATGCATAATCTAATTTGCAAAGAATTACGCACATGATTTCATTTGTGCATACGCTGAATTAAAATGTCATGGACTAAACAGAAGCTAGACCCATCAGCTTCCTGCCAAGTTGCAACCTGAGGCTCAAATTGATTTCCAAATCTAAAAGGACTTGACTGGGTTGCGGTCCAAATGTTTGTGTGTCGTTTTTTTTAAAAAAATTGGCCGTGATAAAAGAAGGCAGACGTACGAAGACGCCCGTAGCTGCCTCCATGTTTGCTGCGCAGATCCTCTGTGGAGCGATTGAAGCTGGCAGCAGCTGCTGGACTACGACCTGAACGACACACACACACATACACACCTCAGTTACAGGACCATCAGAATATATCTCTATAACCATAAACCATTAAGGTGTCTAGATTCAATCTGATATTTAATCTGAGAATCTAATATTCAAATTAGAACCCATTTAGAAATCCACTCTTGAAGAACCCTTTTGTGTATATCTTTGTAAAAGGGTTCTACTTCAACCAGATCCTAAAATGGAAACCATCTACTGTCGAGGTATATATACAGTCCTTAAATGGTCTCACACACAGACAGACAAAAAAAAACAACCCTTTTTTATGGTACTAAATGGAACCTTTTTATTTCTAAGTGTGACGGGCAGAAGGTGAATTAAGGTGTTTAAAAGGAGGCGGAGACGACTCACTGGGGGCGGAGCTGCCTTTGCCGATGTCGGCCAGCGAGCGGTGGATGGGTTTCTTGGTCTGGTGTCTATGTTTCCTCAACAGCACGAAGCTGATCTTGTCCCTCAGCTCCGGACTGACCATGCCCTCCTCGATGTGGCGCTCGATGATGTCGTCTATCAGGAAGCGAACAGGATGGTAGAAGTGAGGTACAAAATAAAGAAGGAGGATACAAACTAATAGACAAATGCAAACCCCCCCCCCCCCCAAAAAAAAAGAAAACAGAGAATTTCACCAGATGTAAAACAGAACAGAAAAACGAGTGTGTTAAACAGTTTGTTAATGACTTTTTTCCCGACCAGTTTTTCCCCTAGTTTCGCCAAGTCCCACCCACCGGTCGGCTCTCCCCAGTCATACGACAGCTACCAGTCAGGGAGGGTGAAAGCTAACACGTGCTTCCTCTGAGACAGTGCAGCATAACACACTCAAACGAAAGTGCTGCCTGCCCTCTTCTACATACATGAGCTCATCGGTGCCTGTGATTGGCTAGTGTTGCTGTGATTGACAAGGGAGATCGAGTATGCCCCTCCCACCCAGAGAGCATGGCTAATTTTGCTTTCTTGGAAAACGGACCACTCTTTTAACGTTATTCATGTGAAGACATGGACAAAGTTCTAAAAAAATGGAAAGAACATGGCACAAACGAGACCAGAATGAGTGAGCACATAAAAAGATTAGTCAGAGAAGAAAGAGATTCATAGCAACGGGGTAAATACTGACGCAATCAGAATTTTTTTGTTTGTAAATAAATTTTGCAGACGTTTTTTTTTTTCCCCTCACTTCAATATTATTGCGTATTTTGTGTAGATTCGTGACATGTAATCTCAATGAAGTCCATTTTTGTTCCAGGATGTTTCAGACGACAAAAGGTGGGAACCTTCGAGGGGGGTGAATACTTTTGCAAGGCACTGTATCTACTGGATGTTAAGCGCAGATCTGATTTCTTGTCTCGTCACTACTCGGCTGTGTTTGCGGAGACGTCGTCCTCACCGACGATCTGCGGCAGCGAGTAACCGTCCAGGTCCAGCAGCACGACGCCGGTTTGCAGACACGTGCGCAGCTCGAACAGGCTGTGCAGAGACAACGTGGAGACGTGCGGTTTGCTCCAGCGCTCGCCGCCTTCTTCAACCTTCTCCTCAAACTTCACCCACCTGAGAACACACACACACACACACACACACACGACTCGGTGACAGTGAGAGGAGGAGCCTTATGTTGCACTTCATCTACATTAATTAGTAGTGGGAACCTGGTGTTTGTGAAGGGGACGTCTCTATTTATGGTGTTGTCTTCGAATTAGACGAGTGTGTGCGTGTATGTGTGTGTGTATGTATGTGTTAGTGTGTGTGTGTGTGTGAGACCTCCTACCTGGCTGACTCCCTCCACTCGAGCTCATCTCCCTCGTGTTGGAGTGTGTCCATCTCGGTGAAGAGGGTGGGCGTGGGCATGGCGTCTTCATCGTCTCCTAAAATATACCTCAGGCGTTCTGCAGCCGGGGACACTTAGGGACGACACAAACACACACACACACACACAGAGAAAATAACACACACACACACACACACACACAGAATAACAAACACACACATACAGAGAAAGAGAGAGTGCTGGTTATTCAGATAATTGTGAAGATGCTGATCTGCACAAAAATAATAATAATAATAATAATAATAATAATAATAATAATAGAGGACGAAAATAATAGAGGATGCGATAAAGGCTGATAAAAACAGATCTTGCTAAAAGGTATAAAAAAAAATAAAATAAAAGTGCGTCCTTTCAACGCACGCTAGTAGAAACTTTAATGTTTATTGACGATCTTATGGAAGGAGTCTCTCCAGTGTCTCCAGTATCGCATTTCTGGGATTTTAGCTCACACCCTGGCAACCCAGGCGAGTTCCCTCTAACCTGTTTAGAGTGAGGAAACACTTCAAACGTCCTCATAATAAGCACAGAAGACGATTCTTCCTTCACACGTTGCGACTTGTGTGCTATAAATTAGCCGTCTGACAGACTCGGCGCACAAGGCAGTTGTTGTGAAAGCTGCCTGTGCCCATGAAGACTAGCTTTGACTCATTACTGTGTGTGTGTGTGTGTGTGTGTGTGTGTGTGTGTGTGTGTGTGTGTGTGTGAACAAGCAGGTAGGGTGCGACGCTTTTTAGAACAAAGTCACTGCAGGACGTCAGATTTTCAGACACTCAGGAACTCTCCGACAGGAAACTGCGGATTACATGCAGTTAACTTCTTTTTTTTTTTCTGCACTTATTCATCACAACTGTCAGTTTTTACTATTTATACCCAACCTTTTTTTTTTTTCAGCTGAACCACTTCAACCTAAATAATTTGCCTTAAGTACACCCTGTGATTGTACGTGCTGAAAACGACACATTCGTTTTTGCTGCTGTTTTGAGACACACAACCCAGCCTCGAAATATTCCACTTGTTCTGATGCCAAGTGTTCCTAATCACACACTTAGGGACAGGTTTGGACTTGCAGGATTGGAAAATATACTAAATATATGCTTAAGTACTATTTTCGAACATTTGTACTTTACCCAAGTGTTTTAAAAGTGTTTTTTTTTTAAAGACATCAAAGAAATGAGAAATTAGAAGAAAAAAAAATAATTGAACCAAAGTCGAGCTTGAGAATAACAATCCGTGACCTTGTTAATCCTTTTTTTTTAAAAATCTAATTAGCACGTTTTTTTGTAATACTCAATCACAGGATAATTGGGCGCATCGAAAAGCCATGACGAGCTGCGTAAAATAAAATCTCATGACATTCTAAACAGGATAAAAAAAAAAAAAAGGTTAATCTGATCTTGCAGAGCTTCAACTCCAAAACTCGACAAAAAAAACAAAAAAAAACGCACTGTAGAAGTGCATTCTGTCAATTCTACACACTGGCATCATGATTTAATGTTTACGTTGACTGGGAGACACCGCTGTCAATCATTACGCGATCTGACACGCCCACACATTGATTAAGTTGGCGTGAGAGATAGTTTTCTCGAATACGTCGTTGGTAAATGCTTATTTCAGACAGATTGTTAGCATGGCAAGGTTTTTTTTTTTTTTTAAATGTTCCAAGCGGACACTTCTACCTTTCTCTGCTAAATAAATTTGGCCCGTCGAAAAAAAAGCTCAAAAACTCTGATCTTCTTCATAAGCAGCCAGAAATAAACCTCCAGACCACAAAGCTGAGCTCAGGGCCAAGCGCACTGTTTGGAAGGGATTGGGACTGGAACCTTTACAGAGAGCTCTGCTGAGTAAAGAGCAAACCTGGTGCCAGAAAGACACAGGAATCGAGGCCAAACCCTGAGGGTCACCTTCTGGGAAACCGAATAGTTAAAGTGCTACAGCGAAGGCTGCCAGGAAGCAGAAAGTTCTTGCAGTGGCTTGGTCTAGATGACCACATCATCCAAGATTCAACAGGGGCAGGACTGGAAATGATTTTTTTCCACAAAAAAAAAAAAAAAGTCTTACCTTTTCACATGGTAGACAATTTAATCTAAAATGCTAAAGATTATAAAGCCTTGCCCATGGGCTCAACCCTTCCAGTCACGAGAACAGGACCCCGGTTGTAAATATCAACCAGAGATTTTAATATTGGAATGTATTTATTCAACAGAATGAAAAAAAATCTGAATTTTATTTTTCTGGGGCGTTTTTTTTTTTTTCAGTCACAGAAAGCTGGAGCTGTATTTACTAAAGAAACGAAGAATTCAACGAATTCGAATAGATCCCAGAATTCAACAGGCTGTGGTCTGTAACTCATCGATAGGCAACTATACACGCTATACAACTTCTGGGAAATGGGAACCACTTCCTGGTTTCCTCAGACCAAAATGATTCTCTGGTTAAGCGTTAAATCTGATTTGTTCTTAAATCTGAAACGTTAAGAATGTGTTCAAAGAAGATTGGTGGTTTTTTTTTTTTTTATCTTTTTATCTATTTAGTCCATAACGTACTTGTTGAAAATCCATGTGAACTCTAATTAGGTCTGTGCTGTTGTGAGAGCAGGCCTGAGGGGATCAATAGCATCGAGTGCTGCATTAATGAGAACCGAAAAAGAAAAAAAAAAAAATAATCACAGACGTGTTATTTTCTTTGTTTCGTGTCAAAGAAGAGATAAACGCAAAATCGGTAAAAGATTGAAGGGCTGGCCTGTTTTCCTCAGCTACTTAATCACAGTGTTATTTGTTGTGACGTGAATTGTAAATTCGCTACGTACGTATTAAGTAAATGGGACATTCTTGATGGCGCCACTTCATCCCACCATTGATTATCAAGAACGTCGCGTTCCACCAGAAAACATTTGACCAATTTTCTTAAAATGCCCAGCGATTGAGACGTAAAAACGAGGGCCATCACTACAGGGCTAATTAGCTACTACATCATGAGCGATTAAAGTCTCCTTCCATGCTGTTTGCCATCAAGACGTTTTCAAGACGTGCAGAATGAATCAATCACAGTGAGTTATTTGTTTACTCATTCGCCTGTGAACTTGAGTCAGGAACTCGTTTTGATATCTCATTATTTATATCTCCACACTGGAGAATCCATTTATATTCATTTAGCCACCAGAACCGGTTTCGCTTAGTCACGATGAGCAGCCGGAAAACACCCAGCCACGGTGAAGGACACTTACACAACATCTCGAGTTTCCATTCGGAGAAACAGGATCGCCTTGAAAGAAATGGTAAGGTAAACATTTTCGACATTTAATACACATTAACACTCCAAAACAGCACATGTTGAATTATTCAGCGATCGGAAAACAAAGTTGTTCCACAAACCCAAGCTATTTTCTATTTTTGAAATTATTAACAGTCTTCTTAACATCATGGAGCTTTACTCACTTTTCTCCACATTCAAATTTCTCCAATTCTTATAAAAGAAGAGAAATTGATACGTGGAAATGAACCGCACTATTTCTCTCATTTCAACACGAAACCCTTATCAATCTGGCTTCACATATTTTATTTTCGATTTCGTGTTTCAGACCGCTTGCATATATCGATGGATCTCCATCAGCTGTTTCGCAGAGTTCTTTCCGTCCATGCCCTGCTGCTTCAAATTCGCAATTCGCATTCACGATCGCTCTTTCGTCTTCTCCTGTCCGTGCTATTAGAGAGACTTCTTGCGCATCAAGCACAAAATGTCAGTGTTATAACCCTGAGAACGTGACGTTGTGAGCTCGACCCCGGCGTTGATCTGCTTAGACGAAGTGTGAAGTTTGACTCAAGCCAAGTGTACAGGATGCGGTGGTCATAAAATATCAGCCAAACGTGATGAACTCTTATGATCTGTTCGCGTCCCAACACCAAAACAGGAAACGATACCTAGACATAAAATCATATTAAAGTTATATTTATCTTACAACTCAATTGGACCAGCCTTACAAAATGCTTTAGTATTTTTTTTTTCCATGTATATCACAGTCATATGTAATATGTGCTTTGGTGTCATTTGGAGGGGGAAAAAAAAAAAAGTAAACTTCTTACACGTTTGGATTTATTTTGATGAAACTATTAAACTATAAACGACATATTATCGCGAATTTAAAATGATTTTATTTAAAAACAATCTAAAACGCTTAAATGTTGGCGGTACGACAGAAATATTACATTGAGATATTTGAAGGCATTTCTATGATACGCAATATGTAGATTTGTGAACAAACTGCCAGGAAAACAGGAACAATACCTCACTTATTGAGGTAAAATGTTTAAAATTTGGTAGAAAATTGGACAAGTTTAACAAGTCAGTACAAAATTTTAACAACTCATATAAGGATTGTTGTACGCAGTTGTTCTTAAAATACAATTACAACAATATATCGGCATATCGCCCATATCCTAGTCCTCCCCATCACACAAGAGCTACCGATCTGAAGAGCTGAGAGTGTTTGTTTTTTTTTGTTTTTTTTTGCGTTGTTTTGAACCGAGAGAGAAAGATCATCCTTGCTGTTGCACCTCCGGCCGGAACACGTTACCCTTTAGGACCAGGCCACAATTCAAAAAAAGGGAAAATCTTTTACTTATTAACTGTTATACCACAGCGCTGTTGAATTCTGGATTCTGATTGGTCAGAAGCTGTTGATTAACTTCCTATAAGAGCAGCTCTGTCAGCTAATCCCAGGATACTATTAACGCACTCAATCTAATACGTTACTGTTTTCAGGGATCTGTGCACCTAATAATGAGTAAATTTACAATGAAGTTTTCTGCAAGGATTGGAAGGAGTCTCCAGCGTCAGAGCTTGGAATCACTTGGTAAGTTTCCTAACTTGGGAACGTCTTCAGGACAAGGAGTTTACATTTTGGTAACA
>JAKKZJ010000024.1:1745693-1759210 GCA_033441845.1 Pangasius mekongensis | reverse complement strand
ATTTCAGTATGTTTAGCATACGATAGTAGAGTATTTCAGTATGTTTAGCATACGATAGTAGAGTATTTCAGTATGTTTAGCATACGATAGTAGAACATTTCAGTATGTTTAGCATACGATAGTAGAATATTTCAGTGTAACATTGTTTTAGTGAAATTATATATCATTCTAAAATTTTCAACTGAGAATTTTTTTTTATTTATTTTTTTTTTGCTATCTATTGCTCATTTTGTTTTGCTTGTTTTACTGTATCATAGCATATTACTGCATGGTGTTTCACAGCTGGAGGTACAGATCTGTGCCAGTGTTCCCTCGTATGCTGTGGGAAGACTTACAGATAAATGCATCATTTTCAACATGACAGCTTGTTTGTTCTTGGTGTGTATTTATGTCCTTGCTCTACTGTACTCCTAGATGGAAACGATTACCTCAGGAGCATTTATATTGAAATATGATGCTATTTATAGCCTTAAAACGCCTCTTGGACTGGTGTGGTAATATAAATCGGCTGCGCTCTACCTGGCCAGGCTACAACTAATCAAACAGTTTGAACATATAGCATCAATAAATCATCGTTCTCAAGGACTGCAGCCACAACTAATATATTCCTGATTCTAATCCATGCAGCAAAGTCTCTGAACGAGATTGCACAGTCTAAAGGAAAGATCACTGATGAGGCTGGTTGGTTTGTTAGAGAAAAATAATCCAAAAGAAATTAAACACAATGGTCCAAACATGATATTCACACTTAATTCTAGCTTCTAAAATACACACCTGCATTAAGTCGCCCTATAAAATGTGGAGTAAATCGAGAAATCTAGAGATAATTAAAGTGTTACGGTGATTTCATCGCACATAAGGGTGACTTGATGCTTTTATAAAACAGTGACAATAATTTAAAAAAAAAAAAAAAATTTCGCACTATAAAAAGGTCTTAATTCTTAACAATAAGCTTTGGTTGCTAAGCAACGTAACAGCCAAAATGTAGTGGGTTTTATGCACAGAATGCACACAATGGCTGTAGTGAGCCGCATTAATACAGAACTGCGATGTGATCACAGGTGCGCGTATATCGTGGATCTTACAGAGGCTTCGAACGCGGCTCGGCCAATCAGATTTCAGAACCAAAACTATCTGTTTTCAGTCATAATCATTATATAGGTATCTACATCCTGGCTGTTCCTAGAGCCTAGGGAAATTTGGGTGCAGAGTTTATATCAGCTCTTACACTGCCAAATGATCAGCAAATCGTTAAATTACGGCCTATACTGTATATATCAAGTAAGAAAATACAGTGCAGGAACACAGACATGTTGCTAAGCGTTGCTAAGGCGAGCGAGACGTCTTACCTGGTTTCACCTGAAGAGACTGAACAACAGAGTAAAGGAGGATTCTGGCTAATCAAAGGGATTCATGGAAGCAGCTTGGAAAAAGGCGACTGAAAGAGCTAAAAGTCCACAGGAGGCAAACTCTAGCACTCTGTTCCATTCACACACACACACACACACACACACACACACACACACACACACACACACGCGCTAACTAGCTCTCAGTCAATGATATGGACCGCTGAACAAGTCAATAGGTGGAGAACTGGGATTCAGGCAAATGGGACATTGGGATGTTTGTGTGTGTGTGTGTGTGTGTGTGTGTGTGTGTGTGTGTGTGTTTCTGCCTTGTTCCATGTCGGAAAATTCAGTTACAGCTTCACCTCAGACTACTACAAAGCGCTGACACTGGAGACTCCTTCCATAAATGTGAAATAAACATCCCATTAGAGAAGACTTTGTCTCATCGGCGATTATTTATGATTTTTCTCTGTTAAATAACAATACATTTTTTTATCCCTTTATTATTAGGCATGGATTATATGGAGCATCTGCCATACAAGTCCCTGGTCGCTGTCAACAGCCAATCAGATTCAAGAATTCAACTGCGCTGTGGTACGAATGTCAATATTTAACACACAAATGTTATTGCAGCGCTTTAAATGTCATCAGTACTCTAGTGTTCAGCACAGGACGAGGCTGTCAAGGCATGCGGCAGGCAGGAGCTGTTCCTCCAAGCGCTAAATAATGTTTATTAAATGTTGGTAATCATTGCTATATGACATTTTAATATGAATACAAGTTTTCTTTCATTGGTGGACGTCCTTATTAACACCAAACGCGTTCATTCAAAATATTATTAGCATCTATATCAATATTGATAACTCCCAGGCAGCGTTAATGAGGGGACGTTCAAGCGTGGAGGATCTCTTCCTCTCTGATCACCGGGTTCTCATTTATCTAAACAAATGGATATGGCTTTGTCGATGAGCGGATCCATTTTGCCGGCCTCGGGCCGCTTATGCATCAACACCTCAGCCTGGAATCTGGACCACGCTGGGATAGGAGTGTTAGCAGTTATCGACAGTCTGTGACAGATGGTACACACACACACACACACACACACACACACACACACACACACACACAGTCAGTCAATATAACAGAAGATGAAGATTGGATATATCAATATAATGTATATAATATACACTGAAAACATAATGTAATGTATGTACAATATAAAAAAAAAACACTTGACTGGAAATCTGTCATAGCAGATGACATAGCATGACATAGCATGACCTAGCAAGATGAAACAACGTTATATATGCTCATTATTGTCGTGACAGTCTATGTCCAGTTCTACAGCAATGCTGTGTCCTCTGTATAGCTGTCAGTGTTTGACGTCATGGCGGATTACACCTCTAATTTACGCACTGTAGTTAGCGCCATTTCATGACGTTATGACACATTCTACATGACACCCATCATATCAGAGCACCGCCAGTGATTTTCAGTACGTGCTACATATAAGAAATCACCAAAGAAAGAGAAAAGGCAGGAAACTGAAAGAAAATGACATACGAGGTGGAGTAAAGAAGAAGAAGATCTTTATGCTTTGGTGGGTGTGGTCTCATTTACGCAGTGGCTACCTGGTACCACTGTTTTTGCCATCGTATAAAGTGTTTTCATTAAGTACGTATAATAATAACGAATGTCACACACTGCAAAAATTAGTTATATGACATTTTTATTTTCACATTTGCATATGACACATTTACGATATTATGTTATGCTTAAAAAATAAAGGTGTCCTTTGAGCCTTTCAATGCCACAGAACAGCCATTTTTGGTTTCTTAAAGAGCTATTTTTGGTTCCCTCAGGAACCCTTGATCCATTCGACATATTTTGGCCATATTCTATAGACCTTTTTGGATTTTTAAGAGTGTATTAGGCAGTGTTCAAGTAAAGTGTTCGCAAAAAGCGTAGCTCTATAACTATAAATGTCCCTTTGAGGTGATTTAGAGTTAATTCTAAGTAGAAAACATTCAGGTAGCAGATTTAACCGTCCAAAGATCTGAAGGTCTTTACTGTAGATCAGTAAGCTTTGGTTTGCTTAGCAACAAAACAGACAAAGATCTGCCTATAGCTGTTTCTGCCATGGGCAGAGATTCATTGTTAGAGAAGACACCTGAAAACTGCACTTTTTTGCTTTGTAAAGTAAAACAGCATTCAGACAGCACTGAGCATTCAGGTAGAAAAAAAAAAAACAACAATTCACTGAAGATTAAAGGACGCTGGACATGAAAGACGCACACTTGCTTCTGGGTGCAGTTAATTTCACTTGCGCTGACTTTATCTAGGTGAACTTTGACTTTATGAGCCTTGGACTTGTGCCAATACAAATGGAGGAGCTGCTTATTAATAAGCTCACGCATTTGTCTTATTATTGCCTGACATACTGACATACGCTAGGGTTCTCTTTCTCTCTCTCTCTCTCTCTCTGCCTGCTAGGATTTTCTTGTTCACAATATCAGCACCTCTGCATTTGGGCCAAAACAAAAGAATTGTAATATAATACCATTTCCAGTGAGTTGGCACCTCAGTAGTTTTTCAGTTCATTTATATAATCTGTGATCACCAGCAATAATATCATGAACTTCGCAGGCAAAACCTTGGAGTGTCGGCCGGTGATCAGTATCAAATCATTATTGACTCAGACATTACATCACTGCTGTAAAAGGTCATCAGCTGAGGATATTTGATGCTGAGGACTTCTCATGCACTTGATTAGCACCCACCGGATTAAATATCTCCTGGCAAATTAAGCCCAGTGAGGACAGATTTAACACTGCGCAACCATGTTAAATTTTAACTGGGGTCTCCATGTATAATATAAAAATGCATTAATCTTTTTCTCAACCCCCCCTGTCTCTAAAATTGCTTCTTTAACACGGCTCTCTGGCATTAATTCCCATGCACGGCTCATTCACAGAGAGGAAGACAGGCTTCATGGCATATTAAACCATCAGTCTCACACAAGAATTGTTCTTCATTAAACTGATATATGGTGCAAAGAATCACTCCATACACTAGGCATTGTTTCACACACTAAGTCATTTGAAATAGCACCGTAGCACCTCGATGGCAAAGTGATTGAGAAAGTGGCCTTTGCTCCATGTAGAAGGAAATTAGGGAAGGCATGAAAACTCTGCTGAGGAACAGAGAAGGCTGTTTAGCTGGGGAAGGCGCAAAAGGCGCTTGCTGCTCCATTTCCTTCTCCTGCTTGTGAATTTGTCACAGCAGTTACAACTATTTGGAAGACCTTCAGTTGACCCATGAAAGCCTGTTTCCAAGGTTCAGAACTGGAAAAATTCTTGCAAATAAAATACACTTGCTTGGATTTTCAATCTGGCTCTGACCCATGTGGCTCCCCACACTTGGCACCCCATCTGGCACCCCATCTGGCACCCCACCTGTTTTTCTTATCCCTCGCTCTGACTGGTTGGTCTCACTCGAGTCTAGTTCCTTCTGTCCGAGCTTCCATGTAACACCTTTTAAGGGTTTGTCCCTCTGGTGGAGCCCTTAAAGATTCTACATAAAATCCTACAACAAGGTTACAGTTCTGAGTAGCAAGCCATTGGAAAGCTAGAACCCTTAACTCTTATCCAAAGAACTTTTGAGGAACCAGTAATGTTGTAAGTCTTTGTGATGGACTTTCATCTGAGGGGCTTCACCAGTTCTTCTGCACTGTGAGGAATACTTCACCATTTAAACACTATATATATGATTCACTGCTGTGTTATCAGTGCATTGGGTAGTGTTGCTGCCTCATAGCTCCAGGATCCCTGGTTTGATCCCGAGCTTGGTTTACCGTATCCCCATATCCATGTGGGTTTCCTTCAAGCTCTCCAACCTCACATCCAGAATGCATTCCTGCGTCATGCCCAGCATTCCCAGGATAGGATCTGACCACGTTAAAGTGGTTCCTAAAGATGAATGACAAATGAATCTGTAGCTTCATCAGACTGACATGACACCAGGGTCCAGGGGTGTAAATTAGCGTGAGGACCATAATTATTCATTCATTCATTCATTCATTCATTCATTCATTCATTCATTCATCTTCAATAACCACTTTATCCAGGTCAGGGTTCTGAAGGCTATCGCAGAGTGTGAGGTGGGAATACACCCTGGATGGGATGCCATTCCATCGCAAGGCACTATGCATATACACATTCACTCCTAGGGTCAATTTAGAGTCCCCAAATCCATTCATCAGAGTTTATTGGGAGGTGGGAAGAAACCAGAGAACCCGGTGCCAAGTAGCACCACTCTTAAGATTTTCACCCTATTGTCTAAGAAGTTCAAAATCTATCAATACCAACGCCAACAGTGGCCAGAAGCCCAAGTTCTCTGGGTGGGAAGATGTTACATGAGCAGCAGTCTGAAAAGATGCAGCGTCTGGCTTCAGATCATAGGAAGCACAATGACCATTGTCCTAGATCAGTTAGATGATGTAATTGGATATAACCAAATTAGAGTGGAAAAATTAAGGAGCTTCATGTCTAGTGTCATATATCAGGTTAGATTAGCTTCTACAGCCTGCTGCTCAGTGGGCCTGCTATGGCTTTGAAAAGCAGCCCAGATTCTTCTGCTTTTTCAGCAAATCTCCACACAGGAATGGGAAGTTAAAGTGCTATCCACTCCTGAGGTCCAGGTGTCATCTCCTACATCTTTGTCATCTTTGATGTCTCAGAAGTCAACCCGAGCATCAAGCAGGGATGAAGGTGCAGAAGGGGCAGTTTGATCAACCATGTGTTTCACTGAAATATCGAATGAAAGGAAGTTTACAGCTTAAGCAGTTTAGGTGATTATTCT
Source organism: Pangasius mekongensis (assembly GCA_033441845.1). Classification (NCBI taxonomy): domain Eukaryota; kingdom Metazoa; phylum Chordata; class Actinopteri; order Siluriformes; family Pangasiidae; genus Pangasius; species Pangasius mekongensis. The sequence goes on along the minus strand of JAKKZJ010000024.1, from coordinate 1,752,998 downwards.
GTTTGATGTTTTATCTGAAGTAACAGGTCAGGGCCTTTGTTCTATTCCCATCGCTAGCCTTTGAGTAAACGAAGACTGGTGTGAAACCAAACTCTTTTTTAATTGTGGATGCGATGGTGAACCAAACCGCCCAGCTCCAATGGCACAACAAATTTCCTTTTAAACTTCAAGAAACACTTGAATACTCAGCTCTTCCATGATGCCTAAACTTTGAAACACTGCTGAACTCTGAATGCTGATCGGTCAGAAGGTTGGTCTGACAATATTGCAGACAATTAATGCTGTCATTCTGATACGTTATCCTTTCTGTAGTAATTGGTCAATCACAAGGACTTGTAAGGCGGAGTCTTCAGGATGGTAGAGCTTGTGCTTTCTCAGACTACAAGCTGCATTGTTTTCATATTAACTCCAAGAGAAAGTGATGGAATGACTCTTTATAGCTTCTATAAGTAACCGATAACAGGAACTAACTTGTGTCATGGAATAATTGTAAATGTTGACAAATTGTTGTAGTAAAAGAGCGATATAAGTTCTGTTATAGAAAAACACTCAACTTTGCGATTGTAACTAGGGAAGGAACTTCCCTTCATTATACCACCCTGTCATAGATTATTTTCTTAGAACAGCACATCCCAACATGTTTTATTCCTTTCATAACATCTCACGTTTGTCATTTGCACTCCTGAGAACTAGTGCTTACACTAACCTTCATGTTGATTCCACTCCATCTCTTCTTCATACCACTACATCATCCCACTTGTTGGTGGCAATTTATTTCTTCAGTACTTGTATCACAGATTGGATTCTGCCTCAGTTTTCAGCATCTACCAAATGATAAAATGTCATTGTAAACTTAAATGCACAAGTAAATATGCTTTCAGTGTACAGAAAATAAAACTGACCAAGGAATAAGCAGATAAAGATGCCCCCAAAACAGGCTTGGATGAAATTTCAGAAAGAGCCAGGCATAATTGGTAGAGTGACGGTGAAGAGGAGGATGAGGCTGAGAACAGGAAGGAAGCGTAGCGTACACTGAGGCAAAACCAGGCATGCAATTTAAACCCATTTTCTGGCAATTTTGCTAGCCTGAGTTGTACCCATTATCCCAGTATTTTCCCATCCTGTTTATTTACTTACGTGTGCCTGGTGCTCTCTAGCATGCATATATCGGTGTCTGGTGCAGTGTTCTCCACAGGAGAGCCCTCCCTCAGGTTGGGTCAGCCGGCCGACCATGAAATAGAGGACTTTCCAAAGCATGTGCATGACATCAAGCGGAACTCCAGGCAAGTCATTTTAATCAAGAGAACATGGGTGCAGGCTGATACACATGCTAGCTAGCTAGGACAGAAGGAGTGGAGGCTGGGTCATTTACGAATTCGAACTCTTAGATGTTGGACTGACCTTGGCTTGAGTGAAATGTATATTTAAGGAATCTCTGCTTCATTTTGCAAATGCAATGACAATAGATTCATTAAACATGATCGTATCTCGATCTCATGCAGGAAGATGACGGAGTGGACTTCAGGAGTAGTTTGGTGGATCGAAAGTCGTTATATCAGTGGTTAGAAAAAAAGCAAAATATGTAGTATGTACAGAATAAAACATTCAGGTAATGCTGTTATAGACACATTAACATTAAGGTATTTGTACTACATACAGTGAATATATACTTTAAGTGGCAAGATTGATTAAAATCATGGCTACCTCTTAGGTAGCAGTTGCTATTTATCACTAGTGCCCAGACATAGGGCACGCTTCTGAAATGGTCTAGCTTAGACTACCATTTAATAGCACTTATACATCCATTAACCATATGAAGCGCTGTACGCAGGACAGAACCATCCTTTACATCTAGACACAAAAACTCCTCACATAAAAACAACATATGAGTCATGTTTTGGCTTACAAAGACTTTCAGAAACAGCATGGGCAGCCAAATAATCCTTTCTTTATACCTAGTCTTACATGTTTCTATTTTTATTACTGCAGTCAAGCCACTAAGAGTCATGTACATCACTCTCAGAGTGGGTGTAAGGTCCGGGGCAATTTCAGAGTCCTCCAGAACCCTCCACTGGCAGAAAAGCTTTCTGGAGGGGAACGAAGGATTTTGCATGAACTAATGAGTCTAATTGTAACAACCGTAGAATTAGTCATTTGCCTGTTCTATTATTCAAAGTGACGTACAAATGAGATAAAATCCAGTGCAAGCGCTGACGTTGTATATTCATTGTAGTGACATGTTTGGTAGCATGTTCTAGACAGGATCTACGTACAGAGCAGTTGAAATACAAAGACTACTATTCACTGCCAATAATCCAACATTGCAATGCGACGAAAAATAACAACTTGTGTATTTTTGGGACGTTCTTCCCCAACGCGAAATGACGTCTCATTTTATATCAGCACAAAAGTTTGCCAACACTTTTTCTGATTTAAAAAAAAAAAACAAAAAAAACATAACCTTTAGGTCACTAAGGTCACAAATCCTTAACCACTGGGCAACCACTGCTCAATGGGTATGTACAAAAAAGGGTTCAAGGTGCACCCTTTAGACTTCTTTGGTTTGGGAACTCTGACAGTTTGCATGTAAATTTCTACAACAGTACATTTCCCTTTCCCTATGACGCATAAACCATTAAACCATTAAACCATTCCAAAGAACCAATAGGGAGCCCTTTTTAGCGTAAGGATTTCTACATCTCTTATGAACTTGCAGATGCATTGTTTGCTATGTTTTTTTTTTGTGTGTGTTTCTAGAGAGTGAAAAGAGAGATGCTGTTGAGCGAATGACTGTTCGTAGCTGCTATAATGTCAATTAAGTTATTTTTTGTGCTTCCACAGGGATGGTGTCCAGCCTGGAAACAAGATTCATTTCAAATATTGCTGCTCCTTCCAGTGAGACAGGAAGTCTGTGACATTTTCGTGAATTGCAAAGTCAGCGATATTGCGTGACTCACTAGCCACCTGAAAGAGCACATGAGTGCAGTACATAGTGGCTTTAAATCAAGATTGCCAGGTCTGTGTGGGATAAAAAAAAGAAAAAAAAAGGGAGGAATCGTGGTGCTGTGGGTAGTGTTTCCTCCTTAGAGCGCCAGGGTTCAGTCGTGAGCCTGGGTTACTGTTACTCCCTAGCCTAATTACTATTTTAAACCTGTGATATTCCAAAAACATAAAATCAAACCTTCTAGAAACTCCCAAAAACTGCCATTGGCAAGTATTTACAAATAGCACTGTATTAAACATTAAGCGTGCATGCAGGTTTTCTAAACATCAACCTCTTAAAATGGAGTCAGGTGCTCAGTTTTTTTCGTGCACCTGGTAGCTGGACGAACTCTGTGGATGTACATGCTACGCGACCAGGCCTGTGATTAGTCGTAACAAACGACTCATGATTCATTCCAAGATGGATGACTCTGAGGATCTTCTTCCTTTAGTAGTAGAAATTGTCATGAAATTTTAATAGCGCCACCTGCGGTACTGGGGCACGACGTAACCGCAGAGAGAACGCAAGCTTGTAAAGTGGTTTCGTCTTTGCGCAACATATACATCGCCTCTGCATTAAGTGTGCTGAGGCCTAAAACTAATGTACCATCACATACAGCGAGGGGGGGGGGAAGAAGAGTTGAATGACCGGCGGTTACTGTTTTATAATTACTCACAAAAAGACTCATCATCATCATGCCTCCTGCTCTCACTGAGTGAAGTGCTATTTTGGCTCCACAGCTCATTTCCTGCCATTGCTATAATTATTCCAGTTGCCGTACTCGTTATTCCTCCAGAGCCTGAGAGAGTGCACTTGAAAAGTGATTGAGTTAATGTAATTATAGCGAACACGACCACGGGGTGAACCCTTCGTTCTGCTGGACTTATGTCTCCGTGCTATTTTAAATTCAGCGTCACTTGCATGAATGCAATATTTCGGTTCCTTAGTTATTTTTTAAATTCAAGCCCAATTTAGCTCACACACATGGCAGACACCATGAGGGTTCTGTGGGCAGAACCAAACCCTTCAAGTCCAAACTGAGTGCAGCAGTTTTCTGGCTGTTCTCCAAGCATCGACTGCAGAGTTTCCCCGCAGCGCCTAGCAGCAAGGCAACGCAGCCTTCTATAGAACAGCAAACCACTGAGGCAAGATAATGTATAAAAATAAAAATTAAAAAAAATGACCTGTCAGTTTGTCTTGTATGTGATGGGAAATAAACACGCTTGGGAACAGATTAATGCAAGTCATATTTTATTAATAGGGACTGCGGTGTGTTTTTCATAAGGCCAGTAGTGTGGAAGACTTCTGTCTTCAGCAACAAGCTTAAAGGAACAGTACGGCCAAAAACAGAATGTACAATCTTCTTCTTATTTAATTGCAGTCGATCAGGTGAGACATGCTTCTTTAGTTTATGCATTGGAATGACGAGAATAATGTAGTGAACAAGGAATGAGGAGAAACTTCATATACTCGCTTTAAGCTACATAATTAAACAAAATCTTTTTTTTTTTCCCCAAAGAAACTTGCAAAATAGCAGTAATTAGCCCTATTCGGATGGGATTAGTGTCTCTGGGTGACGTTCGTGATAACATTTTTACACTGTGTTAAAACTGCAGTTGTTGTTCATTTTTGTTAATTTACAGTACGTGGATTTATTTTCAGTCGTGCTTTGAATAAAGTCATTGCAGTGTCATTAACATTCACACAAATGCCAATTAACAATATTAATGTATTTGCATGGTGACATTATTTATGGCGTATTAATGCTTTAGTAATGGAGTATATAACATTGTTAAAATGTTGTTGTGTGCCTTGTGCCTGTCCAATTTGATATTTTATTAAAGTGACATAAAAAAACTGAAATCTCTTGCTCGCTTAAGTATTCAACCCCTGTGCTGTGGAAGCTCCCAGTTTATACCGATGAAAGAAATTGCACTAACGAGGACACCATTACCTTACCATTGACATCCACCTGTAGATCTTTAAAGTTTCTGTCATATTTTCTGGATAAAAACTTGGTTAGGCTGTGAATCTCAAGGAAAATGAAGACGAAAATTGCATTTTCACAAAAGTTAGAGAATAAGTTATAGAAATGCATAGATTAGGGAAAAGGGTACAAAATAATATCCAAGTGTTTGGATATCCCAGTGAGTACACTTGGATCAATAATCAGGAAGTGGAAGCTGCATCACACCACCCAGGCACTGCCAAGGAAAGGCTGGCCCTCAAAACTCAGTGCTCAAACAAGGAGGAGACTTGTGAGAGAGGCCAACAATCACTTTGAAGCAGCTACAGAGTTCAGGGGCTGGGAATGGAGTAATGGTGCACCATTCAACCATATCAAGAGCACTGCATATCACTGGCTTGTATGGGAGGGAGGCAAGAAAGAAGCCATTACTCAAAAAGTACCATCCGAAAGCAAGTCTGAAGTTTGCCAGAAAGCATGAGAGCGACCCAGCTTTAATGTGGGAAAGGGTTTTGTGGTCAGATGAGACCAAGATAGAGCTTTTTGGCCAAAACTCAAAACACTATGTATGGCGCAAATCTAAAACTTCCCATGCCTCAAGACACACCGGACCTACAATGAAGTATGGTGATGGTAGCATCATGCTGTGCTTCTCATCAGCAGGCACCGGGCATCTTGTTAGAATTGAAGGAAGAATGGATGGAGCAAAATATAGGGAAATACTGCCAAAAAACTGAAGCTTGGGAGGACAATGGTTGGTAGGACTTTTCAGCAGGACAATGATCCCAAGTCCAAGGCCAAAGCACCACTGGAGTGGCTCAAGAACGAAAAGGTAAATGTCCTTCAGTGGCCCAATCAAAGTCCTGATCTCAATCCCATTGAGACTCTGTGGCACTATTTGAAAATTGCAGTCCACAAGCATCACCCAACCAACCTGAACAACCTGGAGCAAACCTGCCAAGAAGAATGGGCCAAAATCACTCCAGCACTGTGTGCAAAGCTGGTACATACTGTACATATCATAAAAGACTTAAAGGTGTTGCTGCAGCAAAAGGTGGCTCTACCAAATATTAATGTGTGGGGGGTTGAATACTTACGCAAGCAAGTTATTTCATTTTTTTTAAATTTTCATAAAAATATTTCCCAACATGAATCCACCTTACAATAACAGATTTGGAGTTTCAGTGTTTTAAAATAAAATATCAACCAGAATGAATATTCAGGTGTCTGAATACTTTTGCAAGGCACTGTATATATATATATATATATATATACACATACATACACACATATATATATATATTCCTGTATATTCTTTTCACAGGGCAGAAGGAGAACAAATTCTGCCCTGGATGAAAAATCAAGTCAAATGAGTCGCAGGTGCGAATGATGGAATTACTGGAATTCCATCCACCATGTAAAGTAAATCCCATCCAAATAGGGCTATACTTTGTATTAATGTGCTGAAGATAAAGATCAAACTCTTAGCTCTCCTGTACAAATTCACCAACATTAGACAAAGTTAAAAAAAAAAAAAAAAAAAAAACCTCTAATGTTACAGTGAAATTTGGTCATGTTTGCAGATGTCAGCACGTGTCTTTAACCACAGTAGCATTGAAGAAATGGATGTGTTTTGAGGCAGAGATTTACACAAAAGATTTGTTCATAACCAACTACCTTGTCTGCCTGACGTCATTTATTGTGAAAGTCCAAAAAAAATTCCTTAAAAAAAATTTTTTTTTTAATGACTACAAACAAGAGTCATCAAAGCACCTTTAAAATGCCAGTTTTCCAAAAGCCTCCCTTAGTATTTTAATCATTTACAAGTGCACTTACACTTGAGGTTACAGCACATTAACTGACAAAGCACAAATACTGAACACAAATCGATTGCATTATTATAAACATTATGTTTCTGGGCTTCAAACTGATTACGAAATAGCCTGAGGTATCACTGAAAGAAAACGTAGTGACTAAGGCAATGGGTTGTCCTGAATTAGTGTCAGTTTCTACCCACAGGATTGTAAAGAGGAACCGTAGCGGCAAATCGAATTCCCGATTTCAATTCCCAAAAAAAGAAGAATGTCATGAGCGTGATACAGCTACCATACATGCCACTAGCTATAAAATAACTGACTGAGGACTGAAGTGATTACGGCTACTTGGTGTAAGCGTACATTCTTATAAAAAATTAAAAATTAAAAAAAAATGCTTCAATACGGAGCGATACGGAGTATGCGTGGATGTTTTTTGGTAGTGTTCGATAACCGATACTGATACTGAATTAATGAGTAACAACTTGGAAAGGAACGGAACATCTTATTTAGCTTTGTTCGTGTTCAAGTAGTGGCCTCGT
>JAKKZJ010000024.1:1715177-1726887 GCA_033441845.1 Pangasius mekongensis | reverse complement strand
TAAAGAAGTGTAGAAGAGGAGCAGAGACTGTGAAGGAAAAAATGGAAAGGAAGGATAAAGAAGAAGAAGAAGAAGAAACAAACAAGTCCAGACTGAAAAGACGTCATGGTGAAGTGACATGGAGGCAATCGGATGGAAGATTTTCAGTAAGTTTCAGAAGTTGCTCATAAATAACACACTTGGCGTGTCACTGAACGTCGCCGCCAGGGCGTGTTCAGAAGTTCTGCCAACAGTGTGGTTTCCATCAGTGTATTTTACAACCACACACACCCAGTGTAACAGTGGCTCTGTGACAAAGTGGAGGAACGTGAAGGACCCAGTGGAATTTTCCAGTGTGCTCGTTTCTTATCCAAAAACAAATAGTGAAGTTATCACCTTCTGACCGTGACTCATGTTTTGTTGTCTATAAAAGGCAGCTACATTCTCTGCAGCCTGAGTGATCCAGATGGCCTCCATTTAATCGTAGAACTACAGATATGTCCATAATCGACCATTCTACTTCCTTATGGTCTTCTCCAGAACTAGTTGAGTCACTCTGATTTCTTCATCTTTTCCCTCATACAGCATGTGAATGATGCAACACCTTCTGACCAATCAGAATGAGGAATTCAACAGCATTATTGCTGCCATTTGATACTCATTCAACCCTTATTAGCTATGAATATTTTAGATTCAGAAATTGAAATCCTGCTGTTTCTCCATCTGTTTCAGTCGAACGTTAGCACGCGCATGCCTCTAACACACGGCGTTCGGCCAAACCGAGACGTGAATCCCTCATAACACAAGGTGAGGAACCCTATTACTGAGATATTTCCTGAGATATCGAAGAGAAATTAAGCGAACGCTACTTTTAAAAAAAAATCTGTTAGCGATATTATTTTTTGTTTATTATTTTGCTGTTAATCCCTGCGACCTTTTCTATATTTTTCAAAACAGTCACATCTGATCTCTTTGAGTTATGTTACGACCCTCGCTTCGTACTTGCACAACGAGCCTGATGTTAGTGTTTTGTTGTTGTTGTTGTTGTTTTCGTAAACATGTACACACTGACTGTAAACAACACGGCGTCCGTATTCGTCGTAGCTTTAGATAGCTGACAGGAAAGGAACCCGATGCGAAACCTTGATGCTGGAGTGCATCTACCTCAGGTTTTGAATATGTAGTGCATTCTGAGATGCTTTTCTGGTCACCATGGATGTAAAGAGTTGGTAGTTGAGTTAGCATAGCCGTCCTGGCAGCTCGAACCGGTCTCATTAACAAGCCATTTTTGTCTGTAGAACTGGATGTTTTTTTTGTTTTTCGCACCACCCTAGAAACGGGTTGAGCGTGAAAATCCCAGGAAGAGGAATAAACCGTAGATAAACGTGGAATAAAAGTGGATAAAAGCAGCTTCTCTGATTTTCAATCTCTTTTCTTGTCCTCTGTCAGGATCAGTGAGAGTCCGAGTCTGCAAGACGACGGATCAGATCACACCATCGTAACATTTCTACATCCCCCCTCCCCCTCCATTTCCACCTTGTATTGACAAGCATGGATTTGGGGGAAGTTGCTCTGAAAAAAAAAAAAGCCCGAGAGCCATTAGCGCTGCTGATTGCCATCTCTTTCTGCTCCCCGTTGTGGAATGTACTCAACGCCAATTGGTGTGTGAAATGAAATTTTTGATTTCTCACCTCAGATCGATTTGTCAAGGAAGTGTTTTTTTTTTTTTATTTGGTTTTTTTTTTAGCTTCAGGACATTGTGTCTCTCTGACAAAATGAAGGGCGTAAGCAGCAGCGGCCGAAATGAAGCAAGATGCTGCAATTAGGATGCTTTAGGGTGCAATCTCGCAGGTGCTTTGGCGTCGAGAAGCTCCAGCTTAATACTGTTGCTTTTTTTATTTTTTGCTTCAATAATCGAAGTCTAGTGAGGAAATGGGATGAACAATGTCACAGGGACGGGTCATGAGGAGGTTATGAGCATCTGGTGTGTGTGTATATGTGTGTGTGTGTGTGTGTGTGGTTGCACATGCTCAAGTGTGCTAAAAGGGAATGGAACAGGATTACGAGTGAAGTGTAACGCTTGCATGAAGTAGCATTAATCAGTCCTTCGCTGGAGGATTTCTTATAGGATCTGCAATGCTAACGCGGCTAAGACAGCATGCAGGATCACAAACGCCTCTTGAATTATCATCAAGAGAAGATGTGTCTCTTTGAGATCGAGAGGTGTGGTGTGATGTAGTGCTCGCTCACGGGAACGCACCCACCAACCCCGGCCAAGTATCTCTTAGGATACTATTAAGTATTCCATACATAAGCTGCAAAGACATGACAAACGGCTTCCGGAAAAGTGCACCTGAAAATACTAAAAAGCTAACAGGCTTAGCATTGAGTGGACGACCTCCACGAACACGCATCGATTATGCTGGAAAGTAGACATATGGGCTGATATATGGAAAAACGAAGACCAAGAAGCGCGCTTCTGGTTTGGCGGAAATGGACCACGATGGTCCGTGATATTAAACGACGAGAAGAGAAGCGGAAGAGATCGTCGTCCATCGGTGGCGCCACAGGAACCGAGTTTGTCATGGAGAAGATTGGAGACACAGCGCGACCAAAGAGACGTCCAAAGTTAAAGTTGTGCTCGTTCTAACATGCTACCGTTTCTATAGTAACAGCTCATTCACAGGAACTTGTATTAAATGTAACTTCAGGGTGGTAACAGTGACTCGGCTTCATCACACCATTCCACTGTTGATTATTTTCCTATGTCAGCATGATGACATGGAGTACTTTATCCCTTACTTTATACATTTAATGGTACATTAATAACCCATGCTTTTGTCTGGTGGTGTTAGAGAAAGACCTACACCAAAGGTAACGCCATTGTATTTATGAATTATTCATTTATGAAATGATTCATTATTGATGTATGAAGAATAAACAATTTGCCAGGTTCATTTCAGACTCATTTCATTCATCTGTAATCCATCATTACCGCACAAAAGACTTGCTAATTAGCTGATTGTTAGCCTGAATCCCGTGCGCTGTAGCACGCTGTGCTGAGACGTCAAGCTCGGCCTGGTCTGAATCCAACAGAGGGAGGTAGTGAGCAGTGTTTCCTGTGAGTCGTGATCGATCAGACTGCTGACATTTAGGATACGACCAATAAGCATTGACTACTGCACAGTTGTCCACATCAGTCAATCTGCAAGAATGAGCTTCGGGAGTGTGTGTGTGTGTGTGTGTGAGGGTGGGGAGTGTGTGAGCCAGCTAAATCACCAGTGCACTACATAGGGTGCCTTAGCCTCTTCCAGCTGTAGGTACATTTACATTTAGGGTGTGTGACATCCTACAGTGCACTAGTTTAATAGAGAGATATTTACACTACAAGTGTACTAAAAACAAGTGCACTACATAGGGTGAATCAACTTCTACATTCTACCAAGTATGCAATAGATCAAATATGTCAAGTACACTACGGAGGGTATATTACGACTTCCCCATTACGTCCAATCAGGACAAATCTAAGATACGCTTCATTACTTCATATAAGTGCACTACGTATTTAGGGCATCACAGCCTTCATAGTGCACTTTTTTGTCTAGTAGTGAACATTGTAGGATTCTGCATACTTCCTTACTTTCTAAATGCAGTACATAGGGCATGAAACAATGGTCTGTACACTCCATCTAGTGCACTATATGTCCTATCAAGAGCTATTGAGTGCCCTACGCATTGTACAAGTACATAGACATGTCCAATTTCGAGTCATGTACACTCTGTATAGTGCACTATGCATAACAAAGTGAGGACGTTTGAAATGGTGGCTTCTGCACTCTATCTAGTGCACTGTATGTTGGAATGCATGCACTACTGCTCCTTTATACAGAAAGTACACTACATAGGGTGCACTCCATGTGCACTAGGGAGTCCATTATGGAGGTATTTGTAAATCACACCTCTACCTCCTGCCCGAGTGCACTACTTAGGGTGGAGTGGTGGCTTCTACAGTCTACAAAGTGCACTATTTATCCATTTCTGGGTTATCTAGAAACAAAATCATGGATAGTGCACTTTTTGTCTAGTAGTGAATCATTTGGGATTCTGCTTCCTTCCTTCCTTCCTTCCTTCCTTTCACAGGGCACTACATCGTCTCTGCACTCGATCTAGTGCACTACTCTTTAAATAAATATACAGCTTAGATTATCTAATAATCTAAACAGAGAGTGGGGAAGTGGCTGTGTCCAAATAAGAGCCACTCTGTGTAGTGCACTATGCATCCCTACTTCTTAACTTCTAAGTGAGAAAGTATGAAATCATATTTTCTACACTATATCTAGTGCACTTTAGGTACACTATGTAGGGGTCATAATTAGGGAGGCGTTTGCGATTCACACCACTACCTCCTACCCAAGTGCACTACTTGGGGTATGAAACACACTATGAAGTATCCATTTCTGAGCCATCTGGAGCTCAGTGATCTAAGTACTCATGAGCTATTAAATGAGTTCTCCCCTCCATGTAGTGCACTAGGCAGCGATTTGAGATCGATCCCTCTACCTTCTCTTCAAGTGCACTACTTATTGGACGAAACAGAGGTTCCTAGTCTCTATAATGTGCACTATTTGTCTATTTATGAGCCGTTTGGTACGCTACATGAGATATGAAATGACTTCACTCTACTGTATGTAGTGCACTATATGTGAGCTTCCTGTCTAAGTGCACTACTACACTTTCACCCTACTTAGGGCAATATATATTGTATTTAATAAGGAAAAATGTATATACATGGATAAAACAGGGTAATGCCTTCTCCACTTGATATAGTGCACTACATGTCCATTTGGGCTTCACCTCTCCACTTCATATCCAAGTGCACTTCAGGATATGAAAAGGCAGCTTTCTACCCTCTATCAAGTGCACTAGATCTATATGCAGCACTCCTGGTAAGAAATAACAGCTTCTACATGTCTGATTATTCAGAATTCATTCAGCTAGCACCTACAGGATATACCCCCTACAGAATAGGGTATGAAATCATCTCCACTTGATGTAGTGCACACTACATAGACTTGATATCCAAGTGCACTACTTATGCGCACTCAGTCTAGTGCATGTCAATGCATTTGCTATGTTTAATATTGTTATGATCCCGCGCGTAAATTCCTGCCTGAGGATCTGAGAGAGAGAAAGAGAGAGGTAGAGGTAGAGAGAGAGAGAGAGGGGGAGAGGGAGAGAGAGAGAGGGGACACGTGGGCGTGCGTGCATGCGTGAGTGCGTGAGTGCGCGCGCTCACCTCGAGTTTAATATCACAGTCAACACAAGATCACTGCAAAAAAAAAAGTAAAGCAGCCAGAGAGCGAGGCGCGCGTCCAAAGTCTTTGCACTCCTTGCATGCGCGGCGCCATGGAACCCCGCAAAACTTCTCGGCGCGCGGGGTTTGCGGTAACCGACTGCTCGAACATGATCGATTAAAAACAGAAGCGCGGAGGATATTTATTGCTGATTATTATTTGTGAAGATGGACCCGCTGTTCACTTACACCGACTCGCCGGGGAACTGGAGCGCGGAGAATAACGGCACGGACTCGCACTACTGGAACCAGTTCACGCAGCCTGCGTGGCGCATCGCGCTCTGGGCGCTCGCGTACAGCTTCATCGTGCTGGTGGCGGTGGTGGGCAACGTGACGGTCATGTGGATCATCTTGGCGCACAAGCGGATGCGCACCGTCACCAACTACTTCCTGGTGAACCTGGCGTTCGCCGAGGCGTCCATGTCCGCCTTCAACACCGTGGTGAACTTCGTGTACGCGGCGCACAACGAGTGGTACTTCGGCTTGGGGTACTGCCGCTTCCACAACTTCTTCCCCATCGCCGCCGTGTTCGCCAGCATCTGCTCCATGACCGCCATCGCCGTGGACAGGTCAGCTCCTTCAGCACTCGGCAATCAGCTACTAAACCCCATCCGTATTCTCTTATTCCTCTTATTTATTTACTCATCACTCTCCTCTATCACTCTATTTATTTACTCATCACTCTCCTCTATCACTTTATTTATTTACTCATCACTCTCCTCTATCACTCTATTTATTTATTCATCACTCTCCTCTATCACTTTATTTATTTACTCATCACTCTCCTCTATCATTCTATTTATTTACTCATCGCTCTCCTCTCACTTTATTTATTTACTCATCACTCTCCTCTATCACTTTATTTATTTACTCATCACTCTCCTCTCACTTTATTTATTTACTCATCACTCTCCTCTCTCACTTTAATTATTTACTCATCACTCTCCTCTCTCACTTTATTTATTTACTCATCACTCTCCTCTCACTTTATTTATTTACTCATCACACTCTCCTCTCACTTTATTTATTTACTCATCACACTAATCTCTCACTTTATTTACTATATTTATTTACTCATCACACTGTCTTTAGTCTATTTTATTAACACAAATATTTAATATTTATTTCGTTGTTATTTCATTTTTTCATGATACTCTTTCTAATTATTTTTTATTTGAATTCTTTTTATTCCTTTAAGTCTTTTTAGATCTTTGTATTTATTCTAATAATAATAATAATAATAATAATAATAATAATAATAATAATTATTATTATTATAATTATTATTATAATTATTATTATTATTATTATTACACATTTATGAATACTTATTTTATATTTATTTTATAGCTATTTATTTATTGTGTAGATATATATTTTTATTTCATTATTTATTACATTTTTAATATATGTTTTGGTTTTATTAATAATTAGTTCTCACTGTAATTCACTTTATTTCTATCCTATTTCTTTTACTAACCCTACCACTTGAATGTTTTCTCAATGTTTTTATTTTATTTATTTTTTACTTTTTTGAGTTTGACATTTATCTATCTATATCTATATATATATATATGTGTGTGTGTGTGTTATTTTCTCCTTCTTGTTCTTATTATTATTATTACAAGAGAATTCCTCGTGCTGGGCTTTTAGAAACACTGTGTTAGTTACTGTGCACAGAGTTGATGTTGATGTCGTCATCCAGCGCAACGTCCCAGTGGTCCATAAATCTGACTGCATTTCTTTCCTGTGACACTTTTGTTATGCTCCGCTTGACAGTTCACTTACAAAACCTAATCAGCTTGGCATTAGAGGTGATACGACTGCACGGCGCAGTTTAAAAGGAGCTTTAAATCTTCTCGGTATTTGCTTTCTGGGACAGGCTGATAATTCATCAGCGTAGCGTCCAATGGCTGCGTGAGACGACTTACTTCTGTTCTCTTCTGAAAACTGCAACTTTTATTTCAAAACAAAAGAGCCAAAAGGTTAGTGATCCTCATTAGGATTAAAAAAAAAGACACATTTTAAAAAAAGTTTCATTATATTATATCGAGTATACAGTGAAACTAACAAGAAAAATGGAGAATGGCCAAAAAGTGCTACGCTTTCTAAACATATGTGTGTTAATTAACACTGCTGTAGTGATTCTATACGTGAGAAAGAAAGAAAGAAAGAAAGAAAGAAAGAAGAAAGATGGAAGGACATTTAAGAAAGAAGATGGAAGAGAGCTTGAAAGAAAGACAAACGGAAATGAAAACAAATATGCTGGGAAGAAAGAAAGAAAGAAAGAAAGGAAGAAAGAAAGGAAGAAACGATCAAAACAGGAAGAAGGCAAGGGAGTAATTGAGGGAGAGACTGAAAGAAAGAAAAGGAAATGAAAACAAAAAAATATGCTGGAAGGAAAGAAAGAAAGAAAGAAAGAAAGAAAGAAAGAAAGAAAGAAAGAAAGGAAGAAAGGAAGAAATGATTAAAACAAAAAGAAGGCAAGGGATTAATTGAGGGGGAGATTGAAAGAAAGAAAAGGAAATTAAAATAATAATAAAAATAATAAAAAATTATAATAATTAAAAAAAATAATAAAAAGAAGGAAAGAAAGAAAATTAAATAATGAAAAACGAAAGAAAGAAGAAGGGAAGGAAAAAAGAACCCTGAAAAGAAAGAAAGAAAGAAAATAATCATGAACAGAAGGAAGGTAGGAAGAAAGCAGGGGAGTAAGTAAGGGAGAGACTGAAAGAAAGAAAAAAGGAAATGAAGATAAAAAAAAAGAAGAAAAGAAAGAAAGAAAGGGAATGGAAAAGATTTACAGAAAAAAGAAAGAAAGAATGAAAAATGAAAAGAAGGACAGAAGGAAGGAAGGAAAATGGAAGAAAAGGGAGGATCTACACCCGAGGTATTCAACTACAACTGGTAAAGCTCCAGTTAAACAAAGTTCCTCTCTTAAAGTCTGTGGCCCTGTAGCTACTGTGTGGTCTGATGAGCTACCTTCAGCTAAATAATTTACATAAACGCATGCGCGAATTCTCCTTCTCAGGCGAACGCTGTTCAGGTTTAGTTTCGATTTCCCTCCACGTGCGTCACTGGTACGTGCGTTCCTGAGCCTCGGTGACCCGTGTTCCCGGTCACATGACCTCCCGGTTGTGGCCCTTTGCTTGTTTTCTCATTCATGATTCGATGATTCATAGTACACGCTGATCTTACGCACCTCGACTCGAGCGGACGTTTCACCGGGCCGCGGTCAGCCAGTTGGCGTTCACGTGATCGTCACGATACGTACACGTCATGTCTCACCTCCTTGGACTTTAGGAGGTATAACTGAAAAGTTCACTGCAGCTCCAGAGGCATGACTTTGCTTCAGCCACTGTAATAATCAGAAATGACTACATGGGCTGTTTATTGTAGAATCAGATTAGCGTTAGTGGTAATCGTATTAGCTGTAATCCTGCGCTCAGAACACCGTGCAGTAAACCTGTGTAAATCCGTCTGCTTATTACACTTCTGTCCTCGGGAAAACTGGCCTGGCCTTTATCTGGGTTCAAGAATCAAACAGATCTCGAGGAAAGAAAGAACGAACGAAAGAAAGAAAGAAAGAAAGAAAGAAAGAAAGAAAGAAAGAAAGAAAGAAAGAGTAATAAAAAGAAAGAAGTGAGGAAGAAATCAAGGGAGGAACTGGGGGTGAGATGGAAAGAAAGAAAAAAAAGGAAATGAACGTCATTAAGCTACTTTACGGCAATGTTATTAACACGGAAAGACTGTTTCATGGTAAATTTTGCCGTAAATGATGACGGTGATCCGTGTCATCAGAAGCGTGTCACACTGACCAGTTTAACTTCACAGATCATTAAATAATCAAGATTTTCTTTTGTATTTTTCCTGCTCCCATTGAAATTAATATCTGGATACGCCAGTGCCAGCGCAACACACGACATTCTTCTGAATCTATTTTAGAAGCGAGTGTGACTTACATCAAGCGCAGCACACAGGTATATGATTTTAACCCGTTTCAGCCCGTGGTAAAGCCAGCCGCCGGAGAGTGCACGGATACACAGCAGTTTACGGTAACTACCCTTCAGAAGTGATAAAAAGGCTACCACTCATCAGTTTTAGTCGAGCAGTATGAGATATGCTCACGCAATGTCGCTACACTATGGATCTGCTGTGATTTCTGGATAAAGTGAAAATGTTGAACCTACTGACTTTTATTTTTTTCACGTGGGCCAAATGTAACAAGGCTGTGGGCCAGAACAGGGAGTGGAACAGGGAGTGGAACCGGGAGTGGAACAGAGAGTGGAACAGAGAGTGGAACCAGGAGTGGAACAGGGAGTGGAACAGGGAGTGGAACCAGGAGCAGAACAAGGAGTGGAACAGCAAATGGAACAGGGAGTAGAACAGTGAGTGGAACAGCAAGTGGAACAGGGAGTGGAACCAGGAGTGGAACCAGGAGTGGAACCGGACATGGAACAGCGAGTGGAACCAGGAGTGGAACAGCGAGCAGAACCAGGAGTGGAACAGGGAGTGGAACAGCGAGTGGAACCAGGAGAGGAACAGGGAGTGGAACAGCGAGTGGAACCGGTAGTGGAACAGGGGGTGGAACAGCGAGTGGAACCAGGAGAGGAACAGGGAGTGGAACCAGGAGTGGACAGGGAGTAGAACCGGGAGTGGAACAGCGAGTGGAACAGCGAGTGGAACCAGGAGAGGAACAGGGAGTGGAACCAGGAGAGGAACAGGGAGTGGAACCAGGAGTGGAACCAGGAGTGGAACAGCGAGTGGAACCAGGAGAGGAACAGCGAGTGGAACCGCGAGTGGAACATCGAGTGGAACAGCGAGTGGAACCAGGAGAGGAACAGGGAGTGGAACAGGAATTGGAACAGGGAGTGGAACAGCGAGTGGAACCGGGAGTGGAACCGGGAGTGGAACCAGGAGTGGAACCGGGAGTGGAACAGCTGAAAAGAAGTACAAATCAGAAGTAAGAGGAAGAGAACCTTCTGCTGGCAGGAAGTCTCAGAAGGTGTTTGTTTTAAACTCCACATGACAGATGGCATGTCTCCGTGTGGTCATTAATTCACTCCACTATTGTCTTTAATCCCGTGTCAGAGTCGCCGCTTCTTCTGGTTTCAGTGGCGAAGGCGTAGCCGAGAAGAACTGAGCTTAAACGCCATGACTCTATATTAGGACATGAGTGAAGGCAGTGTTTACACTTCTGCACGGTGTTAAGCTCAGGATATTACACTGGGATCTGGAGGAACTTCTGATTGGGACAACTCCAAGCTGTGATGGGGGGGAAAAAATCCACTCCTGTGAAGAGTGTGTGTTCATTTCAGCTCAGTAATGTTTTACCAAATAGCGTTATTTACCGCAATTAGTTAACATTAACAAACCATGACAAGTAGCATTAACAGCGTAAAGCACACCTGGGTTAATTGATGCTTGTTTAATTATAAATTAAATAATAACAGCTGTGTTAACTGATGTTTATACCACAACGCTGTGAAATACTCAATTCTGACAGTCGATCAAATCGCAGGTTTAAATTAATGCACTCATGCTAATCGTTTCTATAGTAACGTGCTCAAAGTCTAATAACAACTGAACCTACTATAATGATGTAATAGTTTGTTTCACAGAAAGAGAGAAAGAATGAAAGAAAGAGACCAACAAGGATGGCCAAAAGAAAGGGGAAGAAAAAACTTAGTTGGACAAAAAGGAAGGAAAACAAGAATATAAAAAGGGCAAAGAAGGAATATAAGAAAAAGAGAAAAGTAAAAAAAGAAAGGAAAGAATAAAAGTTAGGAATAAATCAAGCAAGAAAGAAAAAAGATATAACTTGTTTTTAAGAACTACTATAAGTTATTTTACAGAAAGAAAG
This sequence comes from Pangasius mekongensis, assembly GCA_033441845.1. Lineage (NCBI taxonomy): Eukaryota > Metazoa > Chordata > Actinopteri > Siluriformes > Pangasiidae > Pangasius > Pangasius mekongensis. The sequence goes on along the minus strand of JAKKZJ010000024.1, from coordinate 1,715,692 downwards.
AAAGAAAGAAAGAAAGATAAAAGAGGATGGCAAAAAAGGGTGAGAAGAAAAGAATGTTAGAGTGAAAGAAAGAATGTAAAAAAGGGCACATAAGGAACATAAGAAAAGGGGGAAAGGGAAAAAACGAAAAAAGGAATAAAGATATAAAAATAGAAATAAAACAAGAAAGGATTTTTTTGCAGATTAAGAACTATTGTTATTTCACAGAAAGAAAGAAAGAAAGAAAGAAAGATGGGAGAAGAAGGGGGAAAGAAAAAAGTAAGCTAGAAAGAAGGAAAGAAAGAATGTAAAAAGGACAAAGAAGGAACATAAGAAAAGGGGAAAAGGAAAAAATAAAGAAATAATGATATAAAAATAAAAATAAAACAAGAAAGAAATTGTTTTACAGATTAAGAATCACTGTAATTTCACAGAAAGAAAGAAAGAAAGAAAGAAAGAAAAGAAAGAGGACAGTAGAAACACTATACATTTGTTGAAAGGCGTGTCCTCAGAGCTGCTCTACACTTTAGTGACGT
>JAKKZJ010000024.1:1682082-1710896 GCA_033441845.1 Pangasius mekongensis | reverse complement strand
CTGTGAATTAGCACACTTGTCCTAGTCTTTTGTATGCTCGTGCGTGTTTTCCGCGCAGCCTGAGACACTCCTGACAATGTGTTGGCAGCCGAAACCGTGGCACACTCGCAGAGATAAAACCTCCGCGCCGCTGTTGACGTGCCCTTTCCAATTAAAGCTGTAAAGCCTGAGATGAGACGGCAGCGCACACAAATCATCTTAATGTATGCCTCTCTGTGTTTCCAAAGTGGAGCGGTTTATTCCATTCTGCTCCTGCTTTGTGAAAAGCCTGGTTCACTTTCCGCACATCAACAGAAACACATCAAGGCTTTTCATGCTGGCAAAGGAATTTCCTTTAGGACAAAAACAAAAACAAAAAAAAAAAAAAAAGAAGATTGCTGTGCACGAACCATTTCAGAATTTTAAAAGGAGCCTAATTAGCTGTTCATTGCACTACAAATTGCTATAAGTGATCATTCATGGCACGGAACAGGAGGGTTTGTTTCCTGCAAATAAACACGCATAAATGATTTCAGGGGCATTTAAGGTAATCTGCGAATCAAGTGCGAGACAACTTATGTATTATTCATAAGAAAGGCTAGAAATAAAAACAATCTGAATATTAGGGAAAGACGAAATGTAGGATTTAAGAATTATGCTATGTAGTAAGCGTTCAAAACGCCTAATTAGCATTCTTTGCATTTTAAGATAACTGAAGCTCTTTGTGTTCTTTGGTTCAAGTGAAGCATCAAATCTCATCATGATCTCAGCCACTTGGAAAAACGCTTCGCCTCCAGCAAGCTTCCAATTCTTTACTGTATTGTATGGGTTTTTTTTGGTCTTATTTTCTGCAGAGACACTCGGTCGCAGTGCAGTAATAGGGCACTCGCAATGACTAAAATGAAAGGAAATGAATTGAAAGCACTGCGACACAGTTCAAAGGGTCAGACGGAGAGCGAGTGTGGCTCTGCGTTTCAGCCGATTTCAGATGGTCTCGTCTGATTTAATCTAATGCAGTAGGACGCACCACGGCGTCGGTTAGAGCTGGAGTATGAACACAGTTGAAAAAGGTGGGCATTCGTAGCATATACACTTGAAGACACTGAACACGCTGGTCGCACGGTTCATCTTTTTGTGTCAATTACACGCTCACTCTCTCCCGCTCGCAGAAATCTCAGAAATAAAGTTACCAAGCTGTACTTTTCCTTGTCGTCCGAGTGGTCCCATCAAGGGTACTTCTAAAGTAATCAGAGACATCCATCATCATGGTAGTCTTTTTATTTTTCATTTGTAAATCTTCTCTAGCTTTCAAGCTACACTGTATTACGTTTGACAGCAAAGAAAACGCAATTTCCTTCTTCAGTCTGCATTTTCTGTCTTTTTTTGGGGGTTTAAATGAAAGTTCTTGTGTCTAAAGGCGACGATCTAGCCAGAACTCGAAAAAAAAAAAAAAGCTCCGAAAATCAACTTGTCTAGACAAAATCTGAATACGAGTCTCCATCCACATCTAATGAGAGGTCTTATATGTACTGGATGACAGGATAGGAGGAAACCACAGTCACGTCAGTGAATCTTTATACCTTGAAGATACATAATTGGACCTTAAGAAGTACTGATCTAAAAGCTAATTAAAGGTACAAAATGTGTCTGCTTGATAGTGACGACCCCAAGGAAGAATAGTACACCATGGTGTCTTTATTTCCGAGAGCGTATGGGTGGGCCCTTTGCACTGGTATACAGGGCAGGAGGGTGCCAATACTTTGTGTAGCTCAGCAGGTGGGCTATAGTCAGTAATTGTGCACCAGCAAAGTGACCTTTATGGTAAGTATATTTGTTAAAATGGTCAGTTTGTGTAGCTACAAGGCAGGTGTGCCTAATATTTTATATATATATATATACACATACATATATATTCAAGTCATTTTACCGATTTCTTCGAGCAGTGAAGTGGTGTAGCATGAAAGGTCCTTGGCTGACCTTTATCTAATGAGATCCAAGTGGTAAAAAGGATTTAAGTTGGTCTATCATTCAAAGCTTAGTAGGTCAATAGAAGAAAAAGGCCACATTTAATCAGTTTCCTTTACGCTGCGTACTTCTTCGAGGGTGTTATCACGCTGTATGCCGTGGTCATCCATCCTTGCGTGGGTGCTGCATTTCTTTTATATTGGTCAGAAAGTGTCGATTCATTTTCTATAACAGCAGCTCCGACAGCTGCAAGTCAATACGCTCGTTTTAATACATTATAGTTTCTGTACGAACAACTTACACAGGGACTTGTATGTATTATTTAACATTTATGGAAGGAGTCTCCAGTATCAGTACTTCGTGTCGGTCAGTTTACGCTTTGTAGTTTCTCGGTAACAGGACAAGCTGCGTATTTCTCTTTTGTACCGTTAACGTTGACAAAGAGACAAGAGAGGCTAATGAGGGAACGACTGTTTACATCAGAAAGTCTTGATCTTGACGTGTAATACTTCATTTGACCGAACTGAGGGACAACGAAGCACAGCAGGCTCACAGCTCTGCGCCGTCTCTGCATTATGTATCAAGCAGGAAAGCTGTGAGAGTCAATGCTAGATGTGGATTTGCCTCAGATGGCGTGCTCTTTGGCCAAATATTGAGTTGCACCAATCGATACATGCTAAGTTAGCAGATACAGTCACGGACATATCATCCCGTATCGAAATAACATTAAGATAAAACCAGAATCTAAAAACTGTGCAGTCAAATCCAGCAGTATTGGAATACTTCAGTAAAATTTTGTACAATTCAAAATTTTCAATCAAGCCACTGGAAAAACATCTTACCTTTTCTCTAACATCTTACCTTTTCTCTAATAAAACTTCATGTTCAAGAACATATACAGTATTTTGTGAATAATAATATTTTATCTTAGACATATTGGGCAAAATCATTAATTAATTATTATTTATTAGACAATATTGTAAAATAAATTCAAGCATATTGTTCTTCTTTGAAGAAATACCATTAAGCATGATGAGGGCCATAAAAAAATGTTGAAAAAAAACCAAAACAATACAAATATACATTTTACAGTTTTATTTATTTATCTATTTATTTATTTTGATGAGTGATGAGATTAAATTACACGGTGCCTAAATATAATAATTAAAAGAATTCTTTTCCTACAGGGAGCCAATAATTATGCAGTTAATTGCATATTAGAGAGGCGATATTATTTTTGAAAATTTGAGTTTTTTTTTTTTTTTTAACAAGAAGTTGCAGCAATGCTACAAAAATCTGTATAGGCACTTCTTACATCACAAGAGACATATTTGCTTATTATTTGCATACCCTTCTCTGATTGGCCACATGGTTGGAATCAACCTGTATACAGAGCAATCTAGTGCAACTTAAGTTGGACATTCACAATATCAATCTCTTCTCTTTTTTTCTCAAAGACAAAATTCAAATACAGCAATTATCTCTACCTCTGTGATTATTCCACATGTTCACCTACAGAAGCAAAAGTACGTCCTTTGTTGCTTCCAAAAAAAACGATGTCAAGCTGTCAGTATGGACCGAAAGAATACATGTGGTGGAAATGGGATTCCTCTGCATGGTTGCTGGGCTTACTATTGTGGATAGGGTGAGAAGTTCAGTAGTCACAGAAAGCCTCAAAGCTGAAGGGTTGGACACCTTATAAGGATGCCCCCTAGTCGGGTACTGCTAAAGATCTATCAGGCACATCCCACTGGATGGAGACCCTGCGGTAGACCCAGGACCTGCTGATGAGATTATATCTCACAGCTGGCCTTAAAGTAGCTTCAGTTTGTGGCCAGGAATAGAAAAGTCTGGCCTAACCCTCTCAGCCTGCTGCCACCGTGACCCCCTTGAGGAAAAGCAGAAGGAAAATAAATAAATAAATGAATAAATGTACCCTTGGCAATCTGCATTTGTATTATCGTAATTTCCTTTTATTTGGAGCCATTTTTAGAGAGGATTTAATAATTCCAATCCATCTTCAACTGAACCTGAGAGCCTGTGAACCTGTATTGGTGAATGCTGTGCTTTTTGTTGTTCTTTGCAGGTACATGGCCATCATCCACCCGCTGAAGCAGCGGCTCTCGTCCACGCAGACCAAAGTGATCATTGGTGTGATCTGGGTGCTTGCTTTTCTGCTCGCCTTCCCGCAGTACTATTACTCTGATGTGGAGCAGCTGCCCGGTCGCATTGTCTGTTACATCGACTGGCCAGAATACACCATCATGGACGTCAAGAAAATGTAAGAGTGATGCTGCTATTAATCTGAGTGATGATGGAAGATGGTGGTCTTAGGGAAGGATATCCTGATTGTACTGGAGTGTGCAATCTTCGCTGACTGTTAATTATGGTGAAAGAAGGCATTGTTGTCAGTTTGGTGCCAATCAGGGAGAACGCTCAGGAGATTTCTTGCTGTTTAGACCTCTTGCTGTGTGAACAAGACACGTTGGACTTTTTCACACAGCTAGAGGTCTAAATTGGAGATTTTACATCTTAGTGCTTTTTCCACCCAGGAACATTTGGAAAATATTAGCTAAGGCTAATTAACAACAGCTTTATTTCTAATCTCTCACATGTTAGTTGAATGTTAATAACTAGCTGTGTTGAATAAAAGGTATACATAGCAGCAGACATTACAGTGTTGGGTATTAGTTCTCATTCTCTCTGTCACTTCTGCTGAAGTTTATATTTGTTACAAATCTAAGTACAGATACCAAAACCAGACTTAAAGACCATAACTCAGTAACCATTTGGTGATTTGTTGTTACACAGCTCTCTACATAAATACCATACCATATTCTTACTTTAATGAAGCACATACCATCAGATTTATTGATTTATATCCTTACAAATCTCTTGCAATATTTATGAATTACTAGTTACCCTGCTAGAGCACACCATTACAGCTTGGGGGTTTGGGTTGAATCTGTTCATTTTTGAAGGCCATGAAGAGCATGATACAAGCAGACAGCTCCTGAGGGGTTGAAAAAAAATTGTCAAACCTGTGCACGCAAAACTATAATCTTTAAATCCATAAAGTGAGATGAACTCTACAAAGTAAAAAGGTATAAATATTGATTTGCAAATGTCATAAAAATGGTCCGAGTGTGTCTGAGCGAGGGGGTCTTGGTCCATTTCCAGTCAAAATCTGAATCAATCCAACTGCAGGAATTGAACCAAACATGCTCTGTACTTCATGCAAATAAAAAATCTGAATTAGTTTTTCTTTAATAGCTATCTTCCTGTCTGAAGTATGTTTTAAGGGTATTTCAGGAATTCAAATTAGTAACATGAAGAACTAGACTTGGTGGTGGTGGTGGCATCCCCATCAATACTACTGGTATCCAGTTCTACTTGTTTTTTTTTTTTTGGTCTGTTTAATTACATGTAGTTACCAACAAACCAAAAGTATCAAATTTTGCTCTGATTCTGATTCGGCAAACACACAAATGGTTTGTCCCTCAGAGGGACTACGTAGAACCATTCAGCACATGGATTCCTTTTCTCAGTGGGTTTCAAGTAACTAAGCTAGAACCATTAACTGTCCAAAGAACCCTTGAGGAATTTAAAGGTAATGGGATTTGCGAGTCATTTAGTTGCAATTTTGTCATTGCATTCATGTAGAATTACGTTAGACAGGAAAATAACTCAATAGAACAGCTTCCTTCCTGTATATAAGCAAAGTCATTGGTAGTGCAGTTTTGCTAATGTGTTGTGGTCATCCTGCCTGATCTCAAACACTCCAGATGAAACTCACAGATGTTTCTGTGGGCTTGGATATAACGCACGATTCACATGATCTGAGAAATGCAATCAGTTTGGGTTCAAATTCTTTAACCATACTGCATAAAATTTTTGTTCACTTTTGGGTTTCTTATATATCATTAGGTGATAATTGAATCATTTAAAACAGCTGCCTTTGCAAAGGATTTCTCGGGTAATCAGATAACCAAATCCTAACCTCAGCAATGCCCTGTGGGAATGTTCTTACAGTGTTAGGTGGAATTTACCTTTTTATCCAGCATCAGTTTTTGGTTATCTAGCTAATTAGGGAAATGGCCTCATACGTTTCTTTAATCTTTATTAAAAGGCGAATTCACTTAGCCAGGTAGTCACCCAAAGTAGTAGTCTAGACTCACAGTAACAGATGCTTCTCTGTTTCTGCTTTAGTCCACCTGGCTGCATTTGTGTTCAGTCGAACACGCAACTTAATTTCATGGCTGTTCGCTTTGATCTGAGCAGAACAAACAGCACCAGAGTGCAGCAGAATCAAAAGGAGAAAGAAGCTGCTTGTTCTCGAGAGTGGTCGTGGTACACATGGTTCACCATGACAAAGAAAAATGACACGCAAGTCAAATATTTTTACACTGAGAAAGCTGTCTTGGGTAAAAACATTCAGTGCTATTACAAAGACCTGAACCAACAGACAGTCTTTAGAACTTATAGAAAGGTGTGTATAAGGCATGTATAGAAAGAAAGAGGTTGTATTGGTATGGACAGAATGAAGTTTTGTCTTTTGTTGATATTAGATCAGGTCATTTCCTTCCTTTTCTCTTGTTCCATAATGCTTTCTCATTCTGTTCCTCTTTTTTGTTCTGTGTCATTCTCCAGCCCCTACCACATTTGGCCAAGACCTAGCTGTTCTGAAAATGCTTTTGTGCAGATGGAAAGACAGTTTTGGATACCGCAAGCTGAGACTCTTGACTGAAATTCAGGCTCCCAGCAGCCATCTACCATCCCCAAGGGCGCTCTTGGCCATGTTCTCATTGGGAGAAAAGTATGGTAGAACCTCTCCGTCACCATTTTTATGCATCATGTGCATCCGAGTTGAGCTCTGAATAGTTTTCCTCTCTAAAAGTGCTGAAGCCTCCAGCAAGGCAGCCTAACTGGTAGTTTAAGAAGATGCTCCAGCAGGCCTGATGAAGGGATTTCATTAGCATTTATATCGTTCCACTTTCTTTTCACATCCTCCTTCTCATGTACTATTCTTCCAATCCAATAAGCAAGGGTGCCTAGCTCAAGTGCTGGAGGGCCAGAGTTCAGCATAGTCTGGTGATTTTATTGATCTAATTAGAATTAGGTGTCTTTGAGCAAGGAGATCACCAAACTGTGCTTGTTTCCGGTTCTTCAGGAATCAGGTTAGATCGCCTCTGGTAATAGATGTATTTCTGCCTTTGTAGTCTTTCGCCCTCATAACACCCTCTTTTCTCTCTCTCTTCACCCTAATCTTTTTCTGTCTTTCTCATGTGATCTTTCTCTCCGCATCACACTCTTGATCCTCTCCCTGCTTTCACACCCACTGAAATAGAGCTGCCAGGCTTGCTCTCGTTATTCCTGCAGGAGAATTTAAATAAGAAGCCCTCAGTATCTGCAGCATGAAGAATTATATTCAGTATACTCAGCTCTAACTGCAGTGCGAGATGTGCCTTGAGCCAGAGCAAAGCAGTGGCTCTCTCGCTCTCTCAGTGTATAAACGGCAGAATTGTAGCAGCATTTCAGAGAGGCTTTTCCGCTCTTGGGCAGCAAGAACAAAGGATCAATGCTGCTTTTAAATACACCTACCCCAACAAACACAAAGACACTCCGAATCCGCTCACCTTCTTGAAACCAGCGCACAATGAGCGCTTAACACTCCAGACCATTGTCTTGCGCTTGGCACTGTGCCATGCGGACTATCAGCGATACAATGCGAATTACCCTGATCATGTCCGAGCGGCTGAGGCGCTTATTATTTTTATAATGAAAGCATAATGTCTGGCACATCTGGGCTCACTGGGGATGGAAAGTGGAGGTGGGATGAAATGTGTGAAACCTGCGTTAGCATAATGAGCGTGTGTGATTAGAGGGTTGGTTTGCAGTTGGTGGGCCACATATTAATGCTAGATTCTGAAAGAATAGTGGCCTTACTGTTCTGAAAGCTTCCCAAAATCTGTGAGACTGTAAGTGTGCTTGCTTAGCTATCTGCACCTTGAACAAGCTCGGAGGGAAAAGCACATAACACACTGTGCACGGAAGAACACTGTGTACTGCCTGGCATATACTTATACCACACAGTTCGGCAAATAACACAGTGCATAATGGCTATTCTCTGTTTGAATTTCATAAGTGCACAAGCCTTTTTAACATTATCACTACATGACTGAGTCTCAAAAAGAGTGGTGCAGCAGTCTTAGCTTTTGCTCTGTCAGTTTGAATCGCATTTGTCATGAAGAGGGCAATTATAATGCAGTAATTCATTTGCACTATGATGACGTTTCTCTTCAAAAGTATGCGCTGGAGAAAGAATATGTAAGCCTCACCTCCCAAATGAATATTAGCTAGTGAGTAGAAATGCACTGATTGGTTGAGTAATGATTGATAGCACGTATAGCCAGCCACTGCATCGTTACAAGGCAGCCGTATACTCTCAAGGAGAACTTCGCCTGCCCAATTCTCAGGATTGGCTAAGGCCAGAGAGTGGGACCAGTTATGCTTTCTGTGGCATTATTGAGATTCAGAATTGTAATCGTCACCAGGGCAAATCCTTTGATCCAGGGGTATTCAACTAAACTTTAACCATTAACCATTAAACCATTAATTAATCCATTGTTATAAATAAGACATATCCATTTGAAGTTATGTTTTTCATATTGGTGCTTCTCTTTTGACTAGAGCCATAGACTTTGAACAGATTAGATACATCAGATTTACTACAAAAGCTGCAGTGTTTCATGTTTAGAGATCTATAGTTGCTGATCTATGGCCATTTTTTCTTTACAATGAACTACAGTATTCTTTTTTTTTTTTTAGTTTGGTCTGCTAAAATACTTGCTGGGTCTGCATCCAGAACACAGGCCACCAGTTGACAACCCCTGCCTTAGACAGTTGCAGCACTCATCAGTCATCTGTGACCACCATTCCGAACCGTTTATTGAATCCTGAATTGTGTCCTAGGGACCAGTGAGTGTAGGGAACAGCGAGTGGGGTGTCATTTTGGACGCAACACACCATTGTTGGAGCCTTTGAGGCAACGCCAGTCTGCTAGCATTATGCCTGGTGTCAGCTTACACTCACTGTTCCATTCATGTGAAAGAGAGAGAGAGAGAGAGAGAGCGAGAGAGACAAGCTAACTGCATAGTCCACACACAAACACACACACATGCTTATATATAGGAACAGACACTCTCACACTGCTAAATATATGGACAAGCAGAGCTGAAATTCCACACACCCTCACTCCACAGCTCAATAAAATGATCCACACAGTTATACGTGTGACCATGCTGAGCATGACACTGCTTCATCATGTGCTTATACTGCAGGCAGGCATTTTGATTTATCTGCAGCACACGTGCCAACACCTTCATCTCAGAGATGTCTTTTACACAGTCTAGCTGTAACTCTTGATTCCTTTTTTTCTTGCTTTCCCTTTTTAACCTCAATTTCTCCCTTACTTTCAGTCTCTCACTCTCATGTGTTATCTAGTTCCCCTTTCTCACTTGCTGTGCCTTACGTCTCCTTTGCGTTCTTTCTTCCCGAGCAGGAGTGAGGGATTGCATACAACATGAGCTCCCTCCTCATGCTGGACTACGATGGTCTCATTTATCTCAGCTCTGATTGCCGTAACCACCTCTCCCGTTGCCTCCCGGTGGGCTGGTACACACAGAGGCAGTGGCACACACCTGCCTGATTTTGTCCGTAGCACATCCATTTGCTCATGTGAAATGGAGTACAGAGTAACTTTTGCCACTCTACATCTACATCACACAGACTTATTATGTGCTAATACATAATAAGACATAGTACCTTGCCCTTTGCCAGATATAACTAATCTGTTGTTTTATAACACACCAAATTCTCATCTTCGGAAGACAATCTTCAGATATAACTTCATATAAAGATGTGTACTCAAATTAAGTAAATTACATATGTAGCTTTAAATCTCTAATGAGCGAACCAGAGGCAAGAGTGGCAAGGAAAAACTCTCTGAGACACCATGAGGAAGAAACCTTGACAGGAACCAGATTCAAACTGGAACCCATCCTCTTCTGAGAGACTCCGGATAGTGTGATTAATAAATCATTAGTCTTTTGCCATTGTATACTATAACGTCAAACAGTACTAAGTGTGATGAAAGGATGTGCAGTATGAGCAGATTGTGAATAAGCGTCCTGGGATGAGCAACAGGACAGTCTTTATGATTACAGCAGCAATTAATATACTAATCTACATTATCCCCATGAGGTTTCCACTGGAGCAAGGGTGAGACTTTGGCATAAACTGTTTTTGGGAAGTGCATATCTTAAGGATGTCCATGTGGGACCATTCACAGCAGGAGAAAAATAAGTCACAAATGCAGAAGCTCCAAGCAGAAGTAGAGCTTCAGGATGAATCGGGCAGGTCTGGAGGGTGATGAGATGTTCATCGCAAAAGTTCTACAGTCAGTAACTGCAGACCTATAAAGTCACATGTATGCTTGGTTTACCTGACAATATGGCCAATTAGTGCCGGTACAACACAGGTGTGCTTAATAAACTGAGTAAATGTATGTGTATAATATCCTAATCCTGCTGTCAAACCCATTTCTCATCACTGCACATATTTGATCAAACCCTGAAATCCATTTTTTCTGCTTCCTTCCACATGAGTCCCGCACAGCTCATAAATTCTGTCTTGTGCCTTATCACAATGAAAGCTGATTTTATTTAAGCCCTCGCTATTCAGAACTCAGACGACGGTGGTTTTGGGCCATGCAGAGCGGTGATTTTTGGGTTTTATAACTGCCTTTACAAAACCTTTGTGCTTGTGAACTCTTTTGCCTTTTGCTCGGGGAGATCAGAATGAAGCAATGTCTTCCGCAGATGCCCTTGTTATTATTATCCCGCTATACAAGATGAAATGGAGGGAAAGGTATCAGTGTCAAAAAACTTGGAGCTCAGTTGTGGTGCTGGAGATGGTACATGGTACTGTTTTTTTTTTCCAGCTCTAAGATGCCAGACGCATTAACGAGCCATTTATGAAGTTTAGATGAACATTGCAGCTATCGGCTTCTCTTACTTGTAAGCATTGTAGCTCCAGTGCAGAACTAAAGAAGCAAACGTGTAATTGATTAGGGTTGGAGTAGAGGAGAAAAATGTGTGAATCTCAGTTTTTTACCTGAAGTACTCCTTAAATGGTGTGATAGAATGCGTTCTCTAAATCTGGTCCTCCAAGAACATCAGCACTGCATGTTTTTCCTATCCTGCACTAACACCACTGAGTTAACCAAGTCAGCTTATTCTCATTCAGCTTAAAGTTTAGGATAAAACTGGAGTTTGGAGGAACACTAACGCACAGAAACAGGACTGGAAACAAGGACCTAGTGACCTGGCCACCAATTTTATTCAAATTTGAGTCTGGCTAATTAAAGACTTCTTGAGAATTCCTCATAGGAACTTGAAATCTATCCAACTATCCTGGAATGATTTATTATTTCCAATAGGCATGAGGCTTTATTTCATCCAAAGCGCTGCAGTGAGCTGCATTACTAGAAAATTTCACAGTTCAGTCATCGTTTTTTCGTTTTCAGCTCTTTTTGCCTTATAAGGAGTTTTGTGGGCATTTCTAAATGTAATGTATGGCTGATTATCAACTTATGCATACGAATATGAAAAAAAATCAGCACTACCAAAACATTTGTAGATCACTGGTAAGCGTTGGTTTGGCCTTTTTGCACAAACATTTACACAAACGTTTACTAAAAGATTGATAAATGAGGCCTGTTGTCTCTATGGGTTACGTGATATTTCAATAAGGACACACAGGTTTTTCTTATATTAGTGAGCAGCTGCAGAATAATATAGCGTTTTTTAATAACCGCTGAAATAAAAACAGTTCTTTCTGGCGAGCTCAGACATCTGGTCCTGACTGTTTATTTGCACCAGACTTCCTCTACATGAGTGTGCATACTATGTCCTCCCACAAAACCCCTGAAAATTGTTTGCATTCATTTTGTCAGTGACAGAAAAGCCCTCTTAGCAGATCACATCTCGCTTTTTAAACCTGAATAATGCTGGAATCAAGCACACCCCTGAGTGTTTAGACTATAGACCCAGGCAGTGGAAACGAAGACCGGAAATTTGATGTCCTTCCACTGCCTTCTTCTTCATTAGGACATTTCTTTGGAGCGGACGGTCATGGCGTAACTCAAGCAGCCCGTCTCGGAAATGACTTCTGCTGCTGTTTCTTTGCTCACCTTAGGCGATGAATGGAGCCTTTGTCAGGACATATGGCATTCTAATTTCCTCAGCACGTAATTACAGACAAGAGGAAAGACATCAATTAGACTTGATTACATAACGGCAATCTTTAAAAAGGTTGGCGAGAGATATCGGGTAAAGAAAGAAATGCGGTTTGTCTCCGGTGTCGGTTTGACTGGCCAGTCTGTCTGATGCATGATAAATCTATCATAGTGTGTGTGTGTCTAGTCAGAGCCTGGCCGAGGTTGATGGCTTAATGTTTTAGTCATTTTTTAGACAGCTTTAATCAGCAGCCTGTGGTGTAACTCCACAGGCCATCTTTTTTTTCACTCTTTCTCTCTCTGATTGTGGTTAATTTGTGGAGAAATGGAGTGGAAGGTCTCAGCTGTGTAGTGCCCAGTTGGGGCGAATGGATTAATTCTGTCCTCCTGCAGAGTTCCTCTGTGTTGAACCAATGACATGCCATTTTTTCTTTCCATCTCTCGCTCTCTCTTTATAGTTATACAGAAGAGCGCATGCTCTGGGTTGCTCAGGCACCACCTGTGCCACCGTGGAACCTGGATTAGCCGAGTATTATTGAAGCTTTGATTTTTTTTTTTTTTTTTTTTTTTTTTTTAGTTCCAGCATTGGAACAGTTATACGAGGCCTCTTTTAAAGATAGATGGTGTCCTAGAGTTTGGACAACTTTTCAGTCGATCAAATGGTTGTGGGTTTGATGCCTTACTAGCCTCAGTTTTTCTTTGTCATGAAAAATGCAGGTTGTTACTGAGAAACAGCAAAGCATAAACTCCTCTGTCCTGAAGACTTTCCCCGTGTCAGAAAACCTAAAGTTACAGCTTTACCACTGATTGTTATAAAGAGCTAAATAAACAGCATCTCAGAGAAAATGTCACCATATCAGTGATTACAGGTTTTGTAATACGTTTATGTGGTTGCCATACAAATCCCTGTGAATGAGCTGTTACCATAGAAACGATACTGAATGACAACGAGCGCATTAATATAAACCCGTGATTTACAGCTGCACTACTGTCCGGAATTTAAAGAACACATTCTGACCAATCAGAATCAGGAATTCAACAATGCCATTGTACAGAATGGAACACGATCCACAAAACCTGCCGCAGCGGGGAATTAGCGGGGTCAGACACTCACGTAGGAAACGAACATTTGCCTTTGTCGTGTGATAGTGTGAGTGCAGAGTAGCACAGGTGCTTTGACTTTTTCAGTACAGAGAGAGAAAGACAAAGATGGCTGAACATGTTTTTCCCTCTCAGTTTCTTTGTTTCTTTCCCAATTCATTCAATCTCCTTTCCCGCTTCTCTTTCCAGTTACTATGTGTGTGTGGCCGTGCTGATCTACTTCCTGCCCCTGTTGGTGATGGGTTGTGCTTATCTGGTGGTGGGGCTGAACCTGTGGGCCAGCGAGATTCCCGGAGACTCCTCGGGTCGCTACCAGGAGCAGCTCACCGCTAAACGCAAGGTTCTCCTGCGCACACACACACACTCTGTTAGACGAGAGGGCACGAGGTTTCTATCCAAACATTTCACAGACTAAACAACCCAAGAGTTGTTCAAATTGTTTTGTGTTTTTTTTAATATCCTAAAGATGAGCAACACCATTCAGACAAAACAGAATTAAATGCGTACAGAATGACAGGAACACCCATTTACCAGAAAATTGATTTCCTTTTTTTGTTTATTCATACGCCAACTTTTTTTTTTCCTCGGCTGAATGCAAAACCTTTTTAGAATTTCTGATGTTTCCATTCAGACTCTGAGATTCAGGGTTTGAATAAAAACAGGATGATGAAAACCCCCTGCTCGCGACAGTCAGGTTTGGGAGATAATGAGGGTCAGGAAGGACGGCAGTCATGAAATATTCTATACAAGATTCCCATTCGACCACAACGACTCTTCATTTCAATCTCAATCTCTCTCTCTCTCTCTCTCACACACACACACACACACACTATGAGTTTTCATGCTCTCTTCAGGAGCCCCTGCTCATTTTTCTTACTCTCACATTCTTGACTTTCTTTGACACCCTCACTTATTCTTCTCAGATATATAGCACTACTTACGCCCCTCATTTGCCCTGACTATTTGACTCCCTCTCTCTTCCTTGCACACGTGGATGTGTGTAGGTGGTGAAGATGATGATCGTGGTCGTGTGTACCTTCGCAGTCTGCTGGCTGCCATACCACGTCTACTTTCTCCTTCATCAGTTCTTCCCTTTGCTCTTCGAGAAGCCCTTCATCCAGCAGGTCTACTTGGCTATCATGTGGCTCGCCATGAGCTCCACCATGTACAACCCCATCATCTACTGCTGCCTGAATGACAGGTAACAACACACGCACAGCCTGTGAAGCATTAAAAAAAAAAGGATGGGTAAAGTCAATTGTGCTTAAAATTACATTCTGAAAAAATGGTCCGTCATGGGTTCTTTGGATAATCGAGAGTTGTTTGCTTCCTAAGGAACAGTTTTCACAGTGTTTTCAGGTTTTACACAGAGCCTATAAGGGTTCTGTCACTGAAAAGTTCAGGAATAACCTACCTACCTACCTACCTACCTACCTACATAGCTCCAATGAATATATCCAAAATATGGTACTTTGTACACATTTAACTAACAAACCAAATATTTGAAAAGAGTTATGTTCATGTTACAGGGGTTCCTGACTGCAAAAAGTTTGAGAACCCCTGTTCTAGATGAACAAGCTGAAGAAACCTCAAGGGCTCCAAATGTAATTTTTTATTTATTTTTCAGAATGCCTGTTTTCATGCTGGCTAACATTTCAATAATGATCGCATCGATAGGTGGATTTAAAAACAAACAAAAAAAAACAATCAAGTACAACTTAAAATTGAAATAATTCAACTGCTAAAGTATCTATCCAGTTGCTAATCTGTTAATCGTCTGCTACAAGTAAGAACTGTAACTTTTAAAACTTTTAATTTGATTAAATGCTTCCACAATTTTACAAGGTTTAATAATAATCTGTATGGACAATAATTGTGATGTTGGATGGAGGGAACAACTCACTAACATTTTAGGACATGGTTTCTTCTAATGATTATTTACGTCATAGAAATGCAAGCTGATTGGCTAACCTGCCGAGCTAACATTGGTCACTTGTTGAGAAGCACAAGAAAGAATGCGTTCAACAGTGGAAATGAAAGCTATTTGAGCTCTCTTGCTCTTTTTCTCATCCTCTTTTCTCTCTCTCTCTACTCTTCATGAAGGGTTTAGCATTCATATTCATCAAGCTCATTTGAGGCACTCTGTGTGCCTCTCTGTCACACTTTTGTCCTCGCCTCCACAATCCACCGGGGACGTCTATCTCCTTAGACATTGTTGTGTGTGTGTATTTGGCAGATTTCGTGCTGGCTTCAAGCAGGCCTTCCGCTGGTGCCCTTGCATTCACGCTGACTCCTACGAAGGCCTGGAGCTCAAGTCCACTCGCTACCTGCAGACACAAACAAGTGTGTACAAGACGAGCCGGGCAGAGCCCACTGTGCCGGTTGTCAACAGTCCGTCGCTAGAGCTGGCGTCCAATGGCTCATCATCTCGCAGCATGTCCAAGACAGTGTCAGAGACGTCCAGCTTCTACTGTGGCAATAACCTGCCCGCCTAGGAGCTCTTACAGTCAGCAGAGGAACGTGATGAAGAACGAGTCGGTGTAATGGTACCAAAAAAAAAACCCGATGGATCCATTTACCTCTGCAAAAACATCATCTATGTATAATTTTCTGTATCGTTTTCTGTATAATCGTTGTGACAGACCATTTTCAGTGGTCATGGTGGGTGTAGAGAGTTGAGGGACATGCCAGAGAACCAGGAGTTTTAAATGTTCCTTTAGTTTTTTGATGAATCTATTCACCTCCATTTTGTCAATTATGAACCACACTGATTGAGAATTATGGGCAGATCCTATGTGGAAAGTGCAGAAAAAAACAGAAGTCCATGAAATGTTCTTACTTATAAAGTGTTGATGGATCCATTCACCTCCATAATGAATGAATGAATCATATCAGTTTTATCTGTTATGAACCACTCTGAGTGAGTATCATGTGCACGTCTTATAAGGAATGTGCCAAAGAATCAGAAGTTTATGAAATGTTCCTACTCATAAAATGTTAATGGATCCATTCACCTCCATAATGACCATTTCATCTGGTGTTATCGTAACTCAGAGGTTAAGGCTACTGCTTAGATGGAATGTTTAGTGTTCAAATCCAAGCATTGTCTAGCTGCCACTGATGGGGCCACGATCAAGCCCTTGAACCACTCAATTGATTACAGTATCTGCCAGATGAGTAAATGTAAATACTATCTCTGTTTAATGTTACAATAGGTACTATTGGTGTAGATGGCAAAGGAACATGTTGAAGAACCTGACATCCCTGATGTGTGCCGAGCTAAATGTGTTAACCAGTTGACTTTTGGAGAGCCGGACATTTGTCCCCATACCAAAAACTGTTTGGTGCAATCATCTGCTATGACACTACAACAATCTCTGTAATAGACCATTTTATGGAAATGTTTTGTGTTTGTGCAAGTGCCTCATAGCTGCATTCACAGTATCTATTATCTGGTGTAGGTAGACTATGTGCTTTTTTTGTTTCTTTTTCTATTCTTCTAAAACATTATTCTGGCCACACTTTTATCAAAGTTCAGCTTTGAAATGACTGATCACATGAGTCCCTTCAGGGACGTAACCAGAGACCTTTTTGGAATGAGAACAGTGTCTCCGAAGCTTTGCAAACTGCAAACAGATCTGGAGAACTGGCTACAGTGTATTACCGTTTACATTTTACTAGCATGTAATATTGCGGATTATGTATCGTATACAATGCCTAAACACATAGCATCTCCTCTCTGTGTATATGTCTGTGTGAATGGGTTTCTTTTGTAGCAGGGTTTGGGAACCTCTCAGTAATGTGAGTCTCGATCTCTGATCAGCTTGGTTTAAATCCACAGTAAGTACATTTCTGTCCAAATGACTTGCAGAAATTAAGCAAATTTTCAAAAACAAGATATACAATCCATGACCAGCAGTCTAACTATAAGGACTTTGGAGTAAAATGGCTTCTGGAATGATACAGCATCACGCTGGGCAGTATGGGGGTTGAATCCATGCCAATCACTTTTTGGGTAGATGAAAAAGCCTTGAATATAGTATCTAAACTGCCTCTTGGCACAGAACAGTGAAAGGAAGAATGTTCAATGGCATTTCTAGCTGTGCCCGGAAATCTAAATCAGTGATGACGGCCAGGGTTCCACTGCCAAAATGTAATCAGGGGTTTCTCTGGTTCAGAAATGCTACTAGCTGTTTCCCAGTGTGTCTTTGGCTTTGCTTTAATTTTTGTGAATTTGTCACTTAAATCTGTGGGAAAAATGGGATGTTTGTAATGGGAATGGTTGTTTGTCTCTAGCTGTCTACCTCTGTTTGTCTTTTGAATGCCGTTGCCCTCCCCCTTCCAGCCATTTGCCTGTTCTCGGCTTAAGCGGTCATGCACAAAATTAACTCTGGAGTCAGGCCCTGGAGTTTTAATTTTAGCCTCCCATCAACAAATGGTGCACCAATCTGACAGAAGAGGCGGAGGAGTGGAAGGGATTTGCTGGTGCTGTTGTGGGGTGGCAATGAAAGACAAAAACTTAGAGGAGGACCGCTGGGTTTGGAGGAGGGGTAGCACACCTGCTGTTTGAGATCATGGACCGAGGTATGTGACAGTGGTATCAGTTTCCTGGGCAGGAGGAGGACATAGTGTTTGTTAAGGGATCAAACTGTTCTGGCACACTGAATGGTGCTCATTTTATGAGCAATTGTGGAATTTGTGGAGGTGTGGAGAACTTGAAGAAGTTGGGCTGGAATCCTGGGGGACTTCTGCTTTGCTCCAGACAGTCTGGCCTTCCACTAAAGACTTGACTTGGGTTGGAGTTGGCGAGTAGTAAGGAGGTGGTGGGTGCAGAAACCATTAGTAGAGAGATGGGAATTATAGGAAATTAACTAGAAGAAGGTGGAGCTACTGGAATGGTCATTCTCCCAAACTTCAGTTATATTAATAGCCATAATACCATATCATGAGTTCATGAGTAGGTTCATGACATACAATCCCAATTAGGTCGATTTCAGTCCCAGATTATAACATTACAAAATGTGGACAAGTTGAGGTGAATAACCATGCAATGCACTGTAAACATCTCTAGGTATGTTCATCCTTGAGTTGAGTTTTTACTGCAGAATGATTTTTCACATTTGTTTACTTGCCAAAGCCTTTCATAAGAAATGTATTTCTCATGAAGCAGCAGCGCCTGGTCTCCAGTTGGCATTATGGTAATGGACTTTAACAGATTTTTCCTTGTCCTAGAGTAGAGCCCAAACAGTCTTTGTATGTGTAAACAACTTCTGTCATGGGACGCCAGAGCAGGTTTCACCATTTTTTCATTCTTCATAATTCTCCCCGTAGCCTGTTGAGACCAAATAGACAACAGCACAACTTGAAGAGTTTCTGTCCTCTCTGTTCTGTCCTCTACTGCCCTCTAATCTTCAGAAGGGAGGGACCGACTCTTTATAGTTGCTGTACTGTAAGTGATAAAAGCAACTAACTTGTTTCTTGAGACTTTCCACAGCATTAATTATAACTATAAATGGTTAAAAATTATGTAATATAATAAAACACTTTGGGGTGAGCTATTATAGGAAAACAATCAACTTCGGAGTGGTAAGAGTAACTCTATTTGTGTACAAAACTGCATAATTTCTTACCGAATATGGTGTCATAGTATTACATCGCCTTTGAGCAAACAGTTTTAGCTAGCTTGTTTTTATCAAAACACAATAAATCTTTCCTGGTGGTTACAAGTTCGTTTATTTGAAATAATATATTTCTGTAACACTTAATCTCATCTTCTCCTTATCAAGATACCAACTTTTCTACCACTGTCAAATTAGTAACGTTTCCATTCAGTTTTTCTACAAAGTACAAATTCCCCACTGCAGATGTTCTAGATTCAGGTGAGGCTATAGCATAGGTCCTTGATGATTTTTTTAGGATACTGATTAGCTGTACTACACTGCATGTAGAGTCTCTGCCAGTATCTGCTCTATGGGACATAAAACCCTCATCATGCCTCATATGCCTCAACACAGCAGAGCAACAACACCTGCTGGGAGAAGTGGACGTGCTGTAAAAAGCCTCTGCTGACTGAGAACCGTGTGTTGCCTGTCCATCATCTAACCGACATGCCGGCGTTCATAGTTTCAGCAAAGAAGAGTCTCCTAGGTTTACACCATTTGGGAGGGTATCCAAAAACGAGGCCTTCCAAGCATCGAAAATCCCAAATGAGCACCAGCCACGTGCTTGGCAATTGACTTGTTTGTTAAGCAAACTTCATTAAACAAGCTCCACTAGCACGTAGAAATTTCTCTTCTGGTATTTTTCCATCTCCAAATTTCAGGCCACCTGCTGCAATTGTGTCTCTCCAAAATTAGTCAGCCTTTCCCTGTGCCCTCATGACGACTGGCATGCATTGTTCTCAGTTTTAGGGTGAAGAAATAATCACCAGCTTTGGTTTAATATGAAATCTCTCAACCCCTACCACATGTACCCCCCCCCCCACCCCCCCCCCCCCGCGCGGATTTGAATGCAAATTTCTGAATGCTGACTTGCCATGTTGAAATCTTCAAGAGAAAATGCATCGACACACATCACATGAATGTTAAAGCTGGATTGGTATAAGGCTGTTTTCAGTGTCCTGTGCTGTTGAGGAAAAGTGGCCTCTTTGTTTTCTCTCCATGATTTTGGAGACTTTTTGGATCAGCCATTCAAGTCATAGATCATTGAGTCCGAAATCGCTGCCCTTGAATATCACTAATGCTCAGCATGGACGATATTGACTGAAGAAAACAGCAGAGCTGTTAAAGCAGTTAAAGCCTCAGTGACTTGATGCCACTTAGTTCCAGAGGATAGCCGGAGCAACAATAAAATATCTATCGATTGCTACACCAGTGGCCCTACCACCTCATTGTTTTGATATCAGCCAGTTCTGAGGATAATTGTGCTGATCTGGCAGCATGGTTTTGCTTAACCTGAGTAAAAATAGCAGGGCTACTAAAGACCCTTAAACTTAAAATGAACATCTATATGCTTTTGTCCAAATGTTCAGCTGCCCTGTGATATAGCATGAAAAGCAATTTGAAAAAGATACAGTGTATGACACAGTGGCACTATCCATATCTGTATCTGTTTAGTGCTCCAAATATACATATCTGTATTCGGATTTAAACCTAAAATGGGCGGGTTTTTTTTTAACCTGTTCCTTCTGAATACTGTATATGTATTCATTTACATCCCTAATGATGCGTCTGGGAGGAAGTGCGTCCTAGCGTTTCCTCTCCCTGGTTGGTAGCTGTCATGTGATAAGGAAGTGCTAGCTAAATTGGGAATGACCAAATTTGGAGAAAATGCGCTTTAAAAAAATGTAAATGCAGACATTTTTGTGGGAAAAAAATGGCACCTATGCTAACTCAAGAAATTTTCATTTATGACGCTCTCAGACAAATATTCTTGTTTTTTTTTTTTAGGTTTTTAGGTTCTCCCACCTTGCTGTTTGCAGAGGTCATGTGCTTGTGACTTCATTTAATAAAGTAATTCTCAAAGCTGTCGGCTACCTAACTGACTGCCGCCTCCGGTACGAACCGAGCTAGCACAGAATGGTTCGAAGTCATGCGGTAATCACGGAGACGTCCCGCTGTTTAAGAATAACCCAGATGCTCGGGGGGGGGGGAGTCTCAGAAAACAACATGAAGAGATGAGTTTTTTTTGTCTTTTTTCTTTGGTCTTTCTTGCTAGTCACAAAATTGCTTTGTGTGACAGCTAACAGTGTTTACCCAGAAAGTCCCTTCCAGCCTCAGACAGACCTTTAATGAGATCTCAGCACATACACACACACACACACACACACACTCTCTCTCTCTCTCTCTCTCTCTCTCTCTCTCTCTGCATCTAACCTCGCTGTTACAGATCAGCCCCTCGCTGTTACAGATCAGAACGTAAAGCGCATGGTCTTCACACTGCAGCTCCTTTGCTGCTCTCAGACAAGATCTGAAATGGTTTTGAAGATAAGAGGACAAGTCATAAAGTGAAGGACGATCCAACTTTTTGGGCAGGACTAAGAAAAAAAACAAAACAAGGATATTACCACGATGGAAGCTTGCAGAGAATGTATGCGTGTGTGAGGGGTGGGGGGGTGGGGGGTTTTAGGGGGGGCTCTACAAGAGGCTGGGTGGATGCTCTCATCAGCTCCATCTCTCTCCAATCAGAGTAATTACCCAAGAGAGGTGAGCGTGGCGTACAGAACAGCAGCTGTGTTATGTGTGCACAATCACACACACACACATTCTTCACATCTCTATCCTAAAATATGATAGAGCAGCCTTATTTCACGCTTTGCAGTATGTGTGTACGCAGGGTGTGATTTTTTATTAAGATTAGAGAAATCACACAATACCCATGAGTCGTCCTTTTGTTCAACGGTTCTATTATGTTCATATTATCGTGTGTATGCATGGGAGAGTAAGCTGTTATGGCCCCGGGCGTCCGCTTATTTTTTTTGTATTAGGTGCGCACCTGTGTGTGGGATTATATGATGAACATGTGTGTATTCGTGCCCTCATGTGTCCAGAGGGTGTAGCTCATCACCAGGACTGAGCTTTGATGCTGTGCCAGTGCATGAGGCCACCCACTGATGGAGCTCGATAGCTGATCTGGGATCAGATGATACCTCATTGTGCTAATGTTCACGACCACAGCAGCTGTTTGCAGCAGTAAAACGTAAGCTCTATCGTAAGTAGCATAGTTTTAGCATTGCCTTAGTAGGCGCCCAAGTAGGTGTAACATCTGCCGTAAACAATCTACTCGCTAATTTGGTTAAAAAAATGTGTGGTTACCACCTGGTTTTGTATTTATTTTGTGAGAAGTATAATTATTTCTTTATGTGGAAACTATTTGTGTGGTCTTTAATCACCGGACCTGCCCGCCTTACTGAAATGTATTGTTTCTAACAGCTCATATAAACCTAAGTGATCATTGGATAGACTACAAATATTGATAACAGGCAGCGTAGCGAGCACTTAAGTGATAGTGCAAAGGGTCATAAAACGTTTTCCCTTCATGTAATGCTATTTTTATTCTGTCGTTATTCAAATGCAGATTGACTTCCAGCCGCGTCGTTATCTTTTGTTGCCCTGGTTGTTGCTCATCAAGTACAAATGCCTCATTTGATTCACCACTTTTCTGTGAAGGAAGCAATTATGGATTTTGTTAAAATGACTAACTTGAGAGACAGATCTCGCTTGAAGTAGATACTACGCTAGCCCTGGGTTCCCACTAGCGAGCGGCAGACGGACGTTCATTTTCTACGCACGTTTCAGCGACGCTCAACATTTGAAGTGAGATTTTCTTAATTCTACGCAAATTAGTTTTGATGCTGCAAAGTGACAAAATCCAAACGATTGGCTCGAATGAATCTTCAGACCAATCCTATGGTCCGTTCCCATTTTCTGTTTGACAGGCAAGAATGGCAGAAACATTTATAATTATCTGTCATATCTCTCATTAAATGAATATAGAGACTTTAGGAAGAAAAACAGAGCTTGGAAGGAAGTAGCAGAGATCGTTGGTACCTCTGGTGAGTCTCTGTAGCTAGCAGTAGTTAGCTTGTTTGGCTAATCTAATCAGAGAACGAATCTAGTGCGAGATTAGTGCGTTATTTAAGTTGTGTTTAACCAGTTATTGTTAGAAACTATATATATATTTACTACCAAGTCACATTGTGGTATAGCGCAGACCCACAAGTGACAGACTGCAAGTGTCAAGAGTGACTTGTCACGTTCTAGTGTGAACGTAAGGGTGAGGAAGACAGACATTAACACTTCTCTGAGTCGACATTTGTTTGTTTGTCTGGTCATGTTTTTATCCGGCTGGTGACGGTCAAATACGTTACTTTGCGCAAAAGTTTTAATGTACGATCTAGTAAACTAATAACTTAAGTTATTAAGTTATTACTTAATTTTACATATTAGACTTGCGTACACACATCTATGAGCGAGGGTGAACAGTACGACTGTGTTTCACAGAGGGTTCGTTATTGCTTCAGTAATGATTTTGTATACTAAATGTATTCTAGAGAGTTTTATTAAATCAGCCATATGACATTTGCATAATATTGTAATGTAAAACTGTGGAGTATGTGCTATACCCATTTTAAGTACTGCCCTGATACAGGCTTTCATTATTAAAGGAACGCTTTGGCAAAAAAAAAAAAAAAAAAAATGCACCATTTTCCATTGATTTTTTATTTTTATTTTTTTTGCTTCTTTACTTTTGCACTGAAGGTACAAAGCTAATCTAGATCGTAAGTAATGGAAGTAATGGCTTCACCCAAAATCATCAAAACTTTTCAACGGAAAGACTATATTTGGAAATTTCGATGTATAGCTATCCCATGCAATTTTGCCATCAGAATATTGGGAGGCGGGGCTTAAGGGCAGACTGACACCAAATCACAACCGGAAAAAATTAATCTGATTGTTCAAGATGGCTGCCCTAATAATGCCAAAACTGGTTCATTTTTATAGATAACAGATAGACTTAATATCATTTAAGAACTGGGAGGTACAGTATTTTCTATATTTTCAGGATTGTGAGAATGCATTTTTGGAAAATAGCTCGTTATATACATTAACCCCATAACTTCTGGGGTTTTAATTGTGGAAATTAGTTTTTACGCCAAATCTTTCTTTTAACAACTGACTCGAGTGCATTCTTTAAGTACGTATTTGTCTGTATGATGTTTCATCTGTACTCCATATCT
Source organism: Pangasius mekongensis (assembly GCA_033441845.1). NCBI lineage: Eukaryota > Metazoa > Chordata > Actinopteri > Siluriformes > Pangasiidae > Pangasius > Pangasius mekongensis. The sequence goes on along the minus strand of JAKKZJ010000024.1, from coordinate 1,686,816 downwards.
GCAAAGTTAAAAATTTGTAAAAGCTTGGTTAATTATTGGTGTAATTATAACTGCCTATTTTCCTGGTTTTCTTTCTTTGGTCTTATAGAAAACTGTGCAGTGTGATGTGCTGCAATAATTATGCATTGCCCTGAAAGTGACTCACTGATGACATTCAGTTTAAGAGAAGCTGTTCTCCAAAAAGTAACTTTAAAAAAACAGGCTTGACTCTTGGGTTGATTAGGCGCACCAGCACAAAAACACAGTGCCTTGAAAATTAAGAAGAAAAAGAGGAGCTTGTCTTATTTTCTGCTGTGAAACTTGGGATCTAATTAGTGGCTGATTAAAATTCCTCTTTGTTCAGACGGAGATGTTCCTGCATCTGATCTTGATCATCTGCTGCTTTTCTACGTGGACTCAGATCTGCCAGCCTTCAACTTTTCATCACACTGTATCAGCGTACATCATCTATTCCCCCTAGTGCCCCACTGCAGGGGTTCCCGCTTTGTCAGCGAAAGCTTTTAAACCTGAATTATTTGCCTCAAGTGCACCCTTGAGGTTTTATCTAAATCAATAAATGTTGATAAATGCCACAAAAAGCCTCTTAGCCTGCCGCACCCAGAGCTTTGGTGATAAGTGGCTTGCGCCTACTTTCACTTATTTTCAATTCAGTTTCTTTAATTTATGATGAATCTGTCTATTTACAAAGATTTTACACGGATTTACAATTGACATGGGAGGCACAAAGCAAACAAATTATTCAGTGCTAACCTACCATGCCATGCTTATCAGGGGACATCCTAGAATTAATTAAACAATTCATTCATTTGCAGCAACCACATTAACCTGGTCAGGGTCTCGGTGGATCTGGAGCCTACTAGGAACACTGGGCATGAGGCGGGAATACGTCCTGGATGAGATGCCAGTCCATGACATACACATGACACATTCACACCTAGGGGCAATTTAGAGTCATCATCCACCTAGTGGCATGTTTTTGGTAAACTGGAGAAAACCCCCATGGACACAGAAAGAACATGCAAAACTCTGAACAGGCACTAAACCAAGCTTAGGATCAAAACCGAATGACTCTGGTGGCAATGCTATCTACTGCACCACCTTGATCCCTCTTAATGAAATTGACATTGATGTTGGAATCACGCTATCACAAACCTTCTCAGAATCCTAGCTCTAATCAAACCATATACAGATACAGACATTGGCCATTTTGTCAAGTTACCAGAACTCTACCATACGCATTATTCCGACTGTAGCCCATTCCTCAGCACCCATCTACCCAGTTTATCAAAAAAGTTGCCACCGGACCATGTTCAGTGGGCACTGCCATGGTACGAGTCGGAGGAAATCAGTGTATACCTACTGACAGCAACCAGTGCCTGTGCTGGTCCTAGAGATCGTGCCTCTGACATCATGCCAGTGTAAGCTTTAACTCACATGTCAAGGTCTGGGTGAGAAGAAAAAGCTAAAAATATCTTGACTCTGCATGATCAGTTCCATGCAGAGTGAACTCCTGAATTATGAGGAGGCGAGAAAAGAAGAAGGGCCGGAGAATATATTGCATTCACGTCAATAGAGTTCTGGCAGAAAGATCCCCAAATGAATAGCTTCGACTTGACAAACAGCCAGGAGTCATTTAAATGAGAGAAAACAATTGACAGATGCGACAGTGAAGCCAAGTGAGGAAGGCGAGTTAAGAAGGATGGATTGCCCGGGGGAGCCCGGGCCACTTAGTTCTATTTACCTTCCCTATTCCTCTCCAAATGAGGAATAATAGGAGTGCCTTTCAGAAACAAAATGAGGAAGACTTTGGGGTTTGACTGACAGCAGATGAGCTGGAAAGAAAATAAGGATACAAATGACCTGGTCTTAATATTCTCGAGACCGTAGCCTTGAAACAGTTTAATCCCTATTTGAAACGTGACCAAGCAAACCATGTAGTTTTGTAGTTTCGGATGCTCACGTTAGGGGTCGTCACAGTCGATCTTTGGTCTGCACGTATTTGATATGGCACAGTTCTTACGCCGGATGCCCTTCCTCTCTAGTTTTATCTGGGCTTGGGTTCGGCACTGAGACTGTACTGTTGCACGCAGCCCCAGTGGCCGGGGTTGGATCCCTGGCCGGGAATCGGACCTGGGCCGCAGCGGTGAGAGCACTGTGACCTAACCACCAGTACTCCAGGGACCCTAAGCAAACCATGTAGTATCCCAAAGAAAAGGGTAAAGAGGGAATCCAATACTGACTTTAAGCATCACCTGCATCATACAGGTGGCCACCATGGAAGACGCAAAGTAATGAAAGCGGGTTGTTTTAACACTATCACACTCAACCGATATGCTATGTGTTATCATGCTAACCAGCTAGTATAGTAATGTGGCAAGGTCACATCAACGGTCATATTAAGATTATAAAATTATAGGTAATTCTGCATATCAAATTGAAACAGAAAGTTGCACTGGGACTAAAGATTAAAATGAGAGTATCTACAAAATTTCAAAACAAAAGCTAATGTAGACAATCCCAAACGTAGTCCATTAGCCAAGCGACATGCTAAGGTTGCGTGCATCGTGGATCATTTATACAACTTGACCAAAGCATCAGATTCAATGCGTTAAGCGAGCAAATAAAACACCTTTAAGCCACCTTGTTTTTTTTAAACAGTCTCCTCATTTATCCAACGTTATCCCTGCAGGCAAAAAGGAAGTGACAAACTATAACATTAAAACGAGAATATCTACTAAACTTGCGTACTGGTGCCTATGAAATTAACGGCCAGATACGAAAAGGTCTGAATTTTTGATTTCAGATGCAATTTAAATGTAGCTCGTTTCCTCACAGTTTATTTTTGAAATCTGATAAATATCATGAATTTTCTCAGCTGGAAGCTCAGTGTGTGTGTGTGTGTGTGTGTGTGTGTGTGTGTGTGTGTGTGTGTGACATCTCAATGTTTATGTTTCTGGAAGCAGTCGCTTGTGACCCTTTAAGTCGTTCCGCTTCAGGTGTGAATTCAGCGTGAGGTCGCGATTTCCTGCAATAAATCTGTTACTGAGAGCGTGTCGAGTGTCGTGTCATCTGTGTGCCAACAATAAACTGTGTGTCAAACAATAACCCCCACTCACTCCTTTCACCTCCAGCACTCGCCTCCGTCTTCCTCTTTTCCTCCTCGGTTCTCCTTCTTCATCTTCCTCTTTTCCTCCTCGGTTCTCCTTCTTCATCTTCCTCTTTTCTCCTTCTTCATTTTACTCTTTTCTCCTCTATTCTCATTCTTCATTTTTTGCTTTTCTCCTTCTTTCTCTTTCCCCCTTGTCCATCTTTCTCCTTTCCTCCTCTTTTCTCCTTCTTTCTCTTTCCCCTATGTCCATCTTCTTCTTTTCCCCCTCCTTTCTCATTCTTCATTTTTCTCCTTCTTTTTTCTTTTCCCTCATGTCCATCTTCCTGTTTTCCTCCCCTTTTTCCTTCATTTTCTGTTTTCTCATTTTTCTTCCCCCCTTCTCCTTTCTCTTCACCTCCATCTTTCTCTTTTCTCCTTCTCCATTTTTCTCTTTTCTTTCTTTCTCTTCCCCCTTTGTCCATCTTCCTCTTTTCCTCCCTTTTACTCCTTCATTTTTCTCTTTTCTCCTTCTTTCTCTTCCCCCTTGTCCATCTTCCTCTTTTCCTCCCCCTTTCTCCTTTTTCATTTTCTCTTCTTCTTTTTCTTTCCCCTTCTCCTTTCCCTTCACATCCTCTTTTCTCCTTCTCCATCTTCATTTTCGCCTCCATCTTTCCCCTTTTTCATCCTCCACTTTTTTCTTCTCCTCCTCTTTCCTCCTTCTCTATCTTTTCCTCCTCTCTTTTCCTTATCCGTCTTTCTATCATCTTTTCTCGTGCTCCATCATTCTCTTTTCATCCTTTCTTTTCCTTCTCTCCCTCTCTCTCCGACAGTTATTTTCAGAAAGTCTTCCCGAACTTTCATTCACCTCTCCCCTCTCTCCACAACCCCTCAATCTTGCCCATTTCCTCCTTTCACTTTTTGGTCCCTCCATCATTTTTATTCCTTTTACTTGTTCCTCTCAATCTTTCCCTTTCTCTCACTCACTTCCCATTTCCCATCTTTCTTGTCTGCCTTTCTTTCTGTGCTCTTCAGCTGTCAGGGACACCTCCTACAAGTTCATCAGCTACGTCAATTCCAGAAATGGACTTATTAGTGGCCACACACACACACACACACACACACACACACACACACTGAACTTTGTGAACCTACTGTACTCCTGACATCGATAGAGCTTGGACAGATGCTGATTATCTTTCTTCTCCTGCTGAAGAGAGCAGGATGAGGTGGAGGACCTTGAGCAGGATGAGGTGGAGGACCTTGAGCAGGATGAGGTGGAGGACCTTGAGCAGGATGAGGTGGAGGACCTTAACCAGGCGAGAGATCGGTGTAAACACTGCAAATGGAGTGAAGAGGACCAACATGGCCTGAGTCATCGCCTAAATGCCCTTTCTGCTGTTTTTCCTCCACACTAACACCTCTCTCTCTCTCTCTCTCTCTCTCTCTCTCTCTCTCTCTCTCTCTGTAAGCACTTGATTAAATAAGAACAAGGTGATGGCTTCTGCCTGCAGCCAACCCACTGGACATGACAGATGAAATTGGCTCTTGTTGACACAGGAATAATGAAGAGGACTGTAGAGAAGCTGGTAGTGATCCTAATATGGAACTATTCCATGATTTTCCATCATAAAACAGCTGGTTCTCAA
>JAKKZJ010000024.1:1653470-1664241 GCA_033441845.1 Pangasius mekongensis | reverse complement strand
TTGTTTCTATCAGGTTCTCTGTGTTCATCTTATTTAAATCAGTTGTTTTCTTGCCCGTCTGTCTATAATGTCTATTAGTCTGAATATGACATCTGACATTGAATTTTTAGACGTTTGGTGAATAATTCTCTTCGTAGCTTACATTTTCATATCAAAAAAATGACTGGAAATTGCAGGAAAACGCACAGACTTTAGTGCGACACACCAACACACCAGCTTTCAGCCTGATGATACACCCCAGGGGTTTAATAGTTCAATCCACAACGTTAAAAAGATCTGCCCGCTCAAACCACTTTGATCCTGTTTACACCCGCAGAGGTTTTTTTCAGGTACGGAGGATGTCAGAGGAGACACATCTCAAGGACCGAGTTTTTAAAGTTTTGAATGGATAAATGGATTATGAGCTGTAGCACTTGAGTGCTTGGTCAGCTTATCCTTCAATCCATGGACACGTTTTCCTTACAGGAGAGAATTTCAACTTAACAAAAATCACTGGCATTATTTTACTAATTCGACAACTCGAAATACTGAATTAAAAGCGGGATCAAACCGACTACATCCTGGGCGCACTTTGCGATTTCATGATCTCGATTTAGTTTCTCATGGCTTCATTAATTTCTGCTCACAATTAGCAGTCAATATAATAACTAAAATGCAAAAAAAGGATGTGCTGTATTACATCTGAAAGCAAATTTAAAAAACGAAAACATTTCTTATTCAGTCCGCATTTTCTATCCCTGAATTTTTTCAGGTTTAAAGGTGAACGCTTGTGTTTCTATGTTTGAACAAAAGCTATCTCCAAAGTTTTTAATACAAGAAAAATCTGGCAAGCACACCTAATTTAAATGAAAATCAACCTAAGCAGGTGCGGAACCCGACTCTGAATACGAGGAACTTTCCTGTGTAAATATGGATATAATGTTTGGGTTTAATTCGCCAGCTCTTAGCATGCACTATTATTTTGCATTCATATTATATTTTGGTAGTTTTTCATTTCATTTGAGCTCTAAACATATTATTGTCTGTGTATATATTGTTGTATTATTTTTCCTTCTTTGCACTCAGCTGCAATTTATACTTGCGTTTGCATTTATACTTGTGCACCCTGGCTTTCTGAGGTGAGCAATCAGATATAAACCTGTGTCTAATGTGCTGTGGGTGTATGGGTGATCTTCAGAAGGTCTGAGATGTATTTAGTCAGATGTTACAAACACTATAATTGATTTTCTTAACCTACATAACCTACTATCTATAGGTATTATAATCCATCAGGTTATAGAGCTAGTTGAAAATGAAATGACTCAAGGAGATTAATGGATGCTAATGACACCACAAGAACATAATCTGGATTCTGTGAACGAATGCCATTAGTATAGACTATATGAACCTGCGATTTGCATCTGCAATACTGTCAGAGAAATGAATCACCTTCTGACCAATCAGAATCCAGAATTCAACAGCGCTGCGGTGTAACAATTTGGGCCGTACTGTAAGTGTTTACTGAAATATCTGAAGAAATGGGTCTGAAGTTATATTGGTGAATGCTTCAGTCAACACATTGAATCAGACCATTGCTAATGGTGTGTGTGTGTGTGTGTGTGTGTGAGTGAATGGAGTTGCTATACATCGTCACAGTAACCCTGACCCAATGCTGATATAATAACACTTAATAACACCGCAGAATTACACTGCAGTGTGTGATCTTGCGTCGGATCATCGTCGCTCATTCGCGCCCGTCAGGTTCGTTAACCAAACGCTAATCGAAATACGCCCCAGTGGGCTATGAGGTCAGCGTGGACATAATTAGTGTCATCTACATGATTAGATGTGTCTGACCTCTCATTCGTTTACTACCCAGAGAAGGTTCTGCTCCATCCTGAATTTCATTTCGGGTTCGGATGAACGGATGTGGTGAGTGAACGAATATTAGACCAGAGTTAATTACAATTTCAGGTGACGCGTTACACTTAAACCCACATGCACAGACGTTATAGAGTATATTAAAACATGCCTATAATATATGCACTGTACAAGTTCCTGTGTTGGTTGTTGCTATAGAAACGATTACGTATTACAACAAGCGAATTAATACAAACCTGTGCTTTGCAGCTGCATTACAGTCCGAGCTGCTGTTATAGGAAATGAACCAACACCAATCAGACTTGAGAATTCAGCCTCATCATGGTTAAGCAATTGGCTGTAATCAATCTCCCTCTCCCTTGTTTTCTCTCTGAACCTTTTCCCTGTTTTTTCCTCTCAGCCCTCATTAACCTTACTTCAGCTCTCTCTCTCTCTCTCTCTCTCTCTCTCTCTCTCTCTCACTCTTTCTCTCTCATCATCTTAAGTGGTGGAATCCTGTCATGACCAGTGAAGCAGTGCTCCACACAAGTACAGACCAGGGCCCCGTCTGCGCTGCCGCTGCCCCGAGGCGGCTGGAATCAGAAGCTCCGCCTCTCCTTGTTGGTAATTAGAGCGTCATTGTGTGCACTTGATGTGAGGGGCCCTGACGAGGGCTGAGTAATCTTCTTCCCAGCGCTGCAATCGCTGCACCGCTGTTGCCTGGGTGATTTCTGGATATTTCTAAGTCGGTGGTGGTCAAAAGTGTGCGAGTCAGACCCAGCGTGCGTCCCCCTCTGATATCTTTCAATCCAGCTGTTCCCAGTAGCCATAGGAAAGGCACTGATCTTTGTCTCAGATGGAGTCTGAAACCCAGCAGTGAAGTCTTGATTAATTTTCTATAACAGCGGCTCGGACAGTCATGTGGCTACAGGTTTATCATCACAGGCTTATATGACTGTGCTTGGTCCTCAGTGTTCATCAAAACACTAGCGTAGGGGGAAAAAAAAAAAAAAAAAAAAAAGCAGCTTAAACTCTGGAGGAATTCTCAGAAAGAGCCACTTAGAATAAAAATGATCTAAAATGGATTTCGGAGAATTGCCCATCGTTTGTTTGTGAAAATCTGTTCAGGATTGAGTTCATATTCATCCCCTGCAACATCCATCACATGTTTAGGGACTTGGTAATGCTGGCAGCCCTGAATCAGCGCTTTCTGCATCCTCTAATGCTCCTCTGCCATTTCGTCTGTGCTGCGTGTCATTACACGCAAAATTACACTCGAGAGCAAAAAAATGGCGTTGCCGGGGAAGCGGCGTGTTCGGCGTCGAAGTCAGACATGCGGGACGAGGACGGAAAAGCCGGGTGTAATTTATAGTCTGGCCTCCTGCTGTAATGGGCATATATTTTTTTTGTCTTCTTGCCCACCGTGAATATAAAAGGAGGCAATTTGCAAGAGTCTGGCCGCTGCACAGCACTTATTAATCGAGCGCTGAGCGAAGGCTACCCCTTACCTTCTGCTCATTAATGTAAAAAATAATAAGCATGAAAAAGTGCAGGGGAAGTTTCACTCAGTGACCCTGTCCACGTCATCCTCCTTCAGAACGCTGGAGCTGCATGAGCCACTGACAGGCTGAGGAATTAAACAAGAGAAGAGAAGATGAAATGGGGGAGAGACAGGGTGAAGGACGAAGATTAAAGAAAATGAAAAGACAGGAAAGGTTTGGAGACTTGAGAGGAGAGGAGAGGAGAGGAGAGGAGAGGAGAGGAGAGGAGAAAAGAGGAGAGAGCTAGGGTGAAAAAAGGAAAGGAAATGCGATGAAAGGAACAGAAAATTCAGGAAAAGTTTGGAGGACAGTTGAGGGAAGGACTAGAAAGAAGACAAGTAAAAGGAATGGAGGAAAGAAGAGACAAGAAGTAAGGGGAGCAAAGAGAAGAGGATAAGATGGGAAAAGTAGAGAAAAAAAGAGAAGAGAAAAAAACCGAAAAGACAAACAAACGAGAGAAGAGAAGACGAGGAGAAGAAAAGAGAAAAAAAAAATGAGAAAAAGAAAGAAGAGAAGAGCGCCGTGAGGAAGAGGAGCGAAGAGAAGAAGGAGAGAAGGGTAAGAAGAGGAAAAATGAATGACGTAGAACGCGTTAGTAAGGAGGGAGGGGTGGAAAATGAAGGAGGGAGGACTGGAGAGAGATGAGGAGCATGACGAAGAAGGAAAGATGCACTGCTTGCACACTTTGTGGCCAAAAAAAAAAAAAAAACAAAAAAAAAAAAGTTTCATTTTAATGAGACCGGTGACTCATTCCAGAAATCTTCACCACATCAACTGTTATACGTTTGATAAACAACATTTTTAAAAATCAGTTAATTATTAGTCTTGATTTATGTGGAGCGTTTGCTGTAGAAGTCCCTGTCAATGAGCCGTTACCATAGAAACCATAAAGTATTAGAGCGTAATATAAACCTGTTATTTATGTTAGAGCTGGAAGTACTGTCAGAGCTTTTATATATATATATATATATATATATAAAAAGAATGCACTTTTTCCGCTCAGGTTTAATGGCCTCCGTGGATGAGGGACATGGTGACAGGAAGCTGTGTTATTTGTACTAAAATGGCCTCCAGGAAGTCGTGTGTCCAAATGCAAGCTTTTTATTGGCCGATTCAAAGCCACCCCCATTATTATTCATAATTAGGCTTTTTACTGCTGATTAAAATGTATAATGCGCATGACTTCAAATGATCTATCCTCATCAGTAGGATATAAGAGGCACCTGTGTGACAGACAGAAAGGAAACAGACGTTAATGTGCAGATTGTTGCACTCATTCATCATGGCTCGGCTTCTCTGCTACGTCTCAACACATGGTCCGTTTCCGAACGAGTGGCTCACAAACGTGACCCGAATCTCCAAGAACGTCTGCTACGTCATTCATTCTGGCGCCGTGAAGTGCCTTCCTGTGTATTATTTTATTTGTCGTTCCAACATCACCAGATGTAGCTAAGAACTTGCTGAGTAACAAAAAAAAAAAAAAAAAAAAAAAAAGTGGTGTTCTCAGGATAATCACCATCAGTGTGACTTGACGGTGTGACAGGTTTTCCCAGGACACAATACATCGGTGACAGATTTCATTTTGGTTGTCATTTTTGCATCATGCACTACAAGATTTACCTCGCAGATTAGGATCTTGCAGAATTTGTCATGAATAAATCCAAACATGACGGATGGCAGATGGACACTTTGCTATGCCAGCGGGGAAAAAAGGGAAAAAAAAAAAAAAAAAAAAAAAAAAAAGACGTGAAGCGTGGATTGTGCGTATGCTGCAGCATGAGCTGTCGATATTAAAACTTGTGTAAAGTCAGTGCTTAATCTGTGAAACATGAGGTACTGGAACACCAAGCGACAGGTGATCCTGCACTTTCACTTACTTCACTTACTTAAAAAAAAAAAAAAAAAACGTGAGCATGTAACTGAGAACTATGATTAGTATAATAGTCGTTTTTTTCAATTCTTACATACAAATAACCAGGAAAAATATGTAGAACGTCATAAAAAAATAATATTCCAAGCCATGGCCTGAGAAAAAAACATTTGGAAAACTGTGTTACAACCCAGAGTGCTTGTTTGTGTTGACTCTGCCTCCATCTTAGTCTGAAATGGTCAAGCGCCCAGCGCAGCCAGATAATCCTCCTGTGAGCAAAAACTCACTATGTGTACTGTTTGGAAAAAAAAAAAAAAAAAACTAACAAGAATTAAAAAAAAAAAAAAGGCAGAATAAACCTGAATAAACATTGGCAGTGCTTTTCCAAGATGGAGTAATTTCTTTCTTTTGTCATTACAAACGAAAACAGGACAGCGAAGGCATTCTTGACCATCCCCAGCTGAATTCTGTGTGTTTACAGTCTTGACTCTGAAGCAGCTGAATAGCCGAGTGTGCTTGAAAGTGATGTCGTAATAGTCCATAAGTATTGACCCTCGCTTTAGCTCATTGGCTTTTCGGCTTTAAGGCAGGTGGTTTTTTTTTAAATATATACGACAGTCAGTGTTTCCCTACGTTACAGGCTGCTGAGTTATAAATATTGAACAGATTTTGAGTCATAAATATTGAACATTTGGTCTGGTCATGACTAGACAGTCTGAGGGATTAATATTGGATTGTGCAAAGCCCACAGTACAGGAAAAGCTGTGTTCCCATGTCACCATGACTGTGTGTGTGTGTTTGATTTGTGCTGTTTGATGACTTGACCTTCTTGGACCGCATGTTGGATGGAAAAACAACAATTTTCAGAACTGATTTCAGGAATTCATGTTTAAGACCGAGACACACTGAACCGATTTTTTATTTTTTTTTTTTGCACAATATTTTCATCCATTTCTGTGAGTGCCTTCACATCGAGACAAACACTGCCGTCCTGCAACGATGCGTCAATTTTTTTTTCTGGAGCTTCTTTAATTCAATTTTTGAACATAAATTTTCAAAATAAAGTCTGTGCCATACAGAGAGGAGGTTTTAAAAACCAGCGTTGTATGTGTCCTTCTTTAAGAAAGCAATCCCGCAGCAACTCTTCTACGAAATCTTAATAAAGACGGCAAAAAAAATTCCTTAGACCGCGATAAAAGCAAATCGTCATATGAAATTTTCATTTTATTACCAGTTAATTTTCTAGCGCTATTTATCTTTCGTCCTTGTCAGTCCTAGCATTACTAATTAAGTCTGCATACAATAAAAAGTCCATTCACCAATCAGCATTTTCATCCCAAAGGAGTCGAGAGACTCGCTGTCTGACGGCACACGAGAACTTTAATAATCATTTTATTAAGCTGTAGAATAGACGACTGATCTAATCGTGTCCCTGTGACTTTGTGCAGCGTGGAAACAGAGGAAATAACGAATAAAACCTTATGATGTGTGTGATATGAGATGTCAAAGTGAGTCTTTTCAGTGAGTCACTGAGTCAGATCATTTGACTCGGCTCACCAATAGGAGTCGACTCTTCGGCTCCCAAATGACTCGTTGCCATTATACTAAACCTTCGAAGGTTCAAAGCTTCCTAAAGAGGGTTTTCTTGGAAACCTCTCTGCTGCTGGGTTCTACATAGAACCTTTAAGGGTTCCACCAAACCTGAAGGGTGTAAGTACTTCAAACTGTCGTCGTTCGGCAAATCAGCAAAGCAAGCTAACACTCTGGAGTGGCACCAACGATCTCTGCTACTTCCTTCCTAAGCTTTATTTTACCTTCGTAACGTCTGTATACACATGTAATGAGAGGTTGTACAGTACATGTACATGTACAAGAATATAACATAACATGAAACCATGGTTATAAGTTCTTCTCCCATTTTTGTGAGAACTAAAGTTGTGAGCAGGGAACCGAAGAAACGTCGGATCACACGTGCCATAGGATTAGTCTGAGGAATCATTCAAGCCAATCGATTAGATTCCTCACTTTATAGTCATACCTAATTTGCATATAATGGAGAAAATCTAATCAAATGATGCCTTCTGTGCTGGCGATGGAAATTCCGGCTCTTTTCAGGGAGTCAGATCATTTGACTCAGTTCACCAATAAGAGTTGATTCTTTTTGACTCCCAAATGTGATTGAAATTGTTTCATTGCATTCCATAGGGTTTCAGCAGAAGCATTTTGATTAAATTACACTGTGAGAGTAACAAAATGGCTCATATCCAAAGAGCTGACTCATTCACAGATGACAAATCACTACTACACGCTTGTGTGCGTGTCTGTGGTTCGCTCTATTTCAAAGGATGGGGTGAATTTATGGTCTTTCAAATGATCTGGACTTAAAACGTCACTTGAAAATTAGCATCATGTCAGACACTGATATACCCCAGCTTCGGTTATATCTCTCTTTCACTGCCTCTGTCCCGCTTTCATTCCTCTGTCTGTCAAAAAAAAGAAGAGCAGAGAATTCGAGTAGACTTCTTAAGTGTAAAATTGATTTATAAGGTGAACCTTTACTGGGAGAACCTGTCAGTTTTCTCCATCACGTCCTCTCTGTACCTCACATCCCATAGCATTTCTCCAAATTTCTGGGTGACACGTGTCATTAATAAGGTATATGATGCATACAAAACACTCGCCTCATGTTTTATTCAGGCGGATTTTGAGAAATGGCTGTCGGCTTTGGGCAGCGTTCGTGCTCGTGAGATAAAATCCCATCCAGGAGGCAGCAGAAATACAGCTGCCTTTCCAAGAGCCTGCATTTTGGACAAATCCGTAAAGCAGCACTAGATGACTGTTTTTGCCTCTTCTCCGTGTTCGCTGTCTTATCAGTGCTATAATAGATGGACAGTTTTAAGCAGTGGGTCTGGTAACAGCTGAGCATTGGCATTAAAAGTTTATACGCCCATTAGACATGGCATCAGCAGACCGAGAAAACTGTAGCATCTGCTTAAGCTCTGCACTGGTGAATGCCATGAAGCTCTGTCCGGCAAAAGTTCAAGCAAATCTTCTCATTAGGAAGACGTGGCATTTCGAGTCAGCGCTCGGGTCTGAAAGAGGAAAAAACAGATGGAGGACTTTGTGAATTAAAGCACTAAAAGCATAGGCCTGTGTATAGAGCTATGCGATTAGACGCACTCTCAGCAGCTTTGCTCTCTCTCTCTCTCTCTCTCTCTCTCTCTCTCTCTCTCTCTCTCTCTCTCTAAATCCATCTGAAATCTTCAGCAAACACAGAGAGGGAGTGTCTTTGACTGAGAAAAGCCTCTACAGATGCCAGTGGGTTGAGGAAAAAAAAAATACATTGATGGTCATTCAGGTTATTTTGAAAAAGGGCTAGTCATGGAAAAAAACCAAAGTCATTGGTTTTCATCTCGGAGGCGTTTTGCCAGGAAACGCATCTGTTCATCATTCTGTTATTATCGGTGTGAGGTGTAACGTTTTTAGACGTGAGGAGATTATAACTCACTAACTCGTCAGCTCAGAGTAGTTTCATAATCTCCTCGTCATTTCATAATAACTATAATTACCGTAATGACAGGGAAGTTCTGTCAGGATGGAACTGTTCCCGAGAATCCTAAAAGTCTAAACCATAGATACACAAAACCTAGATGGCACTTCGAGTGAAGATTGACACTTCTGCTTCTGAGGAAATGTCTCGCGTTGTAGGTTTTTTTTTTTTTTTACCAGATTTTAGGGGCTGTTATGGGGGAGTTAAGGCTGGCTGACGAGATAGCTTTACTGTTTAATTCTGCTTTGCTTCTCAGCGTCGGTCTTCAGAAACCCTGTGAAATACTCTGAACTAGGGATGTGGCCAGGAAAAGCGTGCACGTGTGTCATACACTTGCACTACTAGGCTCGTTAATGTTAACGTTAGCTGGTAGATTTTAAATGAAATGCGCTGTTTTCATTGCGTCACTGTCAGTGACCGACAGGGGTTGATGTTCAAGAACAACATACTGGGTAAGAGCTGTTATTTTCACTCACCTAGCATCAACATACGTCATACAGTGTCCCCAGGTATCGGATGTTGGCATCGGAGCATTTTTCTGAATACCGATACCTGAATCGTCTCTACTTTGAACATTCACTTTCATTTACAACTTTGCTCTTCTTCTTAAGAAATGATCATGAAATGATCATTTCTAAAAGACTTTTTGGCTAAAATCTTTTGGACCCATTTTGGATGTTCAAGTATATCCAATATCCTGATTTCAATGTCTAACCTTGAAGAACAGGAAGGTTTGTATACAGTACCTCTGACCAATAAACAGAGAGGATATTGAGGACCTTCTCTTTTCCATACCAAACTCCTTTGATAGATTTAGCATCCAAGCCAAACCATGAACTGAGCACTCGAGGGGTAAAGGACTTGCTCACAAGCCGACCTGTGTCTCTCTGGCAGTCCTGGGATTTGAACTTTTAACCTTCCAGTCACTAGCACGGCATCTTAATCATTACATTAACAGTGCGCCGTCAAGCAAGAGGCAAACAGTGAGTGATTAGAATTGATAATCTGGCACGAATAGGTGTGATATAAGCCTAGTCGAGCATCACCGTGCAGATTTGTATCTATCCACTTAATATTTCATTTATATTTAGTTGTCTAGCGGAGGCTCTTATCAAAAGGGATGAGCTGAATGTGCAGAAACACAAAGTAGAGAGTAGAGAATGTATAAGGATTTATAACTGGAAGAATGCATACACAAGTGCATAAAAAACTGTCAAAGGCAAGTCTAAGTTTTTAGAGCTTTATGCATAAATGGAGACACGACGACTTTTCAGACTTGAGGATGAAGCCAGGACACTGAAGGAGGGTGAGCTTGCATTATGATCGTGCTTGGATCTCAGAGAAAGACACGACGGGTTAAAGGTGGCGTGCGTGTGTGTAGTTCTGAACCAAGGTGCAGAGATAATAAAGTGTATATCCTGGTAATGAGTGGAAAAAAGCTTTCAATTTGAGAGAAAGTCCAAAAGGGTATGAACCAGGTACGCAAAATGATTCTGCATGCTCTGTACAGACGATACAGAAAGAATCAAAACACAACAGCGTGGCGTGATGAACAAGAGTTACTAGTTAGTGTTGAGTGGCATGTTGTACTTTTTATCTGCTTATAGTTGCACTGAATCTTGTGAAACGTCCCCAAAGCAAGTTCCTTTATTCACTTAGGTTATAGCAGCTATAACAGTCATTCCCTTATTGTGAAGAAAAATCTCGACAAGATCTGGCTGTGATCGGAGATGGCGAGATTGTCATCTAAATTCATTCATATCAACATTCGTAAGTATGTGCTGGATGGAAAAAAAAAGCCACCTGAAGTGTAGCTGACCGAAAGAAACACATGACTGTGCTGTACACTTACTTTTAAGAGCTGGAAAAGCCAAGCTTGGGCAAATTTGACAATCATAACTTCTGCAATTTTGTCATACAGGAGATAAACTCCATTGGACCAAGCGTGGAACCTTGTGGCACTCCTGTATC
>JAKKZJ010000024.1:1574499-1585199 GCA_033441845.1 Pangasius mekongensis | reverse complement strand
CGTCAGGAAAACAGCGAGCGTGAAACGTTATCGCCGCCAGCGCTATCTTGTTCAGGCTTATCTCGTGGAAAGTCCCTCCTGACAGACAGGAACACACTGCTGAAGGTCAGAGAGCAGCTGATAAGCGGTTACAAGCAGGACAGTTCACTCTAGACGCAAGGACTAGCGAGAAATCATCCGTATGTTTGTCTATACAATCACCCATAAGAGACATAAAACACAGAGTTCGTTTCTTCTAATCCGTCCAAAACGTCGTCCTTTTTCTTCCTGCTCGGTTTGGCAGCGTAGAGTTCCTCGTCTCCGGTATCAAGGGTGAAAATAAGAGGAATGTTTATAGGCCGTATACCTCACAGGAAATATTAGAATCTCATCACGAGCTGCAGCGCTGAAGGATGAAAAAAAATCTCTCTATTCTAATAGAAAAACCCCTCTCCAGATGAAGGAAGCTGCTATTGATCTGGGAATGAAATAGCCACGGTCGTGTGTCCAATGACGTTACTGCTGCATGCATCGCTGCCGAGAGCAGGGGCCGAACGGCTCAGTAACCATCTTCTACATTCAGGTGGTAAAAATGTAAAATAATAAAATAATAATAGTGGTCCATAATAGATTCAAAGATACGACGTGTCCTGCATGACATGGTGTAGCCGGTCAACTTTCTCCTCAGTGACTCCACTGCTGTAGTCTTCACTGCTAACAGTGTTGCAGACGGTTTTTCAGGGGAAAGCAGCTACTGGAAGCTCAGAACAGAAGAAGAGCTTGGCACCACAACTGAACTTTAGCACAGTTACAAAATTCTGCACAAACGAAGCAGTATTTGTGAGGAGTTGGGAAATAGAAGAAGAGAAGAGCGTTTAAAACAAGGAAGGAAAAAGTAAGAAGGTGGGACAAACAATGGTGATCAATGGTGGCAAAATGGTGATCAGTGATTGGACACTGGGAACAGTGGTGGTCAGTGACTGGTCATTGGGAACAGTGGTGGTCAGTGATTGGACACTGGGAACAGTGGTGGTCAGTGATTGGACACTGGGAACAGTGGTGGTCAGTGATTGGTCATTGGGAACAGTGGTGGTCAGTGATTTGATCAGCGGTGAAATCTCTGAACTTGTATATCAGCAGTTGAGACGTGAGGGGAAAAAATGTCTAAAAAGCCAAATCTAGCGACAAAGTCACTAAGTTGACAACACAGTCTTGCTGCTATTCCAGGCCATGTAGAGACACACAGCTGCCCCTGAGTGTGTGGAACGTATTCATGGAAGTGTGCCGTCTATTCTCAAGTGTACGGTCCAGACATTGTGCAGATTTCTGACAATACTCTAGCAGCCTTGCATTGGATTAGTGCCCACATGGCTCAGTGCCTAAATTCCCAAACTTCCCCCGCTAAGGACAGCTTCCTGGATCAGTTGTATACTGTCTGATATTGATATTAAATTAATAATTTCACTCGATGCCTCTGTTACACTCAAGAATGCAGTGCGATCCATCCAATGTTTCACCATTCAAATCCCACAATCCCAAAGCTGTGTCTGCTGGAATCATCTCTTTAAAATAAAAAAGCTCACGGTTAGAAAGACCCCCCAAAGCCCCAGAGGACACGGTGTGCTGGAAGGAACAGCTGTGGAGCTGAATTATAAACAGGCATCTTAAAGTCCATCCAGTTCTAGGAAGTGGAGAGAGAGAGAGAGAGAGCAGGTGGCCAGATCAATGGATCAGACCTTTGAGATCAGACATAATCACTTCTTTTACAGCTCTATCCCACACCACAAAAGAGAAGGACAGAGAGAGAGAGAGAGAGAGAGAGAAACTGAAATGATCTTCCTCTTTAATATGAAAAAGGACGGCAGTGCAGGTAGGACGAGGGACTATTTTTCGTTAATAAACTGGAATAAAATTTCGCCACATTTCCTCAAGCCTTCATCAAAAACTCGTAGATAATGCTAAAAATAAGCTACATCATTTTTATACTGCATGATGCTCTTTGGTCTTTTGGATCCTAGAAATCCAAGTTAATTCCCTTTATAATGAAAGCTAGCATAAAGACTCAATTGATCTAATATCAAAAAAATATAAACCACCTCAGCTCACCAAGACGGACACGGATTCTACAAGTTTTTTTTTTCTCTCTTGAAAACACCCCCCTCCCCCTCCCCCAAATTCCTACCAATGTTCACAAAGCTCCGCCCCCAGGATATATACAGTGGCCCGTCAAGCTGAATGTCTGTAAAATGACCCAAACAAGCATTCTGGACCAGAAGTCAGCCATTATTTTGGATCATGTTTTACATATCTTTCAGGTTATGTGAACAAGTGTGAAACAAAAATGACTATTGCACCTTTAAACAAGGGTTTAAAAAAAATGATCTGAATAGATTAGAAAGGAGAAAAGCCAGCGTCGTACCCTACTGTCTAACACCAGTCTGAGACCGCGGCCCTGGAGCAGTTACCTGAATTCAGCAGTGAGGAGGTTGAAGCCGTTGTACTGCGGACCCTCGGACGACACCTTGCGCAGGTACGAGAAGCTGTCCAAGTTCTCGGTCAAGTAATTCGACACCAGAAACCCTGGGACCAAAAAAAACAAAAACAAGGACAAGTCAACACGAGTGTGCTTTTAGGTGTTAGATGTTCAACATGTGGAAAAGCAATAACGACATGCTTTAGGATTATAAAAACGCCCTGCTTTCTTTTGAGAAAAAGCATCACGCTGATGCAGTGTACACTGAGCCCACTGCAGTGTATCATCACACACCAGTAGCACTGTATCAGTGAAACAGGCAGCATCACCCAGTCAGACGGGGCGAGTCGATACCACTTCATCAGCAGCGTCGCCAACGTGAGCTGGGGCCTTGAGGAAAAATCATTCTCTGGAAGCACACTGAGCTGGTCACTCACACCCTTCTCACACACTGTAATGTGTGTGTGTGTGTGTGTAAACACGATGTCCCATTTGCAGCCAAATTGGCGCTGACATATATATTCTCCAGCCAATAAAATAACATCTGAATTTGTACTTTATAATCACCAGTTTTTAATTTTTAAACAAACTTCACTGTTTGAATTTGGAAGCAGGGCTTCAAGTTACAAAGCGTAAAATTCGCAGGAAAATTTGGCCGGGAAAATTTGGAATCTTCAGATTTGGTCGTTATCATTTCATCCAATCAGCAGGTAATTCTACGCCAAAACTCGATTTAAAACGGCGTACAATTGTTCTTTGTAAAATTGAATATGATTTAACGTCGAACTTTCCCATTCAAATCCCGGAGTGCGAGTCGATCTAAACTAAACCCCTTAAAAGCTCATGGTCACCGCATTCACGTCTGCATTTACGTGAAATATTTTAGAAAACGTTAACGTCCCACCTCTCCCCAGGGCGTCCGGGTTTTGCTTGTGTTCCAGGTAATTGGTCAGCGCTGATAGTTTGCCTCGTTTACTGATGCCGAGCCAGGATCCGCCTTCCTTCCCCTCCTCCATGTCCAAACCTGAGGGTGCACACACACACACACACACACACACACACACACACACGAAAACCCTCAGGGTGATAATCATACAGCTGATATCTGTCACTCACCGTAGCTGCTTACAACTTCACATGACATATGACACTAACATTAAACATATGTTTACTCTTAAATTAATATTAAAGCACAACATGCGATACATTTTTATCAGTTTATAGTTACATCGAAAGCTGAAAAACGTCTGCGAACGAATCACAAGCTCGCTGTTACAAAGCCCTGACACTGGAGACTCCTTCCCCAAACGCCGAACGTCTCTTTTGTTACAAAACAAAGGCAGCACGGAATCTTACTAAGGTGTTACTATGGAAACAAAACAAAAACCATAAATACAAGCGGATTAATTTGATATAAATCTGTGAGTTGAATGAATAGAAAAATTAACGAACGCTTTCTGACCAATCAGAGTGGAGTATTTAAAGGTGTAATAGTACCAATTCAAACGTCAAATCCTCCTAACTGTTAGACGCTCAATCTAAAAAAACAAAAAAAAAACATTAATTTTACCTTTAACACCTTTAACAGCAATGTGGTACAAAATAAAACTGGCGTAATTATAGAATCCTATCTGGATGTTAAGTCTAAATCAGTACATCAGTTAGTATATCTATGCGACTGTAAGTCTCAATTAGCTTTTGGAAACAGACGTTACGTGATGCATTAGATCCGTGTCACGTTGCCCGAGAATCCCGTGGGCTCCGTGTCCTGCGTCGCTCTTCATCAACATTCATCTCCTCGTCCCTGCTGCAGCAGATAACACCCCTCCCCTCCCCTCCGCTCCCCTCCGACGCCGCACTTCATTTCTGTCACCTCGCATAAAAGCACCCATCAATTAAGGGCCCTTGTCGGTCCCTGACCCCGTGATTAGCGGCACAAACAGAGGCCAGTGAACAACAACGCACCCCGGACCTCTCTCACAGCCCGAGGCGGAGGCAGTTTCCTCACACTGACTCGTTTTCTGCGTCGATTACATGCGCTTATCCCGCTGTGGTCCGGAGGAGTGGAAGGAGACGCTAAGATAAATGTGTTTTTCCCCCCATCGCTCTTATCTAAAGCTGTTTATGATTATGGTCGTGACTCATAAATGAGGCAGAATTACAACCCAAGATGAGACTTCTCACGATTACTTGTAAAAAGATTTCCAGATCTTTTCACAGACCTTTCCTGAAATTTATTTTGAGGGATGCATCGATGTGGAAATTTTGGTCGATACCGATAACCGATAATTCTTTAGATTTGGAAGCCGATAACTGATACATTGGCCTATAAATCTAAAACCTTGATATAAATTTAGAAAATCAGGCCACGAGGGTTTTGACTGGTGCCTTCCGCATGACGTGACACGTCAGCACGCGCAGTCTTACGGCGAGCGGCGCGCATCTGAAGTGGTTCAACCGGAGGAAATAATCCATAATTTATCGTCTTTAATATATCGACCTAATTTTCTTCTCAGACTGACAACAATAATATTAAAAAGGAACATTTATTTTCTTTAAATTTGTAATTTTTCAGACTTCCAAGCACAACCACTGAGATGATATTATTTCTCCTAAAGTGCCTTTCAGGGACGCTTTTTCTTTTTACAGCTGCTTTTCTTCTGCAGAAGGCGACAGGCGTCGCTGAGAGAAGACGGATAATGAAGTGTGAACAGCTTTAATGAAGCCGGTTCGCATGGAAACGGGAGGATGAAGCGACTCACCTGAGCGAGAGGACACAATAAGAGTGCGTTTGATGTTCCAATCATCCCTGCGCTAATTTTAAGACGTTACAAGTGGACTCGGCTAAAACAAAAGCTCTAGCGCGAGAGAAGAACAGCAGGACTGGGAGCCAGGCAGAGCTGGAAAATTGATTCAGGAGTCATAATGAATCGATTCTTTATAGATCTCCATTATGCTATAGCCTATGTAGTGAGCGCAGATGAAATAAAGATGGCGGATGATTTTACGGGCCAAAGTCACATGACTTACCGCTGAGGATTTCTTTGCCGCTGCCCCACCAGTCGGCAGCTTTGGACGGCCTGCTGTAGAATTCATCTCTGTTCGACGCCAAAATAAGCCTGCAGAGAAATATAAACAAATATATGAACAGAAAAGAACAATATTAATAGTGCTGGAGTGAGGGCAGGATACAGATACGTTACAGCTTCAGGTGAAACGCTCATCCGTCGCCTCCTGTAGTACCTCACGAACACAGAAGTACAATGTTGAATGAGAGAGAGAAGACGAGAATGACCAGACTGGTTCAGGAAGGCTATGGGAACTCAAATAGTCACTCATTACAACCGTGTTGAGCAGAAAAGCATCTCAAAATGCACAGCACGTCAAACCTTGAGGCGGATGAGCTACAACAGCAGAAGACCACATCGGGTTTCAGTCCTGGGACTCTGAACAGGACTCTGAGGCTACAGTGGGCACAGACTCACTGAAACTAGATAGATGGAGACTGGAAAAACATCACCTGATCTTTATCTGTCCAGTTTCCACCAAATTGCTGGAGGTAGAAGAGGAATGAAACACTTTGGGATGTTTGACATCATGACAATGAGACTTTCATTACTTACATAATAGACATGTAAAGCCTGAGCAAGTCAGTGTACTAGATATGATATGTGAAGAAGGCGTGGCCTTTATACCCATCAGTCCCAGTGAAGGAGGCGTGGCCTCTGCACTCATCAGTCCTACACCTCAAAGCTGCCACCACCATGTATTCATTTTTGATGACTGATTAAATAATAGCAGTTTCTGGTAGCTGCTTCCCAGGACTCTGGAGCTCATTTGGTATATGACATCAGGTCTATTAATGCCACCTCCACCTGTTCTGCTCCATTTCATTTCACTCCTAAAGATGGGTTTGGAAAGAAGAGCCACAGCTCTCGATCTGAGAACAACTCTCTCCTTTCTGCTGGGAGAAGAAAATTAGATTGGAACGTGAAACCACAGAGATGGAAATCACCTCCGCAATCAGAGAGACAGAGAAGAGAGAGAGAATGAGAACAAAATAGAGGAAGAGTGTGTGTGAAAGAGAAGGAATGATATGCTGAGACGAATGGAGAGAGGTTGAGAAATGGAGGGAAAGTACACAAGTGGAAAAAAACAGAGGCCAGATTCATACGGAGTCTCATACACTGTAGTTCCTCATGGTGGTAAAAACCTGAACGGAGCTCCGTTAAGCTAATGAATAGGCTAACTATTTAGCCTACTCCTTTAATTGATTAGCGACCAGAGAGACACACGGCAATATCAATCTCGCTGCTTTACGGTCTTATCGGCTGCGTTCATTAAACCCCGTCCCTGCAGCGGCTGGTGATAAGAGTCAGGAAAGTGCGGATCAGGCAGAACCTACGGAGATGGAACAACGCGATAAAGTCATGGTGTGGTAACTTTTCAAACCCATGGCTGAATATTCTGAATGATCATTCTTGATTAACAGCCCACTGTCTGAGACACAACACAGCAAAAACCTGATTGCTCAATCCTCCATGTTCCAGCCACCCAGTTACAGAGTGTATGTTTGCTAGATTTCTCAAGACTCGGTCACACGTGATCCCTACTGAGAATACTCGTCTGCAGACTCTAGTGAGAACGTTTGTCTTGAGGTGTGGCTGGGGAACAGCAAGAGGTGGAAGAGGTGGCGATTGACAACAAGCACACGACAGCATGGATGTAAGGAAAAGTCTTCAACAAGACATCCATTCTTAAGCCTCCATTTTGAAGACTTGACCACGTCGGAGCCACTGTTGCTCCTCTAGATCCAGGGTTCTCAAAGATGGTTCCTGGGAACCCCAAGGAACCCCTGATTATTACAGTGATGGTATAAACTCAAACACACCCCATTATCAAAGTTAATGCATCTAGAAAGAAATGAGTTCTATGGATGGAAAGATCGCAGAAACTCTGGGGTCAACGATTTTTTTTTTTTTTTCCCCACAATGAAAGGGGTGTGAAATGTTTGAGATCCGATGCTCTAGATGATAAAAGTACACAATCTGGAAATTGAGTACCGATCGTTTAAAAAAAAAAAAAAGTCTGTTGAAGCAAGAATGCATCATTTTGCGCAAATGTTATTCGAAATTAGCTCCTCCCATTTTACACTGAAAGCACATGGGAAAGTTCATGTATTAATATTAACATCATCAGGTATTAATACGCGTTTGTTGTGTGCTCAAAACCAACATCACCCTCATTAGAAGCTAATAAGAGTGTGTTACGGATGAAACAGACGGCACAACGTTTGAGAGAAAACGGAAACGTTTAACAAAATCCGTCGTGACTTTGTGGAAAACAGTTAAACAGTTTTTTTTTTAAAAAAAACGTCTCTCGCCGTCCTTTCCCCTTCGGTGAATCAGCTTTTTCGCTAGGTGAATTACTATTAAATATTTCATAGTATATACACTCTGTAGGCACACGGAGCTTGGAATTGTGGGAAGGGTCACACTCTTCCATGCTTTCATCACTCTCTGTTGTGAAGAGTGTGTGTGTTGTATTCATCATCGTTAACCGAGCGCAGCGTCGTCTGTAATTAGACTGCAGTTTTAATGAAGCGACCTTTTTAATCAAAGTGAAGCTTTTTTTAAAAATTTATTTTAGGAAAAGCAAACTTCAAAGGATTGAAGAAAACGAGCTTGTCTTCGAAGCCGATGTCTCAGGAGAAATTGATGAATAAAACAATAACGTTGCTGAGAACGTGAGCTGCTCACCTGTAGGCGTTTTTGGACGCAGGCCTGGGGTCGAACTTGAAGAAGATGATACACATGAGGACGTCACGCTCGGCCGAGTCGTATCTATCACAGCAGCGGTTGAGTTGAGAGCCCGTGCTAAGTGCTAGACAGAGAAGAGAAACAGAAAGCGGGGATGTGTTTCAACAACCGAACGAGATCTGACTGGATTAACCTCGATGACTGAAAGTAGCTTTCAAAGCTAGTTCCTGTTCTCACTTACGTTATAGTAGCTAGAAACACTCGTTCCCTCACTAACACCTCTTTTTTTTCTGTTCCTCTCTTGAAAAAAAAAAAAAAAAAAACACAGCTTGTCATGTTACCGAGAAACGACAAAAGCGAAAATTAGAGCTTTACCTTCTATAAATGAAAACACACGTGATTGTTAGTACATTTCCAGGATAAAACTTCAGGATGCGCTGTTTTAGGCAAATAATCAACTTCACGGTGGAAACAGTAAAAGAATAATTTCCGCCGTGTTCTCATTAGCACGTCTCGCTTTCAGTGTTTTTAATTCCCCGTAACGAGTTTCTATCTGCTGATTGCGGTGCAGTAGGATTTACAGCCCTCGCTTCAAAGCGAGCGATGCAGCGGCGCTTTAGACCTCTCTCTTACCCACTCATCTGTACTCTCGGCTCCGTAGCTTCAACGTGCGCGCTGATACCGCCGCGCTCGTTAGCGCAAGCCGCTGTCTGCCATCGCATTCGGGTTGTTTTTTTTTTTTTTTTTTTAAACAACGTCTCCACTACTTCTGCGCTGGATTTCTCCAGGATTACTGGAAAATGGTGAGTGACACAAGAAGCTCTTTTTTTTTTGCTTTTAGGAGCGAACATAAGCGAAACGTGACCGTTATCCGTTTTATGTTTGAGATCGTTGACATTTTTCAGCAAAAACATCAACAATAAAAACAACAACATCAACAACATCCACACCAACATCAACAACATCAATAACAACAACAATAACAACAACAGTGTCCCCCTGTGACATCAGCGAGGGACACGATCTCACAGGAATAAGAGAAATACAGTATTAGATAACAAATTAACACCAGAATCTCTAAACACATGAGAAATATTTGTATATAAACATGTTTCATGTGCTTCAAAGTGCATCTTTCCTTTAATATCAGACAATACACACCTCACTGAGAAACTAATCACTTACACAAGGGTGTAAACATGTACACAGTATCATACTGTAACATACTGTATACAGTAAATCATCATTATTATTATTATTATTTTGATGTGAAACATCAGTGTCAATGCACTTTGCTCTTAAAACTAAACACAGCTACAGAGACTTTACTGAAATGATCCACACATTGATAGTTCCCTAATACACAATGTCACAATGAGTGATTCTCTCACACACACACACACACACATATAGCTATTCCAGTTACAAATCTAATATCTAATAAAAGATTAATCTTATAGGTTTAAACACTCCATAATCTGATTGTGTACTCTAGTAGTTTGACACTGGCTGAATCGCGCCCTAATCGATATCTAGGGCACTAGGTAGTGTTTACTAGGCGCACTATCTCAGGCTCAGTGTAGTGCACTCGGGAAAGGGAGCGCGAGCGGTTTGGAAGTCCGCCGCGACCAGAAGGCTAATCCGCTGTTTAATGCTAGGCTAATGAGTGATTTCTCACTCGTACGCTTTGAAGCCGAGACAAACACAGCCAGTGTGATGTGTGTGTCAGCAAAACAAGGCATGTTTATTAAGTTACTCACGAATCCATGTGCTGTTAATGATCACTTCATGGCGACAGGACGCAGGAAATGCTAAACGGGAAGTGAAGTCCGCTAACTAACAAGTGCACGGGAGCCTCAGGGTTGCCAGATTGCACTGACACAAATCCTCTCAAATATATATTCACCTCACTGTAAAGATCATCAAACTCATTTTTAAGAGTTTTTTTTTTATATAACAAAAAGAAGGATTTTTAAAATTAGACCCACTCAAGAAGCATTCCTCACAGTTTTTTGTCATTAGAGATATGGGTTTATAACAATACATTCTGACATAAGTAAGGAATAAAACACTGTGTCATGCTGTTACAGGAAATTCATCAACAGCAGGGTGGTGTGATGAAACACAACTACTGTTACCACATCAGACTTGTTCTTTTATTCCACTTATACCACAGCAATTTGCCAGTGATTACAATTCTGATTCACTAAACAATGTAACGTCATACTTTTTATCCATTTAAAGTTACGTTTACTTACAGCAGTTTGCTTAAGGTTGTTTCCTTTCCCTTTTTCCTAAATAAATAAATAAATAAATAAAACAGCTTGTCATGTTATCGAGAAATTACAAAGCGTAAAACTCCTCTGTCGTCAGAAAATGTAAAGTTACAGCTTTGACTGTTACGAAGTGCTGACACTGGAGACTCCTTCCATAACCACACTCAATGATCACACATACATCATACAGTGAATGTGCTCTAAAAGCTTTCA
>JAKKZJ010000024.1:1499857-1521745 GCA_033441845.1 Pangasius mekongensis | reverse complement strand
ACACAATGGCACACACGTCTTCCATATTCATGTCCTGATTGATGTCTTCCTGCTGTGATTCCTTATTAAACCCTGCCCGTCAGTCGCATCTCAATTTCTGTTTCATCACACGCCTCTCTGTTTGGTTAAAACGCAGCCATTCCAGACCCGGGCCCGGATTTTCCCCTTCCGCTCTCATTAGAGAAGCTCGCAGGTCGCTTGGGGTCATCCGGTGATGAAACAGCACACACGCCGACCGAAACTCCGCAGGGAAATGAGGCTGCGGATCCTCGTATTTCCACTCCGCCATCACCTCTCATCACCTCTCATCGCCCAGAGCCAGGCCCATCAGCGTGGCCACACGCACCGATAACCCTTTCCAACAATGAGTTTTTCTCTCTCATAGCTTTGAGCTTTTATGAAGAAAATGACTTGGTTTTTTTTGGAATTCAGGAAGAGAGTATGAGGAAGTGAAAGGTCAGTTGGAAGTGGAAGTGCTCTGTGATGGCAGTTTGAGCCGTTTAAGTGGACGTCACTTGCTTATTTTAGACGTGTGGTAAATATAGAGAGCTCGGAGCGTTCTCAGATTAGCCTGACGTATTTCAGGACGTGTGTCTGAGGAGCCGACGCGCAGCCCGTGGCTGACGGCGTTGAGAGCTGATAGCTCCTGAACGTCAGGAACCTGAGCATCATCGGGATAAAGGCAAGAGACGTTAACATGGGAAATGTAGCGGTGTGAGTTTTACATAGAGTAATAAATAAATTGAGTCAGACCTGATTCAGCTCCTCCAAGTGGGTGGAGCCAAACCAATAATACAGGGGATGGAGACGAGTGAGTGTGACTTTTGGTTCTGCAGCAAAGAATACACACTTACACACACACACACACACACACACACACACCCTTCCCCAGTTAAATTGACATAATAAGGAGAAGAAAAGAGACCTGTTTCCTGGCCCACATTGCCGTATTAAATTGTATATTGTTGAACCTCTACCAAGTCAGATTTTCCAATAAGATCCAATCAGCTTCCCTTAAAAGTTTCTTAAAAGAGTGTGTGTGTGTGTGTGTGTGTGTGTGTGTGTGTGTGTGTGTGTGTGTGTGGGGAAATGCCTTCTTTTGCACTTCTGAATCCAATTAATTCTCCTGAAAGGGTTTAATCATTAAATCATTAAAAATGGTTTCTAGAGTGCAGCGTGAGTTTTATAGATGCACCCTTTTGGGGAAAACGAGCGCTGAAATGAAGGAAGGGCAATGATTGATCTTTCGTTCAGGATTTGGAAACGATCAGCAGCGTGAGGAGACGCCACTCCTACCACTGAGCAATCTGTGACTGTAATAAGGGGTCCAGTGACGCTGCGGGAGCGAGCGGCCGTCTGTTCATGCGCTTCGAAAACCCCGTTCGTAGTTATATCCGTTCATAAAAGCGGATATGGAATAAAATATTGAACTGATTTAATCCACGTTAAATGCCGTGTTGGAAGATATCCGTATAAGGAACTGATTTCAGACTTGAACAGAACGTCGAGTCAGACGCTTTGAGCAGTTCTTGGCCAGCGAGCTCGGCACACTTCAGACCCGCTTTCTTTTTTCTTTTTCTTTTTTCTTTTTTTTTTTTTTTTGAAGGATTTGTGAAAGTTAGCGCACGCTAATGAGGGATCGTTATCGTCATTAGGGACGGGCTGTCTTCGGCGGAGTCTGCCAATCGGGCTCGGCTCGCTCGACGCCGCACATTAAAGTCGATCAGTGAGAAGCGTCTCTGCCACGGCGTATCATCTGCCCTTACACACACACACACACACACACACACACACACACACACACACACACAGTAACCATGTGGATTAGCATACATCTACTCTCCATGGTTATTCTTCTCGTTTTGACCTCTCCACCTTGATTGTGCAGTCTTCCACCCCTTTATCTCTCCCTATCTCTCTCTCTATCTCTCTCTCCATCTCACTCTGTCCATGCCTCACACAGATGAATGCCTCTCCGTTGCCACGGAGAGCAATCCATCACGCTCCAGCTCTGACAGCATTTCCTGCAATAGCTCCATTACCCTTATTATTGAACATAAATCTGTGCTGCGCCCCATTTCCAAGCGTCGCCCCTTTTATTTATTTTGCAGATTACAGCACGCTCGGAGAGCTGGAGGAATATTTAGGACCGGGCGCTTATCAGAGGAGCTCGTAGCCCACGTCAGGTTTAGAGTCTCCTACAAGTCGAGAGCTGAGATCCATCAGACAGCGGTGCGCTCGCGTCTGATTCGCTCGTAAATTCACCGTATTTATTCAGCATATTAAACCCCATTTCCAGCATCAGCAGCCAAGTGTCCTGAAATGTGTCCTCGCCGTGGGGGGAAGGGAATTTCATCTTCCCTCCACACACAGGGGCTTAAAGGAAACCTCCATCACTCCCCAAATACTGACCGGCACAGAAAAAATGTAAAAGTTTACCAAAGAAAACAAATAAAAATATTGTTTAAAAGAAAAAAAAACAAGAATAAAAGTAAATGAAGGAAGAAATACTGTATAAAACAGAGTTCAAAATATAAGGTAAGAATGAGGGTAAATAAGAAAAGAAATCTAAAATAGAATTTAAAAGAGAGAAAAGGATGAGAGGAAATAAAAACAGAATAAATGGATGTTTATAACAGAGAAACAATAATAAGAGCAAATACAAATGGAAGAACTATAGAGTTTAAAAAAACGAGAAAACAATTATTTAAAAAAATAGTTTGTAAAAGAAAAACAAGAATAAGAGTAAAGAATAAATACATAAAATATATTTAAAAAAATTTTATAATTTAATTTATAATTTAAGTATTAATAATAATAATTTAAAATAATTTAAATAAAGAAAAACTGAGAGGAAATAAAAACAGAAGAAATCATAACCAATAGTGTGTAAAATGTTTTTTAGCTGATTTTTAAACAATATCCCGTCGTCGCCTGTCTGGTTTTTTCGGTTTATAAACGCAGAGATGTTAGATGTTAGTGCGCGTGCGGAGCAGGACGGTGTGTATCGTCTGCTCCAGGGCTTTAAACGCCAGTCGCAGTGCTGTTTAGTAGTTTAGGAACGTAAAGCAGATCCAGCACCGCTGTAGTACAGCTAACACACAGCGTGCACATTTAACTGGGACGCGATTGCAGGCTTCAGTGTAATCTTTGCTCAGGAACGACAGACAGACAGAGAGCGAGAGAAAGAAAGAAAGAGAATACGAAAGCCATCCTAGCTAATGCTGCTCGGCTTAGCCGAGCGTTTGAAGTGTGTCTCGGTAATCCTGGGCGCTCGGAGCGTACACATCCTCAAAGTCAACGCAGCGGTGTGAGGAACGCTCTCAGACCGCCAGCAGGAGCAGCGCACGCTCTGGACTGGAGGAGAAAGTCATGGAGGAGAAGAGTGGACGGGTTCCCGCAGGGGTGTGTGATCACACACACAGAGTCAGAAGCATCCTGTTCAGGAACAGAGGTCCACACCTTCCCCGCGCTGTCACTCTTCACACTTAACTTCTAACCTCAAAGCAGACACGTCTCGCAGGAAGTGCGTGTCCTGACGCTGACGTTAACAAGACTGAATCAGTTCCATATCGCTGTCATGCTCACGTCTAGCGTTCAGACGCGCTTCAGGGTTCAAAGTGGCGTGGATGACACGTTTTTTTGGATTCAGAGCAGATCAAATAGGCTGCGAGTGAGAGAGTACGAACAGCGCTGCAGAGTTTAACGTTGTGATTCAACTCCTCAGCTCTTCCCAGAGCTCTTCACAGGCCGAAGGAAATGTGATCAGAAGCCAAAAACAACACAAATGGTATTAAGGCTGTGGATGTTCAGGCCCGGAGTCTGGTGCACTCCTGATCTGTTCTGTCTTAACCACACGAAGAAGAACTCCACCAGACGCTGTGTGTTGAGAGGTTTGAAAGGTTCGAATGCACGAGTTCTCCTTCCTGTGCTTTCTCAGGAACCTTGAAGTGTGTGTGTGTGTGTGTGTGTGTATACATGTGACAGCTACTGTCTAAGAGCTAAGACCTTGTGCTTCAAAGCAAAATCGAAAGGAAGAAAAGCTGAGTGGTAAACAATGGCTTCTCTCTCTCTCTCTCTCTCTCTCTCTCTCTCTCTCTCTCTCTCTCTGAGTTCTGAGGCTTATCAGCGTTTGGCTCCATGCTTTTCCTTTAAGCTCGCTCAGCCTCATCCTGCACTTCTCTTTCTCCCGGCTTTACTTCGTCTTTAATGTTCTTTAAAAAGAAACGGCTTAGAATCCTAAATCGGGGCTGAGATCCTTAGGGGGTGTGTGTGTGTGTGTGTGTGTGTGTGTGTGTGTGTGTGTGTGTGTGTGTGTGTGTGTGTGTGTGTGTGTGTGTACAGGATATTAGGTTATATTCGTACTTATCTATAATGCATTTCGCAGAGGTGCAAGCCGACGCTGTAACCAACAGCATCACAGGGTTAGATTTATATCTTTGCTAGACTTTGCTATAAGACGAAATGATTCGGCTACACAGAGTTGCTCTAGGAATGAAGCTTAATCTCATCTCAGCTGTGAAGCATGGTGTTGGGAGCATCATGGTTTGGAGCTGCTTTGCTGCCTCAGGGCCTAGACAGCTTGCATTTATTAAAGGAACTTTTGACCAAGCAACTTTCTTTCCCATGTCTGAAGACTTTTGCTCCAATCCGTTTGCTTTGGATTTCGGCAGTCCGACCTCTTTCCTAAAATGTCCAGTTCATTTTAAGAGCTGTTGATGCGGCCACTCCTTGTCTAACAACCCCCCCCCCCCTCCCCCCTCCTTATAGTTCAACAACCGCCACTCGGACCTCTCTCTCCCATGCCCTTGTTTAATTCAGAAAAATGTGCCATTTTCATCTTCCTGAGGGTTTATGAAAAATCTGTTGACCTCTTAAGTGCTCCCGGGTGCTCGAAACAGAGTGCGTTAAATTATGGAAAATCTCCCAGAGTGCCTTTCAGCGGTAAGAGCCGTGACCTACAGCACAGCACGTTTAATCTCTCCTCACACAAAGCGTAGTAATGTCTCTTAATGTGTGTGATTTGGCTGCTGATGGGTTTGGAGTGTGTGTGTGTGTGTGTGTGTGTGTGTGTGTGTGTGTGTGTGTGTGTTCAGGTGGGTGGGAGTGGCAGCTGCACACGACTTGAGCAGGTGTTTGAGCCCCGCTGTGCCTCATACTGATCTCAGATCAGATTTCCGCTCCGGTTTGTCCGGAGCTAAGCTCTAAAACTGTCCCCAGTTCAGCGTGATGGTGTCAGGCACAGATGGAGGCTCAGGTGGACACTGGTGGGGATTGATTTAGCCTCCCTCAGAGGGGAAACGAAGGGGGTAATCAGCGCGAACAGGGGACCGGCCGGGGTAATGAAACGGGGCCACTCTCTAATTGGTCTGCGCCTCTAATGCCAGTTTTCTATTTCGCTGGTCTCCCATCCCCCGTTTTCCCCACCCGTAACGCCCGTCTGGTTTGTAGCTGACCTCCTGCGCCAACCTTGTGCTTTGTGACTTAATGAGCTCCCTTTTCCCGCCAGGATGTCGTATCGATTTGGCCCAGCACGCCATTATTCATCCACAGTTTATTTTTGAGTCAAAACCGCCGTTCTGCTGAGCCGAAGTGTAATGGAGAGATGCTGATTATTTCCTCCTCGCGTCGCGTATGGATTGTGCATGGCTCAAGGGGTACACAAATTGACTGGCCCAATTCAGCTCTCTGTGTAAAAAAATAAATAAATAAATACTTTTTTTTTTTTTTTAAAGTCAGTGTTTAGTGTCCAGCCTGCCTGTCTAGGAGTTTCCCAAGGCTGTCATGTGGGCCCGGAGGGATTTAATTCCCGTCTCACGTTCTGCATTTCACATCTCAGTGTGGCTTTTTGTCCGACTATTTTTAGCACAGGCACAAATTGAGCAAACCCGTAAACGGGGTAGGAGTAGTTGAGTAGTTACAGTTTGTCCTCTAGTGAACCAGAAGGTAGAGAGTTGAAACCCCAGGGCTTTCAGAGAGCCCCTGTAGTCCACACCAGACTCTGATCGGTATATATATACGGCTATGTACGTGCTGCTCGCTGAATGTAGGTTAGATCTGAAGTAGTAAAAAGTCTTGGCTCACTGTTCACTGAGCTCGCTGCCCAAGCCGGCCCGGTGGCCTGGATTTCATCAGTCACCACTCGCGTGTGTTGCTCTATTTTAAGCCTTGTCCGGACTCAGAAATAATGATAAGTGTAGTGGGTGTCTATGACGTACATTACGTTCCTCTGCTCTCTCCCATCCTTTTTTTTTTTTTTTTTTTTTTTTTTTTTAAAATAAGCATTAATTGCATGCAGTATATGCGATAATGCAGGGTAGAACACGTGACATTAAAGTTCTGCTAGCTAACATTGTCATGACATCAGCAAACTTAAAAACAATGCTAACGCTTCTTGTTTATTCCACAGTTTGAACTGTAGTGAATCACTTAGACGTAAATTAAATTCCACTAATGTGAGTTCAGCTAATGATCAACAACAAACGTAAACGTAACAACAAACGTTAAGGAGTTTGTTATTGACGTAACATTCGAACAATACGGTGTTAATTACTTTATTAACGCTCAGAAGGATTATTACTGATCAGGTTCGTGGCTTTTTCCACTGTTAACGGATATTTTATATTCCAGCATCAGACTCTGATCATCATGAAACCTTTCAAGCTGACGGTTTTCTTATTTTTTTTTTTTTTTTTTACCCACTTCAAAAAATAAATAAATAAATAAATAAACAACACGACTTCTTGCATTTGATTGCGTTGATTCCGATTTGTGTTGCGTTTCTGTTGCTTTCAAGTCTTTCCCTGCACATGTTTGCCTTAAGAGTGTCTCACACATTTCAACATGTGCGTGTGTGTGTGTGTGTGTGTGTGTGTGTGTTAATGGAAATTTGTCTTGGAGTAATGGAGAAATCTGTTCCTCTCCTCCCTTTGGGAAAGAGTAAACAGTAGGGAATAGGTGGATTCCTCCGAGCGGGACGCCGCCGCACTCGTTCACTGTGTGAGCCGTGTCCTGAGCGCCGATCCAGATAAATAAATGATCAAAGCCTGAAGACTGTGTGCTGCTTCAAAGGGAATACATCTATGATGAGAATAGCGTGTGTGTGCGTGTGTGCGTGTGTGTGCGTGTGTTTGTGTGCGTGGTGCACAGGGTTCTAATCCATTAGCTTCCTCCACCTGTACACCTTTTATCCAACATTTAATTCCATCTTTCTCTTCTTCCTTCTTCGGTCCTTGACCGATGCTTTCAGCGCTCTTTATAGATTCCATCCACAACTCTTTTTATTTTCCTCCGTGAAGGTGAATTCTGTCTTTCTAACATTTCTTCTGTCTTTCACTTTCTCTCCTCTAGCCAGTGGGACATCTCTCCTCCGTGTCCGTCTGTAGCGGAGGATGTCCTTTTTCTAACTCGTCCTGCTCCACTAACCTCTAGGTGTGTATGAAAATGCCGTTTTCCGTTCACCGTTATTGTTGGGAAATTGTCACGTCCATCATTTTCTCAGTGTTGAGTGTTGGGAGGAGTGCTGATTCCGAGTGCAGTGCGCAGAGTGTGTGTTGGTATTTCCCACGTGCCTGGGCATTTGTCATCATTACACAATACGACAGTTATTTGTGTAGCCGTGTAACATTTCCATGTTGCTGTTTCTGTCCTAGAGCATGCAAAGCATGACGTCTTGACGTTTTTTTGATGATTGTTTTTTAAACCCGGCTCCCTGTAATCTTCACCCCCTTTAACCGACCCCATTCTGTAACCAGTGTAAAGTCCGAGCGGACATGGAGGAGTACGAGGCGCGTTCGGCCGCCAGCATCCTGGCCTCGGTTAAAGAGCAGGAGGCGAGGTTTGAGCAGCTGACGCGGGCGCTTGAGGAAGAGCGACGCCACGTCTCACTGCAGCTGGAGCGCGCCAACATGCCGCGCGCCGACCACCTCCCGTGGCAGCAGGTGGTCATGCAGGTAAACCGGTTGATTGAGAGAGGAATACAAGCCCCGCCCATAATGCCACGTCATCTCTGAAAATGTCATTTCAATTGGTGAAACTGGGTCACCGGTGCAACCGTCATTATCCATTACTTGTACATTAGTATTTGGCTTTCGTTAAAAGGACGAGTCATTAGTCCCATCTTCAATCCTCCGCCTCCACCAATCCTCTGCCGCCACCAATCTTCACCTCCACCAATCCTCTGCTGCCACCAATCTTCACCTCCACCAATCTTCACCTCCACCAATCCTCTGCCGCCACCAATCTTCACCTCCACCAATCCTCTGCCGCCACCAATCTTCACCTCCACCAATCCTCTGCGTCCACCAATCCTCTGCTGCCACCAATCTTCACCTCCACCAATCCTCTGCTGCCACTAATCCTCACCTCCACCAATCCTCTGCCTCCACAAATCTTCATCTCCACCAATCCTCTGCCTCCACCACTCATCTCCACCAATCCTCTGCCTCCACCAATCTTCACCTCCATCAATCCTTGTCTAGACCAATCTTTTGCCTCCACCAATCTTCATGTCCACTCCATTCAATCCATCTTATCCTTTTTTTTTTTTTTACATCATCTTTATCTCTGTTTGTATCTCTTAACTGAGAACAACTGGATCTCATCTGTTTCAAAATGTCACGTTATTGACTTCCACCCCAAACCCTGTCCAAGCCACAGGCTGTGGTCACGACTCCAACTCTGAGGACGGACGGACGGACACACACACACACACACACACACACACACACACCCATTGCATCTGTGTGTTTGCTTCTAACCAGCAGCTAGTTTCCTCCCTGCGGCATAACTGTGTGTGATGCACTTGCCAATTTAAAACCAATAAAGAGAAAATTGAGTGTCAATCTATTTTCCATCGGTGCGTGGCGAGCCCGTGTCACGGGCGAGACTTTTTGACAATCTTTATTTCCTCAGCAGCCCTGGCATCCTCGCCTGCTCGTAAAGTCCAAGCATGATTTACATCACAGTCTCTAATGTGACAGCTCGGAAATTAGCCCTTTTGACAAGACGTTCGTTTTCTTAGCTGATGCAAATTGGACACAATGGCCACAGTAAGTCTGGATGATGTAGAATCTCGGACATGTTGAGTGTGGAAATCTTTCACACACTTGACTTATTAGGAGATTAATCAGACTCAGACTTTGGTCTTGTTTGTCTAGGAACTGAAACAAGGATGCATGACACACCTTTCACCTTTCTTGGATACGGTTCTCTGCAGGATCTCAGGACTTCTGTGAATCTCCCCCCCCCCCCACTCTCTCTCTCTGGCTCAACTGCTTGCTGGGACGTGAATCACAGAATGAGCGAGTCACTGATTCAGTAGTCGCGAATAGCGCCAATGACTCACGCTGAAGTGCGACTTTAAATGGAAAGCCTTGCCAGGTTTTCATTGAGCGAGCGGTGAGGAATCGCCTCGTGAGACAGAGATGCGATAACAATTCAAGTGGACTCTTAAAGCGATAGGAAGTAAGTGGTATCAATTCCATTTGAAGAACCAAGCTCGAACCAAACGATGCATAAAATCAAAGTAAATGCTTTGCGTCCTGTCCCATTGTTTTGATGTTACAGCCGTCACCTGTTGGACCTGTCTCTCTCTCTCTCTCTCTCTCTCTCTCTCTCTCTCTCTCTCTGGCATGGGCAGTTTATCAGACAGATCCAGTACGGGTCAGAGCATCTCACTCTATAGCCGCACCTCAGTGACACGGGCCACGGCTCGCAATCCCTGTTATATGAAGCGGATCATCGATTGTACAGGCATCGGAGAAAGGCCACTCATCTCGCGTCTCTCTATTTTTCACTTTCTTTTTAGCCTCGGCGTCTTCAGTGCCATTGATTTTTGAGCCTGTCTGATTAGACGCAAGGCCGTTGTGAGCCAGCAGGCCGGAAGATCCACTGGACACGCGCACGGTGACTTCCTCGGATTTGGAATTGAAAGCGTATCCTACTCAGAAGCAAAGACCCCCCTGGGTGTCATGGTAACGCTTGTTAAGAACAGTAGCTCCTTTGACTGTAAGACTTATTGCACTTTTCCTCTACACCATGTTTTGGGTATTTTTTTTGTTTCTTTTTTTTTTTTTTTTTTTTTTTTTTTTAACTCGTATCCCCTTCACACAATGGAAGCCCAGTGTGCCAAGTGTCGGAGGCAAAGTTTGCGAGACCTTCGTAAATCAGCTGCTTAACAATGATGCTTTTTGTTCCCCACACACACACACACAAACACACACACACTCTGCTTCCTTGTAAGTCATTAGGGAAACTGACACCTCCTGCGAACGTGTAAATTGTTTTCAGAGTTTATTTTAGCAGTCGCATGTCGTCGTCGTCGTCCCCCCCCCACCCCACCCCGACCTCTCACTTAATACAAATGAAATACATATTATACAGTTCTACAAATTTCGGTGTGACCTTGATAACAGTCAGCGCTCACAGTAATGGAGCACTAAGACTCATTCTTCTTATTTTTCTCTAATCAGGAATTATTTATCAGCCCCTCCTCATGCATCCTGACTCCTTCCTTTTGTTTTCAGAAGGGGATTAAACTGCTATTGTGTCCCAAACACACACTCCATTGTTCTCCTTTTCTTCTATGGGACTTGCGGTCTCACTCTCCCTCACTCATTTATATTTCATTTCAAGGCCGTAGAGACTGTCCTCGTCCCCCGGGCGAACTCCGAGCTCGGGCTCTTAATGTTTAAACCACCAAATTATGCGCTATTACACCATTCGCCTCCTTAAGAGCTCCCGACTTCATAAAAACTGTTTGTTTACGCTCTGCTCTTGTCCTGTCCTCTAGGCGTGGCGGTTTTAGCCGCAGCTATAAAGAGCGCGCCGTTAGTTAGGAATTCCAAACCTCCAGCAAACGTTTGATCTCAGATTTCCGTAAAGCATCCTCATGTGTTTAAAATAAGGCTCTTGAGTCTTCAGGAGTCACAGGAGGAATGTGACCTCTGCTCCCCGGGCTGTGCGTCTGTAAGCAGCGTGTTCACCCAGATTAAAAGCACCGTCAGTGGATGTGCACATCACAACGCTGGCTAACCGACATGACGACGCGTCAAACGAATCGTCCGAAATCTACTCCAGCGCACCAGGGCTGAAGCATCACACACTTAAAAGCTGCATCGGCTCATGGGCCGTGTGTGTATGTGAGGCTGCCAAAGTGAAAGCGCATGCTGATGGATGAGATGAGATGCCTATCACCTTTCTCAGACAGATTATTATTATTATTATTATTATATTTCTCCTCTCTCTCTCTCTCTCTCTCGCTCTCGCTCGCTCTGGGGTTGATTAGCTGAAACTGTCTCAGGACATATTTCAGATTGCATAAGAAAACGGAGATAAAGATTAACAAAGCGCTTCATTCCTGCGTCGTTACATTATTCTCTTGCTCTATTGACGCGCCTGCCACGATCCCTGCTTGCGCGTGAGCCGTAAACCTGAAACAAGGCTCCTCACAAGGCGTATCGTGTGATTACCGACCGCACACGTGTGAAATACGTTCTCTGCGTGACTTGCGCCGTACACTCGTCCCCGTCTGTTTCTTTCATGCACAGGTTTCGCTGCGTTTTCACAGAAATGGAGCGTCTTCGAATGCTGACTGTTCATTTCTTTCAGGAACTCCTAATGATGTAAATCATTACACTCCAAATGTGTGTGTGTGTCTCATCTAAGAAAATGTGATGTGTGTTTATAATCCTGTAGAAATGGAACAGCGTGAAATGTTAAAAGCCTATATAAGGAATTGAAAAAACGGTTTCACTCTCGACTGAAGTGGAAATTTTGGTCACAAGGTATTTTTTTTTTCAGCTGAAGTAGGAAAATTGGTCACATGGTGCCTTATCTAAATATATCTAGACAGATGAGATGGAAGGTTTTTTTTTTTTTCCAATTTGCTTAATAAAAATAACATTAATCCATGATCCTGTGTATGACAGACCATTGATGAGCTGAATGAATGAATGAATCAATAAATGAATCACTCAATGAATGAAGGAAGATGAGCGAATGAATCAGTGTATCACTCAGTGAGTGAATGAAGTTGTGCTACTGAATCATTTCATGAATCACTCAGTGAATGAAGGAAAATGAACGAATGAATCAATTAATCCCTCAATCAGCGAAAGTGAATGAATGAATCGTTGAATCAGTGAATGAATGAACATTGAATCAGTGAATCACTCGGTGAAGAAAGGAAGATGAGTGACTGAATCAATAAAAGAATCACTCAGCGAATGAAAGAAGAAGCATGAATGAGTTAATCACTCAGTGAATCAATGACTCCGTCAATGAACAGCAAACGTCAGTCTGTGCATTACGCTAAAACCGTCAATGGTTCCTTGGCAGTCCTTCTGGAGGAACCCTAAAAGGTTCTGTGTGGAGCCCTAAAACCAAGTGTTTTCTATGTAGAACCTTTTTAGAAAGCTCAAAACCCATAACTCTCCAACGAACAGTTTAAAGAACTCCCTAATCACGTTTACGTCATGGTCCGAGCGCTTCATATAAAGACGTTTCTGACGCATGACGATGGAGCCAAGCTCTGACTGAAGGCGACATGAATTCTTCTGGACGGCCAGTGAAAACATCTCAGGCCTTCTTGTCACGTGTGGGTATTTTTAGCCTCGGCAAAGAGCGCCGGAGTCGGTGGCCCTTCCTCTCCGCTCCTTCCACCTCGTAGTATCATACAGTCAGGCATAAATATTATTAAAAATGAGAATTTACACCATGTTTAATGTCTGGAGCTCTAGTGAAAAATGTAGCTACTGGAGAACGGAAGATTTGGATGAGGATTTATGTGTTTTTGAGGAGCGTGTGATGAACTAATTCCCCAGTGCAGAGCTTTAAAAAAAATACAGATGTTAAATACGTCTCTGCTGTTTGCCTGAATTGTCTGTAGAGAGAGAACACATTATATTTTTGGGGCGAGGGGGAAATATATGACTTTAATTATCTTTCAGTGAAACATTAAAATTCATTCTCACACTCCGAATAATGTCTGGAAACGCTCTCACATATTTATCAGACTGAAGGACAAAAGGACAAAGCACAGAGACACAAAGGAGGAGAGAGAGAGAGAGAGAGAGGGCAAAATGAAGGGATGAAGGGAAAAGTCGCATCTCCTTTGCCAGGGTTGTGCTCCTTTGGCACGTTGGCGAGGTGGAGTCTCTCTCTCTCTCTCTCTCTCTCACTCTCTCTCTCTCTCTCTCTCTCTCCAGCTGCGTCCGTCTGTCAGCCCCCTCCTTCTCTT
Source organism: Pangasius mekongensis (assembly GCA_033441845.1). Lineage (NCBI taxonomy): Eukaryota > Metazoa > Chordata > Actinopteri > Siluriformes > Pangasiidae > Pangasius > Pangasius mekongensis. The sequence continues at coordinate 1,508,505 of JAKKZJ010000024.1, read as the reverse complement.
TTTCTCTCCGCCTCGTCTGCTCAGATGCAGTGTGAGGAGAGCAGAGAGAGGGAGCAGGAAAGCGTTACTCTCACACAGCCGGACAACTCCGATAGGATTCTTTACACACGCACACACACACGCACACACACACACACACACACACACACACACCCCTCCTCTTTCTGTCGTTCTCCTCCTCCCCTCTCTCACTCGACCCAGGGGTTTTGTTCTCCGGGCCGGGGCAACTTTTTTTCACACGGTGCTCGTGCGCGAGTGTGTGTGTGCGCGCGCGCAGGTTTGTTTTGACTCTCGCCTTTTCGCGTGGATCCTTTACGCCGAGCTCTCGCCTCAGACGAACGCGCCTCGAGCCCTCGGAGCATGCGAGAGACGGGACGGAGGAGGAGGAGTGCACGCGTGCGATGAAAGGATGGCCATGCAGATCTGAACCGCTTATCTTCCACACAGCGATTTAGGACACACACGCTGAAAGTTTGCTCTCCCCGGGAATTCAGCCATGCCCGCCGAAGTCAAGCAGGTCAGTGTGGAGGAATTTAATCCACAATCCTCCTCCTCCTCCTTCTTCTTCTTCTTCTTCTCTCTGTTTCTTTCTAAATCCCTCAGTATAATGTCTTGAATGCTACCTGATTCCCACACAGCACTAATGCACGGCTTGTTTTTGTGCGAACCGGACTCGACTGGATGCTCTGCCTTCGTTTCATTTCACACACTCGTGAGTCGTCCTTCAGGACATAACTCACGCTCACGTGCGAGAAAAGAATGTTGGGCTTTTTTTTTTTTTTTTTTTTTTAAGGCTAATCAGGAAGACAGAAATGATGTAGATGTTGATGTTTGTTTACGCGAGCGGTGGATGCAGTGCCAGAGTGTAGAAGATTTAGCACATCTGGACACTTCACTGGCTGTGAAGAACACCACGGCTCTTCAGTGCCATTGTTTCATCGCTTAGCAAAGGCGTTAGGACATCAGAGGAATGCCCTGCTTTTTCCTCTAAGCATGTTTCACTTAAAGAGCCGTTTCCACGGCAGCGCACTTATTTCATACAGATCGCATCTTTTTTTCCCCCCCCAAAGCGGATAAAAGCGTGAGGATTGATTGTTCTCCGAGTCTATAAAGAAGTTGGCACGGAGACGCATTCCAGCGGCCGTTAATCTGCTAACCGACTCCTCGCACCATTTTGAATCTCCCGTTTGTGTCTGTGACACCGGAGAGCTTCGGCACCTCAAAAACCCACTCCAGAAACGCCTGACGTGCCAGTTCATGACCTCTAACCTCCGCCATGAGTCAGATTCCTCACATACTCGGCAGTCTCTTCATATCTTGGTACATTTATTAGGAGGTCTAACACCTGTCTGGTTCGGGCGTCTCAGAATCCCTGCTTGCTTTGTTGTTGAAATGAATCAGAGACAGAAAAACAGAGACTCGTTGTTGTTGTTGTTGTTGTTGTTGTTTTTTGGAGGTGCGTCGTGATCAGGTGTGTGCTTTGCATGCCGTTATCTCATGATGATATTGATGATGATGATGTCATTTTTCATACAATATCATAGATGAACACGGGAATTATGATGATATGAATTTGTTAGTCCAGCACACTCCCAGCTCGGGCTGTTTGAGTTTGAGTTTCCACACAGGAAACGCTGGAAATGGTTCAGATGCCTATCTGTGCGTTTTCTTCCCCAAACTGAAAGATGACTGCTGAGTGCCCTCACTTCCTGCCAGGTTTAAATTTAATCTCCGCGTTCAAGTGCGTCAAACTTTCCTCACAACTGCCTTCTTCATTACACTGATCCTGATCCATTGAGATTTTCTCTCTTAATAATTAGAGCGGTGTGTGTGTGTGTGTGTGTGGAAATGGAGAGATTTCTCCTGTGGTGTGGATCCACTTGCTCTCTGAACACCGGTGTCTGAAAACACTCCTCCATATGGATCAATACTGAACGGATTGTGTGCTGCGGATGCACTGACCCAGAAACGGCTGGTGGATGTGCTGGAGCCCTGAGGCTGTGTGTGTGTGTGTGTGTGTGTGTGTGTGTGTGTGTGTGTGTGTGTGTGGCTGTGGCTGTGGCTGTGTGTGGCTGTGTGTGTGTGTGGCTGTGGCTGTGTGTGTACGTTTGAACAAGAGCCAGTGGCTATATATAAGTGGATATAAGCTTCTAAGAGGATCTCCACCACCACTTTTAGCTCCCAGCAAAAGTTCCTGTGTTCACACTGATCCAGGATCAGCAGAGTGTTTCTGTTTATATTGCAGTAAAATCCACAGAACAGGTCTGAGATCAGTGGTGCTCTTCCGCCACACGCTCATAAATACATTACAGTGTTGGCATGAGCTCGTTTGTAACCCATTTGGCAAGCTGGATGTGTAACTGATATAGCCTTGTGCTTTCTCATGACCCCAACACACACACACACACACACACACACACACACACACACACACACACACAGCATGGAGCTATGTTTATGAGCTGTAGTACTCGCCTGCACTGTGCTTAAATAGTTTACATGGTGTGTGTGTGTGTGTCCATCCAGCCACATACACATACCTAATGATGTGTGTATTTTTGGATCTATTTTAAATTGTGTCAGTTTTTTCATTAGTTATATAGAGATTAGGAGAGAGAGAGAGAGAGAGAGAGAGATGGAGACAGATGGAGATGGAGAGAGACAAATAGAAAGAGAAAATGAATGTGATAGAACAGAGAGAGAACACAAGATCACAAGAGACACAGTGAGAGAGAGAGAGAGAGACTGACAGGGAGGAGGGGTTGCCCTGTTTTCGTGGAAATTAATCTTCTGCTGTCGTGTGTGTGTGTGTGTGTGTGTGTGTGTGTGTGTGTGTGTGTGTGTTCTAGAATGGCTGGTGACATGTAGAGATTAGTAGGTAATCATACTGTTATCAGATGTTTTATCTGATGTATCTATCTCTCAGCACAGAGATACAAATATCTGTGTGTGTGTGTGTGTGTGTGTGTGTGTGTGTGAGAGCAGAGAGACAGATATGTGCATGTGTGACACTTTTTCATCTTGCACTATGGAAACATTGGAAGAACTGGTCCAGGCATCAAGATTGATCACACACACACACAGCAATGGTTGCTCTGTATTAGCCAATTTGGGAGTGTGAAGGGACAGTGATGGACATATTTCATGCTTTTGTCCTTCTTCATTTAAATTTTTACTAATCAGTCATATCCCTCACACACACACACACACACACACACACACACACACACACAGTGGCATAAGAATAAAGCCACGCACTTTGAACTTGAGAAAATGGCTTTGACATGAACACAATCGGGAGTTCTTTATACTGACGTAAGATCGATGTCTTTGTGCTGCGAGACACTTTTTCCATCCATCAGCCTCCTGGATCGATTAAGAGCCAGTTCATTTCACCCCCTCACCTCCTCCTCATCCCCCTCTCCACTCTTCTGTTACTTCCTCCTCCACTGCGCTCCATCTTCCCTTTCAAAAGAACTGGGGCTCCTCTGACAGATATGTATAGAGCGTTTTTCACACACACACACACACACACACACACACACACACACACACACACACACACACGCACACAATCACATTTCTTCTCAGTTCAGCCAGCTGGGATGAGAGGCCCCGAGTGGGGGGGAGGGGCGAGTGAGCTCCTGAGGCAGCGTCGGCCATGTTGTACATGACAGTGTGACCATGTGAAGCGCGTGGCCTCGGGGGCAAAAACGGTTAGCATGTGCCCCATTTTGACATTTCTGTGTCACGTCTGTCACCACGTGAAAGCATTTCTCATGCAGTACCCGTTCCACCATTTTAGTTTAGGGGGCAATACGACCACCTGCAAACTAAACCAGCATTAGGGGTAAAAAGTTGTTCTGCTTAGCACAACTTGTGCTAATACGCAGTTTTCAGGTTTCTCTCGCTTTATACATGATAAATACACAGAGGCGGAGCTACGGGAAAGGCAGAGGCAGAGGCGACAGCTGTAGGCTAAGCCATGATGTCATATAGCACTAGCCCAACATTGTTTTGCCCACTCCGTGTTGTGCTGTTAATCAGCGACATGGAGGTGGAATGAAGCGGAGATACTCTTAGCATACTAAAGTAGATTGTTTTCCTGTAACACCGCGCGGTTTAATTTAATAATACTGTCGAACATCCGCGAGACGGGTTAGCTCCTGTTCGCACTTACGTTAGAGCAGCTATAAACAGTCACTTCTTTCTCTCAGTGTTTCTGCAGTGGTGGAAAACGTTGACTGTTACAATAACCCTGACACTGGAGACTCCTTCCATACATGTTCGAGTCTCCGAGTAGAAAACTACACCAGAGCAACATGGAAGCCTCCTCTGTAGGTCCCTGTGTGGGCTGTTACTATAGAAACGAATTAGAAAGAGCGCATTGATATTAACCTGTGATTTGCAGCTGCGCTACAGTCAGAGCTGCTGTTATAGAAAATGAATCAACACCTTCTGACCAATCAGATTCAGCAGCGCTGTGGGATAAGACAAATATAAATAACTCCGGGGTCGAGACGGCCCTCACGCCACATGTAGTTTATTTTTCCCCGGAGCTTGACATCCTTGCCAAAAATATGACACACACCCGACTCAGAAGATTGAGCTTTTAAAATTCTTTGGCTCTGTAGAGCGTTGAAGTAACACTGAAGGGAGCGTTCGGGCGTGGGTGTGTGTCGGCTGAGCGAGATTCCCCTGCAGCTTTATCTCACAGTACAGGCTCATTACAGGAAGTGGAGGTCCAGAGAGTGTGTTCCACTTTCCTCAGTAATGGAAGCTGACGGGGGGGCCATTGGCCTCAGCGCACGCGCTACGCTACCTTTATTTCTTCCCCATTCCTTCTTCTCTGTCTTCCTCTCTCTAACCACTCTCCACAAACCACCTTATGCAAATTATGCAAAAAAATAATAGCAAATCTTAATTCTATATCAACAATAGAGCGTGGAAACAACAGACGCATCCATTTTGCAGAGAGAGGCAAGCTGTCATCTGCTGTTAACGTGACTGGTGAAGCTCGCTCGCTCACCTCGTCTCATTTTCTTTCCCTTTTTAACGGCCAAGCGTCTCATTCCCACCAGGACGTGAAAGGGGAACAAAAGCGAGAGGCGCGCTTCCGACATTCCTTAAAGCTCTATTGAGTTGTCTAATGAACCTCGACTGGTCCGTTTCTCGCTCTGTCTCGGCTAAATGCCGCTATTTTACTCTCCCGTCTCACTGTTCTGTCTCTCTCTCTCTCAGTTTAATTTGTTTGGAGGCTATAATTGGCAGTGAAGCAGCATGCCGGAGTAATTCCTGAGGAAAAGTTTCTGTGGAACTGGAGCAGTTTCCACCAAAACTTCCAAAGTTTCTTCTCTCTTTTTTTTTTTTTGACTTTTATATCTCACGAGTGTCCATTTCTATCAGGAGTGTGGCAATTGATTCGTCCTTGCCCTGGCTGTTGAGATGCCTTTGGGAGTAAAATCTTTGCGTTTTGACCCAATGTGGGAGAACATCTTGAGGAATTTTTCTTTTGTTTGTGGCGACTGATGCAGAGGAGAGCCAGAAGCCCACACATCCCCCTGGTCCTTCAAATTAAAGGCATGGTTTTGGAAGAGCGAGAGTTTACGTAGGGGTGAGGAGCAGAACGAGGCGTCCTCAAGTTCAAGGCGGTCATTTTTTTTCGAGCAAAGCTTCCCACTGTTGACCAAATGGATGGGGTCGAGCCTGATTTCTGTCCCCAAACCCCCCCCACTTCTGGAGCCTTAATCCATTAAGACCGCTCTCAGCCACTCCCACCGCAGTGTGAGCAGACCACATGTCATGTTGGAGCTGCATCTTTCGCCTGCAAGAGTCTGCAGATCTTCCAGTTTTCCTCATGTCCACAGCTTCTGCACACCTCTTTCCCTTCCCTCTAGTCTTCCGTGAAAGTGTCTGAATCACAGCTAGAGTCTTCTGGCTTTGTCTTGAAGAGCTGGTGAATTTGGAACGTCTTCCTTTTAATGAGAAACGTTGCTCACTCGCGCCATCCACGCTCCCCGTGTCACTGTTTACAAATGAAAGGCGTCCGAGCACCGCGAAGGGAATGCTAATGTTGGCACGATTTGTCTCCGTGTAGTCATTAAGCATGCCTTTATTTATTTATGCCGTCTCTGCGTAATGATTTTTGATACACACTCTGAACTTTTGATTAGGGACAAGGGCGCAATCGCAGCTGGAACCGAATCTCAGTCCCGCTAATTGGGATGAATAATGTATGGAGATAAGCGGGCGAAGGATATTGTGGTCGAGTCCCATCAGATACGCGGGAACCCCTGAATTAAACAGCGGCCGCTGCCTGGAGAAGGACCTGGTGACTTATGCACGGCGTCAGCTCGTGCCGGCGGGAGAAAGTTGCCCTTTCGGTGCCGGCTGTGATTTCTGCGTTTGGGTAGAGTTGGTAATCAGACAGCGTTAGCTGATTGCAGTTCAGGGAAAGGGCAAGTGGAGCGTATTAGCATGGAGGATCGTTCTAGCATCCCAAACGTGTAATAGAAAGCTTTTCTCGTGGTTTTAATGCTCGCTTTGGACAACTTCTCAAAAAATGCTGCATAGCAGTAAATAAACGAATGGCTCAGATGAGCAGGAAAAGCTCATCTCAAAAAAATTCACTTAGAGTTTGTGAAAGGTTTGGAGGGAAATGTGCCTCGCGAGTCACATGGGTCGTATTTCTGCTTCCCTGTTTCTCTGCACTCAGTCCTCGAGAGGTTCACAAATCTCAGAGGCTGTCGTGTGTCTGAACTCGAGCACACACTCCCTGCGTTTCTGTTCCCCAGCTCAATTAGACCCTCTCGCCCGTCTATCAGTCCTCCTATCAAACATTCACTTCTTCACTGTATCTTGAGGAAACCGTGGAAACGATTTGGCAGAGTTGTATGTGTTTTCCTACCTTAGACACGCAAACCTATATAGTGTTCCTCAGATCAAGGTCAGGGAAGCTGACGAGCTCTGTCTGTAGCTAGTCTCAGGTCCGACGACTTTCCTTCAGCTAAATAAATGACTAAATGAATAAATATGCGGGATTGGATCAACCGCAACAGACCATGTGCTACAGAAGCCGAGCTGCTTCGTGTAACTTGGTGAAGTTGTTCGGGAACTGGCCCGAGAGATGACGTAGCAGCTGAAAGCTACAGCGCCGTTAAAGAGGAAGAAAAGGAAAAGATCTACTTCCTGTGTTATTCTCTGAGTTTTTTTTTTTTTTTTTTTTTTTAAATATTTTTTAGAAACGTTCCTCCTTTTTTTTTTTAGCCAGCAAACACAGAAAGCCATTATCCTGTGACAGGACCGCTTTTTCCACATGTCATAGTAATGTTTTTACTAATGGGACATGTGACAGGTGAGAATGGTTCGAAAATAAATACAGCTGCGAGGGTTTTTTGTTGTTGTTTTTTTTTTAGATTTGGCATTTGGAGCTTGTCAGCATGGGTTTTTATTTATTTTATTTATTTTTTTTTTAAATCGCAGGCTCATATTTTTTTCCCCAGGTCATGCTCGATGCCCCAGACTCCATTGATCAAAATGTCAAGCTGAAATCTGTCAAACAGACAGGACGTTTTTTCATCACCGCACTCTCTTGAACGTTACGACGGACTCCGTTGTTCTGTGAAGAATCACAGCTACGTGTGTCCATAAGCTTGTGTAAAGGTTTCTGGCTTGCATCATTCAACATTTAGAGAGAAATTTCGGGAATAATATGTCAGCATGAAATATCGAGATATCGCAGCCCTGTGTGTTCTCTCATACAAACCGAATGGACTCCTCATTCAGAGAAGGTGCTGTTGCCGATGCTAAACGTAGACCGCAATGAATGGCTCTATTAGACGATGTAGCCTGGAGCGTAAAAACCTGGAGTCATGATGCCATTGGTTTGTCATTACTCACGCAAGTTATATAACTTCCCCTCCGTCCACTGTTTTACCGCGCGCATGTTTTCAATTTGCTTTATCGCTGAAGCACGTTAGCTCCACATCTGGAACGCTAAAGTCAGTTTCTCAGGGCCGTAGCTCATCAAAAAGGAGCCGATCCTCCCATACGTCTATCTTCCGTTTTATCCTCACAGCAGGACAGGTAGGACTGCGATTTGGCACCAGGCTTGAACCCTGGCGCCAAATTGCAGCCATATGGAGGCAACCTGCTACACAGAAGGGGCAGATTTGAGGCGTATGTCATCAGCTCAGGACCCCTACGTGGATGGTGGAATGTTTTGGTGTTGCTGCTCGGGTTCTTGGTTCTTTGCGAACACACACATCACAACGCCACAATGAGGCGTCTCCAGAGACTTAGCCTCGCTGCCTGTTTTCTCTCGTTTTCAATCCCAGTGGCTCAGGGTATTTAAATATTTAACTTGCACAGTTTTTTTTACTGATGAAGCTGAGCTTGATTTTGAACTTTTGTATGAACGTTTCATAATTCTAGTACCGCTAATTGCTGAGCCGCTCTTTCACCTTTCATCATGTGAAAGCAGTGCAGTTTCTTAGGGAATGAAATAACAGTGCAGTCGGTTTTTTCCTCCTGAAGTCTTCACCTTTTCCCTCCATCAGACCCACCATCCTATATTTCCATTCGAATGGTAAATACTCGAAAGCCTTCCATGCCGTTTTCGTTTCTATTCATTTCAGCTCGCGTCGATC
>JAKKZJ010000024.1:1492357-1494857 GCA_033441845.1 Pangasius mekongensis | reverse complement strand
TTCTGTCTCTATCTTCACGCTTATGTGCATAAATGTTTCAGCTTTCACTACTCTCATTAGCTCAGCTTGCCTGGTGTTAGATAGGTCGCGATATATTTTCCAACATCTAGTTCCAGCAGCTGCTGTAAAGCGCCCCGCCGTTGCGCTCGTGGTGTTTGGCGTTTGGGCAGCATGTTGGAGCAGTCAGTAGAGTCGCCGGGATGAGCCGGGGATGTATTCCCGCCTCGCACCGAGTGTTCCCGGGATGGACTCCAGATCCACCAGGATAAAGCGCTCACACAAGATAAATGAATGAGTGCTTGGTGTTATTTGGAAACAGAAGCTTGCAGAGCGTCACTCGGCTACTGTGAGGACGTTCATGTTCATGGACTCAGATACTCAGAGATCTGATATTTCCGTTGTGTAGAAAAAATGGCACGTATTAAATATTTTAACAGATCATGTCTTATATGTCAAGGACAAAAACATGAACATTTCAAATGTCCCAAAAAAGAATGAATTTTTTTTAAAAAGGTAAAATGGTGTCAGTAAATCCAGCTTTGTTTCCTGGAGTTTTGTTTCTGAAGCTAATAATAAACAGCATGCTAGGTTACTCCAGTCTGTGTTTATGATGATGATGATGATGATGATGGAGCAGTGGTGATGGTGTGGACTTGATTTCCCCATCAACACCCAACACAGGTTTCAAAATGGCCGCTGTGATGGATTTGACCAATTTCTGCTCCATTAGCTGTCCTGGTTCTGTTTCCTGCCTGATATCAGCTGAAGCAGACGACGCTGAAAGCTCGAGCTGTGGACGGAGCAGCTGGAGACTCTCGACTTCGCAACATTTCTACTTGTGAAACATTAATGATTTTTTTTTTTTGTCAACTGCAGAACATCGGCTTTAAACATGGCCAGTTTCTGCTTTGATTTTATGCGAAGCCCTGGTGTCCGTCAATCACCAGGCGTTGCCATGACGCTGAGGTATGACGCCGTGTCCCTCCCCCCTGTCCCTGACTAACACGTCATCATTTCTGGCGCTCACCCACGTTGTGAACATTGACCCACACTCTCAGAGTGTGATGTTTGGCCCGCTGCTGATCGCGTTAGACTGGCAGCATATCAGAGGGGAAGACGGAAGGAATGAGCTCTTTGGCTCCAAGCAGCTGCTTAAGCGCTTCTGACAGAAACAATACGGTCAGCTTCTGCTGCTGACATCCTGGCCCCGTGTGGAACTAAATCTCCTTCCCCGGGGCCATTTAATGTCTGGGCGCAACCTCTTAACGTGTGTTATCTCGTCCTCAGAGGGTTTGTTTGGGGGGTTTTGGGTTGCTGGTTTTGGCTCTTGGTCACAAACACTGTAAATGCAGTGTAGAGTTCAGTGCTAGAAAAATAATCAATGTTGAAGTAGTAAAAGTATGTCCGCTCGATGACACCATCCTGTCGTGGATTATTTTCACACGGAGTGTCTTATTCCTTGTCAACTGGTCAACACGTTGTACTTTTTTTTTTTTATACATTTATAGTTACATTTGATGTTGTGGAACTGCACCTTTTTTTTTTTTTTTGTTTTAAATCTTACTCAGTCAGCCATGTTGGTCCACAAAACCCCTCCAGTCGCCAGTCCCTCTTCGCTCTCTACCCTTTCCCCGTGTCTAAACAAACAAACCCACATCGCTCCACCCAAAGCCATGGCCATTCCCGTTGTTACTACACCGCATTGTGTAGAAATAATCTGCTCCTGTGTTCTGCTGTTAGGTTTTTCCGTTATTCTTCACCTTGAGTGGTGCTGAACAGTGGTGATAAATGGCCTAGCCAAGTACAATGGGTCGCATTCCACAGATTTGCCTCTCTCCACATTGTGTGTGTGTGTGTGTGTGTGTGTGTGTGTGTGTGTGTGGGGCTAACTCGAACCCTACTGTAAGCCTCCGAGTTCCAGGAATGCCTGCGACGTGTGGACTTGGATTTATACGCCTCTGATTCGTTCCAGATGTTTTTTAAAAAAAAATGACCATCTCCAAAATATTCTCATCTCACAGGCCTTATGTTTCACAGCTTTTGGAAGCAGTGTATTGTTTCGACGTTATTTATCGCAGTAAAGCAGTCACATAGCTCATGCGGTAATGGAAGAGTAAACAATGCGCCGATTGGTCAGTGGAACATTTCCGCGCTTCAGCAAGGAAATACATCAGCGCACTCGGCGCATTCTTCAGGATTCTGACTCTGTGCCATGGTGAAAGGAAGCGGCAGCCTTTTGTAGCCTCTGCTGCAGAGCGAGATGTTTTATTGTTTGTTTATTTTGTTTAGTCTTTGACCATCTTTGGCACAATAGAACAAAAGAGTGGCCAGGAATGAGTGAGGAGGTTTGAAAAAGAATGGACGTGGCGAAAGAGTATGAGTAGCAGGAAGGAGGCAAGAGTGCATGCTGTAAAGATTCCTTAACCCCAAAGCCGGGGGGGGGGGGGGGGGGGGGGGGGGGGCGCGGGGGGGGGGCGGGGGGGGGGGCGGGGGGGGCCGG
>JAKKZJ010000024.1:1436317-1484548 GCA_033441845.1 Pangasius mekongensis | reverse complement strand
CACACTGAGTGTGTATGACAGAGGGGGACACACTGAGTGTGTATGACAGGGGGGGACACACTGAGTGTGTATGACAGAGGGGGACACACTGAGTGTGTATGACAGGGGGGGACACACTGAGTGTGTATGACAGGGGGACACACTGAGTGTGTATGACTCGGGGGGACACACTGAGTGTGTATGACACGGGGGGACACACTGAGTGTGTATATTGTTAGAGCTGCTGGATTGTGATTGGTCAGGAAGTGTTGATTAGTTTCCTATAACAGCAGCTCTGACAGTAGTGCAGCTGCACGTCACAGGTTTATATGAATAAGTTATGGTTTCTATAGCAACGGCTCGTTCGCAGGGGCTTGGTGATATGGTGACGTTTTCTGTAAGGAGACTTATTTAGAATAGAAGCTGTGTTTTTTTCTCGTATTAACTTCGAGAGAGAGGGAAAAAGAGGCTGGTGAGGGAACGACTGTTTTACTGTTTTGCTCTATTATGAACATTAAAAAATGAAATGAAAAATATTTCTGGAGGAATTTGAAGCAGGCAGTTATAAATAGATTTATTTATTTATTTTCATTTAATCTGTTATGTATGCTATTACGCTCCCGTGCAGGCTGGAAGTTCGACGTGTCACGCTTATGAATGGTTTGCTGAGATTAGCTGAAAATGGGCCAAAATAACCCTGAAGTGCATGGAGTTATTTCTGACTTCCTAAGATCCCGACGTTAGAAAGGCTGAAGCTGCTGTTGTACAGGTTTAAGCATTAACAAGAGGAAAGAAGTTTGCATGGCTGATCGGTTAGAGCCGTTTCCCACGAGTGTGTTAAGCGGTAACAAACGGCCGCGCCCGCTTGCTCGACACGGATGCTCTCGGCTGACGATTAATTCTCATCAGCCTCATTAATTCCCAGGACAAATTTACAGCCTCGAACAAAACGGCTAATTAACGGCGCCGTGCAGTTTGCTGGGCAGCAAATTGGTTTCAGAAGCGGCGGCGAGCACCAGAACACCGAGGCGGTTCTCCTCCCCGAGCGCGGACGTTTTAAAGGAAGGAGCCGGGAGTCGGGGGGGTGAGACCCTCGTTTATTCGAGTCTAGCCACAGAGACGTCTGAGATGGATGGAGAGACGCCTGCGCTTTAGGAGGTCCCGAATAAAACCTGCCCAATCTGCTATCACTTGTCACTTCTCCGTGATGTGTACTAATAAGTCTAGGCCACGCCTACTTTTTGGTATGATACGGATGTTTGGAGCACTGTGTATAGATACAGATAATCTTTGAATGCCGTCTATGCAAATTGATTGGTAGGCGCGTAAGCACGCTTGGGGATCGATACAGCGACGTGATTGGTCCGTCCCTGCTTTTCATCAGGCTCAGTCTATTTTAGCATGCTGTTGTTTACTCATTTATTGACATCTAACCGTAGAGACAGATTGATGGCCTGGGAGAACAGTGCAGTAATATGATTAATCCTTCCAGCCCTGTTTTCAAGTGCCCTTGTTTTTATCTCTTTTTTCTCTCTCTCTCTCTTCCCCTTCCAGCTTTGGTAGTGACTCATCTAATAGGCCAGAGTTTTTGAACTCCAATCCTGCAATGCTCTGTGATCATCAAGCTTCAAAGTAAATATGAATGATTTACAACCCAAACAGGCACTGGGTAATGTGGTGGACGCTGAGCCCACGTTAAGAAAAAAAAAAAAAAAGCCCGGGCTAGGATCAGATAGCACTTTGACGTCTTGCTCATTATTAAGTGAACTTCAGTAACATGGTGTGCGGTGGAAATATCAGCGCTGCCTGCAAGGAAGCCGGCTCATATTTATCACAGAAATTCAATATCCCCCCGAAAAGCGTTTACGCATTCTGAAGCGGTGCAGCCTGAAAATACATCTTCTTCGAATTCATGACCACACAACTCTGTGCCAGTATGGGCTTTAATTATTCATCCCACCCACCCACCCCCCCGAACCGGTTTGTGATTCTGAGTCGTAATTAATTAAACAATTTGACAGAGTGTGTTGTTTTGGAGCCGAACTCTAGCACGTGACATTTAATAGCTTTCAGAGTAAAACTGAAACTGTGCTGGAGAACAAACTCCTTGCACTTGACATTTCTTCACGCTCCACTGTATGCGCTTTTTATTTATTTATTTGTTTGTTTGTTTGTTTATTTATTCTTGCCAACTTCTTTATCCATTTGCTCTTCCAGGTGACCAAGATGGTGAAGACAGTGACGACCCGCACTGTGCGTCAGGTCCCGCTGGGTCCAGATGGTCTGCCGATTCCCGACGGCTCTTCGCCGCTGGGCAGCTACACAGACTCCATCGACCGTCGCTTCATGAAGAACGGCGAGCGCTTCGTCACACCTCAGGCCACGTCCACGCTCACACGCTCCTTCAACCACAGCAACTATGGCGACTCGTACTACAGCCCGCACGACGCCTACGGGGACGTCTGCGACAACTACGGCAGCCTCTCCCGTGGCCTCAACTACCGCCCCTACCGGCCCTACGGCTACCGCGTGGAGAACAGCTACACCCTCCCCATCCGTAGGGACGACTACGGGCACATGGCACAGCCACAAGTACCCGTGGGCGGCAGCAGCACCATGGACCTGAATCGCTCGCAGCCGGAGCGCTTCCAGCCCGAGCCGTATGGACTGGAGGACGACCGGCGCAGCCTCGGCCCAGACGAAGAAGAGCCGTACGAGCTGGAGCCTGACTACTCCACCGCCAACCGCCGCACACTGCCCACCGCTGCACGTGCCATGAGAGACCCGCTGCGCAACGGTCCTCGCGTCAGGTGAGGGTCAGGGTCTGATCTCAGTCTGATCAACGTAATATCAGGATGTTACCTTTATATGATCTCAGGATGCTCTACGTTTGTCCTTATACCTATCTTAGTTTTACCTAAGAACAGTCTGAGTCTGATCTCAGCATTACCTCAGGGAGATGTGGGTCTAATCTTGAGTGTGATCTCAGTATCACCTCAGGAAAGTCCAGGTTTAATCTGAGTCTGATCTCAGTATCATGTCAGGGAGGTTTTGGTCTAATCTTCATCTGATCTCAGTATCACCTGAGGACGATTAGGGTCTAATCTGAGTATGATCTCAGTATCACCTGAGGACGATTAGGGTCTAATCTGAGTATGATCTCAGTATCACCTGAGGACGATTAGGGTCTAATCTGATTCTCAGTGTCACATCAGGGAGATTAGGGACTAATCGGAGTCTGATCTCAGTGTCGCATAGTTTAGTTAGCTGGTCTTCCATGGTTTACAGGCTCTATAGCTGTCTGTAAAAAAATGTCCATAGTGTGGGCTGGATATGCCGCGTCAGGCAGGAGAGCAGGGAGAGAAGAGGGGTGTGGATAGTTAAGGATAAGGCATCTGTTGGTGTGGTTGAGGGACATCATCTTACACACTTGTAAACAGATGCTCAGAGTGACGACGCTGCACGGGGGGATGTAAGTGCTAACAGCTAGTGAGCATGTGGTTGTGTCAGTAGGAGCAGCCTGAGCATCACTCTTCTCCTGACACTTCTCTCTCATGCTGAAATGGGCGGGGCCATGAGCCTTCGCTCGTCTCTCACAGGTCCGGAGAGAGAAACAGATGTTCAGACGTTCAGCGCTTTGCTCTGACACAAGCACATTTCTAAAAAAAAAAAAAAAAAAAATGACAGAACAAATAAAAGCTGACATTTGACATGAAGTAGAGGTGTGTGTGTGTGTGTGTGTGTGTGTGTGTGTGTGTGTGTGTGTGTGTGTTTGGACAATGGACTGAAGGGTATAAAGAAAGCATTTTCTGTCAAGCAGGATTTCAGTCCTGGCTGACACACACACAGTGAAGTGTATACACACACACACACACACACACACACACACACACACACACACACACACACACACCTAGCTCCAGACTATTTTATGCATAATGATCTGTTATAAGGACACAAAGTCCTTATATATATTTTGCACTTTGTCACACTCACGTCTCTATAGCATCCCTGTAATAACACACTGGGACCATAAATGACGAATGGACGAGGAGATCCGCGAGTTATAATTACAGCTTATTGTGCAGCCGGCTCAGAAACCCGCCAATTACACTCACGAGGAAATTGAGACGTTTACCACGGAAATCATCCCGATGCACTCGAATCAGTGAGCGACAGGTGGAGTGTGTTTAATCCATTACTGACGCTACATGAGCACCGTTTATCCCGCGCACCTTCTCAGCGTCACTCTTTCACCCTCTCGCTTCAGATCAAACTATTTTGCTTCATTAGTGTTAGCAGGCTTTCAGTGGCATCGCTGCTGCACATATGCAGTACTGGCAACACACTTACACGATAATGTTCTCCATAAACCAATCAAAATCCAGGAACCCCGTGGTCACAGTTTAGTGACCGCAAGTACCCCACCCACTAGTTTTCCCCTGTCACATGACCTCTACCAGGTCCTCTACTCGCGATCTGAGCCAGGAAGAAAAAGAAAATGGAGGAAGTGATAAACTGCCATTATTATGTTTTAAATTCAAAAGCAGTACAGATTTGATTAAAAAAAAAATATATACAAGTGTGAAAGTATTTATTGCTTGCCGTGGGAAATTTGTGTTACTTTCACCTTGTTCATTATTCGGCCTGGATAATTGTGTTTGTATGCGGCGCGTCTGTTCCACACACCACTTAATTAATATTCATGCTCCAGAACCTCTGATGATTTAAAATGGCCCATAGAGGCAGAAGGAACAAAAATACCCACGCTTAATGATCAACGGTTCAGACCAAAATGCTTAACTGTAGAGAAAAAAAAAAAAATCACCAAGGTAACAAAAATGGCACGATGAAATAAGAGATGAAATGACATCCTCGCGCTCAGCTTTTAATTTGCACACTTAATGGGAAACAATGCTTGTTTCTTCATCCTTCATGTTCACAGAAGTTGGATGGAGTGAATGATGAACGCTGGAGGACAGGACGTGGTGAAAAATGATGAACCTGGTTCATATTGAATCAAATCTGCACCTTTTTAATGGGATCTATGGGACGCCTGTCATGCTGCTGTCCCTGACCCACTCCTCTCGGCGCAGGAAATCAGCTCAGACGTTGGCTTCATTTCGCTTCACCGCTACTTCTTTATCATCTTGTGTCTTGTGTGTTCCTACTGAAAAAAAATACAGTATAAACAAGAGCCAGACAGAACAGAATGTCTAACCCCAGACGGAGTGCTTAGAGCAGGCTGTGATTTATTTCTTTACACTTTGCCGATGCAGCAGAACGCGGCCCAGAACGTCTGTGTGTTTCACTGCATTTTTCATCTACAGGAGAAAACTCCACACTCCAAGTCTTCACAACAACACCAGCATCAACTGTTTATCCTGCCAGGTTGCCATGGAGATGACCCCTAGAGACGCCCCCCTCGCCCCTGACGTGTGTATATCATGAGCCCAGACACGGTTTCGGTCTATAGACTGATGAGTTACCACGACAAGCAGCCGTCCCAGTCCATTAGTGAACAGCTCATTATTGCACTGTTTATCTACTGAACGAGTGCACGTCCCTCGAACGAGAGAAGAGGAAACAAATTCGTACGCGTAATCGTTCGACGTGGTCGTTTCGGTACCAGCGCATCGCGATGACGCTGTAAAACAAGCCAAGAGGGCGCACAGATATCTCCATCCGTGAGCGCAGGCTTAATATCGTTCCTGTTCTGAACCTGGTCGAGTCTCTGAGCACGGCGCTGAGGAAAGGTTGTTTTTCTTTTCAGGGAGATCCTGTCTGTGTGAAACGCTCTCAGCGTGGGAGATGCAAAGATTCCTAGAGCGCTTCATTCCTCTCGCTGCCCTCCTCGCTGGCTTTTGCCTTATAAGGAGTGGTTTCGTGAAGGCCAGATTATTAGCAAAATTATCAATTATAGTTAGACGCAGGAGCTTCCGTAATCAGCGCCTAGGTCCTAGTGTCAGTGTCGTTCCTGTCCTGGGAATGCACACAGCTCCGGTTTAAATGCAAATCCTGACATTCCCATCACTCAGACCAAGCGGCCGAGTTCTCAGGAATTTCAATTTTCAAGCTGTGTGTGTGTGTGTGTGTGTGTGTGTGTGTGTGTGTGTGTGTGTGTGTGTGTGTGTGGCTGAAGCGGTTAAGACAATGACATCATTTATCAAGGCTCTTTCTATTATATCCAGTACATCACATTACCCACAAACAACCTCCCTAGTCGACTACACTCACTCAGACAGAATTATTTTTGGCTTTTACACGCGCACACACACACGCGCGCACACACACACATGAATCTGTACAGCACTCTGGCAGAAATCAGTCATGTCCTGGATTACACACACAGAACAAATGCACCAGAGATATTTAGCTTCGGCTAATCAGCGTTCTCCGTTAGCATACTCTATTTAAAAAGATTTTTCAGCGTGCGACTATGATACACACGGATAAATCTAATCTAATCCCAGCGTTCCTTTTCTAAACCCGTAGCAGCTTTGGTGCTAATGAATGTTTGCTTTATTAAAGTGCAGAGATGGCTTTGAAGTAGAGCTGTAATTTTAGAATTATATAAAGTGTAATGCTAAAAAAAAAAAAAAAGTGTAATAGACCCTCGCAAACAGGAATGAGTATTATATAGCAAATATATAGTTCATATTAGTTATAACCTTATACATATACATACACAATGGAATATTTAAGACATAAACGCTGGATGAAGGTCACAAATTTCAGCCCACACAGAAATCTAACACTCAGGCCGAGAGCAGGAGAGCGTGAAAGACAGAACGCTGGCTTTAATGAACTCATAGAAACGTGCTTTATGAAAGTAGTCGAGCGCACTGTAGGCTCACAGCGGCGCGCTGCTTTAATTACATCCCCAATCTCTCCTGCTTAAGATCTCAGCATGGACTGGCTTTCAGCCCTGAGAAACATTTAGGCTTTTAAAAAGTCCGCCATTTATTTTATTTTATTTATTTATTTATTTGTTAAGTAATGGCATTTGTAAGGAATGGCATTGCTGAGTGACCCTCAGCAGTAGAGATGTTCAGATGCACGTGTCCACGTATTTAAAAAAATAAATAAATAAATAAAATTCTACAATGCTTGTGTGCAACTATCAGTTATATCTGGCATTAATAGCGGGTATTACTCTGAAAAAAATGGCAGCGTTGTTGTGTTGACTAAGATCTGATCGTGCGGTAATTCAGCGTATATATCGCTGGCCACATTTCCAAGGACACGCGAGTGTGTAGCGACCGTTACTTATTGTTGTCGTTTATGGGTGTGGCCTGTCCAGCATTATTTCATCCCCTCTAATGAGAAGCAGTAGTAGCTATATATTAAAGCTAACTAGTTTAACACAAAGTAAATATCGCACTTATCCATGTGAAAATCGGTTGTTGATTTGCATCCCCGGCTTCGTACTAGCTTCATTCCCAGATTAGCAGAACAGCTTATCTGTGCTAGCTACATACAGAGGTGCCAGCCAACTCTTCTACTTCCTGCCCTGCTTTAGTTTTCCTCCTAATGTCTCTGGACACATTTAATGAGAGGTCGTTGAAAGATGTATATACTTTAAGTTAAACGTTTTTCTTCCATTTTTGAGCATCAGACAGTAAATGGCAAATCATTGCACGTAGGAACGAAGGTGGGGAACTAAAGAAAAGTCGGACCACTATTTTAATGCCGTAGGATTGGTCCAAGGAATCATTCGAGACAGTCGTTTGGATTTGGTGCTTTAGAGAGTCATATCTAATTTGCATCGGGAGAAAAATCTCAGCTAAAATGTTGTGCTTTGTTGCCGGCGATGAAATCCCAGTCAGTGGTTTTGCATTGAATCAGTGAAGGTTGTGAGTTTAAGTCCCGGGACTAGCCAAAGTCAGTGTTAAGCCACTGAGTGAGACCATTAACCCTCAACCAGCTCAGCTGTAGTCTTGGACTGGATTCTGGCTTAGGTGGAATTCCATTTAGATTAAACCATCTGACCAGTGAGTAAATGGAAACGTCATGAACTGACATGGGCTGATATCGAATGATCCCGGTGATCCAGAATGATATTCACGGGATTCAGATTCAGATCTCATAAAGAAACTTAGCTGTATAATACGACCGCCTGTGGGTTAGACTGTACCGCTCGCTTGGGACAGCGAGACAGGAATTCAGCTTGTTTTATTTTCTGCATTCCTGCTCGATTAATCAGGAAATGATAAAGAGATGTTGCAGTCTAACCGTGCTTTCCCAAGGCATCATACAACACTGTCACCTTCCATTGCTGTCGTCTTCTTCTCTCTCTCTCTCTCTCTCTCTCTCTCTCTCTCCTGTAACCTCACTCTCGTTTTCATTAATAAAAGCATTGCTCCTCTCTGGCACAGTCCATTAATAAGGAAGTGGCAGCTGTTCCTCTTATCAACAGGACTGGCTCCTCTGGCTGCTTCTTTGACAGCGTGGTTAATAGCCGTCCACACTTGCTGCTCACCTGACTCTGTTTTCTCTCTATCTCCATGTTTTAGCGTTTCCATCACTCTCGGTCTCACACTGACTGTTCCACTTAAACCTGTTTCCTTCCCCACGTCTGTCTTTGCTTTCGACTCAGACAAGCTGTCCATCTCTGAAAGGAGCTATTTCTGCTTTTCCCCTGGAGCTCCTAATAATTTTGTTCACTCTTTGCCTCTCCGTGTCTCTCTG
This sequence comes from Pangasius mekongensis, assembly GCA_033441845.1. Lineage (NCBI taxonomy): Eukaryota > Metazoa > Chordata > Actinopteri > Siluriformes > Pangasiidae > Pangasius > Pangasius mekongensis. The sequence goes on along the minus strand of JAKKZJ010000024.1, from coordinate 1,475,878 downwards.
TTTGACACGGAAATGATCAGTCAGTGGCCACTGTGTCATTTTAACACGTCAGTGACTGTTAAGTCTTTTTGATAAGTAAAACAGCTTTTTCACCAAACTCGGTTTCACACACTTTGCAACTATTCCTGCTACGAAGCCGTGCCGTTCCTGCTGTGCGTGCCGAGCCTTATGCCTTAATAGATTTCCCGGCACATCACACCTTTATCATACAGTTTATTCAGATTTTATTATTTATTTTCAGCAATGCCTTTCTGTCTTCATAATACTCGAAAACTCAGAAAATCAGATTAGTTACCAGTGGTTAAGCACTGCGTTGTTCAGGTAGAAATAGACCTAACCACCGTATCTCTGTTTCTCTGATCCTAAACAGAGGCTATGATGACCCCATTGAGTCTGAACTAATTGATGAGCGGCACCGCTATGCTCCTGGCATGTACCCCGCCCCACTTGCACAGCCCGAGCGGGGCAGCACGGCCAGCCTGGATGGTGGCATCGACGGTGGCATCGCACGTCAGGACCCACGCTGCTGGCGTGACCCGGACCTCCCCGAGGTCATTGCTATGCTGGGCCACCCTCTCGATCCGGTCAAGGCCAATGCCGCCGCCTACCTGCAGCACCTGTGCTACGAGAACGACGCAGTGAAGAAGGCCGTGCGACAGCTGAACGGCATCCCGGCTCTAGTGGCCTTGCTCGAGCACCCCAAGGGCGAAGTGCAGCGCAAGGCATGTGGTGCTCTGCGCAACCTCTCCTTCGGCAAGGACAATGAAAACAAGGCGGCCATTAGGAGCTGCGATGGCATCCCCGCTCTCGTTCGCCTGCTCAGGAAAAGCGGCGACGCTGAGGTCCGCGAGCTCGTCACAGGTACGCCATCTATTTATCAGTCTCTGTTTTCTTTAAGAGAGTTTAGTGACAAAAATGAAAAGTTTTTTTAAAATTTGCATCACAGATTGCAAAATACAATTACTACTCACTGCTGTGGGGATGTTGACTAGCCGGGTCATGAAAATAACAGTGAGGTAGACGGTAAAGAAAGCAGCACTATGCGCTCTCAGTTTCAGAGTCAATTATTTCAGTTAAACCACCAGCTCGACCTTGCAAGTGCATTTTAAGACTTGGTACATCCTTAAATGCTGTAATATTGCACACAGATTTATTATTTAGCACATTTATTGTACAGATTTATTTACTTTCATTGTTGACAGTGTAGCCTAAAAGATCACTGAAGCTGGAAATGGTTTCTGTAGCTTGTTTATGGTGTTAATTATAGTGCAGTTTGATGTGTTCTTTGCTGCACAAATAAAACAGCCTAAATCAGCAGAAATTAGAAGTCCTGCAACACCTAATAGGAATAGGAGAGTTTTCTCGGGCAGCACCATTGTTCTACTAACAAGAGTGGATTTGAGCTAATACATCCAGCTTTAGCCCACTAATAGCTTTTGTGTCCTTATTTTGCAAACATGTTTAGTTCTGTTACAGCGCAGAAGCCATCATCGCTTTTCTTTATCCATGGGTATTTACAGAACAATAACTGAGAATTTGTCCCACATCTCAGCTATTTCTAAGACACAACAAATCTACAGTCCCAGAGGACCTCCCTAGCATTCATGGTTGATTCTTAAAACCTGCATTCTTCTGTCTGCTGCATGCTGGTGCAGTATGAGACCTACTAATACCAGCTCTAAGCTTCTGGCGTGATGGGAGATGGATATTTTGGTCCAGTCTTAAAGAACGTTTGGTCCAGAGTCTGGCCTGCCAGAAGATATTTTGGGGCTGTTGTACTGGGTCTGGATCAGGGTTAATGAGCACTACTGTCCAGAGTGTAGGTGTCCTGGAAGATAGCCATGATGGTCCTAATTTTAAATGGGGACATTTCATTTTGGTTGCTGCATTCTAGATGATATTTTGGTCCTAATATACCGATTCAAGATCAGTCTTTTTGAGCACAGTTTCTATAGTCTGCTCTTTTATAAGATGGTAATGGTGGTCATAAAGTGCTGACTCTAGATCAGTCTTACTTAAGCACAGTGTCCAAAGTATGTCATATGAGAAGTTATTTTGCGGTGTTCTACTGGATGTGGATCAGCCTTACTGAGCATTGTTGTCCAGAGTCTGGTTTCCTGAAAGATGGTAATTTGGTTTCTGCGTACCAGAAGGTATTTGTGGCTGAAGTACTGATTCTGGGTCAGTCTTACCGAGCACACTGTCCAGAGTGTGCCCTACCAGGAGATGACTATTTTGGTCTTAATGAACTGATTCTCTATCAGTCTTACAGAAGCACACAGCCCAAAGCATGGCATACTAGCAGATGGTCAGGACTAGTGTACTGATTCTGGATCAGGCTTACTAAGCGCTACTGTCCAGAGTCTGGTATACCAGAAGTTGTTTATTTGGCGCGAATCAGTTTTATAGAACATTCTGTCTAGTTAAAGTCCACGCAGCTAAGTCGGATATGAGCTTACTTCAGGTCAGTACTTTGGGGCGCATACTTATGCAACGCCAATTTATTCAGACGGATGCACTGATCCTGGATCAGCTATTCAGGCTGCCTAGCTATTTAAATCTCCTGGTGATTTGCTAAATGGCCCTGGGAGAGTACAATGGGGTTTTGTCCCCTACAGCTAATGCTTTAATCCACTTACCGGTTTTACCTGGCATGCGTTTGCAGGAGTACTGAAAATCCAGCAGAGAGGCTTATAGCAGCTGCGATAAACCCCAGAACTACAGGGATCACGTTAGCATGGGTGGTCTAAAGGCTTTTAACTTCCTCTTACCTTAGCCCCTTTACATTTACCCTTTGCCTAAAGTGATTTGTATTACAGGTTGTATCAGAGACAGTGACAGAGTGAGTAGCCATCAGCTCTGAACAAAACCTGTGTCTTCATGACCATAGCAATGTTCTTTCAGTTCTGGGCTTGAAGGGTCCACAGTACTGAGCAGGATAATAAATCACTGTATTTGCTTTGCTAGAGAAAATGTTGCACTGAGTAGTTTGACCACAAAAAGTAAAAAAAGTGGGGCTATTACTTGAAAATGGGAAGACTACTTTTAGATGACATTATTATTTCTTTTTCCAGCGCAATAATTCTGGATATGACTGTACACCAGTGACCACCATTGTGTCTCGGTAGGATGAATGCTCAACTAGGAACAGTTTTTGCTGCTGGTATCAATAAGCACAGAGAATGCGTGGGATTCCCGTGCCATGTGGACATCTGTAAGCCAGCGAAGGGCAACCATACCCCAGCTGTGATAATTGCTTTTACAGCGCAGTGGGCCTTTCAATCAAGGCTAAAAATAGCAACAAGTGGGAGGGCATCGGCCCCAGCCCCAAACGCCCATATGGTTTTAGCTGGCGAGGGCCCCTATGAAAACACAACCCCTTCATGATATGGGATCGGTGCAAAGGAACTGGGCACTATGCAGCACAATTAAAAATAATTGCAGGGTCTCAAAAATAGAAAGAGTCCATCATAGAGGTTTTCATTCCATTTGCTGAAAAACCTCAGCAGCCCACTGTTCCCTCTGAGGATGGTCTACTCACAGTAGTGGCTAGTTTTGTAAGCTCTTCCTTTTCTTTTCTTTCCAGCAGCCCTCGTTTGGAATATGCCACATTAAAAGGAACTGAAGTGTTGTTAGATGTCATTTGGCAAAAATGAAGAAACTCAGTAATGCTCTCAATATGAAGCTGGGCCTGCTTTAGTGTTCTCGTACAAAACTCTTAACATAGAATGGTTGTGCTTGAGAGAACGTAAGGAACCAAGTTCTTGTCCATATGTGTGGTACTGCATCGTTTTCTCTGCCGTGTCCATCTTCTACATGTGTTCGAATATCAACTCAAATTTGGTCAGATGGGCTTAAACCCGAATGCAGGGTGGTATTTTAGAAGAATTCCTCTTTTTCCTCCTTTCTTTACCCTCTTGACATCCGCCCGCTCCGTCACCTCCACTCAGTCTGGGCCTTAACAGCACCTCTAATGAATGGCCCGTAAGGGCAGCATGTCTTTTGCTCCTTGCAAAATTGAATTAGCTGGGAGGCTGCAGTGCCGAGCAGGAAACTGCAAACCCAATAAAGCTGCAAACACACACACACACACACAGAGAGAGCTTCCTCAGGGCACAGCACACAATTTCATCCCCATTTCTGGATTTGATTTCTGAGGAATCCAGCTGAGGGGAAGTTACCAAAAAAAAAAATAGGTGACATCAGAGAGCAGTGTGTGTTTAATCGTGGGCCACCTCTTAAAACCTGCACTACTCTGAAGTAGGGTCATAGAACGTAGAGTCTTGTACAGTGAGAGACAAGTAGAGCCCGAGACAAGCAGAGTCAGGGATACGTGGAGTCTTTTAGAGTCAGACACACTTGGAATGTCATATAGTCAGGCACACGTTAACTCACGGACATGTAGACTCAAGGACATATAGACTCAGGGACACAATGTGTTGTAGAGTGAAGGACATGTAGAGTCAGAGACACTTAACGTCTTATAGTGCCAGACACACACACACACACGCACAGTCATGGATATTTAGAGTCAGAGATATGTAGAGTCATGTAGAATCTGGGGAATATAGTGTCTGAGAGTATATAGTAAGGGGTGAATAGAGAGACATATAGATTCTTGAAGAGTCTTATAGAGTTCGTAAAGACTTGGGAAAATGTAGGGGAAATGTAAAGACTTGTCGAGTCAGACACAAAGTCTTGTAGAGTCAGAGACATGTAGAATCTTGTAGAGTCAGAGCCATTTACAGTCTTGTAGGGTCAGGAACATGTAGAGTCTTATAGAATCAGGGACACGTACAGTCAGGGGTATCTAGAGGCTCGTCGAATCAGTGATGTAGATTTTGCAGAGTCAGGGACACGTGGTCTTGTAGAGTCAGGGATGTATAGAGTCAGGGATGTGTGTAGTTAGGAATGAATAGGGATGTGTAGAGTGAGAATCGGTGTTTTCTAGTCGGATTTAGTGAGTATTGGAGGTACACTTTTGCACTACAGGGAGTGGCTCTGTATTTCTGAACATTTGGGGTTTGTTTCTTTTTTTTTTTTTTTCCCCTCCATATTGACCAAGAATGCGGTTTTCTCATCATGTGTCTTATTCTTCTATAGAGACTTTGATTTACTGTTTTTGTGGCTTTATTTGTCTCCCACCGAGTTTATTTTGGAAAACATGGGCTTTGTCAGACATTTTTCATCCCAGCAGCATCTGAACGCTTGCGAGCTCACACGCCGCAAGCCACATTCAATAGCTTTCCTTGTACGAGGCACCGACTAGATCAACTTATTACCACACATAATAACCAAACCACCACTGGGGTTTCAAAAAAAAAAAAAAAAAAAAAATCATTGTGTCACATTCAATGCTACGCTCCAGGAAAAGTTCCCGCTTTCTCTTACATCATGGGAAATGAAATGTAATGATTTGGTTTTAATGGCTTAGTTTTTGGTATATAGCTGCCTCAGACACTGTCAGGTTGTGTCTTCCTTCCTCGGGGGAATGAGGTGAGCAGAATAGTCTGAATGCACCGGGTATTTATGAATTCATTCATTAACTAGACATTTTAAATCAACGTATTTCCAATATGGTCTTCATGACCAAAACACTTTCAGCACCCCAAATTTTAACCAATTTTAGCCCAGTCTGTCTCTCCTGGCCTTGTCATGTTCACTACATCTTATTTCCTGGCTCTAAATGATGCATTTTATGTCATCTCTGCACCAGTGGTGGGTGGGGCAGTGTTTGTAAATGTAGGCGTACACATGTGGTCATCAGAGGTAGCTTTTATAGCTTATATTTCCAAATGAAAGGGCCGAGAGTCACCGCAGGGGCTCCTGGGAGGTGTATTATTTTTAGATTTGGAACCATTTCTGACCATGTGGATTCAGCTGGATTAGGGTGGGGGAGAAATGTTTACAAAAAAACGGAAAGGGGACGACGGTGTTACAACCAGAACGGCGCTCCATCGCTCCCAGACTTCCCAGCGTTGTTCACGACTCCCCCGGGTTTTGAGCGTAAGACAGAAACGCGGCACGGGTGTCTAACGTCTGCACTGAACGTTTTGTTGTCCTGAAAGCACAGACCGGGCTCTCGACTCATTTCATTTGTTTTTTTGTAGCGAGACACGTGTTGTATTTCTCTCGTGATCATGTGAAACAAGCTCTCGCTCTGATCTGATGATGAGAGTGGTGATGAATGACACGTGGATCCAAGAGAGATGCCACACCTGAGCGCTGTCTTGCTCTTTCTTTGTGTAGTAATCATGTAGCGGGAGATCTGAGTGTGTCGGAAGCTTTCCTACATGACCTTGATTTCAAAGCGCCTCGTCATTTCTGTTGCTTTTCTTGTTCCGCTATCAACTACACGCTCTTTCTTTTCTTCATGGTTTTGACAGGAACGTTGTGGAATTTGTCGTCGTACGAGCCGTTGAAGATGGTGATCATAAACCACGCCCTGCAGACCATGACCAACGAGGTGATCATCCCGCACTCGGGATGGGAGGCTGAGCCCAACGAGGACTCGAAGCCCCGGGACGCCCAGTGGACCACCATCTTCAAGAACACATCCGGATGCCTGCGGTACTCGCCAGCTCACACGCAGTCCTCACAAACACAGCTTCATTCCCTGCTCACGATATTTGGTGCAGTGTCCCAAAACAAGCGTATGGACGTGTTCTTATCTTAATTTTAGTCCTTATTTGATTTCATATGGTGGTTGGCGTGTAGGATAACAGGAATAAATCAACACTCAGCTAACCCTGACACAGAACACAGGCCCACTAAACACATTCACATAGCTGACTTTATGCTTAACACACACAAGTACACACACACACACACACACACACACAGAGATGACACCACATAAACGCCCAAGTCTTATTAGAACAGAATGAACGCCTTGTAGCTTTCAGGACTTGTTTCTTTTTTAAATAATGACCCTTCATTGAGTACAACAACAACATGTTTTCAACATCTGAAACAGAGCATAAGTTTCGTCTCAGACTATAAAAGGGTTTTAATTAAGAATCCGCATCAACAGGGCGTTTTAATCCACTGTCAGAATGTCAGCTCCTTCCCTTAATCATCTCAATAACTCCACTGTGTTAGTGATGCAGTTGCAGTCTCTGGGTTTGTGCACAGTGGCTTTTTCCCCCTTCCAATCTAATACTAATTTGTTTTCAGAAGGTCCGCGGGGACAAAGGAAGAGACACATTTAAGCGGCATTTAGCCGCGGCCGTCCATTAAATGGCCACTCGGAGCAAAAAAGGACTAGCAGAACAAGGGCTTTTTATTGCAAGTGCTTTTAAGAGAAAAGCAGATTATTGCATGAATTAAATGAAAAGCCAGGTGCGTAAAGTTATTTAATGAGAGTCAGTAAAGGACGTTTGACGAGTTTTTTTTTCTGTGGTACTTTTCTGCAAAACCAGATTAAGAAAGCGGTACATGAGATTCAGTTCTGTTGGATCACTGTGCTGCACAGTTTAGTGCTATTTACACACCTGAGAGCTAACACAATGGCTAATTACAGCCTTGCTAGCCATAATTTATGGCTAAGTTAGCATGTGATCAAGTTTCTCATAATTGCCTATAGGAATTGTGTTACGTGTTCTTATGATCACATTTCAGGGCACTTTCACACCTGTTAGTCAGTTTGCTGAATCCAAGTGAAATCGATATATTTCCTCTGTTTGCTATTTGGCTCATTATTGTTTTCACACTGAACACAATTCAGCAAACCAAAAAGCAAAAAATGTTGGCTGAGGAGCGTGTAGGGCTGAAAACCTCCTTGTAAAACTCAGAAATACAGAGACAGAAATACTTTTGTCAAGTGTGTATAGAAGTCACACAACACACCTGAGCGTAGAGATCATGGAAACTGCATTAAATAAATGATTAGATAATTATATCAATAGGTCGTCGTTACAAATTTCCAGAACACATGGCATTACTGCAGTGCTTCAGCTCTGTCCTTTGGCTCAGTTTGCCACTCGTGGCTCAGTTTAGCAGCTCACGTTTACACAAATGCCGCAACCCGAAACACATGACAGGTTTGATTTACTTCCTGCAGGTGAGTCAAACATTTCTCACGGTTCAGCTCCTGGAGGTGAACTGATTGAGTCGAATCAGTTTCTCACTAAGAGTTCCCCTCCTGCAGGTGAGTCCATATAGATGGACCAAATCACTTGCTCTTTTGGGTTCACTTCCTGCATTTAGAGTCAAATCACTGTCTTACTAGAGTTCACTCCATTCAGATAAATTGATTCCGAGTTGAATCACTTTCTCACTAGAGTTCACCTCCTGCGGGTGAGTCGATTCAGAGTTGAATCACTTTCTCACTAGAGTTCACCTCCTGCAGGTGAGTCGATTCAGAGACGAATCACTTTCTCACTAGAGTTCACCTCCTGCAGGTGAGTCGATTCAGAGTTGAATCACTTTCTCACTAGAGTTCACCTCCTGCAGGTGAGTCGATTCAGAGTTGAATCACCTGTCATCTGTTTAACTGTGCGCTCTGTGTTATTTCCGTGTGAGGTATATATATTCCAATCTGGTTGTTCATTTTTATTTAATTTTTATAATGGCTTTTGGATAAATCTGGGCATTTTGTTTATTTCCTAACAAGTGGAATGTGTAAATGATGTGCGGTTCTGTAAATGCTTAGTGTTTGCTTGATAATTTTAGATACTTGAATGTTATCCCTTATGATATCTGTAACAAAATGATGCCATCTCTGTCTGACCTGTATCACTTAACCCCTGGATTAGTATTCTTTTTTTTAATCATTAAAAGCACATTATTCAGTAACTGCTATGAATTATTCAGTAACTACACTGAAACTAATAGGAGCAGTGCATCATTATGAGTGTGAGGAGTGTAAGTGTGGACCCTGAGCTCCTGGGGCTTTAAGCGTATTAGCTAGCATTAAAAAAAAGTAAATAAATAAACCATGCTCAAACATTCTTAAACCATGTTCTCTAAACTTACATCAACACCTCTCGAGCTCACCTACAATTTCACTGACATGGTTTTGCTTGTATGTGAAAATTGCTCGAGTCAGGATGCAGGCCCGGTGCTACAAGTTCAAAGTGCTACTGAAGTTCAAAGTAATGCTGTGAAAGTTATTTTTCAATCCAGCGATGATATCTTGCTCTGAAGAGCTCATTGTGCCACGGTGTATAAACGCTTCCTGAAGTATGACCAGCCAATCAGATTACAGCCTGCGACAGTGAAGCCTGTGTTCAGCTGAGTGTACAAAAGGTGTTGTGTGTATATATTACTCCCAGCCATGCTGAATATAATGAACGGTTCATTGTAGCGAATATAGCAGCGACTTCCCGTTTGACTTTATTACAGGCGCTAATAGTTTCTTGCTCCTGTTCAGTAAGTCACGACAGTCCGTTTTTTTTTTTTTAAACGTCGCTTTTAGCTGTAATGTTATGATTTCGTACTGATTGCGCTCCTGCCGGAAGAGGACTCTACGCATCCCAGCCCCCGTCTCGCTGCCCCTACGATGAGCATGAAAAACAGACTCGGAAATCAGAGACGTAATGAAGAGCCGCTGGGTTTTGTGACAGTAAAGAGCAGGATGATGTCTGTCTGTTTGTTCCACACTTCAGTGGCGGTCTAAAGGCTGAAATCGATCCTCATGGCCTCGCTCCCTCCCTCCCTGTATTGATGCTCTCATTAGCAGCTTTCCTCCGTACATTTCAGCCAGGTTCTTTATTTTTTCCCCATTTATCACCTGTAATGGCGCTGTAATTTGTTTCATCCTGCATCCATAAGGGTTCTTTGGCTTTTTCTCTCTAGCACCCTTTGTTTTGTTTTTTTTTTATTATTATTATGTAGCTCCCTTAAGGTTTTTTTCTCTTTTCTCTTACAGAACTCCTAAAGTTTCTGTGTAGAGGCTTTCCATTCCCGATCATGTGCCTAATAGAACCCTTTCAGAAAAATGTACCCGTTAGCCGTCTGAAGAACCCTTTGTACCCGTTCAGGAACCCTTTTCTCTAAGAGTGCAGCAGTGACGGTGTGGTGAGCGTGAGACGAGTATCAGTTTCAGACTGACAGTAAATACACAGGACAGTGTAGCTAACTACGACTGGTACTGTGATCATGAGGAACCACACGATGCACGTTAACATTCGTCTGATCTCTCTTTCTGTCCATCTCTCTCTCTCTTTCTCTCTCTCTCTCTCAATCTCTCTCGTTCTCTTTCTTCTTCTTGTAACTGTCTCTCTCTGCATGTGGCTCTGATTAACTGACCTTAAGGACTGCAGGGTCTGATAAGCCTGAAATTGCATTCCTCCTCCATCCCTCTTTTATTTTCAGCCTTTCTCCTTTCTCGCCCTCTCTCTCCCGCCTGCAGATTCTGCCTCTTGCCTTGTAGCAGTTTAATCAGTATAATCAGGCTTGGCTTTGACAGCAGAGCCTGAGAGCCAAGGAGAGTTAGACAGAGATACACACACACACACACACACACACACACACACACACACACACACACAGACACACAGACACACAGACAGACAGAGAAACACACAGACAGTCAGACTCTGGCCCTGTAGGTTGTAGAACACACTCGGGAATACGAGCCCCGTGGCTCCGTGCCCGTGTGTCGCCAGCTCCCGATGCCACTCCATCTCCATCGCCGCCACTCTGCCCGTATCCATGGCAACTGTAAGCACCGACATCTGTTGCCTAGGAAGCAGCTCGGAGCCTGAGCCTGATTTGCCACAAGCAGCGTTCATGGCACAGCTGAAGCAGAAGGGCGTGTGAGGCAGACGTGTGTGTGTGTGTGTGTGTGTGTGTGTGTGTGTGTGTGTGTGTGTGTGTGTGTGTGTGTGTGTGTGTGCTGGATGAAAGACGACGTTACTGTCATGACAGTCGTTCACTCGAGCACACAACGGCACACAGCAAAACACTTTGCGTGATTAAGTAACCCGAGTCGTGATTTTCCACAGACCCGCTGCAAAATGTATTTACACACAGCCTGAGCACTTACTCATCAACACCTCAGACGCTGCACCATACACACAGACGCTGTTTTAGTGTATTAACATAACAATTCATTAAAAAATGTAATTACCCCTTTTTCTTATATGGTCCATATGTTGCCATGGAAATAGACATTTGTTTGTGTACAGCAGTAATAGTGTTTTTGTCCAGTGAACGTAAAAACTCGGTGTTCCGCATGCGCTCACTGGTGCTGGTGCTGCACTTTGTAAAACAGGTGTGTGTGTGGGTGTGTGTGTGTGTGTGTGTGTGCGTGTGCGTGCAGGAACGTGAGCTCGGACGGAGCGGAGGCGCGCAGGAGGCTGCGGGAGTGCGACGGACTGGTGGACGCCCTGCTCCATGCCCTGCTGTCAGCCGTGGGGAAGAAGGACATGGACAACAAGGTGAGACCCCATTTTGGAAAAACGTATAAATATTTTGTCAGAGCTAGAATTTGGACGCCAAGGTTCTACATCTGTCAAGTTTTCTCTTTTGAGAACGCACTTATTAAGCATTAAAACCCAGACACGGAGTATCTGGGCTAATAAACTCCGGAAGCACGCTGTTATTGGGAAATAATCAACGACAGGGTGGCGTGATGAAGCGGAGCTACTGATACCACCGTGAAGTGTTTTATTCCGCTTACACCACAGCAAACTGCCAGCACTAACCATTTTATTCATTTTTAATTTTAGAGTTACTTTATCAATTTATAGTTACAGTTCATGTTGTGGTTCTTCCGTGAAACAGGTTCCTGGTTATTCCTTACGTTAATAAGACAGAAATGTCCGGAAGACTTCGCCGCGTAGGAAAACCTAAAGTTACAGCTTGTTAACAAAGCGCTGGCACTGGAGACTCAACAACTATGTTTTTTTTTTTTCCTTTGTTAAATAACATCATGTGGAGTTCTTTTTTATTTCAGCACTGTGGTATAAATGTCTGTAAAGGTTTGTCTTCTGCCTGGTCACCTGTGGAGTTCCACCAGCTTTTAGACGCCTCTGTCTCTTCCTCAGTCTGTGGAGAACTGCGTGTGCATCATGAGGAACCTTTCCTACCACGTTCACAAAGAAGTCCCGGGAGCAGAGAAGTACCAGGACCCGTCCTCTGTGCAGGCTCCGGGCTCCACGGGGACTCACAGGAAGAAGAAGGACGACGCCGGTTGCTTCGGTGGCAAGAAGGCTAAAGGTCAGCCTCTCCCCGAGTCAGAAATAATTCACGTGTTAGCTACGGAAATAATATTAGCCCTCAGGTTATAGAGTTAAAAACGAGGTGGAGTTGTCGTTGAGGCAAACGTCAAGGAAGCCGTGATTAGTCACGGTGTGTGTACATGTCAGTTGTGTGTGTGTGTGTGTTGTAGCCTAGCAGCGATGGCTGTTGTGTGTCTGTGGTCCTATGCGATGACTCAGGAATGGTTAACTGTTTGTTAACAGCTGACTCGGAGACTGTGTGTGTGTGTAAACAGTGTAGAAGAAGCCCCTCCCCCTCTGGTGGGCGTTTGGTAGAGCGTGGCAGCAGTAACCCACTTTTTCCTCTCTTTATTAATCCACATGGTCAGAAATGACACAAGCGCAGACGCAGGAAATCTCGGATAATAATTCTCCAGTCCCCGGTCACATCTACAGCGACGCCAGTTACGCTCCACCGTCTTAAATCCCTTAATGTCTATAAATCACACTGGTGTCTCCTGAACGTACGCAGCAGATAACGAGGGCTACTGCCGAGGTGCACCCTGAAGGAGGACATGACCTGCGTTTAAGCTGGAAAACGCAACACAGCCTCAGCCTCAGCCTCAGCCGCGCTTCCCCGAATTATGACCTCCTCTTCCTAGAAATTTGTTAGCGGAGTTAAAAGGGGAGGTCATTTAGCTTTGTGCACAGAATTCATTAGCGGCGCAAAACAGTCCGTAAGCATCCGGCCCAGCCGAGAGCAAATTTAAAATCCTGCATTCATCTATTCATGTAAACCGTGCTCGCAGAAATCATCAGAGAGCAAAACGCACCATTATTCCTTTGACGTTATTAAGCCGTTACGCTAGTCAGCACAGTCACAGGAAGTACTTAGCAACAACACAGCTTCTTTGGTGAAGCCTGTCTGCTGTAACACACACACACACACACACACACACACACACACACACACACATTTTTATATCATGCTTCTTCTCTTGTTTCCCTTTGCTTGTGCTTGGCTGCTGCTGCACTGGCTAACTGTAGAGGAATGGTTTAATCAAGGTGAGTTTCTCTTTCACGTTCTCTCCGTCCATCACTCCATCTCTCCTCGTGTGTGTTCTGTGTCTGACACGGCCGTCTTAGAACCCAGACTTTTGTTCACATCTTATCATTTATCTTGTGTCCTGTTTGAGCCATCTGTTCCTGTTGAGAGAGAGAGAGAGAGAGAGAGAGTGTGTGTGTGTGTGGGTGTGTGTGTGGGTGTGTGTGTGTGTGTGGGGCATGGGGGATGTTCTTCATTAGCCCACTCTGCTGTAGATATATTTCTTCTCATGCATTATTAAGAGGGATTTCCACTTGGGAGAGCCTCAGCCATTAGAGCGTAGTGTGTGTGTGTGTGTGTGTGTGTGTGTGTGTGTGTGTGTGTGTGTGTGTGTGTGTGTGTGTGTGTGTATAAATGTCTGAGCTGGACATGGCATTTACTCTCCAGTTAGTAAGACCTATAGCTCTCGGCTCTCTCGCTGTCTCTTACAGTCCTCTTTCTCTTTCCTCAGGGAGGAGAAACGGGGACAACGACAAAAACTACGACACGATGGATCTCCCGAAGCGCACAGAGCCGACTAAAGGTACACAGAGTAACGTCGACACGCCTCTGACACGCCTCTGACACGCCTCTGACACGCCTCTGAGATTTTCTGTCTCAGTACTCAGAAGCACAAATCTTTGCTACATTTTTTTGGAATGTGAAATGAGCTTTTGTTCATTTCCAAGATTTGGCACGTCAAGCCGTTTTCAGAAATGTTATGATCTTGGATTAATCTCGGGTGAAAGTTGATCAGCCGATCAAGTTGCAAACCTGCTCATATGACATCACCTCTAGCTCTCCTTTGTCACGAAGCAGCGCTAAGCATGAAATGGTGCTGTCAATTAATGATTCAACCACGTTAACGCAACTCTGCTAGCCATGTCGGGATTCAGTAATAAAACGCCTGATTGGTCATATAAGGTCTTGTTTGGAAGCCATTAATGTTTATCATCCAAACAAAATAACCACAAAAACCTCTTTATTACTGCTGAACTGTGATGCTAAGTGTGGATTTGAACCCTTTTTTTTTTTGGATCTCTTTGACGAGATGCAGTTTAAAATTGTTAAATTATTAAGCAATATGTAAGACACTTTTTTTTTTTTTTTTTTTTTTTTTTGCGAACTAGAGCTTGTTGGTGACTTGAGATGACTCGGTCTCTCTCAGAACATGCTAAACATCATCCTTAACAACTCAAGAAAAGTCCCCAAATATACTTGCGCAGAAATCTAGAGCCGCCCCATCGTGCGTTGTTAAACCGTAACCCTGTAAGGGCTTTGTGATTTAATATTCGGCTGCTGGATTGCATTAGATCGGTCAGATGTGTGAGATTAGGGTTAGTGCCGATCTCCAGGAGGAGACTCGGGCCTCGTTGGAAGGCAGGATTCAGATTGTGACCTGAAATCCTGTAGCGTAAAAGAAGCTTACTGTCTCCCCTGATGCAGGAGGTGACTGCAGTGTTTCACCCCATAACCAAGCAGATCCCTTGGAGCGCTCTTGTCGTGTTTTTCTCCGCCCTCTTCGCTGTGCACGTAGAAATGAGCGTCGGGCTCCTTTGTTTTTCCCCAGTGAGAAAACCGAGACCTATCGAGCCGCTGTCTGGAGGTCGACGGCGACGTTTATCGATTCACAGTTGATTCCCGTCACCCCTCGTCACCTTTTGGTGGTATTCACAGTGGACAGGATGTGTTTGAACGCCGCGGAGCGTGGAAAAAAAACTACAGCGCTCCCTTTTGCATTATTCATCACTCCAAGGGGGAAAAGAGAGAGACAAGAAGGCAAGGCGGAAGAGATGTAATTAAGAGATCGGCAGGAGGCGGTAATTAACCGTGAGAGAGCGACAGAGTGGAGCACGTTGTTGCTGTTAACTGAAATGGCACATCTACCTTTTAACCTTGACGAAGGACACCGTGCACATCCTCCTCTCTCTCCCTCTCTCGCTATCCTGTGGTGTATTGAGAAGCCGAGTATCAGAGCAGAAGTTCTCTGCACACAGCCCTGAAAAGAGGAGCGGCAGGGATTGCAGTAAGATCAGGTGCAGGAAGTGACGGCGAATCACAGCCACTTCCTCTTCCACCGAGAGGCACAAACGAGGCAGAGTGAGAAATGGACAGAGGTTTTCCTCGATGATAATCGCAGGTGGAATCTGATTGTCGTTGTGCTCAATTGCTTTATGAATTTTGCAATACACTCTCTTAATGTTCATTCCAGCCATCGTTTGGCGCTGCTGTAGCAAAATCCAGCCATAAGGCTTATTGACTTGCATGAGACAGAGACAGAGAGAGAGAGAGAGAGAGAGAGAGAACGGTACAACGAGAGAAGTGTGTTGGTTAAAAGCCAAGCTATTTCCGTGCCAAAAAACCTACAGTGTCTCTCTCTCCTGAGACAGTACAGTGTACATATGATGATAATCAGTGCAGTAACGATACAGTATTTAATATCAATCTTGCTAACGTGTCCCCCTGCAGCGCTGGATGTCGATCAGCTCGGGTTTTGACTGATTGTCCGCTATGATATGTGTTCTACATTTACATTTCATCACTTGGCAGACGCTGTTATCCCAAACAACTTCCACATGCGAGAGGACACAAGTGTCTGGCGTGCACAACACAGCACCGGCTCTGTGGTGGTCCTGCGATGTGATTTTTCAATTCAATTTAAATCCATTTGTATAGCGCTTTTAACAATGGACATTGTCCCAAGGCAGCTTTACAGAAATCTATAAATTCAGGATATAAATTTTAACTTTATGAATTCAAAAGGGAACGCTTCCTCATCTGGGTGACGGCGGATAGCGCGATTATAAATACTTCCCTTCTGTCACCGTGTGCTATATGGTCCAAAAAATACAGTTGTGTAACCAGGAATTTCATTATAGGTTTCATATGAAGTCTGATTCGTTGAAGTTATCAAGTGTTCACTGATGGAGACTTGAGCGGCAAACTGTTTGGGGCAAATTGCAGTCCCAAAGCTATCAAAGCAATCGCACTCCTAAGCCATTGTAGCAAAACTGTTTGTATCAATTGCAGTCCAGAGCAGTCTTCCTGGTTTCTGAGTGGTACCGTCCGCAGTAATCTCCTGTATCTTTAGGCTGTAAAGTGGCCATACACTATTCACTGTAACTGACAGGTGCAGAGGCCACGCCCCCTTCACTAGGACCAACAGGTACAGAGGCCACACCCCATACAATGAAACCTTACACTGAACTGGCCACGCCCCATTCACTAGGGCCGACAGGTGCAGAGGCCACGCCCCATTCACTAGGGCCGACAGGTGCAGAGGCCACGCCCCATTTATTCAGATCAGTCAGGGTTCAGGGTCAGTGTTTAGCAAACCCAGTGGTGAGGCTACTATCCAGTGTGTTGCTGTGCGTTGTGGAGGTCCCGGGCAGTAATTAATTAAAGGAGTAAATGATACTGACAGCTCCTCTGAGGAGAATGCGCCTCTCTGTCTCTCTCAGCAGCCTGGCTGATTGGCGTCTGATTGGACACGTCCTCGTTTTGTAATAAGCTTGATGACGGAGAGGTGTCATTAGCAGGCCTCGTCTCTGGAGCATCTCGTCATATCGCGCTTCGTTCTGTTGGGCTCTACCGTTACAGGTTCTCCAGCTAATTTAAGACAGCTTTATGAACATCTGTATTACTGCGCCCCTCCCATGCACGATAAAAACATCTGGCGGTGTGTTGAAGATGGTTATTGGGAGATGTCGTGTCCTCATGTCTCTGTCCTGGCTGTCTGCTGTGTGTAACCATGCCGCTGAGCAGGAGGGAGTTATTTACAGCGAGAAAGTTTATCAGGGCCATTTCTCAGTACAGCAGTAACAGCACACAGCTTTACAGAGCTCCCTCTGGAGTCACTTTCATTCTCTCTCTCTCTCTCTCTCTCTCTCTCTCTCTCTGTCTGTCTGTCTCACTCTAGCAGTATGACATGTGTGTGTCTTCACGCTTCTGCCTCCAGAATTCCTCCAGCTCACATCAGTGCCGTCCTCAGTAGGCTTTGAACTCTTGCCTTTTTTCTTCTCGGAGAAGCAGTGAGCGCCGGCGCTGGAGTCCTCACAGACAGCTGCTTCGGCTGTGCAGCTCTGTCCTCTCTCTCACTCTTTCACTGTCTCTCTCACCCTGTCTCACTCTCTTATGCGGTCTCACTGTCTCTTACAGTCTCACTCTGTCTTACTCTCTCACTCTCTCACTCTCACTGTGTCTCTAACTGTCTTACTCTCTCACTCCCTCACTCTCACTGTGTCTCTAACTGTCTTACTCTCTCACTCCCTCACTGTCTCTCACTCTGTCTTACTCTCTCACTCCCTCACTGTCTCTCACTCTGTCTTACTCTCTCACTCTGTCTCACTCACACTGTGTCTCTCACTGTCTTACTCCCTCACTGTCTCTCACTCTGTCTTACTCTCTCACTCTGTCTCACTCTCACTGTCTCACTCTCTCACTGTGTCTCTCACTCTGTCTTACTCTCTCACTCTCACTGTCTCTCACTGTCTTACTCTCTCACTCCCTCACTGTCTCTCACTCTGTCTTACTCTCTCCCTCACTGTCTCTCACTCTGTCTTACTCTCTCACTCTGTCTTACTCTCTCACTCTGTCTCACTCTCACTGTCTCTCTCACTCTGTCTTACTCTCTCTCATGCTGTCTCTCTGTCTCTTATTGTCTCACTCTGTCTCACTCTCTGTCTCACTCTCTGTCTCTTTGTGTCTCTGTGGGAAATATTACACCTACAGTAGGAATGTCATGCCTGGCAAAAGCTCTCTCCTTTTCTATCTCATGATTTTTCCACCTCACACATTTTTTTTTTCCATTTTCTCTCGCTCATTCTCCCTAATGAGTTCTTATTCTGTCTCTTGTTCTCTTTTATATGTAATCTCTGTCTGTCGTCCTTACCTCCTCTTTCTTTCTTTTTTTCACGTTTTCTGTTTTTCCACATTTCTCACCTATTTTTTTTCTCTCTTCTTTCTCATCCATCACGTAGACAGCTCTATTGCTGCCCATGTCTCTGCCCCTCTCCGTCTCTCTCTATCCACCCCTCCCTGTTGTGACTCGGCACTGTTATTTCTCCATCCCCGGTGTGAGAATTCTCTCTCTAGCCCCATGTTGCTGAGGCCCATCACGCCCCGCTAGCCCGGCTTTTCACATTTCAGCGCTGCAGCGTGAAGATAAACAGCGCGAGCGGAATACCACACGCCGAAGCACGGATTTCCAAATCTGCTGAGGCCAGCGTTGTCCTCAATCACACTGTCGCTTATGTGCTGAACCTTGTAGCTGCTCCCTGATCAGTTGAACTCTGGAATAAAATGAATGAGATCAGCATGAAATGGATTAAATCTGATCCTGGATGTAGAGAGATGCATATGACTAATCTGACCGGAAAGCAGTTTCTGAGGAGATATGCAGAAGGTTTAAAGTGCAAAAACCGAACAGGAGAAATCGAGATTATGCAAATCACCCATGTGTAGTTCATACTTCTGCGGTTGCCAGATCTTTATGTATTTATTTATTTATTTTTGAGCATTGAATTTTCTCGCCACTGGAAAGGAGGAAACTTTTATTCTGATGTTAGGAAGGTGCTCAACAAACACCTCAGTGTGGTCCTCTGGTGTTGTAGCCCATCCGCCTCAGTGTTTCACACTGTGAGATGCTTTTCTGCTCACCACGGTTGTAACGAGTGGTTATTTGAGTTCATGTAACCGTCCTGTCAGCTTGAACCAGTCTGGCCTTTCTCCTCTGATCTTGTTCATCATCATCATTAACTCTTAACCATTCTGTGCAAACTCTGCAGACTGATGAATGATGTTTCTGCATGGTTTCTGTAGAGGGAGAGTTGTAGAATTCTTTTCATGATTTTAAAGCGCTCCACATACAATACTTTTTAAATGTACTAGTATCCATCGGCAGCTGTATTAATGCCCACGGACACACAGCTGCTTTTGGTGACACTTAGGATTGGTGTGTGTGTGTGTGTGTATGTGTGTGTGTGTGTGTGATTACGTCTGAATTTCCCCAGCGGGTGCCAGCTGCTGCTGTACCCCCCGTTGACATGGCAGGCTGTAACACAAGACTGGCAGCCTCATCCTGCTGCGCCTCGCTTGCCAATCATTATCACTCACACACACCACAAACACACACACACCACAAACACACACACACTTACTACCCACGGTGCCAGGAGAACACACAGCTTCAGTACAAATGATCATCAAGCACCATGCAGTGTGAGATTGTGAGATATCTTCAGAGAAGCAGGGGAAAGAGCAGCTCAGGAGAGCGCGAGGGAAATTACGGTGATGTTTTATGCTTCTGTGCAGAGAGATCAGTTTGCATGAAGATTGTAGTTCTGCAGTGCAGGTCGAGCCGTGGAGCCGTTTCACTGATTGATTATTACATTAATTGCACACACTTTTTTCCTTCAGTACGTTTCATAGATTAGTAGTAGCTGATCTTGTCTCGGTGTGTAGAGTGAATAGTATTCAGAATGGACACATAATGGGTCTTTAATAGATTTAAATACAGACAAAGAGGCGCAAATACGAACAGGCAGAAAGGTTCACCATCATGACTGGGATCCTGTAGGACGTAAGAAAAAAAGTCATGAATGTGCGATGCATTTACAGCATCCTTAGTAACTGCCTGGTCAAAGTCACGGTAGTTTTCATTAGACTAGTAATTTGTTTACATTCTCGGAAATAAAACCAAGTGAATTTGTTAGAAAATGTCACAGGCGGATACAAAAACAAAATAGCTGGGTGAGTGGCATTTTAGAAAGAAAGAAAGAAAGAAAGAAAGAAAGAAGAGTCCCATGTACAGAAAACAAAGAAGGAATGGGGGGGACCTTCTGGTTTAGGCCACGTCCACTTCAGGTTATAATACAAATACAGCTATGAATATGGATAGAGATAGTTGTGTTACAGTTCTCATATAAAACAGGTAACTGTGTGTGTGTGTGTGTGTGTGTTTGTGTGTGTTTGTGTGTGTGTGTGTGTGTTTAAGCCACAGCAGGTTTAATGACAGGTATGGCATGTGACACTCATCATTAATCTTCTGTAATTGTTAGGGAAAAAAAGGCCTTTCCACTCAGCCCTCTCTCTAATGAGAGCAGGTGTGCCACTGAGAGATACACAACACACACACACACACACACACACACACACACACACACACACACACACACACACACACATACATATGGCTGCATGTCATCAGGAAGCTAATTTTTTTTTTTTTGAGTGATGCAGCACATTATTGATGTATTGACTTTGTGTTAGTTGAACCATTGTTAGTGTTAGACGACTCTTGTTGTGGGATTAGTTTTGTTGCGCGTATTGTTGTTTAACAACCAGCAGGAAAATGTGTACTTGATGTGGTGAAGGTTTCTGTAAAGACATGTTTATTTTAAATTCATGGAAGGAGTCTCCAGTTTCAGCATGTTTTCCACCATGTGAAAGTGTTCAGGACTTTACGCTTCGCGGTTTCTCTGTAACATGAAAAGCTCCATTTTCTTTCTCTTATTAAATCCAAGAGAGAAAACCATGAGGCTGGTGAGCTTCAGACTGTTTATAGCTACTATAACATAAGCAGCTCCTATGAGCGAGATGATGCATTGAGCTACACTCAGTAATTGTCTTTAGAAATCGTGCCTTGGGTGGCACCAGAACCTGGAGTCTGGGTTGATCTCTGAGCATGAGGCAGGAAGCGAGTGTGTGTTTGTGATGATCTGCAAATTGATCCCGAGTCGAGGAGTGAAGGGAATGCGGAATGGAGGTGATGAGAAGAATTGAGCGAGGGAGATGCTGTGTTTACTTCTTGAGTGGAGATCAGACACATGAGCTCAATGTGCCGTCAAGCCATATTTTCTAAAACCAGGAGACGGAGGGAGAAGAGAGAGGAGAGAGAGAGAGGAGCTGAAAAACAAAAGAGACTTGAAGAGGGAGAGAGCGAGGCGTGTAAACAAGAGAGGTGATGAGAACACCAAAGTGCCTCAGAGGGGGAAAGGGAACGAAGAGAAAGCAGGGATTTGGAGGGAAAGCGCTCCCAAATCAAAGCCGGCGTATCTCTCCGTTAAGCAGATGGCTCCGTTTTTTTTGTGTTTTTTTTTATTGCCGAACTTAAACTCCTCCTTGTTTATTTTGCTGCGCAGCAACGGGGCTGTCAGATTTGTCAGAACATCGCGCCTCCTTATTTGGAGCAGTTCCCTTCGAAAAGCATCTGACTCGGTGCTGTGTTTGAGTCGAGGCAGATTGTGGACCTCACCCACAGACTGCCTCTCCTTCATCCTGCAGCTCCTTTGGTATCTGTATGTACAACGTGTTGGACAGCGAGTCGGGTCCCAATCCCTCCTGTGTTTTTCAGGCTTGTTTTTAGTCGCGTGTACTGCATTTCTAAGCAGCTGTTACTTTTTTTTTTTCTTTTTTTTTAAGCGCTCCCCTCATACACAGCCTGCTGTCCTGCTTTTATTAGCGCAGCCATGGCTTGCTTGTCTCCTCAGAGAGGACGAGTCAGCCAAGGTGAAGGTCACATTTGGTCGCTGACTACATCAGAGGTGGCATTTGTGCGCCGTGTCCTGGAAGGGGCGGAGCTCCGAGCCCACTCACACTGCGCCCGTCAGTCTTCCTACTCAGAGCAGATAAAAGACCGTCACACCTCGCAGTCTTTTTCTCTGTCTTTCTGTTTCTTTTTCATTCTCACAGAAGAGATTTGTCAGCGTGACTGGCCAGAGGTTGCCTTGGCAATGCTGGCTGCTGGATTTCCCGCGGGATAGCGGATGCTAGTCTTTCATTCAGTTACTCACACTCTCTCTCACATTCGCCCTCATATATATATATATACACACACACACACACACTCTCTCCCTCTCCCATCCCTCCCAGATGCTTTCCAGACCAGACTGTTGCTCTGCTGTTTGAAGATAAGCTTTTCATTGTGCGTCTTACAAAACATCTGGCTGTCCTGCAGGTTTGCAGTAATTGCAAATACTGTCAACTTTTGACCAGACATACAGTATTCTGTCACTGTAGACCCTAGAAGCCCGCGTGTAGCGTTCTCCCTATCGTCAAATCCCGACGATGCCACAGCCGTCCATGCTCAGGAGTCCAAGCGAGCAAACCTGGTCATGCTCTCAGGGTGGGAGGGGCCAAACGCTATCTCCGAAAGCATTCCTGTTGATTTCTAACATTAAAACCTAAATGGCAGGATTGTTGCTTGGGCTTGTCTTAGACAAACATTAATTGACTTTGAAAAATTGATTATGCTAAAATCCATTACTTCCACTAGCATGATTTCAATTAACAGCGGCTTAAAGGTACTTGGCCCCAGTGTGGAAGGAGCAGCGGCAGCCAATTAAAGGTCAATAACAGCGTTCGGCCCTAATCAGCCGCTAATGAAGATTTGGAAGGTAATGATAACGAAGCGGCAGCGGATAAGACAATGGCGTTTAAAAAGGGAGCAGGACCTGACTTTCCCCAGTGTGGCTGTAGCTGGAAAGATAGAAGGAAGGAAAGGATGTGTGCAGCATTAAAGCATGAAGCAGTGTCAGTGTTTGATTGAGGAATCAGAAGCAGATGGACTTCCTGGATCAGATGGCACAATGGTGATGCCAAGCAGCTGTTGGCATGTTCTCACACAGCGCTGTCTGTCTGGTCGTAATGCTGTTGCTTCCTGTAACAGTGCTGAAAGCCTTTCCTGGAGTAAGCTTAGTCAGAGAGAGGAAAAAAAAACAAAGGTGCTTTTGTTTTTGTGTCCATCGCTCCAAACTTCCTCTCACCAGACGGTTTTTGAAGCCTCGGCTGGATGATGTGGCGCGTGTGGAGACGCTGCCAGTCTCTCGCTGCCCTTGTGACACTCGGAAACAAAGGCAGCGTGCTGGTTTTGGGACTTCCTGCCACACTGAGGTCTGATGTCCTCAGCACACGCAGAGCGGAGCTTTTAGGATGGACACAAACTCTCATCCTGCTGAGGTTTAATGGACTCGAACGCCTGCCTCTTCCTTTACTCACTCTATTGAGAAGACACTTCTTAAGAAGCCTTCCAGGTCTCTTCTTCCTCCTCCCGGGGTTTGTTCAAGGATAAAAGATCAGCATCCTTTTTTTTCTTTTCTTCTTATTTCAACTGATAATGAGCATGCTCCTCGTTTCATAACACACTTTGGTCAATTCATTTGCCGTGCACTTTCATAGCTCTCTCAGCAGATAGCATCCTGGTTTTCTTTTTTTTTTTCTTTTTTCTTTCGAGTTACCTAAAGGGAGTGTGTGGTAGCGTGTGTGACAGAGCGAGAGAGAGAGAGAGAGAGAGTAGATGATGAATCACACCTGTTGGTTTATCTCCATTTGTAACCATTCCACTTCCTGTCAGATCGCAGCACCTCAACCGATAAGGATGACACCTGACTCAGTGAGCCTAATTGTTCATTGATGAGCCACTCAGGGATCGACATCCCTTCATCTTTCGTCTTTACTTTACCTGTTATCCGACATTTGTATTAGCGTGCACACTCTGTAACAGTCTGAATCCGTTTCATCTTAATCACACTTAGTCACACTTTTCCAAGTCAGAGGTGGAGGATTTCAGGTTCGAACTGCACTGAAAATATCTCAGGATTGTTCCAAACGCATATTCGTACGTGGTTACCATAACACACGTACAGCACAGCTGATTATACACGTGTCAAATAACCTTGTTTTTCCTAGTAATAGCATTCATAAAAACTTTTCACAATTCACAAATTCATTCCTTAGTTTGTTTAATCACATTTCATTGGTTACCGGGACTAACCAATCAGGATCGTACATTTTTCCCGTTTCTGTTAGCTATAAGTCAGCTAGCTACACTCGGAGCTCAGGGGTATCGAGTGCAGGAAGTCTAGTGAAGGAGGACGAAAAAGGCTAGCTCTGGTGTTAGAAGGTAATAATACACTTTTCCAAATGTTAGCATGTTATTTTAATGATTTATCAGTGAAACTGTTATTTCTTACGTTATTAATATAGCGAGACCTGTTGACGGTAGGTTGTGCGTTAAGTAATTAAATTCTGAATACCATCTACTACTGCTACCCAGAACACACGTAGCAGTTTAACTGTACAGATCATCGTGTCCTGGGCGTCCTTCAGAGTCATTATACATCATCATGCTCATGTGACTTTCGATCTTTCGCTCACAGTCGCTCAGTTATTTACCTCAGCGTGCAAGGAGAAGTAACGACAGCTGTTTGTTTTTATTGGAGAATCGATCATGTCCATTGTTTTATTTATATATTTATACAAATATTACTTATAAACATTACAGTTGCTTTGCATTCGAGTGAGGTAGTTGGTGAAAGAAGTTTCTATCCACTGTAAACTGCTTTATAAAGGCAAATTTCGGAGAACAGAATAAACAGAAATTCAGGTCCGTTTGTAACAGCAACTCCGCCCGAGCGTCTATTTGCGCCGCCATGTTTGTTCAAACTGTGCGATTATAAATCATTATCGTGTACAGGTGTAGAATTATACTGAGGTGTAGAAATCTTCATTATCCAGGTGAGCTTATGCAACACATGAGCTGTTTTTTGGGCCGTGTGTGTGTGTGTGTGTGTGTCATGTGGAACTGGGGAACGAGCAGCAGGGATGCTGCCTGTGTAGGCTTCTGCCTTCAGGTTCTGTCCTGAACGGTCATAACACATGGTTTAGTGTTTTCTACTCTCTAATGACTGATTAAGAAGCACCGAAGACTGCAGCAGCTGGGCTTATAAACCACTTTCTCAACTTTTTATTTTTTTATTTATTTTTTTTATTTGTAGCGGATCATCCAAAGTGAAGTGTTTTCCTCTCTGCCGTTTCCTGGCACTCTTCATCAACAACACTCAGGATACCTAATTACATTAATTAGCTTGAAGAGTCCCACAAGGTGTGTGTGTGTATGTGTGTGTATGCGTGTGTATATGTGTGCTGCTGGGTTACGACTGAACTAGAGTGGAAAGCGGCTGTGTTGTGAGAGATGTATCGCGTATTAGAAGCCCACGCTGGCGGTCAGATGAGTGAGTAATGGTGTACATGGCAGTGCGCTGGGTGTATCAGGGACAGGAGGTCACATCGCAGCGTTCGCCAATTATTCATAATGATCCACTGTTGCCTCTTAACAAGCCAGCGGCTACCACACGCAGCAAAGAGGAACGAATTACACAGCTCAGTGCTCCTGCATATCACTCTCACACACACACACACACACACACACACACACACACACACACACACACTCTGCGCTGCGGTCTACCTGCTCAAGAGAACACCACCAGATTACCGTACTTTCTGAGATCACGTCCTTAAAAACAATTAAACATCGTTCTTTTTTTAATCTGTTAAAGAAGAACTGTTGATGTGCAGATTCCACAGTCATCCCAATACCCTACATATGGACTGTGGATCCCGAGCAGAAGGATAACGTCTCTCCCTCCGCCACACACACATCCGCTAATTAGCTTGACCGCATGTGTGGTTTGAAAGCTGCACAACAATCTGCTACAATATGAATCTGCTTTTGCTTCATTGTCTCTTTCCAGTAGCTGAGCATGAATGATTCTCTGTATCTCTGGACATTCTGTGCTGCAAGCCAAGAAAAATCTGTTCAAACGCGCCAGTGTTAGTGCAACAAAAGAGCAAAGCGCCCAGACGAGCACACGCACGTTCCCAGCTTCCAGAAATAGTTTCCGGGTGTGTGTGTGTGTGTGTGTGTGTGTGTGTGTGTGTGGAGGATGATTAGCAAACGGATGCTGGTGGCTGTGTGCAAACACTGAAAGAGAACGATGACACACTCTTTCAGACGACATTACACACACGCCACTAAGGCGAGGGGGAAAAAAAAAAAACCTTCTCGTCACATCTAGAAAGCATGCTCGTGTATAATCATACATAAAAAAATTTAAAAAACACACACACACACGCTAGCATCAACTGCTGCTGCCTCGCTCTTCCTCCAGCTTCACTGTGAAACAGAAAGCTCTCGCCCATCAATCACACTCCACTTTAATATGATTTTTGCCCGGGTTAAGGCAGCCAGCCGTTTCACGTCTGTGCAAATGACAGGCCAGGCTAAATGTTTCCGAGGAGCGTGTTTGTCTGGCTTTATCTCCAGAAGACAATAAAAAGGAGAAGGGCAGTGCATGTGAGGGATGAGAATTCAGCTACGGCTATTAAAATATGTTTATAATTAATTACCATCATTTACACAGCAGCGTGTTCGTGCTGTAAGGGCGTACTGTTCCTGCTCTCGGACCCACATTCTGTTTAATGCATGTTAAAGTGAAGGGGTGTGTGTGTGTGTGTAATAGAGACGGAGACACTGCAAATGGATTCTCCTCAGAGACCGCGCGAGCGGTGTGCGTTACCTTGAGAGTCGTGACTGATCAATACGCGCTCTGCTGCAGCGTCTGAAATCTAATCCCGTGATAAATGCAGCGGTGCTGAGCGGGCCACCACTGACTCTACAAGAATGTCTAATTAACGTGGGACGAGGAGCGCTGTGTTCAGTGTCTCATTCTGGGTTCGGCGTCTCCTTCGGGATCTCGTTCGGTTTTCAGTGTCTCATGCTGGGTCCAGAAAACCTCCATCGATAACACTGCCATAAAAAACAGTTCCAAATAAGCTTCAGTCTATAGCCAGCGTGTCAGCTTTAACCTTTATATACCTGAACATCTCATGATGGATGGATGGATGGATGGATGGATGAAAAACAGATGGACGGGTGGATAGATGGGTGGATGGGAAAAAGTTAGGTGGGTGAAAAGCAGATGGGTGGGTGAAAAGCAGATGGATGGGTGGACAGGCCGGTGGATGGATGGAAACACACGGGCCTGTCACCTACTGTGCATGGATGGATGGATGGAAACATACATGGATGAATGGATGATGGATGAACACACACACGTAGTACAGTCCTGTCGCGTGTGTGTGTGTGTTTGTCAGTTGTAGGCAGTAGTGTATATTAATTGTGACCTTGTCTGACCTCCACACCTCAGTCTTCTCATAAACTGCTTACACACAGCTGGGTCCATGTTCACATCACACACTGACTCCAGATCAGTTCTTATTCCGCTCTCATAACAGTAACACTCAGCACACGGCTCATTTACACTGAGCCCAAGTCAGTCCTAACTGATGACTTCTACCAGGGAGCCACAGTCTCTCTGTCTCTGTCTCTGTTTCTCCCTCTCCCTCCCTTCTCTCTCTCTCTCTCTCTCTGTCTCTGTCTCTGTTTCTCCCTCTCCCTCCCTTCTCTCTCTCTGTCTCTCTGTCTCTCTCTCTCTCTCTCTGTGAGTATTGATTGAGCTGGCAGTGATCGGCGGTGCAGGCATTCACTAACAAAGCCTCCATTAAAGCATTAGGCTCTTTCAGAGTTTTTCTCTTGCGCCTCCTCACAGCTGTGAATGAGTCTGAATCTTTCCCGCACCTCACTAATCACACACCATGTCTAAAGGTGAATTAAGGAGAAGACAGGATGCATGAGGAAGAATGCAAATCGCAGTTTCTTCTTTCATATACGTTTCAAGAGGAGTGTGTAGAGGTTCATGATGATACGCTGCAAGAGGACAAAATTGATTTTCCCGGTTTGGTGTTTTTCCGTTTAGTTCACCAAAATAAAAGTATTTGGTTTTGTTTGTTGTTGTGTTTTTTTTCCGTTAGGGTTCGAGTTGCTCTACCAGCCCGAGGTGGTGCGTCTCTATCTGTCCCTGCTGACCGAGAGTCAGAACTACAACACCTTGGAGGCGGCAGCAGGGGCCTTACAGAACCTCAGCGCTGGACAGTGGACCGTCAGTACACACACTCACACACACATATACCATACTGTGTTTAAATTAGCAGTGTTAACTTCTCCTCCTGTAGCTCAACACTGCTCTGAGAGAGAGAGCGAGCGAGAGAGAGTGTGTGTGTGTGTGTGTTTTGGTGGGTGGAGGTTTGGCCTGCATATGAGCAGAGCTTTCTTTAGTATCAGAACCGTTTCAGACAAAGCTAAGCAGCATGTCGGACCACACACACAAGCTCCATGTGCTTACACTGCATGTGTGCATGCGTGTGTGCGTGTGTGTGATGCATCTTTGCTCCCTAAGAGGATTTCAGAGAGCTGTTTCACTCTCTTCCCCTGTGCAGTTTATTTTATTTTATTTTATTTTTTTACACCTTTTAAAGCTCGCTATCTCCTCCTAGTGCTCACTGTACGCTACAGCAGCACTTTATTTACTCCATACAGAGCCAGCTGAGGAGACGAGGGCTTTATATCTCACATGGGGATGTTGTTTGAATCGATAAGAAGCTCCAGTGTTTGATCCTGAGCTCAGGTTACTGTCTGAGTGGAGTGCCACATGTTCTCCTGGTGTCATTGTGGGTTTCCACTGGGTTCTCTGGCTCCATCCTGCCTCTCAGAGACGTGTCGTGGATTGGCTATGGCTATACGTCGTGCCCTTTGTACCACTAGGGCGCTTAGAAGAGGGTGGAGAAATGCGTTTCTTTCTTTGGGAAGCATCCAATTTAGGCCCAGAATGACAAACACAATCTTGTTCATATTGTCGTTTTGGTTTAAAAAAAAAAAAAATTGAAATCTTCTCCTTCACAGTGGTCCAACTACATCCGGGCGACGGTGCGTAAGGAGAAAGGCCTGCCGATCCTGGTGGAGCTGCTCCGCTCCGACTCGGATAAGGTGGTGCGCGCCATCGCCATCGCCCTGCGCAACCTCTCCATCGACCGACGCAACAAAGACCTGATAGGTGAGAGCCTCGGAGCTTCCGCACGCCTCCGTGTTGAGTTAGAAATCAAATCCACTTCTCTTTTAGCGACTGGAACGCTGAAATCTCAGAACTTAAAAACAACCCACTGCCACCTTGGGGATAAATAAAGTTAATCAAGTTAGAAAACTGCACGTACAGAGGCATGAGGAGAGTTTAATGACGACTCGTTTCGATTTTTATCCAAGGAATATGCCGCAATGTTTGCAATAACGCATCCCGCCTTTGCTTTCACTGCATCTCAAAATTAGATCTAAGGAATAAGCGCGTGAATGCGGCGGTGTTATCTGTCAGCCGAGCGAGGGTATTACTTGCTATTTTGAAGCATATGAAATATTAAAGAGGCTGAATCATCTCCAAAATCCTAATAGAGATGTGTGTGTGTGGGGGGGGGGGGGGGGGATGTAAAATCTGTAGCGATGCTTTTTATATATTTGTATAACACAGAACTGTGTAATAGTCTTCATTTATTTTTGTAAAGTTACTTTTAGATGTGTATTGAATGTCTTCCTGATTACTGTTTCAGCAGAAACGAGTACATTTCTTCATTTCCCAAGAAAAAAGCTACAGAAAAATTAAAATACACAATGACATCAAGCACAACCCAAAATAAACTCCTCACAGCAGCAGTGCAAACCACTACGTCTAATAAAAGCAGCGTTACGGATATATAAGTATATATACTGTACGTCCAAACCTAAATTAAAATGATTTTTTAAATTGCCACTTAGTTTAGTAGTAAGTAGTTTTTATTTAGGACATGAGCGAAGTGTCGGACTCGAGCTCAGCTTGTGCATTCGGTCCATGCAGGAATTGTTCGAGCATCTCTCAGGAAGCTTGATGAGCAAATGCCAAGAACGCAGGAAGCAAAGCCGTTATAAACATCAAAAATGAGGAATAATGTAGCAGAAAATGCTGAGAAAAGTCCTGTTTCTTTTAAAAATGCGTGTCTCTGGTGTGTCACAGGCAGCTACGCGATGAGGGACTTGGTGAGTAACCTGCCGAGCGGTCAGCAGCGTCCAGCCAAGAACCTGGAGGAGGACACGGTGGTGGCGGTGCTGAACACCATCCACGAGATTGTGACGGACAGCTCGGAGAACGCGCGCTCGCTCATAATGGCTCAGGCCATCGATAAACTGGTGGCCATCCACAGGACCAGGTATAATGTAGCTGAAATGTTGTTGTTGTTTTTTTTTTTTTTTTTTTTTTTTTTTTTACCACAGTGCTGTTGAAGTCTTTTTAGTTTTCTATAATAGGAGATGTGACTGTAATCTTATTTCTGATTGTAGTACAGAGGAAAGGCGCGCTTCCTAAATATAGAACATGTTATAATCACACTCTGCCTTGATTATTTCACAAATTTAGCACGAACAGCTGCAGGCAAATTTAGAAATGACTAAATGGCTGAGAGTCACATAGTGACTCCAGCCAATGAATTCTGAGCGTAAGTGTTAAATAAAGGCTAATTTGCTAAGCGCGGACTCCACCGACAAGCTAACGAGGTGGAAATGGAGGCAGTGGTGGCCGTTTGAAGCAGGAGTAGCTCCAGGGGCCCAGGCATGGCAATAAATGGATTTGAGTTTGTCACTGATTCCTCTGAGCACCAACTTCTTTCCCACTGCTCTCCACCGCATGATGCTGATGATCCCACACAGGGCTGGATTCATTCCAGCACTTTTCTCTGTGGTGTTTCTGCTTCCACTCCGGGGTCACATAGCCGTCAGCGTAGAGCCACGGAAGCACAAGCGAACATGTTTCAGTGAAGTGGTTTTAGGTTGTAGTTTCACAGCGAAGACTTTAATTACACCACGGTGCGGTGTTTCTGCCCCACAGCCAGTCAGCCCGAGAGACCAAGGCTGCTTCTCACATCCTGCAGACGGTGTGGAGCTACAAAGAGCTGAGGAACACCCTCACTAAGGACGGCTGGAACAAGACTCACTTCCAGGTGTGGTACAAGCACAGCACAGGGGAGAGATTACAGAGACTGTGGAGTGAGCAGTGTCTCTCTGTCTTCTCTTTCATCTAGCTTATTTCCAAGCTCTCTCACTCCGAACTTCCCTGCTCACTCCGTCTCTAAGAGCTTTGTCAGGAGTACTTGAGAGCTTTTAGCGTGGATGAGTTCTGTTCTGTAATAATAGGACAAACTCTGTATTCTCGTACTAATATGATGTACACACTCCTCTACAAAGATCAAGCACTTGCTTCTGAAAGTATCACACATTCTTTTTTTTTCCCCCCCGTCATCGCTATACAAGCTAGACCAACCTCTCGTTTCCTGGAAGAGAAGCTGCCGTAGTAAGACCGTGACAATGTTTCATATAAGCATTATTCTAAAGCTACATTTCTGAATTGTCCACCTCCCACAGCCCACAGCGACCGTGGCTCCGAAAGCCTCAAAGAGCAGCAAGTCAGGATACGATGACACCACCCTCCCCCTGATGGAGAAGAGCCAAGGTGCGTCTTGTTTTTCCGTGACACCGCTTTCGGTTTTTATGTATTATTTCGTTATCACTCTATTTCGACGCCTCAAAGGTGAACATCAGGCGGAGGAACTATGTTTTATAGCCATCGTACAATCTCCTCCCCAGTCCCTGTCTGAGTTCCTCCACCTTTCAAATTCCACTTTAACCCCTGCTCCTACGTAGCTGTAAGTTTGACAGTGATGTATGAAAGTTGTAGGCTTGTAATTAGACCTTAGGCAGACAGGTTCTGATATGATATTGGCTATCTGATATGATTGGCGGGATGATACTGCAGATAAATGGGCTTCATTGCATGAAGTCATCACTCGCTTCCTCTCCGGTGGAGTCATGTTCTCACTGCACATGCTCAGTAAAGACAGCAGTGTTTCTGAGGGGAGGTGGTGCCGTTGGAGTTCGGCTGATGCCGAGAGGAATAGGGATGAGGGTTACGTAAGCTCCAGGCGTCTCATTAAAGGGAGGAGTCTTCACCATGACAGCATTTCCTTTACAATATCTTTATCGCTACACCTCGCAAATTCAGGCCTGCTGTACAGTGTGTAGAGCTGCAAGTCTCATTTCATCCTCAGCTTACTCCCATCACTCAGCTTACCTCTCTCAGTAACTACTGGCTGAGGATTATGAAATGTGTTGATGTTTTTTAACTTAACTCCAGCAGCTAGAAGCTGTACATGTAGTGAAGAGATAAAAGAAACAGCCTTTGAATGCTTTGCAGGCGACAGAGGCTGTGGCACTGGTGCTATGATACCTATGGATGAACTGGGTCCAGGTAAGACAGCGTTTGCATGCCGCCCAAAAAAAAAAAAAAAAAAAAAAAAAAGCATTGGTGCGTATTGAAACTTCTAACAATTCATAACCATGTTAAATTTCCCATTTATTCCAAAACGTGCTTTTTTGGGTTTTTTTTTTAAATGGGAATGATCATGAACCTTCTCACCGTTTCACTAATCAAATCAAAACGATTTTTTTGTTTGTTTCTAACACGACCCTGCCATTCATGATGTTGGTTCTAATGCTGTCTGTGAAATTCCTCTTTTACAATGGGGTTTCCAGTGAGCTCTGAGGAACCGGTCATGCTTTTAGACTGCTTTCACAGAGACAGTGTGTGCTGAGCTAATAGACGCCAGGCTACAGTGTGCTGAAGCGATGAAACACTGATGTGATGCCGAGTTCTGATCTGAACCCACACCATTTTTATGCTAAAAACTTTGGCTGGAGCTTCAGCAGGAACTTAAAATTGGTAGGAACCTTTCGTAGGAGCTTCAGTCATAATTTTCTTAGGGGCTTCAGTAGTAATTTTCGTAGTTATGCGTTAGTAAAAACTTGGGTAGGATCTTCAGTAAAGACATTGGTGAGAGGTTTAGTTGGAGCTTTAGTAGTTATTTTCATAGGAGCTTCAGTAAAAAGGTTGATTGGAGCTTCAGTGAGCCTTTAATAGAAGCTTTACTAGGAACTGTAGATGGAGTTTTATCTGAAGTTTGATTTATAACTTCAGTAAGACATTTTTTTTTAGCAGCTTTCATAACAACGTCAGCCTCAGCAGGAGATTCGGTAGCGACATTAGTAGGAAATTTAGTTAAATGTAAAGTTTAGTGAAAGCTTCAGTAGGAGAAACTGCACTGTAGTTACCGAACTTCAGTAGAGTTTCAGGATCTTTAAGCGCTTCATTAATATCACCAGTAGGAGCTTGACTGGTACATTAAGTTTAATAAGAAGAACTTCTACAGGAGTGCGAGTGGCATCCGTAGATCTTTTAGTAACTTCAGAAGGAACTTTAGTAGAAGTTTCCATCAGAAACTTTAGTAGTGTTAGTGGGAACTTGAGTAGAGGATGTAGATTTGGAAGGATCTTGAGTTTATTATTTCAGTAGGAGCTTCAGGAGGAGATCGAGGTAGTAATATGTTTAGTAAGGTCAGTAGGACCAGTCTTGGTGACATCAGTAGAGTCAGTGATACGATCAGTAGCAGCAGAAGCTGTTAAATCTGTAGAGCTGTAGAGGAAGTGCAGTGATGGCTGAAGTAGTAATGGTGGTGCAGTGATGGCTGTAGAAACTGACAGTAATAGTATAAAACCAACTGGGGCTCTCCTTTTCACCATGCTGCTTCATGTCCCATGATGCTCTGCGGATTGAGCAAGGCTGACTGACAGTAATTGGACAGAATGTGAGCTGAGGGAGCTGGGCTGGTGAGCAAGAACTTAGAAATTTTGATGGAAGAAAGAGGAGGAAGTGAAGAAGAAAATGAAACGTCTCATTTCAGCCCTGGTAGAGAAAAAAAAAAAAAAACACAATGAAAAATTCAGCACATTTCTGTGATACCTGCCGTATCACGGACATGCCGTGCATGCGCCTCGACAGATCCACCTGATCAGCCCACTTTATTTGCTGTAGAACTAATGCAGTGTCACCTTCCTGTCTTCTTCCAGACGGCTATTCCACTATTGACCAAAGGGACAAAGACTGCAAATATAAAACCAGCGACGCCTCGTCGGATCTGACGGAGCGAGAGCCTCTGAAGGTGAGCTCAGACACGTGATTCCACACGTCTAACAAGAATTCGAAAGGGGTTTGGTTTTATTTTATGATTTATTCAATAAAAATTTCAGGTTTATATCTCGTATGTCCTTTTTCTGAGATGACAGGATGGAAGAGTAGTTGTTGTGTAATAACAGAGAACTCTGTGGCAATTAGCAAGATATTTTGTCACGTTGAAGATCTCTTCTTAAGCTGTGTGTGTGTGTGTGTGTGTGTGTGTGTGTGTAAAGCCCACAGCATCTTTGCTCTTATTTAAAGCACTCTCATTTACAAGCAGCAGATAAGTGTGTGTGTGTGTGTGTGTGTGTGTGTGTGTGTGTGTGTGTGTGTGTGTGTGTGTGTGTGTGTGTGTGTGTGTGCTGTGAATTTAATGTCGAGATTGTGACGACGTCGGCAGATCACGCAGTTATCGCTCCCACCTCAGACTGGTGGAACAGAAGCCCTCTTCATGAAGCGCTCTTTTTCACCGGAGAATAATTTTACGCATCCTTTTCATGAGAGATGCTCTCGATCGAAGAGATGCACCAGAGCGCCGACCAGCGCGAGGCTCTCAGGGTTGGATCAAACGATGAGACGGCATGGCCGCTCGGTCACGATAGCCTCTGAGCCTTACTATTACCGGAAAACATGTCTTAGCCAATTAAGCCGAGAATTTCCAACCCCAGTTCTAACAGATTAGATCAGTTCTGTTTCATTACCAGCAGGCTGAAGGTGATGATGTTACGCCACACGGCCTCACACACGTCCACGTGTTTGTTTTGAGCGCCGTGCAAACACCCCCCCCCCCCCCCCCCGCTTTAACACCTCCAGTACCACTTGAGCTAAAATTTTGTTTTGTCTGTTTGTTCTCTGCTTGTTTTGTCTCGCATGATTATTTTTGTACTGATGACTAACTTTCAGTACGCTCTCCTCTCTGTTCTCTCTCTCTCTCTCTCTCTCTCTCTCTCTCTGTCTTTCTCTATGTTTGTGAAATGCATTTGTTCTTTGCTGATTTTTATTTATTTATTTTTAAACCCTTCTCCCGTTGCTGCAGAATGACACGAATAGGAAGCACTATATCCGGAGCAACAGGCCGGCAGTGAGTCTTGTGGATGCTTGCGATGTCAAGCCTCAGCCTGTTGACTCCTGGGTGTAATTGCATGCATGGTAGGTTTTCTCGGAGCGTTGGCTTCGGAACCTTTCTGTCTATGACCAGTCCACATGTCCACCCCGCCCGGTTCACCCTAACCCAGAGAGCCGATTGTCTAGTGCGTCTCTAGTGATACATGCTGAGTCTTGTATTGTTAATGCTGACGGCTCATATTTCCGCATTAGTCATGCAGCAATTAATTTTACCGTCCAGTTGCAGGCAAAGTCCAAGTCACAGCGAAATAATTAAGAACTGTGTTTATAATGCTTGGCAGTTTTCTAACTGTGCTGACTAGTACTTTACACCACAGCGCAGGTAGAATTCTGGATTCAAGGTGTTGATTCGTTTTCTATCACAGCATCTCTATAGTATCGTCTCCATAGCAACTGCTCATTCACAGGTCTAACACTTGTCTAACAGGCGCGCCACATTATGTAACATTGGTGGAAGGAGTCTCCATTATCAGTGTAACTATAAACAGATTTTTGAAAAGAAAAAAAAAACATGGTGTCATTCTTTAATACATAAAAAATTCATTGCTTGGCAAGTCGCTGTGGTATAAGAGGAATAAAACACTTCAGGGTGTTAAGAGTGACTCCGCTTCATCGCTTCACCTTATCATTGTTTAATTTCCTATAACAGCACCACACGGAGTGTTCTATTCCTCACTTAATTAATACTTGGACCTCTAAAGCAGTGTATACTTTACGTACGTGCGTAAGGCAGCGCGCATCTCTCTGGGTTATCAGGAACACTTTGCCTTGCTTTCACTTCCTTCACTCATCCTCCCGCTTCAGCTGCACGCACACGATCTCATCACGTCATCCTGCTTGGGCTCAGATGGCCTTCACCGTGTAGCCTGTGGTTCTGGGAAACACGTTGGGTTCTGCCATATCTCTCCATCTTTTCATAAGAAACCGGGGCTTCACGCGGGGCTTATCGCTTTTTTTTTCCCTTAAAGCTCTAGGTGGAGATGAAACCCGGTAAGTCGTAGATGTGAATGTTCTGGTTGCGTGTGTGCTTATTAGCGCAGCCATAATTAACACGCTGTGTTCATCAGCTTTGTGAAAATCATCCAGCTCGTCATTCTTGCTCTCATCACTGCATTTCAGATCCATCTGCTGTAAATATAAACATATAGCCCGTGCGCCGTCGCCTCTTTTCCACCGACACAGTGCTGATGCTGAAGACTTTTTAATAGAAATGCTACGAAAGTGTATCATCACCACAGTTATCATTGTGCATTTGGAATCTTGCATGTGGTGCTTGTGCGAGTTTCACCCCCAGTTCGTTAAACGGCTCTGTGTTGGTGGAAAAGTTCTACTAGTGCTGAAGCTGTTGGTTAAAATGTTCATACGAGATGATCGTTCAGTCTGTAAACAGTCACATGTATGTTTTTTTTTTCCCTCCTGTCCTCCCTGCGCTTTTCTTTCTTCCCCAGGCTTAGCCAGCGTCAGCGCTACATCACAACCAGTCAAAGGATCTCACAAGACACGAGTCACCACTGCCATTTTCTCCACGATTCGCCAACGTGGACTCATCAGCAAAGAGACACAAACAAAACAAAAAACACACACAGCGCATTCTTTAGTTTGGCAAGATGAAATGAAACGGAACAACGGACAGCAGCAACAACAACACAAAAAAAAATAAGTACATTTCTCACACACGTGCATTCCCACGGCGTGACGAGGATCCGAGCAGCGCGACACGAACTCCATGGATGGATGGATGGATGGATGGAGGAAGGATGAAGGATGAGTGCAGCAGGGAAAGTGGGGAAAGGTGGACATGAAGGTGTATGGAAAAGAAACAGGCTGAAAGGAAAATATTTAGTTTGTGTTGTTTTTTTTTTGTTTCTTATTTTCTTCTGTTTTATTTTTTATATATATATATATATATATATTATGGATATTGCTCTTTTTTATGGAAGTGAAGATGGTGGATTGAAGGATGTGTTTTGAGGGGAGATGAACCATTTGTGGGTTGTGTATTGGTTTGAACTTTTAAGTGTGACACAGAACTTAGAGAAAAAGAAGAAAACTTTGTGTCGTGACGTTCTGCTAATTTTGTCTGTGAAGCGGTTCGACGCTCCAGTCTTTCGTACTTCAGTGCACGGTGTTGGTGTCGCCTTTGTACTATAATTCACCCAGCAGTGTTTAACAGTGAATCGCTAACCGTGAATGTATGCTAGCAGGGGCGTGTTTGCATCATCGCGTTCGCTAACAGGTTAGGCGGCATTTGTCGGTAGCGGGATTAGCATTAGCATCCCTGCTAACGTAGCGAGCGTGCTGTGCTCCGGGTTGGATTAACACGATTACGAAATGGAAATGGGAGGATGGTGTGGATCGTTTTTGAAGCACGCTATCACATTTTAAAGCATTTTATATTTCTGTTGCTGTTGCAAATGTGTAATCAAAAGAAAAAAAAAAACAACAACAAAAAACAGCGCCAAGACAAACTCTGTATACATTGCTAGACATCTGCGAGTTTCAGATCAGGATGCAAGGCATAAAGCGTCACCTTCTTTGTAAAAAAATAAAAAATAAAGAAAGAAAGAATTTTTTAAAAATCTAATCAAAGAGAGAGTAATTGTGTATGAAAAGGCAGTGGAGGAACGCTCGCCGTCTGTTTGTATTCTAGGAAAATGTTATCTTGGCTGTCGTTTTTACACCACAGCGGGTTGATATAATCGGAGAGAAAACAGACAACAGCATCAAAAGCGCGGATTCAGGCTTCGGGCTGAATGTAAAAATGTATTATTTGGTGTAAATCAGTGTGCAAGGCCTCAGCGGTTTAAAGGTCAGCTCGTGAGCGCGACCCTGAGCCCTGAATCTCAGCTCTGTGATTGGACTGGATTGGATTCTGCCTCACTCGCTGTAAATGTGATGTAAATGTCAGACATTTCCACGCTGTAGAGGGAATACAGAATGATGGATCACTCACAGGTGGGACGAGAGACATAACGGACGGCGTCACTCCGTTTTTCTCGCGCGTGTAGATTATTCTGGAAGAAGGGGCCGGGACGTGGCGAAGGTGCGATCTGTAACATCAGCTGTAAGCACGCAGCACGTGCCTGCTGTATCCCTCCGCGCTCCTCATCACGTGACACGCTTGCAGTGCGTTTTTTTTTTTTTTTTCTTTTCTTTTTATAGTGTTATAACCAAGACGTCTAACACCAACAACAACAAAAAAGTTGTCACTAGCTTTGTGTATTAACTATAAATTTTTTGGGTTTTTTTTTTTTTTGAAAGATGAACTGTACTCCGTATCCCCCCCCCCCTCATCCAGACTGTTTTCTTCTCGCAGTACACAACCAAAGGACTTTGGGATTGTATATTCTGAAGCTGGATCTACGAGCGTGAATAAGATTGTATATTTACCGAAAAGGGTGGAAAAGTGGAATCGAGACCTACCTTTGTAGATATCACTCAAAACCACACACACACACACACACACACACACACACACACACACACACACACACACACGGTAAATGTACAACTCGGTAGCAAACGTGTTTGTAACTATCATATGTGCCTTAACCCTTCTCTGTGTTAGATCGAGAATAACTGTGTTTTCTATTAAGCTCTTTGTTGTTCCTCTTTCTGAAGCCCGTTCTCTCTCTCTCTCTCTCTCTCTCTCTCTCTCTCTCTCTCTCTCACTCCATGTCCTCAGTGTAGTCTAGACTGGTGGTGGGTTTTTGCCTTGTGTTTTACATTGTACTCTATAGACACACTAAACGGGGTCGATGACATAGAGGAGAACGTCGCTCATGCTTTCATAGTGCTCGATGCCACGATGCTCCAGAATGTATTCCGTTCATTTTACTAATCCCCTGACGGGAACACAGCACTTGTTAGAATCCAGCGGAGATTTGTAGGGTATCACTTTGGTGTGTTTTCAATAAATCATGCCTGGAAAGATTTCTGTATAGAGTTTATTTTATTATTCCTGCTACTAGTTCTACTATTGTTATTAAAAGATTTCTAAAATTAGAACTGTATACAAAAGATTTATATACACGTTTAAAAAAAAAAATCTCTCCATTCTTTGCTGCTGTGATGAAGCTGTGTTACAGGGCAGCGTGAGCTTCAGTGAGAGTGTGTGCCGCCCCAGAGATGGCCTGTGTGACGATAGACAGGTGTTTGTGCGCTTGAGACCAGTCCTGCGTCAGGCCGCTCGTCCTCGCCTTCTCCACGGCGTCTGCCAGACCTGGAAACGAGGCCACGCTGGAGGACCGGGACGCCCAGATCACATGCCTGCAGGAGACACGACGACACTTTAGGTTTATGTCACATCACCAGAAGCCGAAGGTGTGGAGCTCTGCACAGTGTGGTGTTTCAGAGGTGTTCGGTTTCACTATAAGAACGCACATCTGCACAGTGTGGTGTTTCAGAGGTGTTCGGTTTCACTATAAGAACGCACATCTGCACAGTG
>JAKKZJ010000024.1:1418658-1436307 GCA_033441845.1 Pangasius mekongensis | reverse complement strand
GTGGTGTTTCAGAGGTGTTCGGTTTCACTATAAGAACGCACATCTGCACAGTGGTGTTTCAGAGGTGTTCGGTTTCACTATAAGAACGCACATCTGCACAGTGTGGTGTTTCAGAGGTGTTCGTTTTCACTATAAGCACGCACATCTGCACAGTGTGGTGTTTCAGAGGTGTTCATGAGTAGTGAATTGACACTTTGAACTTTCTTGAAGTTTCTAGAACCAACCAGGACTAAAAGTAGTATATAATAGAAATTATACTTCACTGTTCAATAATAAATGTCATCATTAAATGGGTGTTGTACTGTACTGTAAGGGTAAGTACTGTATTATACCAGATGAATTCTGGATTCTGATTGGTCAGAAGGTGTTGATTATTTTTCTATAACAGCAGCTTCAGCTGCAAATCACAGGTTTATATTAATGTGCTTGTTTTAATATGTATTCGTTTCTATAGTAACAGGGAAATTGAACCGTGGAAGCTCCAAAAAAATGGATTTAAAACAGTTATAATTGTTGATATGTGACGTTTTCTGTAAGGAGATGTTTATGTAACGTTTATGGAAGGAGTCTCCAGTGTCAGCACTCTGTCAGAGTTACAGCTGTAACTTTGGGCCAGTAACAGTAACTCTGCTTCATCACAGCACCGTGTTGCTGATTATTTTTCTATAACAGTACGACACGGTGTGTTTTATGTGTTCCATGCGTCACGAATTGTCTCTATCACATGCTAAAATGATACCTGAATCCGTATTTGTCAGGGAAAGCGAGCGGGTTCAGGAAGGCTCGATCCAACAGCATGAGCTGGTCATTGATCCTGCGAGCTTTCAGCGGCCTGGCAAACAACAGCAACAACAACTACTAATTGTTTCTGTCTTTATCTGTAGCAATGACGATAACACAAGGCTTTAGACCTCCAGCACAAATCATTCTGACTTACGAGTTGCTCACGACGTCTGAGCTGCTGATGGTCTGCTCCAGGCTCGTGGCTGCAGTCCGGAACGACTTCACCGCTTCCTTTAAGGATTCTAGCGCAAGAAAAAAGACCATTATGTGTTTCTGTACACACCTACAACTAGCACAGCTAGTGGAGAATTACAGCGTGTAGGGATCAGTTAGCATTACAAAACCCCCTTTTCCTGGAGATCTACAGTTTATTGCTTAAAGAAAAAAGCTGTTGACTTCATAAGTTCAGGTGATTATATGATCTAAGCCTGTACCCATGGAGATGCCATTGTTCGTCAGTTCAGCTTCGAAGTTCTCCACGGCTACGCTGAGATACTGCTCGAGCGACTCAGCGTAGTCGCTACATTTAAACGGTAGCAAAATGCTGTCGCCTAGTCGCAACAAGATATTCCCCGCCGTCCTCGCTACCGTCTGGTGACTGGTGAAGCCTTCATCAAGAGAAATATAATGTCATCAGGTGGGGAAAAAAAGAAGCACACACGTAAGGAGTAAAGGAATGAGGATAGAGATGGATGAAAAGGTCACCAGCACACCTGGGTCAATGAATCTGGACACGTAGTCAAACGTGTCGTACGCCGTGTGGTACGTGGGGTAGATACGTGCTCTGGTTTTACTCTGGAAACAAAAACGCAGGCAGCTTTATTATTAAAGTTTATTTTTATTTATTTAATTTGTTGTAACATTTCAAATCCAGTGTTTTCACTACATAGGGACACCCAAGTGCAGTCCCAGTTAGTACTGAACAAAACTAACAAAAAAAAAAAGATTTAAAGAATCTTCATGACTAACAGAAAAGTCCAGGCTTAATTCATTTCTGTAAAACACTTGAGAGAAGTTAAAGAGAAAGAGGCGTCTGACCTGGTCATAGGTGTAGGCGATGTCCATCGAGGATATTCCCAGGTAATGCATAAATGGAGCATAGTCACTTCCTGCTCCTGTCAGGTATCCCATACTGCCCCAACAACACAATCAAAGCCATCAACAAGCAGAACACCACCAGTAATTCACCATAACTTCATCACTCTGTTTATGATGAAGGGATTTGTGGCTATGACGCACGATTCGCACAAAAATTCCCTGATGGCGCTCTGAGGATTACAAAAATCATCTGCAATACAGTTTGTTTGGTTTTTTTAAACTTTGCCACTTAAGGAGCTGAACATTATTGTGTGCCAACAAGAAAAAGTCTATGTACTAATGTAAAGAGATGTTTTTTTTTGTGGGGGAAAAAAAAAGTGTTTTTTTTTCCCATTATACTGAGCGATAAAAGTGTTGAATGAAAGCACGTACTTGGGGATGACTCCATACGTGGGACTCGTCCGGTTGGAATATTTAATCCAGTTATTGTAGACAGATACAGCGTCTGATCCAGGTATCTTCACCTGATGATAACACGGCGCATTAGACACTTGAGATTCATGTATCCATCAGAGATGTGTAAAATGTGTTGAGGAGATGCTTGGACCCCTGTGGCTCACCTGTTTGGAGGCAGTAAAGATGATGTCCTGTGCTATGGGGCTCGCCGAGGCTCTCAGTGTGGCGTTAGCTGTGTTAAAGGACCAGGACACACTGTTACACTTCATACTTCATATTACTCACTGTTATCTACTGCTCTCTGAAGCGCTTCTGTGCTACTTTCATCAAGATTCATTCCAGCTTGCAATCCTGATCTTGACATTTTTGACCCTGTTGATGAACGTTCACACTCTGGGATTAAATCCCAGCATTTATCCGCGACGACACATTTTACACCAGCGTCATGAAATGATGAACAGAATAGTGAAACGTTACCGAACACAGAGATGTCCACGTTGATGTAGGCCACTGTTCTCTGGCTCAGCTTGCTTATATACTCCTGACAAAATTGAAAACAGAAGAGAAGGGGTCAGGCTTTTTTTTTTTTTTTTTTTTTTGAGAGGGAAAAAAAAGACTTTTCAATTTCAGTTAAAGGTGAACCACAGTAGCAGGTGAACTGTGAGTCA
Source organism: Pangasius mekongensis (assembly GCA_033441845.1). Lineage (NCBI taxonomy): Eukaryota > Metazoa > Chordata > Actinopteri > Siluriformes > Pangasiidae > Pangasius > Pangasius mekongensis. The sequence continues at coordinate 1,433,362 of JAKKZJ010000024.1, read as the reverse complement.
TTGGAAGCACTGCTGCCTTCGTGGAGGAAGATTATTTGATGAACACAGAGGTGAGGCAGGACTGGTGAAATCCATCCTTTCTATTCCTGGTTTGTGAGAACTTCAGAAACTGTGTTTGGAAACCTTCTTATCTTTGGAGTCTGCTAGGCTTGGATTTTGGGTTTGAGTACTGCATTTTTTATGAACTTCTCCAAACCGGGGAACATTTCATATTTGATGAAATAAAAAAAAAACAATTCAGCTAAATAAATAAACTCAGCACTTGCGATGGCACCAAAAAAACACCTTATAATCCAAACCACGTCATTATTCTCACCTCGGCATATTCAGCAGATCCGATCAGTCCGAATTCCTCGGCTCCCCAGCTGCCGAAGATCAGCGTCCGTCGAGGCCGCCATGTTCCTGTCAGAAACAAAGAGAACGTCTGAGATTGGCTTCTCAGATGTGAACACAACCGTAGCTGTCTAAGCCTCATTACCATCAGATACCTCTGCAGTAGCAGCTCTTTAGAGAGAGTATGCCCCTCCCACCCAGAGAGCACATCCAGTAACGTTCTCTAGGACTCCATCATCAGGCTTTGAACTATTTTGATATTTTTAACAATGCAACCATATCCCAACTAATATTATTGGGTTTTTTTTGTTTTGTTTTTATTTTATAAAACAATCATTTAGTTTGCATGAATTCACCTGTCTTGACCATTTGCCCCAAGATTCTGGTGGTCTCCAGCATGACGGCTGTCCCGCTGCTGGGGTCGACGGCGCCGTGTACCCAGCTGTCTCTGTGGTTCCCATAGATCACGTACCTGTCTGAACACGCACATGAATAGAGTTTAGAGAAATCTGAATGAAATTGAACAACCCTTTAAATAAAAAAATCAAAGAAATGTCCATTTTTTGGCCATAATTTTGGCCATAAGGTCTACAGAAAAAAATAACTTTGTCATAAAACTAGCGTGAAAAAAAAGAAAATCAGTTATGAAATGTCACTTTGAAGCATTTTTTTAAATTTATTTTACAGTTAATAGACAGAGTTTAATAGACCAGGGCATGTTTTGAGTACAGTTAGGTTCTCACCTGGCTCTACACTGCCCCAGATCACTCCCATCACATTCGCAGAGTCTTTTAATTCTGCCTTGTTGTAAATGTCCAGCTGCACATCACTGGTGAACAGAATCAGAAATGAATCCTGAACATCTGAAGATCTTCTGAACATCACTTCCTGGTGTTTAGAGCTAAAGTCTACTATATATTTGTTTTTGATATGGTCCTGACCTTTACCAAGAGTTCCCATTACCAAGTCATATAATAATAGTATTTTTGTAAAGTAATAGTAATTAATAAGGAGAAAAACCAGAAACCCACCCCAACTCTCAGCTTGTGATGAATAATATAATCCCAGCTAGTGCCTCCTCTTTCTGTTACCGATTCCTCATGTTCAGTCTCGCTCCTCGCATTCTTTTTTTTCAAAACTTAACCTAACAGTGCTTACCATTTTCTGGAAAATAGCACTCGATATCAGTGTTTTTGTTGCTTACATGTGAATATTTTAAGTGGGTTGCCATTTGATGATCCCAGCACTAAGCTATCTACAGTAAATCTACAGTAGAAAGATGGATAGTCGTGTGAGTTTTAATCAGTTTAGAGAGCCAAAAGCTTGAGAAGAGCTGAAGGAATGAATTGGCTATTTCATATCATTCAGTTATGAGAAGGCAAAACTTCCAAAGCCAATCCAGAGGCTTTTTTTTTTCTTTTTCCAAACACTAATAAATAGTCGTATAATCAAAATAACCTCCATGAAATTGTCCTGATATCTGCTTCACCTCCATTACTGTCTGATATCAGGCCGCTTGATTGGGTGTTATCTCTTACACGGCTGGCTGTCTCAGAGCTTATTATTCAGATAAGGAGTGTGAAGTGACGGCTGTGGATGAGAAGAATAAAATCTGCAGCCGTGGCTTAACACGTTGTCAAACGTTTAAGAGTTCGCTTTGGATGATTGGACACAATCTTAAACAAAACAGAGTAAAAAACAACATTGAGAAGAAGTGAAGGTGCATGTAGACTTTGACACATTCACTGCCAAGCTTTTCCTGAGTTCAGGAAACTAGGGTTCTGTTGAATTCTGGATTGTGATTGGTCAAAAAGTGTTGATTAATTTTCTATAACAGCAGTGCTGACAATAGTGCAGCTGTAAATCACAGGTTTATATTAATGCACACGTTCTAATATGTTACAACGTACGCTGGGACTCGAGGTTTTTTTTTTTGTTTGTTTTTTTTTGGTGTACCTGTTAAGTGAAAATGGAAAGCCAGTGAGAACCTACCAGTCTTTAAAATGAGACGTGTTTTTGAATCCCGGTCCACCCAAGTTGTACTTGCAGGGAAATGAGCCCTGCCAGGATTCAGGAGCCTCAGGCCCATCAAGCTCGCTGTCACAATCATCACAAACGTTCATCAGTAAAGATAGAATTCAGTACATTCTCTCTGGTTATAATTGAAATTACTGCAAGTTGAGGGGGACTTGGCTAACCATTCTCAACTCACCATATTAACATCTGAGCATCTTCAAACCCTATTGGCTGGATCGGAATGGGCGAAACCCCGGTGATGTCCTTCTCGTCAATTCTGTATGTGTCACCTGAAATTGGGATTTGTTTTCATGAACACATGGTTTCAAATGCTAGAATATATGTATTATGTAAGCACATCACTCATGGTTACTTTTGGCAGCCAGGTATGGTGTCAGCTGATCTCCAAAGTTAGTTGAGTAACTTCCTCTCTCGACGCCAGAGGGAGGGAGGTACCACGAGTGGGGGTACGTTTCGTTTTCATCTGACATCATCCCGTCATTGATGTCATAGGGGTCTGTGTAGACGAGCACCCCGACGACTCCGAAAGGGGCAGCGTTTATGCCCTGAACAGGACACAAGACAAGCTCGCAAACACACATCCCACTTTTTCACCTGCAGGTCTGTTGCACAAAAACTACGTACTCGATAGACTCAGGGAGTTCAAGAGATCCCAGCTACCTAAAAGGTTTCTGTGTGAGACTGTGCCTGAAATGGAGACCTCCTGTTGTAGCTTTGCATAAAGATCATTTTCATCCAGTCATCGAGAGATTATGTTCTCAGTAGCCCTGTGTTGTAGGGTTTTTATCACTTGTGCAGTTTTACAGATTTGCTGTCTGTTATTTCTGTGGATTTTGACTGCTTCCTCATAACCAGTCACCTTAACTTCTACATACTGTAGATAAATGTCAAGGACACTGCTGCTTTCCTCTACTGTTTTCTTTTTTTAATCTTTTATCCTTACTTCAATGCAATGTACTGAACCTTCTAGATAAAATGTGTGATATTTCTCAGTTAGAACTTGACGTGTAACTTCATTAGAGTGAACTCCGAATGTCAGGAGATAAAGGAGAAAATTTGTAAAGGTCAACATTTACATTTTATAAAGTAGCCATTTTGAGTGGGGCAACAGAAGCACGGTCATCCTATCAGCACGAGATCGCACGGTTGAATCCCGGTGATGCCACAGCTATCCATAGCTGGGTGCCAGGGGAGCAAAATTGGCCCTGGTGGGAGGGGCATACTGTGTCTCCTGTCAATCATATTGACACTATCCAATCGTGGGCTTCTGTCAGCTCATATATGTGGAAGAGGGCAGATAGTGCTTTCCACTGTGTGTGTTAAGTTGCCCCATGATGCAGCTGGTCGAGAATATGTGGTAGTTGGCATCGTATGCCTCGGAGGAAGCACATGTTAGGTGACAAAACTGGGGAGAAATATGGTAGCCCTTTTGCCCTTTTCTTTGGTACTGTCCATGGTACGTCCTTTGAAACTTCAATGTGTTTTACTTTAAAAACTAATAAAAGATACATAAATGATCGTTATGGTACAATTATATACCATAAAGGTATCTTTACTACAGCATATTTATGTTTCCAGGATAAGGAATGGTACAGTTTAGTATCTGGGAAAAGCCAGGAAGCTGGATCTTCATGATGGGAAGTTTGTTTGCAGGTGACTTGTGAATGTGGTGTGTGGTGGAGTTTTGTGGTTTGCTTACTTTATCAGCTCTTCCTGCTCCTCCGTATTTGACGATGGCGATTGTTCCGGTTAAGTTGCCCAGGGTTTCGTTTAAATGCTCGTAATCGCTCACTTTCCCCTGGTTGGCATACACGAGCTTTCCCTGTACAACATATAAAGATGTGTGTTTTGATTAAACGTCACGGATGGATGCATTAATATTCAGTTAAGGTTGAAAATGTAGCAGCTGCCGAGCTTCTCTGACACATTTGAGTGGTGTGACAGCTGAGATGGCCTCAAAGGTCAGCAGATAAATCGCTCATTACAGAGTCGGAGGTCTATTATCATCCTGCTATCTGTTATTCAGTGACCTGACTGAGAGGAAGGATGGGAGTGTGAAGTGGATCGTTCAGAGAGATGACTTGGTAGAGATAAGATAAATCTGATGTGAGGTGGGGAAAAAAAAAAAAAAGAAATGTCATTTTATGACTGCTTATGAAAAGTGCAAGAGGTTAGTGTTTCCTTTCATGTGTCTCCTCAAACGTATTGGAGTCACGTGTGTTGTGTTCTAAGAAAGAGGTTGAAAAAACAAGTATTTAACCCTTTAAATCTTTTATCTGAGAGCTCAGCTAACGTATAAATGCGATTATAGCTTGGCTTTATAGCTGCTGTAACATCAGTGATAACTGGAGCTAACTTGTTTCATGGATGTTGCGCAAGAGTTAAAGTAACTATAAATGGATAAAAAGTACAATGTATCATTCTTTATTGAATAAATATTGTGATCATTGTCTAATTGCTCAGGAGTGTTAGGAATAAAAATTCTGACATGGATTCTGAAATTTCGCTGACTTTCTTTTTTTCTCTCCATTTTCTCTTCCATCTTTTTTTCCAGCATTTTGCTATTGAAAGCGTAACTTTCATTTACTCAGCCAGACAGAAACCAACTGGGTTGAACCGGATTAAGAGAAGCACCTTTGCGTGTCCCGCGGGTCCATAAGCGGCGTACGGCTGCACCACTTCCGGATCGTCCTGCTCCGGAGGGTACATCTTCTCTTTCTCTCGTATGTAGCTGACGACGTCAGAACCTCTCACTGAAACATGAACCATGAGCACAAAACGAGAAATGAATCCATTTCCAAAAAAACGATCATTGCATGGTTATTTCAAAATGTTTAATAGAATGCAGCAACTTAATCGTTCAAACAAAAAATTAAGAGACCGAACAATGGGTCTCATTTATGAAGCAGTTTATTTATTCATAAACGGGAGCATACACAAGAAAGTTGGTTTTCATAAAAATCCTGTAATTTAGGGGGGAAAAAAACGTTTGTTTTTGTAAATACCGTGTGCATTTTTAGTTACACATACATTAAATGAAACTTTGGTGAAACGCAGTCGTTTAATATTAATGTCACTAACGAAAGAAACATTAAATATGGAAAAGAATAAAGCACACAAGCCGACGTCTTTGTGCAACACTTTATTAGCGACAGCACTGAGAAGTGACTGATCTGGTATGACTCAAGCCGCAGTATCAGCATTTCTGACATTTTTGTGAATCTTGTGGAAATGCTTTGTTCGCTTTGATTTACGCAAACGTTTCCACACAGCTGTACTGTAAATGAGGCTCACGGAGTATAATGAAGAAGTAGAATGAAACATTACTGCTGTAACACGTCTTTCTGCAGTGTAAAGCTCACAGTGACATGGTTCCTAAAGGCTTCATTTGATGGTTATCGGTTCTTAGTTTCCTAAAACGATCTACTTGGAGCGCTTTCTGACAGGGAAGTCCTCTGCTGTAGGGTTTTACATCAAACCTAACAAAATTACATTTCACATTTTCACTGAAATTGATCCGAGTCTTGTCTCCTGTACCTGTGTGTTGTTACAGAACTGAACCTGGGCGCGAAGAGGAAGCGCTCGTTCTTCCTCTACTATTATTGGGTTTATTATTAGTAGTAGTATTATTATTTAATGTTAAAGTGATGAACGACTCTTTATAGCCAATATAACACAAGTGATAACAGGAGCGAACTTGGTTCACAGACTCTCGGTGAAATTTCAGTAAAAACCGTCCTGCGACTTTTACACGAGTTTCAGTAAAAAGATCCTGCTATGCTTCACCTTCTTAACCCTAAATACCTACTACTACTGTACTTCTGGAGTTACTCAATTAATAGCTAGAACATAGAGGACTGTAAAATCATCCATTAGCACTATTCCTGAGGAATGAAAGTCTCCATCAGCTTCATCTCACTCTTCAGGGAACCTGCCCCATGTGCCAGGCTTTAAACACTGCGGGGCGATTCACTTACTGAACTTTATAAACCTTTATAGACCTCCGCTGTAACTCCGTCCGAGTGCACAGATGCTCTGACATAAAGTCTGACCTTTTCTCTCTCTCTCTTTCTCTCTCTCTCACTCTCTCTCTCTCTCTCTCCCCTCTCTGTCTGTCTTTCTTGTGCTCTCTATCCATCAGTCTCTCTCCAATTCTTTCTCTCTCTGTTCTCTCTCCCTTTCTGTGTTCTCCCTCTCTCTCTTTGTCCCTCTGTGTCTCTGTCTCACTCTCTGTCAGTCTCTCTCTAATTCTTTAGATTAAGCTCTTATTGCCATGGTTACAACATTACTGTTATCACTCTATAAACTGATAAGATTGTTATAAACTGGTAACATTATTATAGTCGCTAATGCACGCTGATGTCTAAATGATGTAAGTGTCGTAAGATCTCTCGATCACGTGTCCATCACAGTACTTTTATTATTGCTTCAGTGTACTTTATTTTATATTTTACTCCACTGATTTAACGCTTTACTGCATGCTGTTGTGTTGTAACATTCCACTGAAGCAGGTCTTTATGATTTTTGATGAGTCACAAGGTGTAATTCTGAGTAGTGCAGCTGCAAAGCACAGGTTTATATTAAACTCTCCACATGAAAGGATTTAAAAATGTTTGTAATCGTTGTTATGGTGAAGGTTTCTGTCAGGAGATGTTTATTTCACATTTATGGAAGGAGTCTCCAGTGTCAGCGCTTTGTAACAGTCAGAAGTAAAGCCGTAACTTTAGTTTACACTTTTTGCGGTTTCTTGACAGGAAGACAGGAAGCTGCGTTTTTTGGGGGGTTTTTTGTCTTCTTAAATTTAAGAGAGAAAAAGAGAGGCTGATGAGGGAACGATTGTTTATAGCTGCTGTAATGTAAGTGAGAACAGGAAATGTCTTGTTTTGAGGCATTCCACAACATTTACAGAGGAATAAAACACTTTAGGGCATGCCGTTATAGGAAAATAATCAGCTTCAGTGTGGTAAAAGTAACTCCACTTCATCACACCATCCTGTCGCTGATTATTTTCCTGGAACAGCACCACACTGAGTGTTTTATTCCCTCCATCATTACAGGACCAAAGAGTAGGATGTAAGGATCTCCATCTCTCCTCCTCATCACTGGATTTGGAAAGTAACCGAGTGCTCTGCTGGGACTCACCCACAGTGACGTTATTCGGCTTGTCTTTGTCTGGGAAGGAAAGATAAACTCTGTAATCCTCCCTCCACGCAGCGTCCAGCCCCGTGTCTCTGTCCTGCCATCGCTTCAGCATGTACTCAACTGTGGCCTCGTCCCCGGCCGTGGTGGCCATGTGGGGAACTTGAGTCAGGACCCTGGAGGAGGGAAGGAGACCAGGTCAGTCTCAGCTGTCCGCTAACACACACACACACACACACACACACACACACACGCACGCACGCACACGCACACCACCTCAACCTCATTTCCACCTGCTTATTACATTTCTTGACACATGAAGTCTGTTACGGTTCTGCTGTTCATCAGTGCAAAGTCTCCACTTTTCCCTGGAATTCCCCGACGCTTCACATTCGAACTGATTTACATTAAATCTCCATTTTTGTGATTAGAATTTTTGAGATTTGTATTTAGGGTTTTGATTTTTTTTTTTTTTTTTTTTTTTTTTTTTTTAAAGACTCTAAAAATCTTACCCCGACCTCAAAACGAAGAAAAAAAAAAACATTAGCAAAAATGTAAATTTCTTAAATATATAACAGTGAAATAAAAGAATTGTATTTAATGTGATAAATATATGAAGTTCCTGTTCCGATACTTTTGTGCACCCGCTTGTTTGAGTCACAACTCACTTGAGGTTTTCCTCAATCTGTACGTTGTCCACCTGAGCGATGAACTTCTCGATGAGGTTCTCGTCCACATCCTGAGCCACCTCCTGCACCCACTCGGGTAACGGACTCGAGTTCTTTTTGATCGCAAAATGCCCGATCAGGATCCCTGCGGTGAAGAGAGTCGCTCCAGCCAGAGCAAACAGCAGCAGCTTCTTCAGCATGGTGGACTTCTCTCACAGCAGCTACGCTGGCCGCTGTCCTCTACAGCTGCGCTACAGCTCATAGGCTGCTGGAAGGTTGTGACGTATGGGATGGTAGATTATGGCCTGGTGCTCAAGGTCAGGGTCTTCTCTGAGAAGAAGGCAGAAGGTTTAACACCGAGATGAACAGAAGCTATGATAAGATGCACCTTTTCAGGCTGTAAAGTTTACTGATTAATGAGCTTGTGGACTTTCAAGTTGGACTTTATCCCTCTTATAAAAAAAAATAAATAAATAAAAATCAGTTGACTAGCAAAAGGTAAATATACACCACACACCCTCACTGCAGAGCTTCTAGACACCATACACCAACACATTTTATTATTCTATCTATCTATCTATCTATCTATCTATCTGTCTGTCTGTCTGTCTGTCTATTTATGACTGATTCTAGCAGGAGCTTTTTCCCACAACAGGGTTAAAATGTTCATTTTCATTAACTGCTATAACCTGGTCAAAAAAGTAAGAATGTTGATAAATAAGTAATCAAATAAGTATGTAAATATTAATCAAATTAAATGAGTTAATACATGGGTTAAAAACTAAATAAATAATTAACAAAGTAAATAAGTAAGTAACAATTACTTATTGTTTATTTATATAAATATGTAACTAACGGGAAAAAAGATTTCCTGTCTCATTTCCTGAGAAGGTACTTTTTCACGTTTTTCCTCACAGTTGAAGGTTTTGGACTTTTATTTTGAAATCCATCATGGCCGCCCTCTACATTCGCGCGGTCGTGTCTGCGCAACGTTTGCGCATATCACGCTTTAACACTGCGTAACATGACGCTTTATATATATTTTTATCTATATGTCATGAATTCGCAGCTTCATAGTTTTGGTGTCTGAAGTGTGATTGTATATGATTTCAGTGTTTCAGCCGCGTGAGTTTCCCATGATGCATTGGGCTTGCGCGGTTTTATTTTCACTTTCGTTCTCTCGGCTTGTGAGCGGTTTGTTCCGAGGCTCTGGGAGTAAATATTAATGTCAAAGGTGTGAAATAGTAGGTCACGGAGATTCTGGCTGTTTTTGTTTTTCTAATGGAGAATATTTTGCAGTGTAATTGTGTCAGTGTACAGCCAGGGCCTGTGGAGTCAGTGTGAAAGGAAATGAATCAGGAATCAGGGGAATAAGTGTGAAACATCATAAATGTAAAAAATACTGATGGTGTATCATGCTCAGAGTTGTAATTTGAACTTTACTGTAAGATATGTTTGTAAGATTATTGCAAAATGTGATTGATTTCCACTTCCTGGTTCTCAGCAGTTCCTGTAGAACATGGCCCTCCTGGTGCTCCTCCTGTGTTTGTTCTCCGTGTCATCGTCTTGGACTGCGGTGACACAAACCAGAGAAGAAACCGAGTCCTCCTTCCCAAAATCGACCAGCGGAGAGACGTTCCCCTGGAACAAGATGAGGCTTCCAGAGACCGTCTCTCCGTTCCATTACACGCTCCTCATCCACCCCAACCTCACCAGCCTCGACTTCACCGGGAGTGTGAAGATCCGAGTGGACGTCCTCCAGGACACGCACACGGTCGTCCTCCACAGCAAGGAGCTCAACATCTCCAGAGCCGTTCTCCGCAGTTTGGTTGAAGGTCAGAGCCAGGCTCTCAGGGTGCTGGAGTATCCGGCCTACCAGCAGATCGCTCTCGTCAGTGAACACATGGTGCTGAGGAGAGGAAGCGTGTACGTCATCGAGCTGGAGTTTGCAGCCAAACTGTCCGAGAGCTTCCACGGGTTTTATAAAAGCACGTACCGCTCCAGTGATGGAGAGGAACGGTGAGGAACCAGTCATGTTTTTATGGATGTCTGTGGACATGTCTGAATCCCATATTGGAAAAATATATATGGGATCCTTTGTATCTTTTCTAGAAAATATTTCACTAATTACACACTTGACTGATGTTTATGTTGACAGGGTGGTGGCCTCCACACAGTTTGAGCCGACGAGCGCGCGAGCTGCTTTCCCCTGCTTCGATGAACCTGCATTCAAAGCCAACTTCTCTATTCGCATTCGCCGTGAGAGCAGACACATCACCATCTCCAACATGCCCAAGGTAATGCTCTCACACCGTACAGTCCATAGCTCTGTTCATAATGTTACGACTGTAGGGTTAAAATACAGAATCGAAATTTCAAACTATCAAACTATAAATTTCAAACTATCAAACTATAAATTTCAAACTATCAAACTATTCGAACTAAAGCACCATATTGCCCCCACTACAGGAAACAAAAACCTCCTCTGTTTTATCATTAATTGATGGCCAACACTTGTTTGAGATGTGCTTTTTGCCTCTGGGGTAATTAATAAAGTTAGTGGTTGTGTACCGTTCTGATGTCACAGAGGGACAATATCACTAGAGCAGTTAAGAAACAAAATGTAAACAATAAGGTATACTGAGCAGGTTTCACTGTTAACCCCTAACAACCAAAGAGTATGAGCTGCTTCTTCTCACTAACCATTTTCCAGCTACATTCAACATTACATTAATGAGAATTCCAGCATGGAAGTGGTGGAGACAGCAAAAACTGGACTCAAAGTCCAGCAAAAATGACAAGCATGATGGCATTGACAGTGGTATTAGCATGAAAGTTGAAGCTTTGCAAGCAGGTCTGTTTGACCAGTGTGCTCAGATGAAGAGATGAGAGACCTGGGCAGACTAAAGCACTGCTGCATCACTCTTTTTAAGTAGAGATGAAGCGAGAACTAAACTTGATATTGTCAGATAGTCAAATGGGACTGTGGGTACAGTTAACTAAAGTGAAAATAGACCAACATGTCAATGAAAGAAGTTTAAACACCCTGCTGAAATCTGGGCAGGTGTTTCACTTACTGATGTCCAAGCACATTGAACTGCTATATGATGTATAAACAAGTGGGGTGGCATCATGTATCTCAGAGGAAGCATGTGTTAGCCTTTGGTCTCCATTGATGTTAACTGTCGAAGGATAGGGAAGAACTGTCAGTGCATCAGAGACTTTAGTCTTCAATTGCAAAGGATTTAAAAAAAAAAAAAAAAAAAGTATTAAACATGACCTTTTAAAAATGTTGCTCAATATTTATTGTTCCTTGAAATGGGGGCCCTGAATTGACTATACAGTTGACCAATATAAATTCTGCAGAATTTATAAATTATAAATTCTGCATTTTAACCTTATAGTTTGTTTCGTTTCCAGTTCAATGCGCTGTAGTGCAGAGCTAAAACTCCAAAGATGTCCATTGCTGTTCAAAAACATACAAAAGTAGTGTTTATTGGTGTGTTAACTTGCAGTCTTTCTGCTCAAGGTAAAGAAGTCATGGAACGTGTTCGTGTAGTTGAATCATCAGCACTTGACTGAAGAAGTAATAATAATAGCAAATATTAATGCAGAATGAAAAGTCGCTGGTCTGTCTCTTCTGTTATAAGATGTTTTTATTTTATCTCGTCTCTGTCTCAGCTGAGGACGCTGGCTGTCCCAGGCGGTCTGTTTGAGGATCAGTTTGACGAGACTGTGAAGATGAGTACATACCTGGTGGCCTTCATCGTGTGTGACTTCCTGTCTATCAGCAAACACACTCAGCATGGAGTCCAGGTGAGAGCGGCTTCAGCTGATTTTCACTTGAACTTGGTGGGGCAGAAGGTTTTCTACAGAGACTGAATCTTTCTGGTTAGTTTGGGTTCACGACGCAGTAAATAAAATTGTGCCCAAGTGTTGGTTAATTTGTGCTCTTCCTCTAAAGAGAACATCCCCGCAGAGAGCTCTGTTAGGTTACTGATAGCGATGTGTCGTTTGTCAATGAGTCGACTCTTTGAGCCGGCTCTCTTCGCATGTCCGTGAAGAAGAAATGATAAAATGATGATTCTTTGAATTCTACTTTAATGAATGTTAAACACCGTCACTGCAATACAATAATAATAATAATAATAATAATAATAATAATTTTTTTTTTTATTAAAATAGATCTTATAATAAAAAAATGAAGTATAATAATATATTGTTAATCAGTATGTAGAGTATGAATTTATTGAACAGTTTAAGTGACACATATGCAAAGATCAGTGACTTTGGTGAGCTTTTTTAGGGGAAAAAACATGTCAAGGAGCCATTTGGGAACTGAAAGTGAAAACGAGTCGACTCTTACTGGTGAGCCGAGTCAAATGATTTGACACTCGGATTAGAGCTGGAATTCCCATTACCAGTTCCTCAGAGCAGTGTGCTTAACGATGCTGTTGCCTCATTTACAAGAAATTAAATGGTGTCCTTATTCTCCTCATTAACAGTCGTCTTACTTAGATAAGGCCATGTGAGGAACGTGCTCTGAGTCTCAGCACAAAAGCCTGAATAAAATAAACCATGTGCACGTTTTCCGATTTTTGTGACCTTTTTTCTTGTGACCATATTCACCTCATTTACTACATCGTGTGCACAAATTTACCAAATAAAATATCTCCAGGTCGCTGCACTTTTTTGCACTGAGGTGAGGTTTTATTGGTTTTTATATTCAGAAGAGTTAATAATCTGTGAGACGCTGTGCTGTTGTGTCAGATCTCGGTGTACGCTGTACCTGAGAAGATAAAGCAGGCCGAGTTTGCTCTGGACGCTGCAGTGAAGCTGCTGGACTTCTACGATGATTACTTTGACATTCCCTACCCTCTGCCTAAACAAGGTGAACATCTGTACAGCTGTTTCACACTGATACACATCTCTCACATCACACCAATATGTTACTTTTACTCAGGCCATAGTTGCCAGAAGACTCTTGTTTCATATTCCAACACTGCCATTAGTAATGCCATGGATTCCTCCATGTTTGTCTTTTGTTAGCCACAAGCTAGCCAGCTAACTGTGTTGAGTGATGTATATTTTTCTCCTCAGACAGTGAACTGTATAGTCAGAAAAAGTGAATATGTCTGTATGTTGATTGATGTAAAGCAAGTACTCGTATATACATTATAACTCAATTAAAGGTAAGAAGTGCTACTTTTTTTTTTTTTTTTTTTTTTACTTTTGATGCTGCAGCATTGATTTGATGTCACTCTGTAAATGGGAAAGAAAATTGTGGACTACCCCAAGTTGTCAAGTAGAAATTTCAAGTCAAGAGGGTGTTTTGGCTCTTACTGGAGATTGGGAATTACAAGTTGCAACCTCGAGTCAAATGCAGTATATCTGCTAAGCTCAGGGCTGGATTGGATTCTGCCTTCACTTATAAGTCACTGTGCATAAAGCATCTGCAAAAATAGCGTAAATGGTAAACATTCCTTTTACCCCTCTACTGCTAACCAATTTCGAAACAAGTCATCTCATCTGTGAAACATGGTGGAGACAAAGTCATGGCTTGGAGAAACAGATATATTGGCAGTAAAATTGGCTCACTTTATCGATCATGACTATCTTTACAAAAAAAAAAAAACAGATGTGGGGAAATAAAAAGCCACAACAATGACCCATAGGTTCTGAATAGTACTTTATCCAAGTATAAAAGTTTATTGTTGTCAAAAAATAACATTTAAGAGTGATTCACAGCAGATTTCTCTGCATTCACTGTGTATCCTTACAGATCTGGCTGCAATCCCGGACTTCCAGGCAGGTGCTATGGAGAACTGGGGTTTGACCACGTACAGGGAGACGGCTCTTTTGTTTGACCCCCACAAGTCCTCAGCCTCCGACAAGCTGGGCATCACCATGACCATCGCACACGAGCTCGCTCATCAGGTCCCACGCTTTCTATGATTCTCAGGCTTGTAAACTGCATATATTATGTATGACATTTTGTGAAAACCAGTCTGATGTGTCTGTGGCTACAGACACATACAGTTAGTAATCAGATATCGCCTGTCAAAATGTCTGTGATGCTCCTGCACCATCACATCATCAAAACAGAGAAGAGCATGTATACATACTTTACAGATATCAGCACAAAGTTTCACAAAGCACAGCGTAGTTCATTGAAGCTGGAATTAAATCCTGAAAATTGCTAATTTCTCCCTTTTTCCTTTTGGGGCAAGCAGAATTTAAAATGTTAGAACTTTGCTTGTGGCTGATATAAAGGCAAAAGAGAAACATATTACAAGAAAGTTGGTAGTTTTCAGAAAAACATATAGTAGAAAATGTTAAAATTTGACCATGTGAAGGCATTTTCCAGACCACCACACCAATAACAAATTTGTGATTTTTATCCAGAACCGGGAATATTCTGAGTAGCATATTTTCCATCTAGCGATCCTCGAGCTGTGTTTTTGGTTCTCCTTCACAGTGGTTCGGTAACCTGGTGACGATGCAGTGGTGGAATGATCTCTGGCTGA
>JAKKZJ010000024.1:1371436-1393761 GCA_033441845.1 Pangasius mekongensis | reverse complement strand
TTAGTCTGTTTACTAAACAGGGTCTGGTTAGCAGAAAGAACGGAGGATATTTTAGGGAATAGCCTTCAGATACTATCCAAACATCCTTCAAGCAAGCTGATTATTTTCAACAGCAGCACAACAACTAAATATGTAACACCCGTTCCTGTTTTTAAGGTATCATGTCATGTGCTGCTTTGAAGCACTGTGGATTTTTTTCTTTGTTTTCATCAGCTCTTTCTCTCTCTCTCTCTCTCTCTCTCTCTCTCTCTCTCTCTCTCTTTTTCTGGATGGTAAATAATATGAAGGAACACTAAGCTCTAGTAGAACCAGTTCCTCCAGTTACTATCTGCAGATACCAGGACACAAAAAGAGGACGAAACTGCCACGGCTTTCACTAACATAAAAACCCTCTCAGGCCAAGTGCCTCTGTCTAACGTAAATATGAGAAGAATTTAAAAGAAGAAGGAAGTCAGAGGACCACCTTCTCTCAGTGCAATGAGTTTACTGTTTAACAAGGTTACGTCATTTTAACTTTACTTTCTTCAGACAATAGCTGCTTTCACAGATTCTAAGTTAAGATACAGTAAGCAAGTCATTAGTTTTCTTGGACACACCCAGAAGCGTACCCATGATGCCTTTTCTTTAACCTGATTCGGTACAGCTATTAAGTGCGAAAGATCAAATGTGCAGCAAACCTATTGCCTTCCACTCACCCATTTTTCGACGCCATGAGAAAAGCCGTCGTTCGGAGAACGGGGTTCTTCCCAGAGCACACGGTGTCTCCCATAGCGGTTAATCTGGGAACGAGTTCTAATGGCAAACACCATCAAAATGATGAGCCCTATGCCCACCAGGAATCCCAAAACAATAGCAACAGCCTGGAAGAAGCAAGAAAGAAGACACAAAGTGTCTTTAATCATGACTTATAGTATGCGTGTGTGTGTGTGTGTGTGTCCCGAAAGTCAACTGCTCACCTCCTGAGGTTCCACCACACAATAGCGGTACATGTACTGGTTGATAAAGAGGCCTGATGTCTGTGGTTGGTTCTGGTACTGGGCACACAGCTGCCAGATCATGTTGTACATCATGGATCCACTGCCCTGTGCCATGGGGTTGACAGCCACCAGGTAAACCACGCTGGCGATGAGCATGAGCAAGGCCAGGATCGCACAGATGATGATAGTCGCCAGGTAGAACCTGGACGACTTGGTTGTGTTCTGCCTTGAAACCACAAGGATAAAGATGACGAGCACGGCGAAGAAAGTGATGGCAGAGATGGCGATGATGAAGCCCTTGCCCGTCGTAGGGTCCATGTAGTAGCCGCCGTAGCCCCCACCGTAGCCCCCTCCGTAGCCATACGACCCGCTTCCGATGCCGCCTCCATACATGTTCGACCCGTAGTTGTACCCTGTTCCGTACGAGCCTCCCATGCCCATACCGAAGTTCCCGAGTCCCATGCCATCCATATCGTAGTCCCACGCCAACGTGGACGCCACGCACGCAAACACCGCCACGCACATGATGATGATAATGATGCTCAGGATCTTCATCACGCCGGGTGGAGACGTCCAGCGGTAGAAGTGGAGCAGTTGTTCGTCGGGGTAGTGTGAGAACGTGTGGTGTGACATTCGGTGAGGACTAAAGAATTAGAAAACGAATCACTTTAATGAATCAAGTCTCCTACCTATATGATTCCTGAATCACAAATCTATTTACATATCCAACTTACGTCCGCTTACTGCTGCTGCTGTGTTTATGTGAAGGCATGATGGTGTCTTCTGGTGGATGTTTGTAACTCTGTTACAAAAAAAAAAAAAAAAAAAAAAAAAAAAAAAAGAATTTTTTTTTTTCAGGCAACAAACAAAACAACACCCGAGTTTACCTCTAACACTATTTGAACCTGAAGTCCAGAAGCTAGACTGATCATTTTAATCACATGACCATCTTAATTGTAAGGCTACAATTAAGACCGGAAGTGATCTATTTATCAAGGACATTGCCCTTGACAGACCTTTACGTTCACAACCGCAGAGTTTTGCATAGATGTTGATGGTGAATTTAGTCTTGCGACATGGTGTAGAGAATGCGGATGCTGCTTTAATGGTGTTTAAGGGGAATAAGATCCCGAAAGAAACGACTAATTCATGTGCTCAGGTGCTCAGAAATAGACTTTTGTGAAGAGAAGATGAGAAAAATCAGGAGATAAAGAGCAATCGCGTGCCTTAATATAGGCATAGTAGAAGTAAAGACGCACGAGACGCATCTATTTATTCATCACGCGCCACATGTACAATTTACATTTACATTTCTTCTTATCTACAATTTAGTGATGTGTAATCACTTTAGATTAATCAGAAATTCAAGCCAGAGCAACACATCGCGATTACTCACCTGTTCACCTGCGCTCCAGACGCTGTGTGTGTGTGTGTGTGCTTGCTGTGAGACAGGTGAGCAGTGTGCAACAGGTACACAGCTCTGGCCACACCCTTTAAATCAGCCGCATCTCTCCACAAAGCCCCGAGGGTACGAAAGTACTACTGCGCATGCGCATTTCATCTGGTTCGTGACCCCTCCCCAACACCCAGTCTCCCAGTTTTGTTTTGTTTTTTTTTACACATGATTACACTTAACTTAATTTTTGTAAACTTCCAAACAACACACATATGATGCGTATTTTTCCATACATTTCAAGCTATTTTCTCGTGTATTGGTCTAATCTGTAAACATGTCAGAATTAACACTGAAATTATACTTTTTTTTTTTCTTTTCTGAAAGTGTAGCACAATCTAGTGTGAATAATTACTAATCTAAGACCTTTTTATGCAGAGGATCCTGAGCTCGAGTTACTGTCTGTGCGGGTTTCCTCTGGGTTCTCTGGTTTCCTCCCACAGTCAAAAAAAACATGCCCTTATGTTGATTGCTATGCCGAATTGCCCCTAGATGTTTTCTATCTTGTGAATGTGTTGTGATAATGCTTTTAGTTTCCATTTGTAAGGTAATTTGGGCTTAATGATAGAAGACACAAGCCCTTTTTTCTGGCCTGTCCGATGTTTTTTCAGGTATTTGATGTTCCAAGTGGTAGATATTGTCAGATAGGCCTCTTGCTTATGGTGTAACTAACGCAGTAGCTAATGCACTTCCTCTTACTTTCATGACCATTTGCCACACACCCATGCCCACACCCACTCACACACCCACTCACATTTCCCCTGTACTCTTCCTTGTGGTACACCTTTTGTACACTTAGTGTGTATCATATACCTTTAAAGCTCTAATAGGTAATGAATAAATTCTGTATAAATTATGTCGTCCCTGTAGTTCTGTGTCGTCTTATGTAGCACCTCGGTCCTGGAGAAACGTCGTTTCGTTTCACTGTGTACTTGTATATGGCTGAAATGACAATAAACTCCACCTGAAACTTGAAACTAAACGGTTTCATTTGTGATCAATACTGAGAGTACAAACTCACAATCTTTCTAAAACAGCTAAATTAGGTCTCAGGAGCACTGTATGCTGGAAGCCACTCTCTCTCCTTGAAACTGGCTGCAGGTAGTAAGGTGAAACTGGCGTCTACAAACCCGTCAGACCAGTCAACACTCACATCTCGAATTCCTTCATCACGACTACGGCATTCCCGATACATCACCACACAGCATGCACTGAAAGCATGAGTGTGCTGCCGAAAATAATGAACGCATGTCGTTTTAAAGGAAATTATGAGACAAAGTGATAAGGGAAAACGATATTAAAATATTTTTCTGACTTCTGTTGCTTTTCTAGATTATTTTTCTAGATTATTTGTCATTCTTAATGTCTCTGCTCTATCATTACACACCGTTCGACACAAAATCCCAAATTAAATATGTACATATGTAACCAACTCCAGCCTTTTAAAATTTATTTATTTATTTATTTTAATCTCGGAAATCAGCTGTATCATGCAATAATCCCACAAATATTGTCAGAATATTGCTATATTTTATCTTATTCTGATCAGCAAAGTGAAATATTTTAGACCTGAATATCAACAGATGATTTTTTTTTTATTTCCGCATATAATGTTTTTATCTCTTTTTACTGATATCTTTGACACATTCCCTCCCTACACGGGACGAATCCATTTAGTTTCAAATAATTTTGAAAATTTATGACATGAAATAGTCGGGATTTTTAAAAAATAATTTATGCATGGAAGAGATGCTGAAGAAATGGAGTAAGTGTGTATGCTCAAATCCATTTAACACCTCATGCGTGAAACTTCCTTTCCCACGAGTCATCCATTCCAGCTTATGAAAAAAAATGTTCAACTTTGTTTCCTGAACATAGTCACCCCTATTAACATGCTTTTCTTCTTCCCATGATCCTCAGGAAATGTGCATGATGCAGGAATAATAATAATAATAATAATAAAACATAAGACTTAGGTACGATAACAAAGTAACACACATTTAAAAAAAAGACAACACATCAACGCAAGTTCTCTTTTTACTCTCCTGATATAAAAGTGTACAATTTTTTTTTTTTTTTTTGCGATAAACCTCTAAATCACCTCAGTGCGAACATTATGGTAAAAAAAAAAAAAATTTTAATCACAGATGGTGAAAAAAAAAATCCTGTGCATTTTGGCTCATCTCAAGTAATCTACATACAATCTATTTCGTAAAGCAATAACATCCAGCAGCGCATCCACAGATATCCTGTAGAAACATTGGCTATGACTTTAAAATTGAGTTTAAAACATCTTCACACATCTTAGATCTTCTGTTAAACACAAACAATTACAAGAGTTCACATTTTAATAACCGGCATCTAACAAAAAACAAAAAAAAAACCGCAATCTCACACAAATTTCCTAAATATTCTAACAAGCCACAGTGACATTGATGAATTGTATATAAATGAAGATGAGAGAAAAGTTGACACTAAGCCACGCCCATCACCCTAACCGTACACTTCTGAGGAAAACATTTTGAGGAATTTTTTTTTTTTTCTTAAAGTGTCCGGTTAGGGTTTTTTTTTTCCACTGGCAGGTGGGGAATCACATGAAATGATATAAAGACATGGAAAAAAATTTCAAATGTGAAAATAACGTACAAATATATCACGTCTTTTTACGTGTGGAAGTTGAAAAATCCTTCCTGTAAGTGGAGCGAGTTGAAGTTTTAATGCAGCTCGTGCGAACGAGCAGGAACGCTGTTCCTGTGGACACGCGCAAATATCCTTTTCCACTCCAGGAATCTGCCTACGAAGTCGGAACGAGGACAGTCTTTTTTGGCACATGTCTAGTCACGTATAATAAAAATGATTTATACTTGAACCTTTTTTTTTCCTTCAAACAATAAACGTTTTCATCCATCTCTTCATAAAGCAATACGGCGTTACAGATAACTTCATAAACAGCGCTAGTGTTTATTTTACAGAGAAGTGAAGCATCAGGTATCAGACTTAAACCTCGTATCACACACGTTAACGCTGTCAGCACTTCGGGTTAGTGATGAGGTCAGACAGCAGAGTGATGATGTCACGCGTTTTAACTGTAGCCGTCGTTCCAGTCCATCACTTTGTCGTATTCTTGGATCTTCTGCTTGATGTGTGAGAGTTTGCTCTTCAGGTACTCGCATCGCTCCTTCTTCTCTAGGAAAGTGGGGTCCTGTAAGTGCGCGCACACACACACACACACACACACACACACACACACACACACACACACACACAGAGACACAGACACAGACACACAGACACACAGAAACACAGAAACACATGTAAAAGAAGTAATACATATCTAGAGAAATCATTACAAAAAATATTTTGTGGGGAAAAGTAGTCAAATTTCGGGGTTTCTATGCACCGTGTGAGTTCCTGATACTTGATGCCGCTTTTCCAAAACAGACGGAATGGAAAAATTGAATCCTGACTGTAATCCGACCCAAATTCAAGTGGTAAAAATCAGGCAGGGTTCAGAGTGTAAAGCATAACAAAACCCAGCAGCTAAAGTAAGGAGATCTCCATAGCCTAAAGCTTATTTTACTCCTAAATAATTCAAAGTATTACGTTACCTAGAACAGTCACACCTGCATCTGCACACACCCCACTCTCAATATTCTCTCGAACAGTAACAGTTAAAATTAGGAAGGCTGAAGCCTCGCTTACGTTCTTTTTCCTCTGGTAGTCCTGCATGATTTGGGCGATCCGCTCTTGTTCCTGTAG
Organism: Pangasius mekongensis; assembly: GCA_033441845.1. Lineage (NCBI taxonomy): Eukaryota > Metazoa > Chordata > Actinopteri > Siluriformes > Pangasiidae > Pangasius > Pangasius mekongensis. The sequence goes on along the minus strand of JAKKZJ010000024.1, from coordinate 1,387,572 downwards.
GATTTAAAGAAAGGTCAGGAAATTAAGCACACGCAGACATTAAACGCGACCTGACTAGCGCTCAAGCTAAAAAAAAAATCTCTCACGCAGGTCAAGGAAGTGCTTGCTGTTTACGAAAAACAGTGGCCCATATTTATAAGAGCCCTCGACGACCTGAGATCAGTTTGTTTGCCTTTGAGGTCATGAATGAACGTGACAATGTTCACGGCCTGTGGCTGATCTCAGATCAGGTCAGGGGTCTCTTTCTCTGCCTTGATAACCACAAACCAGGCAGAGAGCTTCTACAGGAAAATAAAGTTACTCTGACCACGCTGAAGTTGATTATGTTTCTATAACTGCAACCTGCCAATGATTACAATTTTTCTATTTATTAAAGGAAAACACAGCTTGTCATGTTGCAGAAAAAAAAAAAAGCATAAACTCCTTTGTCCTGAAGATGTCGGAAAACATACAGCTTTACCTCTGAAACTGATACTGGAGACTCCTTCCATAAATGTTGAATAAACGTCGCTGTACAAAAAACTATTAACAGTTACACCATTTTTAAAAAAAATCTGTTTATATGCAGCGTCCACTGTACAAGTCCCTGTTACTATAGAAACCAGCGCATTGATACAAACCTGTGATTTGCAGCTGTACTACTTGCAGAGCTGCTGTTAAAGAAAATTAATCAACGCCTTCCGACCAATCAGAATCCAGAATTCAACAGAATCCAACATTAGGTGGACTTTTTGAAATTTGGTTGAGATTAATAATCTAATCATAGCATGACCATAACAGGAATAGGGCATCCTAGACTTGAGCCTAAACTAATAACCATCAATTTTAAACCGTGTTTCGATCCATGATGCCACTAATCAATCCAAGCACTAATCAGAGTCTTAGGATCTAAGTTTTTTTTTTCTTCTTCTTCCGGTTAATTCAAAGACATTACCATTTGACTGGACGTCTGAGACGGCAGGCTCTTAATCAGATTGTCCATCTCCTCAAACTTCTTGGCCAGCACCTGAACCTCAGCGTGGAGCTCCTTATACTCGGCGTATTGATCGTTAAACACGGCCCTGTACTGGTCCTTCTCCTCATCGGTGCGGATGGTGGGGTACTTCCTGCAGGAAAAGTCACATCAACATGCATGGTGAAACGATCTCCAATTCTACACACTCGCATGGAGGAGATCTGAGACAAGATCATAAAACTGCAACATGTAATAATTAGGGATGAATCGATAGCGATACTGGCACGAGGTATCAGGTTCAACACATATTCATGAGGACTTGTAAAAGGGGCTCCAATACCAACGTCTAATGACGCTATACGACATAAGCCTAGTTGCGCTAATGAACAGATGGCATAAGATAGCAGCAACTGTGAAATGTAATCTGTGAAAATATCAAGAGGGGGAACTACAGCAGCTTTCTACAATACACGCAACCTGAGAAAACATCTGAAACATAAAACTCAGGACAAAGAGTTAATCCCTAGCAGCACACAGCAGCAAACACTGGCTAGGCGTGAATAAATGTCTACAGACAACGCTAGGTGAGTGAAAATAACAGCCCTTACCCAGGACGTTGTTCTTCATGATCAACTGCTCTTGACAAAAATGTACCTTACTTAGAGCTGTACAGAAGCACTTTTCTGAAGTGGAACAAAACCCGCTCTTCTCCACTGCAAGCTAAGTAGTATAGCTAGCTAAAGCACTTCATTTCATTTCAGCTCGCTAACATTCTAAAGACTGAGGCTAGTAGCCTCTGTGCATGAATACACACTTTTTAAACTGGCCACTATTTAAACCATGGAAACATAAACAGAGCTATATGTTCCGTGATGTCACGCTATTTCGCTATCAGTATCGGTATCAACAAGTCCAAACAATGCATCCTTCGTATTAAGTACTGTCATTTCTTTCAGAGGGAATCTTCATCTATCCATCCATCCATCATCAATACTTTCATCCATCCATCAATCCATCCTCAATACATCCACTCATACATCCACCGATAACCAATACATCCGTCCATCATCAAAACATCCATCTATTTACCCACCCATAACCAATACATTCATCGATATATTCATCATTAATACAGCCATCCATATATCTATCCATTCATCTTTCTAAAATTACTTTGTCCATATGGTATTTAGGTTCTACGAATGAACTCACGCCACATAATCTGCAATGACCACCGGTTTAGGGATGTGTCCCGCCGGTATGTGACCCCTCAGGTACTCCGGCTCCATCATAGCCGGTGGAACAGTTGCAAGATCGTCCACGCTGTCAGAGGAAGCGATTTTTTGAGGTTTATAAACCGGTCCTGACACACTGGATCCAGGTCCAATCTGGGGATAAGGTTGATTAGTGCCATTAAGACCAGCTGTTTTAATTATAAATGTGAATCCAAACAACTTCTAGGTCATGAAAGTATTTACCATGGTCAGCGGTGACGATGCGACAGTCTTCATCTAAACAGAAGGAGATAAAAAAAAATCATGAAATATCAGATGACTTCCTAAATTCATCCATCACCTGAATAATGCTTGAGATACCCTGGGTTCTATACCTTGGGTTCTATTTGGGATACACCAATATTCAATTAAAATATTAGAATTATACCGAAGGTGCTCCCCACATGGCTTACCTCTTGTGCCAGGGCCTCTCGACGTAGTCTTGCCTTTTCGTGCCTCCACAGTTTGAGACACACTCCAGCCCCCACCAGGTACAGCAGCATGGTGAGGAAAAGGAAGATGATGGCGGCCGTCTGTCCAGCTTCAGTGCGACAAAAGGCAGCACTGGGGCCGCTGTTGAAAAACGGGGAGTAGCAGAGGCCACCGCGTACCGTATCATTCACATATACTATAGCTGCTGACAAATAAAACACCCCCAACACTACGTTTATTATACACTCCGTCACTGGCCACCAGCTAGAGTCCAGCAAGATGGTGCGGTAGTACATGGTCATCCCCAGCACGAGCAGGATAACTGTGACAATCCAGGCCAATCCGGCCACCACCAGGATGAAAGGTGTCTTGGGCCCCCTGTAGTTGTATCCGTAGTTGCCGTACATCCCCCCCATGGCTCCTCCATAACTGCCTCCAAAGCCGGTCTGCTGACTGTAGCCAAACATGTTATACCACTCATTATCCTTGTGCACGTAGGCACAGACGCACGCAAAGACAGCAGCACCCAAGAGGAGTTCGGCGCAGCCAAGGATGCGCAACAAGCCCGCCCATGACTTCATATAGGCGTAGCGCATGTGGTACTCCTCCACTTTCTCGCTGTACGTCATGGCCGTGCGAGCTGATTGGCCCGATATTGATTCGATTGGCTCACCAAGCAGTGCTGCCTGCTCCTTACGTGAGGTGTAGCTGCCTCCGGAGCCTCCGTACGGGTCATTGAAGGAGCTGGGGGCGTTGGGTGAAGGTGGCCGGGAATGCGGAGGCGAGCATGGCACCCCCTCGGTAGTGCTGTTCACGATTTCAGATGGAGGTGGCGGAAATGACTGGGTTTTGCTGCTCCGGAAGCTGCCTCCACGGAAGAAGTTCTTCACAGAGTCAGGGATGAAACGGCGCACCGGTTTGATGTCCATGGCTTCGTCCGGTTGTTCCTCGGCATCGTTCGGGTAGAAGTCTGGACCCACTGGCGGGTCGAATGGAAGAGGAGGAGGTGGTAAGGGATCGGCGCTGATGGCCGGAACCACACCGCCAAGGGAGTATGGGAAGTCCTGTTCCCGAGGTAGGGACCCAAATGGCACTTGGTCATAGTGCGGGACGTCTCGGATATGATCAAAACGCGTCGCTGACCTGTACGCTGATGACATGAGTTCTGTTTTTTCAGTCTTGGATCCCTGAAGGAAGAAAAAGGACAAAGTACAGATTTAAGAGTGCAGACAGAACCTCAAGTCAGGGATTCTACAGAGGCGGCTTCTGTAGTACAGAAGTGTCTTTCTGCTTAGGTACTGTCAGTTAAAAAGTAAATAATAGCTTACGTAACGAGGCACAGACCAGGATGAAATTATTTGTGTGTCTTGTAGCGAATGTGAAACTACCGGGAAAGCAGCAGTGTGACAAAATCCGTCAGAGAAAAGATTACAGACGATTATATTTATCCCTGGATATCAACCATCTCCTCACTGCTTACATTTAAACCGAGAACGCTGTGTTTATTAACAACAACAACAAAAACCAAGCACTTACCTTTACGGCTAAACACACCTGCTTGCTACTACCTGCTCGTCAGGTGAACGGTCGCGTCACGTGACCCGTCCTTCCGAAACTGATGATGTCATTGGCTCCGTTCAAAACCGCAAAATTACCACAGGCTACAGACGCCGCCATTTCGCGGATGAGCAACAAACAGTTTAGGATTTGGGACACGTCATGTCGCTGGTCTGACTCTACGTCCATAACTTCACTAAACAACCTACTGAACCTATTTATTAAAACTATAAACTAGTCATTAGGGAAGTAAGTGATTTGGGACGCGGCCACTTCTGTCACACTGGATTATTCCAGATGCACTATTATGATCAAGCTAATAAAAGTGTACTTTGTATCCAAGGAATCCTTTAACTGTAAAAATCAAACACGATTGAAATGTGTACAGTAATATTGTGTGTATTTATTAGAGACATTCAGCTTTGGCATTATTTATATGCAAAGGTTTTTAATTGAGGTTTTGATTAAACCTAGTTTTTAATCCACTCAGTTAAAACATCGTGGACCCTCTGGCTGTGTCACAAACCTTCAGCAAAACTCAGACACTATCGAATAGATCAATCTAGTTTAATTCTCACGTCAAAACTGCACATCATTTTCCAGAAACATTCGACTTGGAACACAGTTTGAAATGAACCCGTGTGTTGATCCTGTGAGGGTTGAGAGATGGTTGGGAAGAAGGGGCTTGTGGACGTCAGGACTACGTCTCTGGAAGCGTAATGCTCCTGGTCGAGCCACACTTAGATAACGGATCTAAACCCGGATTAGGGATACAGGGAGCCATCCCTGGAGTCAGGGCCCACAAGTGCACATCTGGTGACCAGACCACCTGTGTATCCCCAGGCAAACCCAGCCAAAATGCAACCTGGAACCATTCTGTTGGTTCAACCAGGAAGGCAGCAGGCAAGCGATGGAGAGACGGACAAGACTCTTGGAACGGAAACTGGCTTAGAAAGCCCTTGCGTTCACCTGGAGGTGTGTGTAATCAGGCAGGTGTTCAAGTAAAACATGGAGGTAATGTAACAGAGCGAATTCATTCAGCGAGTCTGTAAAAATAAAGTGTGGCTATAGCAGATGCATGAACAATTTAATTTGTCCTTTATCATGTCCAATAGTGAAAATGAACCCATCACATATAGTTTCATGTCATTTTTTTTTTAGTATGGTTCCATTTTAATGAAATAATTTTAAATGGGTTCTTTATCACAAGGGTTAAAGAATGCGTTCACAAAAGCAGCTATAAAACGTAACTAACTAATTCATGAAAAGTATGAATGTCACACCATTTCACCATTTTCAAAATGCAAAGAAAGAACCATAGCTGAGTGCAAAAGTTTGTACACCCAGAAATTGGTACCAAGACATTTTGTGTTAGTTTTCCCAAAACTTCATTTAACAAAAATGGTCTAATAAAAAAAAACAAAGCAAGATATGAATAAAAAAAAGAAAGAAAAAAAAAAAACCTAAAGGATGTCTGTATTTGAATGTCATATAAACAATCTCTAACCCTAAAAGCACACTCTTTTATATCCTCAGAACGGCATTCGGATCCTTCTAATTCTAACATTGCAGGATACACACTTCATAATTTCTTCCTGGAACTGATTTATTTTGTAGATTTTGTAGATATATGTGTAAACTAGTGGTACTGTATTTCTGGTTATGTTGATCCCACACTCTAGAACCCTATTAGGTTCTTCCGCATGTCTTTCAAGGAGGGAAGCCTTGAAGTTTCTATGGAGAACTGTACAGCAGTGTTTTTCTAAGACTAGAACCCTTATCTATATTTTGGAAAGGCCATTTTTCTCCTTAACAGTGAACTGTGTCTCACGACAGAATGCTTCGTTTCAATTCGTCTCAGCACATCTCAGTGTTTTTCCTCCTCTTGCATTACATCTTTAGTCGCTTTGGGTGAATCGGAGCTCTGAGAAACTTTCGGAATAACTGTGTATTAGTGCGTGAAGGTGTGCGTGTGTCCCATCAGTGTGTATGTGTGTATATATAGGTGTGCGATGATGAGTGTTTATGTGTCAGTTATTGTCCTTCATCCACTGCTGGATCCACTGTGATATCTGCTCCAGGTTCCTCTCCAGGTCATCGGGGTCGTTGCTGGGCAGCTGGTGCACGATCTCCTCTTTGTACGCCTCCATGGCCTCCTCGTAGATGGTCTGGAAGATCTCACACTGAACGTTGTCCTGAAGCTTCTTGCCTGTGTAGCCCCTACAGGACAGAGAGACAGCAGAATAACAACACTTTATTTATGTATATCACTAGGAAAAAATCTGAAATATTAAAAAAAAGGTATGCAAAATGATCCAAATTCTGCTAAAGCTGCATTCCTAACTGCATTGAGACACTCCCTTCCTTAAGGACAGCTTAGACCACGGTGCTATTGTATTCTCAATTCTGATTGGTCAGAAGGTGTTGATTCATTTTCTATAACAGCAGCTCTGACTGTAGTGCAGGTTTATATTATAATACGTTATCGTTTCTATAGTAACAGCTCATTCACATGGACTTGTACAGCAGACGCTCCACGTAAACAGATCAAACACCCGTGTAATTGTTGAGATGAAGACTTTTCTGTAAGGAGATGTTTATTTAACATTTATGGAAGGAGTCTCCAGTGTTGGTGCTTGGCAACAGTCAGAGGTAGAGCTATAACTACGTTTTCTGCCATGAGAAAGCCTTCACTGATGCTCAGATCCTCTAAAGCACTGTTCTGTGTTTCTGACCTGCTCTCGAGTCGGTTATAGAGGTTGGTGTTATCCGTGCGGAGGACAAACACGATGTGAAACCAGCGCTCTGGGAAGAAGTCACAGCCGTGGTAGTCAACAATCATGCCTCCTTCCATCATCTTGTCCTCCAGTTCATCCACAACCTGGTGGAAAAAAGGCCAGAGTTAAAGGATGCAAAAGTAACCCGAAGCTCTGTGTTTCACTAATAATGACTGCTTCGTACTTCTTCTCCACTGGACGTGCGTGTGTGTGTGTGTGTGTCTGTGCGTGTGCGTGCGTGTGCGAGCTCACCCTGTCTTCATCCAGAATGGGGCACTGGTACTCATCATCGAAGCCATCAAACAGCTGACCTGAGATCATAAAACACAAAATAATCATCACCATGCATGTTCTTCTTCCTCTTCACCTCAGTCGTTTATATTCGGCTATTCGCGTCAGGCTGCACCTCACCTTCCTTTGCCAGATCTCCAATGTTGATGTACGTCAGTCCGGTCCTCTGAGCCAGTTCCTTCCCAAGTGTCGTCTTCCCTACGCCCGGGGTTCCTGAATACATGCGTTAATTTCCAGCAAATATGTCAATTCTAGGTCTGTAGGGATATAAAGCTCTAAATCTAGCATAACTGTGACACTGTAATTCTGTGTATGAGGCATGTGACCTAATTTATGTAAGAAATAAAGCACTCTGTGTTGTGCAGTTTAGGAAAATAATCAACAGGGTGGTGTGATGAAGCGGAGTCACTCTACCATGCAGAAGCTGAATTCTTTCCTATAAAAAGCACCTGTGATGCCACACCCTGATGTGTTTTATTCCACTTATACTACAGCAAACTGCCAACGATTGCTATTTATTGATTTATTTATTAAAGAACAACATCTTAAATCTTATTAACTGGCCATTTTCAGACTCTAATGAAGGCTTTATTAAAGATTCACTAGGAGAGTTAATTATTTATCCTACTCAGTAAAACTCATAGACAGTGCTAGAGTCAAATATAAGAAGTGAATGCTGTGTCACAAGTGTCTAACTAAAGTGAACAGAGTCTAGGCCTGTTCCAATTGTATTGATTTCCAATCAAATAAAATAAAAAGTGAATTTCTTTATTCACGTAAAACTATTCTATCCTTAGATTTCCTACTTTTAGATGATTAAAAAAGGCAGTTGAGTCTGTGACTAACAGTGAAGCAAGTCTACATGATGTAATGCAGCTCTATGATCTATACAGAACATTAAATTTATAAATATGTATACAGAAATGAAAGCACAGGTAGTTGATCTGCCACCTCACCTGTGAGAAGGATGTTTGGTCTCTTCATGATCCTCATCGCAGGATTCTACTTTACCAAAGGATTTTAAGGTTCTGTTAAATTCCACACTAAACAGAGCTTTAACAAAGTTCTAACAAAGTGCAATCATGAGAACTGGTGTATCAATAATATATTTCAAGTGTTTAAGATGTCAGATCATACCCCGCTCCTGGATCAAAACAGAAACGTGCGCCTCAACGTGCTAGAGCAGTTGGCTCGGTGACGTCATCAGTCCGCGACCGTACTAGAGCAAGAAGTGTTACTTTTTATTTTCTTTGTTATGTGTAATTATTTATTTTCTTTGTTATTATTACATATTGGCGAACAACAGCATGCAGATAAAATATAAATTATGGAAGACTGTCTGATTTAAAAGCTGAACGCTATATTTAAAAACAGAACGTTTTTTCCGCTAGCCAATCGTCGCTCAGGAGGCTGGGCTATGTTAGCCAATCGCAGCGCAGGAGGCGGGACTTGCAGTGAAAAAAGTACCTGCGGAGAGGCGGACCGTTGGAACTTTAAAGGGATACAGAGCTCATAGCTATATTTCAGCTAATGTCCTACACGAGCTTAAAAGCGTTAGGGCTTTTATTTAGCGTTAGAAATGACTGAGGTAAGTTCGTGTTTAGCGTGAATGTAGCGTTTGTCAGATAACACGTTGACATTGCATTAGCTAGCTTTGCTAACCAGCATGCTAATTTAGTCAAGCTAACGGTTAACAGCAGAGTTTACGCAGTTGGCCGGCTAACGTCAAAAATGTCCTCTAACCCTGAAAAAACGCCACAAAATCAATTGCAGAACACGTTATAAGTTAAAATACCTGTTCAAAATACTTATATTTGTACACATGTAGCTAGCGTTTGTTAACTTACCTAGTAATTAAAGCGAAAACTGTGGCTGTATCCCAAATTCCTCTTTACTCCCTATATAGGTGCACTACAGAGTGAACACAACACTGACTTGTACACTCTCTCTAGTCCACTAGATGTTTATCAGGGCGCTATTTAGTATTCAGCCCATTGACATTCAGTGTGATGTTTACACAGGATCCCTATACAGACTTGTCTTAGAAATCCAGAAAGTTTGTTATGAGGAAATTAAATATTTTAACATTTTTACACTTTTAAAACTTTTTTGCAGTGTCAGACTGATTAATCCGGCTGTGTGAATGGGAAGAGCTGATAATGTCAAAACTTTCTCTAGGAGGAAAGACGTCCTCTGGTAAAGTGAGTTGTGCTGCTGAATTTCTTCTCATTAATCCATCATCATACCCATGTCATGTTTTTAAAATGGCCCTGAAATCAAAGTTGGTGTTTCGGAGATTGTCCGTTAGTGTTATACATATAAAAAGTAGTTTTGCAGATGGTTTCATTTTAATTTTATGGTCCGTCACTTTTGGGAAAACGGAAAAACTTTTTTGATGACGCATCCTGTACTAGTGTTCTGTTCATCCAATGAAATGCTGTCTAGAAAGTGTATGTCCCGCCCCCGGGGGCGTGTCTCGCTCTAAAGGAGCAACTCGTTAGCAGTAAACGTCGTTCGTTGGTGATTTTATTTTTATTTTTTGGCTACCTTCACTCTATTTCGTTTTCCTATCATCGCTTGATGGAGAATTTTATCAAGCAGCATGATGACCCTGTGGTTCTCCTTCACGATCCGCATCGCTGACTCTCAGCCTCGGCTCAAACGTACGGCAGAACTCCAGAAACTCCTGACGTCTCGCGTTTAGCTAGTTCACTTAGCTGCTGTCGAGTTTGTTTAGATTGGGCGGGGGGTGTGGTTATGCCGTACCTTGAATGCTATTGGCTGTTGGGTAAATCACTCAAGTCCGTTAATGTGGCAAATATCACTGACTTCCTTTTTAAAAAAAGAACAAATAACATTTCATGACAACTTGATCAGACCTCCTGATTTGATGTTGTTTCCTTGTCTTTACTTCAGTTAAGCAGCTGGGTACAACCATCCTTTGGTGATTTTTTCGGCGGCTCCGGGTTGAACACCCATCCCTCGACAAAGGGACTTTCCGGAGAAAGCAAGTCCAAAGCACGGTCCTCGAGTGCGGATGTCGGCGGAAAGAAGCCGAAGAAGAGAAAGGGAGAGCCTCAGACTTCTAAACCCGAGCCTGGTGTCTTCTCGGGCAGACGAGGATCAGAGGAGAACCAGGATGAACCCTGGGTGGATGTTCATGCGCCTCAGACACAAGTGAGGAGACCGTACGAGCACAAACACACATCACATACACATACAGTATACTCGCGTCCCTGAGGCTTCTCTCTCTCTGACTCAGGCCGAGCTGGCAGTCCACAAGAAGAAAGTTGAGGAAGTCGAGAGTTGGCTGAGGGTTCACTTGGACTTAAAGAGCACTAACAAGGTGAGCATCGTTTCTTATCCTTTATACATCTCGAATGCTTAGTGTCTGAAAATAGAACACCAGCGATAACTCTGTGGATCTCCTCAGGGCGGCGCTGTTCTGTTACTGACCGGCCCGTCCGGCTGCGGAAAAACGGCCACCGCTCGCGTCCTGGCTAAAGATGCGTGCTGTCACATCCAGGAGTGGACGAACCCGACCACCGCCGAGTACAGGACGGACGACTCCTTCAGGGAGAGCTTCGATCCAGGTGTGGCAAAGTCACTCGGAGCATCTCAGCTTTCACGTGCTTTCACGATTATCACGCGTTCTTTGTTCCGTTTCAGCCTCCAGGTTTAACAGTTTCCACAGCAGCTCACAGACGGCAGCTTTCCAGGAGTTTCTGCTCCGAGCGAACAAATACAGCCGGCTGCAGATGAGCGGCGACGACGGGGCTCAGGAAAGGAAGATCATCCTCGTAGAGGTGCGATGGTACAATACACAACATGCTAACGTGCAAGGAAACATCTAACAAACATAATAACAGTTGAGTGCGAAAGTTTGCATCCCCGTAAGACCAACTATAATGAATATAATATAATAAAGTAATAAAAACGCTGAAATGGTTTTGTTTAGAATTTTATTCCTCTTTTATTATCTTTTGGATCCTGCCAGAGAATCAGGACTTAAATTTTTTTTTAGCTTTTATCAAACTATTTTCCTGTTGTCTTTTTTTGTTAAATAGTAAAATAGAGGTACTTTACTCGCATTCGTGAATATGACTGTAACGATGAGTGACGTGACTGAGGTCAGTTCGGTTTGAACACAATTAACACTTCTCTCGTCAATTCGTGTCCCTGTAGGATTTTCCAAATCAGTTCTACAGACAGCCGGGATGTTTGCATGACATCCTCAGGTGAGACACAATGAGGTAATTTTATTACAGGATTGCAATCTAAGAAGGAACCAGGAAACGAGGCCGTGTGTGTTTCCTGCAGGCGTTTCGTGCGGACTGGGAGGCGCCCGCTGGTCTTTATCGTGTCTGACAGCCTGAGCGGAGACACCAGTTCCAGACTCCTCTTTCCTAAAGACATACAGGAGGAGCTGAGCATCCACAACATCAGGTTTGTATTTCAGTATGTTAATCTCTGTGGGTGGAGCTGAGCGAAGAACAAAGACAAACATCAGCCTGTTGTCTGTCTGTCTGTCTGTCTGTCTGTCTATCTATCTATCGATCGCCCTTACACACACATTGTACATTTAAACAGGTCGTCTCTGTGTCCTCACTACTTTTCCCTCATGTTTATTTCTCTTTAACCCTTCTGCTCTGTCCTCCAGTTTTAACCCCGTAGCCCCTACCAGCATGATGAAGGTGCTGAGTAGGATTGCGACTGTCGAAGCGAGCAAGGTAACAGTTGATAAACACTTTGTTGACTCATTTCAACACCTTCTGGCCCACTTTCATGTCTGCTTTTACTCACGAGGTTTCGTTTTCAGAGTGCTGGGAGGATCTCCGTGCCTGATAAAGCGGCGCTGGAGCAGCTGTGCTCCGGAAGTTCAGGAGACATTCGGAGCGCCATCAACAGCCTGCAGTTCTCCTCTTTCACTGGTGGGTTCTCGTGCAGGTTCTAACACAAGTCTGAGAAGTTTGTTTTTTGTTTAGATAACGCTGTAGGGTGTGATGTCGGTAGAATTCATCTAGAGTTTTGATTTTCATTTATAAGCCTCTGTGACCTGAGAATCTTCTTTGTTCGAACTTTCATCTCCAGACTTCTGTCTGGAAAAAAGCCTCTGGGCTTCTAAGAAGGGAAAATCTGCAGCAAAACCCTCAGCGAGACCCAAAGGCAGGGGTCGGTCCTCTAAATCCACCGAGGTGCTGGAGGACAGCCCTGCTATTGGAGGAAAAGACGCATCCCTCTTCCTCTTCAGAGCGCTCGGAAAGATCCTCTACTGCAAGCGTCAGTCTGGATTACAGTTTAAACCCTGTTTCATTTGTATCGAGTCATAAAGTACGTTAGAGTGACGCCGGTTATAATTTCAGGAGAAAGCTATGAAGCTGGTGACGTTCCTAAGCTACCAGCACATCTTTCAGAGCATCAGAGGGATAAACTGCTGGTTGACCCAGAGGTATAAACACACACACACACACACACACACACACAAGTGATATTAACACAAGTCTGCTCTCACAAATGGAGATGATGGAGTGTGATTCTGATAAGAATTGTTTAGGCTACTGTATAAACAGTGTATAAATAATAAATCTCATTCTTTCATCAGCTTGTTATTGAGCGCTCTCACATGTCAGGCGAGTTCTTTAACCTCTACCTGCACCAGAACTACGTGGACTTTTTCTCAGACGTGGAAGACGTGGCGCGGGCCAGCGAGTACCTCTCAGACGCCGACTTCCTGACAGCTGAATGGACTGTGAGTTCATATCAGAAAATTCATCAGTGACACGCGGTTAGTAGCTAAATGTAAAGAATTTCAAAGTGGGCCATATCTGGAGCTAACGCTGCGCTGCAGCTGGATGCTGTCCTTAACACCTGTTTCAGTACTGTTCTTATCACGCACTTGTCCATGTTCACGCTCCTTTGGCTAAATCTCCACCATCCGATGAGTCGCTACATTAGTCTGACTGTTTAAAATGGCACTATCCATTAGACAAAACCTTTTGTGGACACAGATGTCAGAAATATCTATTAGGCTGCTTGATTCTGCTACCTGTACAGTCCAGGTCCACCATGCTGGAGTATGGATCTTCAGTAGCCACTAGAGGGCTCATCCACTCTAACACCGCCCGCGCTCAGGCCGCTCACCAGTCGTCAGTCGGCTTTAAGCCACTTCACAAGCCCCACTGGCTGCATATTAACAAGACGGTAATGAGAAAATACACCAGGCTTGTTGTGTTCAGTAATGAATGCCATACATCTCTTTATTCTGACTGTGTCGGTTTGCCTTCTGGTTAAAGTACCGAGAGAATTATCTGACGGCTCAGTCGCTCTTCATCAGCTTCTGTCTGACACCTGTAAGCCTCGTGACGGAGCTAGTGCCTTACCTGGCCAAGCTCAGCAACCCTATGAGGAATCAAGGTAATACACACACACACATTGTAATAATCACACTTGGTACACCAAATGTTTATAACATGCTAGTCAACATTGCCTATTATCATAAAACACTAAATCGTGTGTGTGTGTGTGTGTGTGTGTTTGATTTCCCTTTCAGCTCAGATAACCTTCATCCAAGATGTCGGCCATCTGTCTCTCAGGAGATTGCCTGGCAGGTAAGTGAGCAGAATGACTGCGAATACTTCTCTATAAGCAGCGTGTAGTTTAAGTACGCGTTCAGAAAATACTGAAGCTGTGATCACTGGAATGAGGATCGCTTTCAGGATCCTCAGATGGGCGTATTAATAATTGGTTTATTAATACTGTGTTACAGTAGTCGTAACCATAATCTATTGTTCATTTTAGAGTAGATGGAGATCGGGACAGGGTGGGGATGGAGGCAGAGACTGCAAAGATGAGGTGGAAATAGTAATGGAGATGGGGCTAGCCAGGATGGGATGGAGATGGAGTTTACAGTGATGGGGTTGGGTCAGAAATGGGGCCTGTGGGGATGAGTTGGAGATGAGGATGAGGTCTTCAGGCATGGGAGATAAAGAATTGATCGGGCGTAGAAAGATGGAGTGGAAAAGGGGGTTGCGCTTGGGGGAATGGTTTGGAGAGAGGGATGGAGTTGAGACTTGCATAGATGACATGGAGATTGCAATAAGGGTTGGTTTGATGGTGTCTGCGAGGATAGGGCTGATGGGGTGAGGCCAGCGTAGATGGAGTGGAGATGGAAACAGGGATGGGGCCTGCAGGGCTATTGTTAGGTATTCTGGAGATTAGCACAGAATTCCATGCAGCTCTCTGGAATTTAACAGACTAATCCATGTCATTCTTTCAGATTAAAACTTGAAGCACTTTGTGATAAAGACCCTGGCCTGCTGGACCTGGACAGTGATCATGAAGAGACAGGACCCCAGAGCACTGAGCCTGGCACTCAGACCACTCTGCCAGGAGATACCACTGCTGTGCCCACCCTCCCAAACAGCCAGGAGCCAGGGGGAGACCTCCCCGCCAGCCAGCCCCAGCCAACCACTGCCGAGGCCTTACTGGACGAGGAGGACCTTCTAATCGAGGAGTATGACAGTGACTGACAGATCACACGCTCCTGTTTCCCATATATCCCATGCCATTGTTGCCTTGAGGAGACCCGGTTCTTACGTTAATGTTTCTGCATCACTGTGTTTTTGCGTATGGTTTTATAATGTGAATAATGAGCAAGTTTAATATTTATTTGTTTCAGCACAAACAGTAGACAGTCTTTGTGTCGTGTGTATGTACATGTTGGTGTTACGGCGTTCTTATCGGACTCGGTCATAGGGACCTACAGAACGTGAGTGTAAAAGGCAAAAAAAAAAAAAGGCATTTGGACATTTCTGTAATGCGCTCTTTGGTGTCCAGAATTATATAATTCTGCCATGTTGATCCTTTAATACGTGCCACACTTGAGTAGGCAATAAAATCTATGTTTTGCAACTTTTGTGTCTGTCTTTGGGGTGTAAACTGAAGCGCTTCACAAAATTCTGAGGAATGAAATGGGGGTGATTGGATTGGATTGGATTTTTTTTTTTTTTTAACTTTGGTGCATTTACAAATCCAAGTAATTCCAATACACATGAATGTATGAAACGACCAGGTCCAATCTGACAGGAATTTCATCAGACCATGCCATGTATGCAGGGTCCAAATACTGGTGTGCTGCTGTATGAACACTGGATTTATCACTGAAAGTATAAAACTCATTCATAATTCACACAACAACATGAACAGGGGATGTCAGCTTGCTGATTTTGTTACATTTTGCCCTTGTCCAAGATAATTTTCTACCACAAATAGATTCCTGTTGCATAGTGATAGGAATTATGGCTCTTTTCAGTGAGTCACATCATTTGACTCCGCTCATCAATAAGAGTCGACTCTTCTGACTCCCAAACAACTCTTTACCATTTATTTCTAACTAGGACAACAAAGTCTGTGCTATTTTTGACCTCTGATTACAGCTGGTTTTACAGTGTGTGAGTTCAGCAGTCTTTTAAGATACGTCATGCTGTATGAGAATGCGGGATAATGTTCTCCACATCAGATTATAGGACGAAGATCCTCTAACGATAGACCTGTGTTTAAAGAACATTACTACGGCCTGTTTACGTCATCAATCAGCTTGAACAGGAAATACGATTTTTTTTCTGTCCATAAGATCTTTTTCTGTCCATTCGTATGTTTCAGCTACACTTTTGTCATCACCAGTACAGTGTTTTGTAGCTGTCCTGTGAGTTTTACGTTATCTTCTGCCGTCTTCTTACTGGCGGCTTTTAGATGAACTTCACAGCTTTTCTACGATGTGCGATTTTTATCTGCGACAGAAACCAGATTACATTAACAGATGGAAAAACAACCTGGTTCATATACAGTATA
>JAKKZJ010000024.1:1350288-1363859 GCA_033441845.1 Pangasius mekongensis | reverse complement strand
TAAATGACTAGTACTGTTTACAAGGCATTGTAGATGATTTAGATATGGTTTGTTTTGCACATTTGTTTATCTTTATTTCAAATCTGCTCAAGTTGAAATGATTTTTTTTTGTGTGAATAGCCTGCTGACAGGGGGTGGAAAAATACTGAGAAATTATACTTGAAACTATAAATCTTACTAAATTAAAAGTATCCAACCAAAAATTTACTTCTAAATGTAAGCATGTATTAACAAGTAAAATGTAAATGTTTTTAAGAAATGATTGGATGGTTTTAAAACTAAAATGTAAATCAAATACAAATAAATGTATCTGTTCTGATGTATAGTGTACAGTCAATTACTAAATGAGAGATGAAGAGATCTTTTGAGATTTTATATGAGTACTTTGAAGGGCTAAATAATGTAAAAAGTAAATATATGTTGGAATATAGATAGGTAAGAGTATTCAGTTTAATGAAAAATACTCAGGGAAAGTATAAATAACCCAATAATAATCATTCTTAAGTATAAAAACAATGTACAATTACTCAAGTATGATTCCACTCCTGTCTGCTGAACCATGAAGCACAGAATTGAAATCTGCCTTTTTAATCATTTTATGTACTTTGAAACACAACATAATTTTTTAAAGCTTTTTTTAAAATATATATACTTTTTTTTAAGTTTGAAAGAGAACGCCAGTGATGGGAATCATTCAAAAGAAATAAAGAAAGAAACCAAAGCGTTCGCAATTACTGTGCTTAATTTCCCAATGTGCAATAAACCGGAAGTGTGCGCGCTTAATTCTGTCCGTGTGGAAATTCGGATCAAATGTTTTGCTCGTGTTTAGTCCTGTGTTTTGCTAAAGCCTATGGGATTAAAGAAACTCGGTTTGCGGCGTTATTGTGTCTTAGCCCTGGTCATAGTGGCAGCTGTGACATGGATCAGCTGTTTTATGAAGTCTGAAGCGCCATCCAGTGATACGAGTTAGTTTATTTATCTAACTAAAGCTTGTTTTCCGGAATCTCAGAAACTGCTTGGTTGTGAAATTTACTTTTGCACTACAAAGCGTCTGTATTTAATTGTTGATGTAATGAGGACAGAGTCAGTACACATAGCCTCTTTACTCACCAGGGGTTGTTTTTTGTTAGACCGGTGCTGAGTGCACTGGTTTTTCTTGTCGCATACTGAGTTTTGTTGTAAACAAACCAACAGCAACTCTTTTTCAGCAGCTGCGGGATCGATGCCTGACCAAACTCTGGACTACTTCCTCAAGAAGGGCACTTTGAAGGACCACAATGCTGCAGATATCCAGTGGTATCATGCAGCCAACAGCAGGGACAAGATCACTGAAGCACTCCAAGGTCAGAGAGTAAATCATACACATCAAAACAACATCTTATTTATTAAAATGTTCCCACTCAGGGCTGTGCCATTATAGTTTTATTATTATTATTATTATTATTATTATTATTATTATTATTAAATACACGCCTTATCCGACCATCAATATTCTTTCAGGGGAAAGTAGCTAATGCATCCTCAGAAAGTCACATGGCGTCATTGTCCTCATTCGCATATCAAAAGGTGTTAGATGCAGAAGGGCTAATTTCTGAATAGATCTGAATATCAGAGTACATAATAGTAGGTTAGAACCTATTTCTTGTAGAAAGAAATAGAATTTCTTCGATCTTGGGTCACAGCACCACAAACTATTTACATATTCTCAAAACTGTTAAACCAACTACGTTTTCAGAAAATATTATAATTTCAAATGCAGGACAGTCACTAGTGTGGCTAAGTAGCATCTAGATTTGTTGCACAAAGGGGTCTAAAACATCACCAAATCTAGTTACAAAGACTGCTCACTAGAAGTCACCAGATAAGGTCATAGACTAATTTGCATATCAAAACGTGTTAGATGAAGTAGGAAAGACTTTCTGAAGACACTTACCAATCACCATTGTTCCCAATGCCCAATCACTGACAACAATGGTGATTGGTGATTGGTTGCTGGGAACATCACCATGTGCAAACAAAACTAGTCAGGCTTCACACACTGCTGATGAGTCTCGTGAACCTATAATGTTCTCACTCAGGGCTGTGGCTTTATATTATATTCTTTTTGAATAGATGACTAATCCAGTCATCAATATCACTGAATAGATCCCATTCTTGATTTAAAAAAAAAAAAAGGCATAATTTGCTCATAAATTACAGATCCTTCAGAACTTCATGTGTTTATTCCTAACTAGCTTTGATTTGGGAACATGGGGAGTGTAAATCAGTGGGATTAGAACAAACCAGCTGCTGCAGAACAACTGAAGGAAGGTGGAATATTGTGCAGGACATTGTTGGATTAGGACCTAAATTGTGCTCTTTCTTATCATTTGTATGTTAGACAGTACACAGATGATTGAAGCCGATGTACTTCTCCGGGGTCGTGACCCAAAGGAACCCATAATGGCACATCCACCAGATAATGACAGTGACATCACACTGCAAGACTGGCTGAAAATGGTGGCGAACTCAGACAAAGGCATCAAACTGGACTTTAAAAGGTTGGAGAACATTGTTGTAAATACGGTTGGGTGAAACATTTTGTGTCACCTGTAGGTATTTTAATGTAAAAAGGAAATTGTATCTTTATTTGAGACTAGTGATGGGAATTAGGGCTCCTTTAAATGAGTCAGAGAATTTGGCTCAGCTCACCAATGAGTCGACTCTTGGCTCCCAAACAGCTCATTGCCATTTATTTCTAACCCAGACAACAAAGTTTGTGAGTTTTTTGACCTCTAACTACAGCTGGTTTTACTCTGTGTGATTTCAGCAGTCTTTTAAGATTCCCATATGTCATGCTGTATGAGAATGTGGGATAATGTTCTCCACATCAGAGTACAGTACGTAGATCCTCTAACGATAGACCTGTGTTTAAAGAACATTACTACGTTCTGTATGTCATCAATCAGCATGAACAGGAATTAAGATTTTTTCTGTCCATTCGTTTGTTTCAGTTAAAATTTGCCATCACCAATACAGTATTGGTAGCTGTCCTGTATCGTCGTCCTCCTATTGGCGGCTTTTAGACGAACACTGTAGCTTTTCTTTGACATTGTGCAATTTTTTGGTGTGCGACAGAAAAGTACACCAGATTACATTAACAGATGGAAAAACAACCTAGTTCATAGATGTGATCATGCAAGATTTATTTTTACCAGCACTTTTAAAAACAAAATGATCACTGTGTTTATTATTTCTCCTATTTATTATATGAAACTTTTCTTCACTGTGTAAATGAGTAAATTCTGGTGTGGTTCCTGCGATAGCGCCTCCTACTTTACATTCAAGTATGAATGCTTCACCCTGTGCGAGCGTACATGCACAAAGAAGTATAGATCGCTCTTGATTCAACACAGCAGGGCTCAGACCCTTCAGAGCTTGATTATCCATCCCAGTTTCTTTGTTCTCTGTAGCCTAGAAGCAGTGGTGGAGTCGATGGCACTTCTGGACAAGGTTCGAGATCAGCTGAAGGGGCCTGTGTGGATCAATGCAGACATCCTGCCAGGGCCTGGAGGCACAGCCACACCTTTAGATGCCCAGGCCTTTTTACAAGCAGTGGCTATGAAAGCAGAGGGAGACGTGCTTTCTTTGGGCTGGACCACTGGATGGTCTCTGAATACAGATAACCCAGGTAAAACATACCTTTTTTTTCCTGGGTGGCAGTTCTTCTTGCATAGACATCAATATGCATCGACTTGGTGCATATCATATATAAAATCTACAGTTATGATGTAAACATATTGTGTTTGAAGGTCTATTGGATGAAATCTTCTTTTCAATATTAGTTGAAAAGTGACCCATTTAACTTAGTGTGGTGTTCCCATATCCCATGTCCTGTTTTCTGATTAATACCATAATTAGAGGAGGAATCTTGAGGAGGCCAAAGGAGATCTTGATTGACTTGATTGAGTTCATTTTTAATACCAATTGATGTTGCACTTGACCATTTTTCTCTTTTTTATATCCTTTATGGGGTCTAAGGTTACAGTTGGGAGATGGTTCAGCAGATGGAGGCGCTGTGCAAGAACCTGACACAGCCTGTGACATTCCCAGTGCGAGCAGCTCTTTTGCCCCAGTCCTTCGTTCAATTCCAGTGGCTCCTGCAGCAGTCGGACAGGTGAGACTTTTCATTTCAACATGTCAATCTCTGCAGCACATCGGTATTCGGCATACCAAAGCCAATTAAGGCTGTTCTGCACCCTATTTGCTTCTTAAGTGCTTGTTAGCACTGAACTATTGATTGCCTGCTTGATTGGATTCGTGTTGTGTAACAAAAACAGTTCATCAGAATGCCACTGCCACACGATTGGTGTAATTTGGTGCCTGCCCCCCAGGTATACTTGTTTGTCACCAGAATTGAAGCACTCAACTGAGCTGAAAGGTGCATTGGAAGAGTGGGGAGGGGGATCTCATAGAGACGGAGGCTTGTTCTTATCTCCCTTTTCTAGGTCTAGTGCACTTCAGAGGGCTGGTTTGTCTCCTCGAGTTGTGCTCTAACAGTGACCGCGCAACCTAATGCTGTCCTTCACTGCAACAGCAAATGAAATATTTGTCAGCTCAATACTTCATTAGCAAGTTGACACACTAATGCATTTATCATATTCTTGTTAGAGGGATTTTCTTGTTAGCAAGTTTGGCACCTCTGAATGTCTGTAGATAAATTTTGCCAACTTTTGAACGGTAAGGAAAATGAGGACTCATTTCTTCTCAACACTTTTACACGTCTTGTAGAAACCTGACTCGGAAACACCAATGGATGACCCCTAAGATGAATGTGGCCTAAAAATAATAAGAGAAGTAAAACATCTGGGCTTTAATCTTTTGGCAAATTTTCATGAAACATTCTGGGCGCTCAGAATTTGATTAAATTGGTTCCCAAATCAAGAACACCTTGACTGTTGGGTCATTGTGTGGTTGTTTTAGTCTGCAATTGACTAAGAAGGCAAACGCACTATGGTTTGAAATTAAATAAAAGATGCGGTTGCCTTAGTTACAGTTCTTATCCATATCCAGTATTCTAACAATGATGTTTCGATGCCTCTGATCCCAGTATGCACTCCACTGGTTTTGAGGCACTAATTTATGCTTCATCTTGCTAAAACATTTTCCACTTGTTGTCCATCTCTCTCTTTCAGATACACTCTGACCATATGGACAGGCCAAAGTGATGTGCTGAATGTGGAGGATCTGTTATCCTACAGGCAAAACTTCAGCAAGTCCAGAATCTACTATGATCTCTTAGAGAATCAGATTTCAAAGTTTAAAAGCTTACCTGGGTACACCATATCACAAGAACAGAGCTAGGAGTTACCCTCCATTAAATTGGGTACAGGAAGTGAGGAATGTGTATTGGAGCCAGAATCATGTCTCTCTGCTATGATGATGTGTTTACAAAAAGTGGCTATAGTGTACACACTATTATATAGACCATGTATTGTCATCGGATTAATGCAAGTCACAGGGTGTTGGTTTTTAACCAACCGCCATACAATGGTGCACCATACAATGATCTACAAGACATACTTTAGCTGTAAAGTGTAGTAAAATGTATATACTGAGTTACTGTTTATAAGCTGTTTTTATTTTCAGTGTCAGAGAATTTCTTTATTTTTTGGCTGCTCTTTTTCTCCTTTATGATGTTTAACGGTGAACACAGAACAGATATTTTGTCCACTGTCTGATTAATCAGAATAAATATTCACACACTATTTCGTTCATGTGAGCATTGACTTGATATCTGATACAACACCGTGCAAAGGTGCATCAGTGCACTTTATTGTCCAAAAATCTCCCCAAAGTTGGCCAGGCGCTTAATCTGCTCCGTTTGCATGGAGTGTCTTCTCAGAAGAGTCTTTTTGGTCTTCTGGTCTCGGGGAAGGCTAGGGGCACAGGGAACAAAAGGCCTTTGACCAGGAGCAACAGGTATGGTTACAGTTCCAGCTGCCGTGGTAGGACCAGGTTTGGTTCCCCGATCAACGCAAGTGCTGGTGATGTTAACTTTGATATCCGGAATGGGTGCATGTGGGTTTAGTGGTGGCAGGTAGCCTGGCCGAGTCTGTGCGATATGATCCAGCAGAAGAGCCCCAGATCCTCTGCGCTCCATCATTGCCGGGTTTCTCCTTTGGACTATGCTTTCCAAAGACTCCCTTGAGCCAGAGAGGGTTGAAGATCGGCTGTAAACTAGCTTGCGCTTTTCTGTTCCCCCTCCTCCCACTGTGCTGGCTTTGCCAAGCTCGTCTGACTGCTGACTCCGAAACTGAGGTAGTTGGGAGTCTGAGCTGTAGTGGTCCATCCCAATGTTGCGGCGGCGCACAACATCCTGGAGGCTGGACACAGCCAGGTTGGGCAGGCAGTCTGTGTCTCTATCCATAGGAGTGCCTGAAGCTTCTTTAAGGAGGTTCTGGTGTGAGGCTGAATGTGGCAGTGAAACACCATCATAGGACATTTTCCTGCTTAGCCACTTCACCTCTTTCTTTTGTTCTTTCTCTGCTTCTGTTGCTTTGTCCAAGGCTCTGAGCAGACCAGTGGCATCCATGCTTTGATGACGTGCAACTGGTGGTGCTCTTTGAGACAAATGACGATGGCTGTTAAAGCCAAAAGAGAGCTCTTCTTCTGGGGTGATATCTAGGAGCTCCTCTGTGAAAGATGAGGCCTTGCTTTGCTGAAGTAACAGGGATGGTGGGATCTTTAGCCATGGCTCCGAGTGTAGCCTTTGAAGGTGAAGAAGCTTGGCTACACCGGCTGCTCGCATTGGACTTGGGTCCCGTGTAGGTGACCCTGCCCTTGAATTAGCAGTGGTTACAGGGGTAGAACCCAGTGTTTGGTTTTCTGCCAGGTTTAAAAGGGCATTTTGTGACTGACTTGAATGTGAGGAGACATGAGAAGGAGAGAGTTTAATTTCAGAGGGTGACATGCAGACGTTAGTAACACAATGCAACCGATCCTCCAAATCTGGTGGTGGAGGGACATTCAGATACTGTTTGGTCATTTGTCTGCCAGAGGGGAGTTTATCTGTGGTAATAATGATAACCTCCTTGCCTTTGGCCTTACAGGCATCTAGTAACACTCGCAGCGCTTCCTTGTCGCCAGCGTTAACAGCATACACTAGTGCAGAGGAACCAGAGTGGTCCTCTAAACTCAGGTCAGCTCCACTGGACAGCAGCTGAGACAAGACCTCCTCCCCAGCTCGCTCCACACAGGCATGCATTAGAGCAGTCTTACCAGATTTGTCCTGGATATTTGGGTCGGCACCATTCTCCAGCAGATACCTGTGGAAACGTCAGAATTACAATTTGATTAAGGGAAGTCCTAAATGCCAAAGAATTAATTTTCAATATCTAGTCCTTGAGTAAGCTACCCGACTCATTGGACAGTTATTAAACCCTGCTGTAAATTACATTTAACCTGGTATTAAGCTGACAACTGAATGCTGGGACAACTGGGATATCACCAAAGCATGCTGTAGGTAGGACAGTAGTTATGTAGCTTCCCTGCTGTTAAGTCTCAGTTATTACAAACATGCTATTTATTTGGCCTTTCAGTATAGGCCTTCAATCAGCAATGATGCAACCCTAATATATGTCTACATTAGTATGGCCCCAATAATACTGAAATCTGGGTCTGATGGTGGTCAGTTCGGTGGTCTTTGCAAATGACGAATCACGTCGTACAGTCAGAGACTTGAGCAGTGTATACCTGACTATCTTGTGTTTGGGCACACTCTGAGCGTCAGTATGATGAGTCTTGCAGGCAATCATCAGTGGTGTCTGTCCACGCTCATTGCTCTCATTAATATAAGCCCCACCTTCCAGGAGCAGACGTGTCAGCCGCAAACGGCAAAGATATACAGCCTTTAGAAGGGAGTTGCCGTCGGTCCACACCTCTGTGGAATCCTCCATGACCTCTTGCTGTTTCAGACAGGCAGATGGCTCTATCATTTAAGGACTCATGGACAAGTTGGAGGGTGCCTGAGCTTTGGAGAGCTGCCAGTGAAAGACAGTTCAGATAGTCAGGCATGTACTAATATATCGGATGTATGATAGTATGTCCATGACTATTATGCTATTAAACCATGCAAAATAGATTACAGTTTTCATTGTTAGATATGTCATTTTTCTGTATTGCCATTTTCCTTAAATCAGCATGCTGGCTGTTTCTCAATAATGAGTACTAATGTACTGAGTACTAATGACAAACATGTTTCAATAACTGTGGTGCGACATAGTAAACTATTAGTAAACTTTAGTATACTAAAATAGTATGTCATAATAAAGACGCAAGCTCTCTCGGCTATCTAACCCCTTTACAAGTCTGTAAATTACGCCGCTGACCCAAGGTTACCATTTTTTTTTCTCCTCAATGTGTGAATTGAAATCAGGATGTGAAAAAGTTCTGCCTTGAAAAACACAGAAGGAATGAAAAATTGGTGGGCAGAATGCAAGTAAGGCCCTGATCTATCCTGCATCATTTTAGATTGTGCCAGGCATGATCAGACTGCATTTCCTAAGAGCAAAAGGGGGGAAGAAACCATGCTGAGTTGTTCAAAAGATTAAACTACTCCTTTGGCTCACTGATGGAGTCTATTGTGTTTATGACCTTGTCCTCAAATCTAAAACTGCTAAATCTAAAACTCCAAAGTCTGTCACATTTTAGTTGCATAAAATGAGAAGCGCATTTTTGCTGAAGAGACAGACTGTATATGCTTTTGAAAGTAAGCTCAACAGGATTCTCAGCACAGTATGTACAGACAGATGAGAAGTTTTGAGACATTCTTTTTAAAAAGAGGCACAGATATTAAACTGCTTTGAGGCAAATAGCTAGACATTTAGCACAAGTTTGATATATAGGAGCATGAGATATTTAATTAGTTTATAAAATCCACAGTTAACACATCAGTGATTTCAGCTGGGCAAAATTTCAGCTGTATTTGAAAGACTATATGATGGTTTACTCAGTGTTTTCATTTGTGTGAATAGCATTTATACATCTATCTAAATCTTGTACATATAATCACAGATTATTTGGTACCTTTTATGGAAACTAATTACACCATGACCAAATTTATCAGCATGGTGTATATGAAATAAAAATATGCAGGCAGGAAATGGCATGTGCAACCCTCTCGATTGGAGTACACACACTCTACTGGTAGGACACCTAAGCTCTGGCTCCTAATGCTGTGCACCCCTGGGATGGCATTTATAGCCCCGGCGTGCTTTGTGCGCTCTTCTCTGGGCCTTCAATCGGTCTCCCGAACAGAGAGAATCCTTAATGACTCCTCTCTCTCTGTCTGCCAGGCGCTGAAGAGCGCGGAACAAACAAGCATCACTGGGCAGAGCAGGGCTTGAGATTGAAACACAAGTGGAACACCAAACAGGCCACTTGACGCACATGTGCAGAGTGGTGATTCATGCTAGATATCGCAATAGGCTACACAGCGCATTTGTAATTCTTTTGTGCCGATTAGTCAGAGCTTTATAGATGACAACGTGCAAAGGTCAGATCTATGTATATAAAGCTACTTCAGTGGTTTTAAATTTGACCAGAACTGGATTGGATTTGTCATATTCCATTTCGAATGAAACTATGACACAGTATATTTTTACTTTCTCTATTTGTATCTGCAAATACATTCATATTTTGCAATAATACACTAGTTTAACAGCAGCTAAACTTAATCATTACTAATTACCTAAATAGTGCAAGTTTTCCTGCACGTAGGAGAAATAAACTGTGTATATATATAAAAGGTCCATACTCCTCGCTGAGCTTACCTCTCGTTTCCTGCAGATCTTCTCAGTTCTCAAACAGGTTTGGTTGAAGGGGGGGTCTCTCACTATAGCGAAAAGGCCGAGTGTTATCCAATACAGCGGATGAAAAAGAGCTGATGAGTCAACAAGTGGTGGATAAATGAGCCCGAGAGTGTATGAATGTGTGCGCGAGAGAAAGGGAGCGTGAACGAGGGAGCAAGAGAGAGAACAGGTGTGTGAGCTCTCAGGTCTGTACGCAGGCGGTACCTTACAGTAGAGCGTGTGCACGAGAGAGAGACGGGAACAACGCAGTGACGGTGGCTTTCGCATATCGAGCGTCAACGCAGGATCGGGTTATTATTCTGACGTGAATGAAGTGGCTGAGCTTGGAGTTATTCCGCCCCCTCAACCGACACAGTTCCACTGTCACTGCATCCCTGACCTAAAGGCCACAGCAGTGTGCTGGCATCACCATGACGCTGTTTTTTTCTTTCTTTCCTCCCATGATGTGGTGATGCTAGCACGGTGGCATTGACTGTGCTGACGACTAAAAGCAATTGATGTACTTTGTCCAGAACAGACGATAGCAAACAATTAAAGAGGGAGTGAAAAAAAGGGAGAAAAATATCAATAGTATTGTTTGCGTCACTATTAAGAATTTCACATTGACAAAAATCTTCTCTTTACTGAGAATCCAGTTTCTTATCATTCTGCTATCTCAGGTCATCTCCACAGTGAACACAAAAAAAAAAACGACAGCACAGAAAGTTTCCCTCCAATTATAGTTGATTAATGTTAATATACTTGTTTCACATTAGTTAAAGTCTAAAGTACATTGATTTTATTTCACATTAATGAAGGGGACAGGGCTTCCAGGCTTGTTTTTAACATGTCTGTTTTGTTCATTTCAAAACTCAAAGAATGTAAAACATTACGAGGCATGAAAAATTTTGTAAGGACCAAAGAATTAAAAATAAAAGGGAGACCAAATCCCTTAAGTAAAAAACAAATAAACAAACAAACAAAAACTGTCATAAAATTAAACACATTCTGATTAATTTTCATTCTGGTTAACACACTAATCTTGGCTATTTGTCTTAGGAAAATAACCAGGATGTTGTTTTGGTTTGTTTTTGTTTTATTTATTTATTTTTTCATGGACTCCATATGAAAGTATGAATGGAGTTGATGAGCAACATACCAGAAAAAAATCCCCATCTAAATTTCACTATTCTTTATGTCTCTGTGGGTCCGTGTCCCTTTTAGAGCTTTATATTCATAGCCGATAAACAAAACCAGAGAATGCACGCTATATTTAACACCATCTCATACTGGGTATATATGTATGCAACTGATGTTACTGCTGGTAGCAAAAGAAGGAACCTGGCTTGTCTAGTGATTCGGTCTGAAATTAAGTCCAAGTGTCTTTTAAGGAGCGAGGAAGGGGAGACGGAGGGTGGTGGCTTCGGGGGGGTAACTGACCTGCCGATCAGACTAATTTCCAGCTTAGTGTTAGCCTCCTGCTGGGACCTGAAACCAATCAGCCTCAAAGGTTAGAGAGGACTGCAGCCTTTGGTTTTTGTTAAACAGGGCTGTTTCAAGGGCTGGGGCATTAATGCGGGGAGAAAATGTGTGTGTATTCGTGTGTGTGATCCATAAAGATTTTTATTCAACCTAAGCATATGAGAACTTTTGTTAATAATTAGCTCTTGAGACGAAAGACAGAATGCATATTTATGAGAGGAGCGAGGACGGGCCACGTGGGTTGAGCTAAACAACAGCAATTTCTCTCTCTCTCTCTCTCTCTCTCTCTCTCTCTCTCTCTCTCTCTCTCTCACACACACACACACACACACACACACACACAAAATGGAGATGAGCTCTGAGTGCAGGGATACAACAAGGCAAGGATGTAATTCAGAGATGAAGAGGCTTTAACTGGTTCAAACTAGAACATATTAACAGCTGGAACAGCATTTAAATCTTTTGATTTTAGGTTTCAGGGAATTACGAAAATGTGGTTTGGGACTTGATGTTACTTGGCTACAGAAAGTGCGCTT
This sequence comes from Pangasius mekongensis, assembly GCA_033441845.1. Classification (NCBI taxonomy): domain Eukaryota; kingdom Metazoa; phylum Chordata; class Actinopteri; order Siluriformes; family Pangasiidae; genus Pangasius; species Pangasius mekongensis. Next base: position 1,352,011 of record JAKKZJ010000024.1, on the reverse strand, counting down.
ATGAGCATACACAGATCTCAGTAATAAGCAGGTGTGTAAGGTCTTTCAGCACCACTCATCACTGTTCCACACTCTCATACACTTCAAATACGTACTGCAGCCCGTTTTCCTCCTGCAACCCTGCTGGCACTCCGGGGAACCTGCGTGAAAAAACGGCAAGAGAAACAGGAGACACATGAAGCTCTGGGTTCTTATGGGTAGAAGAAAAAGCAATCATGACCAATGAAACGCTTCTTGTATTCTGCTTCACTTCTAAGACACTCTGGATAAAGGTGGCTGCCATGCAGTTCAGGGCTTCCAGATAGTTTACGCAGGATCATACCACCGTGCTTCCGACTGGTCAGAAGGAGAAGGTGTTGATTAATTTTCTCTAACAGCAGCTCTGACAGTAGTGCAGCTGCAAATCACAGCTTAATGTTAATGTTCTGTTTCTATACTAACAGCTCATGCACAGGGACTTGCATGGTGGACGCAGCATGCGCATTATAAACACGTGCGGAAACGTGTCGCTTTGGTGAAGTTTTCTGTGAGATGTTTATTTAGCTTTTATGGAAGGAGTCTCCAGTGTCAGCGCTTTCTAACAGTCAGAGGTGAAGCTGTAACTGACCGTTACACAGGAACGCGAACTTCAATTCAATTCAATTTTATTTGTATAGCGCTTTTAACAATGGACATTGTCACAAAGTAGCTTTACAGAACTAAATGGATTCACAAAAAATATATTGTAAATATTTATCCGTATTCGTTCTTGTTGTGTTAACTTCAATAGAGGGGGGGGGGGGGGGGAGGCAGGTGAGGGAACAACCGTTCATGGCAGTGGTTTAACGGGGTTTTGTGAATAGAGGGCAATCTTGGGGAAAGGGAGTAAGTGATTTAATGAATGACTGTAGACCTGTGTGGTCTGTGTATGTTGTAGTGAGGTTTAAAGCTAAGCTGAGGGACACAGTGGCGTGAAGCAAGGCAATCTCACCTGACAGTGTTCGTCTGAGCTTGTGTGCAGGAGTGTGAGAGACTTTTGAATTCTGTTTGAATTAATTGCTGTGCTGAGAAGCTGAGCGAGGAAGAACCCCAAAGATAAAAATACAGCACACTCGTCACACGTGTCGTTCATTAATAAATAACAAATCACTTTAGCTGTTGGTAAACTGCTGTGGTGTAAGAGGAATAAAACACTCTGGGATGTGCTGTTATAGGAAAATAATCAACTTCAGGGTTGCAAGAATAACTGTTTCATCACACCGTCGTCAGTTATTTTCCCAAAACAGCACAACACCGAGGGCTCCTTACTGAACACACAGCAAATTAAAAGTGCACAGGAGGGGTATGCTCAGCTCCAGAATTATTGGCACCCGTCAATAATCAGAACTGACTGTATGAAATAAACATTACACACAGACTCACCACTGAAATGATTAGCGAAACTACAAACATTGCCTACACACAAAAAAAAAAAAACATGCAAAATTATTGGTGTAAAAAGTTCAAAAGTAAAAAAAAAAATCTCACAAAAACAATTCCCCAAGATCCTAGTGGGGTAAGTGAATTCTTTAGAGAGACTGAAGATCTGCAGCTGGCTGATGCGTTTCAGTTTGAGCTACTTATCTACAAATGTAGCAGTGCAACTAAACTGCTTATACGAACACCTGCACACACACACACAGACACACACACAGACACACACACAGACACACACACAGACACACACACAGACACACACACAGAC
>JAKKZJ010000024.1:1329863-1341066 GCA_033441845.1 Pangasius mekongensis | reverse complement strand
ACAGACACACACACACAGAGACACACACACAGAGACACACAGAGACACACACAGAGACACACACAGAGACACACACACAGACACACACACAGACACACACACAGACACACACACAGACACACACACACACAGGGTGCACATCTGTTCGGTGAGATAATAATAACCATAATGGCATGTCATCCTCCCAGTGTTCCTCTGAGTGCCACTCCAAATGGGCGTCTGAGTGGAAGAACTTGACGTTAATGCCTCGGGCCACTTTCATGTTATGTAAGAGCCTTTTAGGGCTTTTCTAGAGCCTCTGTCGACTGTTTCGGACTAACTTTGGTGTGATGAACACAAACGACACGCGTGTGTGTGCGCGAGCCAACAAATCCATTTGCACCATTGTAATGGAAAATCAGTGTTGTGGAGGACATCAAGCCAGTGTGGCCTGGAAGGTCACGGAGAACCGGAACGAGCTTTAGTTTTTGGAGAGGGAGAAGCACGAATTGAGACCTTTTGCATGAAAACCTGAAAATAATAGATTCCAAAGATGTAACGTTCTCCTCTTTGGTTATCAACACTATTAAACTAGCTATTGGGACGTTTCCTGCTGTCCTGGTGATGTACAGAGTGACAATTTTTTACATATTTTTAATCCTTTGGCTCTGATATGTTGCATCACAGCCAATCAGAAAGATGAAACTTCCTCTGACAGATAAAAAGAAAGAAATGATACTAGAAAAATGGCCAAGTGACTAATGTTTTCACTCACTCAGGAAGGAGCCTGAAATTGTCTAGATCGATGTTAGGAATGAACGTGTCGCAATCAAACTGCTTCAGGATCCTCGTTACAAACAGACGCCGGCGTGCCGAGCTCTCCATCGCCTCCTGCCACAAACGAGACGTTTCACAGACATGAGAAACTCTCAAGAAGTGTTCACAAATATTAACAGGCCCCTTATTCTCCCTCTGAATACCATGTACATAAACTTAGTGTTATTATTGCTGTTGTTCGGTGTAGCGCTGGACAATACGACAGTATAATGTCGATATTGTGATAAGGTGGGTCACAATAAACTACACTGTGAAATAATCATATGTTTCTTTAAACATATCATATCTAAGATGTACCTTTATTGATCCCCTGTACAGGAAATTCAAGAAATCTGGTAGTTTCTTATGATGTACGTTTAACATACAGTGTATTAAGTCCATTATGTGCCTTAGAAATGTCTGAGTACTGTGAGATGATATTTTAGTGATATTCCCCCCCTCTCACTGTGAATATCATTCATAACTAAACAAAGGATGTTGATGTTCCTCAGGAGCAGCAGTGAATACCGGCAGCTCAAAAACATTCTACAAGAAGGATCTCGGAGATAAAGAGAGGCCGAGGGAGGAGAAAGAGAAACGTGAAACGTGAAGGGGGCTTTTGTAAAAAGCGTCCTTGAGCATCACTGTTGCCATGCCAACCAAATGGAGACTGCGAGAAACATGCGGCATGGTGTGTGTGTGTGTGTGTGTGTGTTTTTACAGTTAGAAACTTTATTGCCATACAATGCATTGAAAACCACCGACACTGGAGACAAACTCCGGCGATTTATTTCCCCCCTTAGCTCATCTCAAGTGTCTTTATGAAGTAAAATTAGCTAGAATTACTTTCGGTCTTAAGCGCTGTTCACACACACGACATAAAATATCCTACAGGCCATTAAAAGAGAGCTGTTTAAAGTAGAATTACTTAAGCAGTAATTGAGTAGTGTTCAAAATGACCACAACTAACCGTTTAAAGATGACTCATTACGTACAGAGTGTGGTTTGGGACACAGCCACACTGGAGTGATGTTTATACGAACAATACAGTGACTAGGATGTTATCTGGGACGCCTCCTCAGTGAGCAGATGTTTGTGATACCATTTGTTATATCTTCTGTAATAAATAAGGGGTGTGGTTTGGGACACGTCCACAGTAATCACATATCAGGGAGGTGTTTTTAATGATGTTAATGTGACCTATATAGTGACCAGGGTGTGTTTTTTTTATCTTCACATCTTCGGTCGTGACCAGGATGTGGTTTGGGACACGTCCACAGTGGTATACAGTGTAATAATTCTCTGCTGTAAGTGAATAAGGTGTGTAATTTGAGAAACATCTACAGTGGACTATGCATCTTTTGTGGTAAACAGTGGTTTAAGACACGTCCACAGCGTAATGATATCATGTTTGGAAGATGTACATCTTCTGTAGTGAAAAGAGCGTGCGTTTGGGACACGCCCACAGTGGAATGATGTTTGTAGTGCACTATACAGTGGATTGATGATGGGAGATTCTTTTAACAATGCTCATGTGGCCTATATAGTGACCAGGGTGTGGTTTGGGACACGTCCACAATGGACTTGGTGAGGCGTCGGTGAGGTCTTCTGTAATCTTCTGTAGGGAAGTTGTGTGTGGTTTGGGACAAGGCCACTGATGATATATATGTGAGGAAAGATGAATAGCTGACAGTATCGTGTGTGTGTGTGTGTGTGTGTGAGACCTTGTACAGCGAGCTCCCACCAATGATCCACACTTGATCAGCTTGAGCCTTGAGCTCTGTATTCTCCAGTAAATGGAGCGCTGAGCTAAAGTCAGGTGCTAAGTAGTGTGCTCCCTCCGGAGGCGTCCTACATCAAATAACAAAACACTGTTAACCAAAAGTCATTGATTTCAGATCAGAGGTGAATGATCTCACACAAACGGCAGTTAGCTGCGTTTAGCGCTTAACCGAGTGCATTCGAAACGCTCTTACTTGAGTTCTCGGCTCAGGACTATGTTGATTCTGTTCCTGAGAGGCCGGTTCTGTGCCGGTATCGAGAACCAGGTCTTCCTGCCCATGATGACTACGTTCTTTTTACCTGCCACACCATGTACACGCACGCACACACACACACACACACACACACACACACACTGTTTACAGCCAGTGTGTACAGTAATACAGAACAAATGTACATTTGGTAAACTTAAAGATGTGAAGAAGGCGGCCGAGGTTTTGGTTTACCCTCTACAGCAGAAGTCATGGTCATCTTCTGAAAGTGCTTGAACTCATTACTGCAGACACATAGCAAAAAAACTAAATATTTAAATGCTAAGAGAATTTTTTCAAAAACTATTCGCTCAGAAAAAGAAAATCACGAGTTCAGTTACAACACTTTTGCCATTAAAAAAAGGGGAAAAAATACAACGCCAAGACTTAAAAGAAAGATAATAATCATTTTATCCTGGATGTTACTCCAAAATGGTCAAATACATATAAACACACACACACACACACACACACACTGCAAGCAAAAACATTAAACACGAGCAGGAATCCTGAGGTAATCCAGTCACATTACAGTCTCGCGCCGTTGCTAATCCTGAAGCTATAAACAACTTCATAAAACTTAGTTCTTATAAAACAAAACTAATTCTAAAAAGCAATTTCAAAAAGGACGTAAACTATAAGACAACTTCTGACTTTAAAGTTACAATTAATGTCGAAAATTGAGAGGTCAGAATAAACATTGTATATTATTATTATTATTATTACAGTTTTATATTACACAGAGTACACAACGTTAGCTAAACCTAGCTGAAGAGAACTGAACCGTGAGCTCCTGCACCCATCAGTGACCTGTGGGCCGAATCCCAAACCACGCGCTGCTTCCTACCTAAGCGCACTACGTAGGGAGTGAAACCGCGGCGTTCTGTTGCCTATGTAGTTCACCGTGTTTATAAAACGGAGCCGTTTGGGATACGTCCAGCTTTACCTCAGTCTTATCGGGTGCCAGGGCAGATTTCCGTTTCTCCCGATGCCCATATCCGGACAAACCGCCACGATACAATTCAGCACGCGACTCATGACTAACGGCTTTTGTTTGTTTGTTTGTTTGTTTATTTGCCAAGGCTACCGGTTCAACAGTTAAATTAACACCTCAGAGTGAACTAAGCAGGTCACGCGGACATGATTTCCCGCCAGAGTTTACACCAAACGGAAATGACGTTGTTAGAAACGACCGATAAACTGCAAAAGGTTATAAATTAAGCTCACAGCGCCACCTACAGGTAAACTCATATAATAACAAGCGCTAAACATTATGTTCAGATATATTCAGTTATACTGTTTCTTACTAGTATAAAACATAATCATATTCATATTACAAACATTATCTTTAGGCCAGTTTGACAAATAAAGAGTTAAATGACTGGAAAATTGTTGCTATGGTAAAACGGGGGTCGTGTGTTTACAGTAATTTCATTAAAAAATCCCTTCTGTACTTTCAAACTTTAGAAGTAGGTTAATTTATTTGATATCTGATATTCCCAACAGTTTTATTTCATTTCCACTCAATTTTTTAACTTATTAATCGAATTAATCGAAAAAGGAATCATTCATGAGCTGGTCATTTTCTTTCATAGGCCATTTACTTTAAATTCTCACAAGCGACTTTGAGAGAAACTTCAGCAGTCAGTCGACTCCTTTAATGCAAAGTTTCCATGATGCTAGATTTGTAACTACATTGTGGAGCAAACCATTATTACAGCAGATGAATGTTGCTGAAACATTTTGAATGTTACAGCCGACCTTTATGTGTTGAATAAATTCTATTATATGACAGCAATGCTGAATTCTGGATTCTGATTGGTCAGAAGGTGCTGATTAATTTCCTATAACAGCAGTTCTGACATTATTGCAGCTGCAAATCACAGGTTTATATTATTGCACTCCTTCTAATATGTTACCGTTTCTATAGTCAAAGCTCATGCACAGGAACACAGACGCTCCATATAAACAGATTAAAAACCCACTTATTTAATGTTTATGGAATGAGTCTCCAGTGTCAGTGGTTTGTAACAGTCAGAGGTAAAGCTGTAACTGAATTATCTAGACAGAGAAAGCTGTGGTTTTTGTCTTATTAACTTCAAGAGAGAGAAAATGGGAGAAATAATAGGGGCTGGTGAGGAAATTACATTATATCTGTTATAATGTAAGTGATAATAGGAACTAAATTGTCTTGCGATGTCATTCACATAAATAAAAAATGTATTTGTTCTCATTTGTATTTGATCTCATTCACTATATCGCCAAAAGTATGTGGACACCTGAGTATTAATATTGAATTAGTCCCCCTTTGCTGCAAAAATAACCTCCACTCTTCATGGGAAGGCTTTCCACCAAATTTTGATTTTTCATTATTCAGCTACAAGAGCATTAGTGAGGTCAGGCGCTGATGTTGGGATGTCGAGGAGGTCTGGGGTGCAGTTGCTGCTCCTGTTCATCCCAAAAGTATTCAGTGGGGTTGAGGTCAGGGTTTTGTGCATGACACTCGAGTTCTTCCACTCCAGTTGGTGAAGAACCCTCAATTAATACAAATAGGTTTCATCCATGTGGTCACATCATGAATACAGACTACAGAGATCTTTGTTAGACATTATATCTGTAGTAAAACATGCCTTTCTTCAATGAGGTACACTTAAGTTCTTTACCAGTTCCATTCGTGGCTGAGACTTTATGGGTACAAACACCCAAACGGTCGTCATATTTAATGTCTTTGTCCCACACCTCCATCTTCAGAGTTGCCCCAGTCTTGCAGCTTAAATAAAACCCTGTGTTCCACGTGGGATTGTGCGTGCCGGTAATGACCTCAGTTTTGCCGCCGCTGACCCCACCGCACCACACCTTCACATACGGGGCGGGACGATTGCCTAACGCATCGCCGGGCAGGCCGGCAGCTTGAAGACCCCACAGACGGAGAGCGTTGGTCAGCATCACATGAGATGACAAAACCAGGATGAGAAGGGACATAAGACGAGGAGAGGATGCCATGATGATGTTTTCGCCTATGAAAAATAATAGGACAAAACAAGATCAGTTGGTATCTGCTGCATATTGTGTACCAGTATTAGAAAGCGTTACTCTACTCAGAGTAAAGTGTGCACTATAAAAATAAAAAAACTAAACTTAAAAAAGCTAGATATAGGGCTTCATAGTTTTGTCTGAATGGAAGTATTACCCTGGATGCAAAAACAACTCAACTGCTGTCTGTTTGGCTCAGCCTCATTTAAAGAGGATCAAATCTATACAGCAACCTTGAGCTTATCAACAGGTGATGCTGTCTCACATATTTCTGGCAAAAGTGCAAGTTCATCTGCAGAAACACAAATAAAGTAGGTGGGTTGTTGGCAGATTCCCAACTCCCAGGAGATCATACTTTAGAACATCAGTGTCCCCCACCTACAACTTCAGCTGGTCCCAGTGAAGTGCTCTATCTGGAGGCTAGAAACATTTTAATTGTGTACATTCAGTATCAGACAAACATCTTCGCGTAGAAAGGAAGCATTTCCCAAAGCATTGCCTACCATCTCTTTAGAGTCAGCAGGAGAGCATCCAGGATGACCACAGTGAGGTACACCATGCGCTGACCTCAACCCCACTGAACACCTTTGGGATGAACTGGAACGCTAACTGCACTCCAAGCCTCCTTGCCTGACCTCACTAATGCTCTTGTGGCTGAATGGGCAGATATTCCCACTGCCACTTTCCAAAATCTAGTGGAAAGCCTTCCCAGAAGAGTGGGACTAAATCTGGAATGGAATGTTCAACAAGCACATATGGGTGTGATGGTCACCTGTCCACACACATTCGGCCACAGAGCGTATAACAGTCTGATTTTCTGAAAAGGAAACTATCCAGAATCATGTAACCTTTCATTTTATTTCAGCTCCAAGTGTTCAGTTGAATAAGCTATGAATGTTGCTATGAATGTCTTCTCCACTCCACTCCACTGAGAGAAGCCTTCAAAGCAAATGTCTCCAGTTATGCTTTAACTCACTGTTTCAAAAAAAAAAAAAAAAAACATAAAAGAACACCATACCCACAGTGAAGCATGGTGGTGGCAGCATTGTGCTTTAGGGCTGCTTTTCTTCACACTAACACAGCTAGGTTGTTTTTCACTTTATTTGTATACATTGCCATTTCATATTAAAGGCAGGAAAAGATCTGACATGATTTATCTTAGTTTTATTCTTTTACTTCACAAAAACCAGCCATTTTAACAGGGGTGTGTAGACTTTTTATATCCACTGTATAGTTAGTGGTAATGATGCACAATGCTCCTGTCCCCCAACACATACTCGGTACATATTTATCGAACTAAACGTAAAGCAGATAATTACAGAAGTGTGAAATCTGGAGATAGGAGAGGCAATAAGTTTATTTTCTTGGATTCTTGCCTCTTAAACACTAAAAATGCCACGTTCATTCATGTGAATGTGGCCTCATTGAATAAAAGTACAAAAAGTAGGCCTCTGCTTTCTCAGTTTGATGCTTCCCTAGGCTACTTTCCCACTTTTTCTTGCTAGCTCTACCTAGTAGTGGAAAACTAACTAGTCTAACTCGTGTTCTATGTTAGATTTATTCATATCTGTAATGCAGATGAAAAAAAGACTGGTATAACTCTGGTGACGGTTTTTACCTTTGCTGTAGCTTTGGAGGCTGAAAAGCAAGAGATTTTGAATTGCTTTTGTGACTTGACTGTACACAGCCATAATTAAAGTGGGACCTCACGTAATGTACCAGTGAATATTCCCAAAACAATGCAACAAGTCCAAATTTTAAAAGAAAGTAAAAAATTTAAACATTGGAATACTACCAAGAAAAATCTAATCATAAATCTCCTCATATTCAATCACTAACCAGATAAAATTTTAACCAATACTCTGTCATCCAGGTTTTTCTCACTTGACGCCCAACATGCAACTTGTTTAGCGAGGAGGTGAAAAAGTGCTTGTCTCTTGGTGCTTTTCTGAAAAACTTTGGAAAAAAAAAGTGTGAAAGCAGCAAAAACAGGGGGAAAAAAAAACACAAGACTCATCTTAAAATGAAAATCTTATCAATTCATGTTATATTAAAGTTAAAAGTGCACAGATATCCCAGCATGGCTGACTGTAAACAGTTACACACACTGCATTTATACATCTGAGAAGAGATAGGAGATAGTGTTTTACTGCATGAATTAAATTTGTAGTGCCTGGTATCTTTAAAAAGACAGACAGCTCAATTCATTTTCAACAACAAACATTTAAACTCTCAAGGCCATGTAATGAGAACGGATCCTGAATTTATTGTTAAACCCTGATCGTTTATTTACTTCCTCTCTGCCTCAAGTCCATGTGATGTGGAGTTTACGGCACCTCCTCCTGGCTCGGCTCTGTAATTTAGTGATGTTGCTCCGAGTCAGAGACCAGCAGCCGCTCACATCCAGAGAGGTCAAGTGACGGCAGGAGTCTACGAGTCGCGTCGTCGTCTCCGTGGTGACGTCGGAGCGCTGCAGACTGACGTGTCTGAGACGTCGCAGCGGTTCGGCGTGACGATCCAGGACCAGTCTGAACACTGGATCCAGGCGACATGGAGCAGCGATTAGGGACAGTGTGTGGAGCTGCACAGAGCCTCTCAGCAAGGACCACAGCACCCTCTTCAGGGACGTCCAGCACAGCACAGGCTTCAGCTGTCTCTCCTCCAAGGAGAAACTGCAACCAGTGTGAACAAAACAGTCAGTTATTACACATCAATGTATATAGGATCAGAATACAGAGGGGGAAAAAAAGAGAAAATGCTGCCTGTAGTGATACAAATTTAATCTGTAACCCAGCTTACATTAGTGTTAAAGTGCGGAGGTGTGGAAGACACGGTAAATCCAAGTCTTCTACGTCTTCGTCATCATCATCCTCTTCCTGGTTGGAACGTGGAGGATCAACGTGGAGGGTGAGGGCGGTGAGTTTAGGGCAGGCACGCAGGAGTGCAATGAGAGGCAGGTTCCCGTCAGCTTGGACCCCCTCCAGCGTAAGGGACAGGAGACTAGGACCGGAAACCTGCAGAGGAGGTACCAGCTCTGAGAGTGGGCCAGAGAACTGCAGGGAGAGGAAGTTCAGCTGACCTGACCACCGAGCCAAGCCTCGAGTCAAACGTATGCTCTGGGAGGAACCTTCATCATCATCATTATCATGGCAGTTATCATGGCAGTTTAGAGATATAGAGCGAAGATCAGGGCACAAGTCGCTGACAGCATCCAGACCGTCAAGGTTCAGTCCCTGTACCTCTCGGAGACGTAATTTAAAACTTCCCCTTGGTGTGTCCATTCTTCTGCCTTCATCTAAACTCAAGGATCTGTCCATTTTCTCCTTCAAAGTGAGTCTATCCTCCTCATCCTCTCTCTGCTCTTTTTCCTGAACTCTTGCATCCCATAATTCCCCAAGAGAAGGCACGCCCTCTCGGGTGGTAAACCCAACAGTCGCAGCAAAATCCCGATTCTGGATGATCACACACGCGTGCCCTAGACCCTCTATCGCCAGCCGCTGCAGACCGGACAAGCCGAGCAGGAGGAAGGCAGCTGAAGCCGGTCCATCATCTTCGTGCTCTCCTAAACCGATGTCCAAAGCCAGAAGGCTGGTGAGACGTTTAGGTCCTTGTAGCACCAGGGGCAGCAGGGCGCCCGGGGGCAGATGGAGACACCGGGAAACATCCAGGTGCTGAAGCAGCGAGCACCGCTGGGCCACCGTAGCAATCACGGCTCGGTCACACAGAGTTCCAGCCAGAGAGAGCGAGTGAAGGCAGGGCAGGTCGCTGAGGAGGGAACACAGAGCGGCGGAGGAGACGTTCTGCGCTCCACTCAGATCTAAAGACTTCAGAGACTGAGGACAGGACAGAGACGGAGAGACACCACAGGATAAACCGATTCTGCAGGTATGTAACTTTCTAGATTCATTAAAATTATAATTCTAGATTTAAATGAAACAAAAAAAATCCACATTTATAAACATTTTTGAAAACAATTTTTTTTTGTTCTGTTGCTATAAAGATGGAGTCAGAAACGTTTTAAAGCACTCAGAGACAATGTTACACACACACACACATTATGACAACATTATACATCATTCTGTATTCTGCACAAATGGCTGTCAGGAATTTGGTTGCTAGAGTGTGTGTGTGTGTGTGTGTGTGTGTGTGTGTGTGTGTGTGTGTGTGTGTGTGTGTGTGTGTGTGTGTGTGTGTGCGCGTGCGCGCATGTGTGTGTGTGTGTGTGTTACCTGACAGCGCACAGTGATCAGGCTGCACAGGTTGGCGGTGACAAGGTTACAGGAGTGTGACAGTGAGAGTGTGTGTAGTTGTGGCAGCAGGAGGAGATGCAGAGCTGCACGAGACAGCAGCTTCCTCTGAGACAGAACACATAGCAGCTCCTCGATCAGATCTCCTGCTGTAAACAACAACAACAACAAGAGTTACAGACTTGAAGGAGACCGTCAGTGTCAGCCTGAGTTCACTACCAATTTGACACGCGCGCACACACACACACACACACACACACACACACACACACACACACACACACACACAGGTACGTACGCAGTAGGCTGAAGGGCCCCATGACGTATCGGAAGAAGTAGTGATCCATGTAGTTGTGAGCGTAGTCCTGCGTCCACACGTCCTTCATGTTCTCCGCCAGGCTGAAGAGACACAGACGCCTCAGTGACGAAGGCTCATCCTCCTCTTCCTCATTACACTTATGCTGATGACTCTTCCTCTTCATCCTCTCTCTTTCACTCTCGTTCTCACTCCCTCTCTCCCTCTCCGGTCTGACCTCGGCCTGGCGGAACAGAGGCATCGCTCACGTCTCACTCTGAGGACTCTGAAACAGCAAGGGGAAGTTACTAACACTAATGTGTACAGGGTTAGGGCACTAAACACTGAAGTGTACAGAGTAAGGGCACTAAACACTGAAGTGTACAGGGTAAGGGCACTAAACACTGAAGTGTACAGGGTAAGGGCACTAAACACTGAAGCGTACACTAAAACAGTAAAAAAAAAACAACAACAAAAAAAACAGTAAAGTGTGGAGAGTGAGGGTGCTATAAGTGTAATGTGAGGAGAGTGAGGGTGCTATAAATGTAAATTGTGGAGATGTGTACAGAGTAAGGGCACTAAACACTGAAGTGTACAAGGTAAGGGCACTAACTCACTTAAGTGTACACTAAAACAGTAAAAAAACAAAACAAAAAAAACAACAACATTAAAACAGTAAAGTGTGGAGAATAAGGGCAGTAAAAATGTAAAGTGCGGAGAGTAAGGGTGCTATAAGTGTAAAGTGAGGAGAGTGAGGGTGCTATAAGTGTAAAGTGAGGAGAGTGAGGGTGCTATAAGTG
>JAKKZJ010000024.1:1313596-1327468 GCA_033441845.1 Pangasius mekongensis | reverse complement strand
TGCTATAAGTGTAAAGTGAGGAGAGTGAGGGTGCTATAAGTGTAAAGTGTGGAGAGTGAGGGTGCTATAAGTGTAAATTGTGGAGAGTGAGGGTGCTATAAGTGTAAAGTGAGGAGAGTGAGGGTGCTATAAGTGTAAAGTGTGGAGAGTGAGGGTGCTATAAGTGTAAAGTGTGGAGAGTGAGGGTGCTATAAGTGTAAAGTGTGGAGAGTAAGGGTGCTATAAGTGTAAAATGTGGAGAGTAAGGGTGCTATAAGTGTAAAGTGAGGAGAGTGAGGGTGCTATAAGTGTAAAGTGTGTAGAGTGAGGGTGCTATAAGTGTAAAGTGAGGAGAGTGAGGGTGCTATAAGTGTAAAGTGTGGAGAGTAAGGGTGCTAAAACAGTAAAGTGTTATTTCAGTAGCCACAGCAGTGGAGTAAAATGAGGATCTCACCCGGTGTGTATTCAGTCTTCAGCAGCATTAGACAGAAGCGATGAGATTTATAATGACTCCTCCATGGTGAAATGAGACACTGTACATGTAAACATTAGCGCCTTTTCTACTAAAGCCAGTAAAACGTTAATAAACCGCTTTTAGACGAGTCTTACTTCTAAATGTAACTTCCGGAAGACTTCACGCCCTCTCACCTCTCACACAATACAGGAAGGACTTTGACAACCCCTCCTGCCTGAATAAACGCCCCGTTTTTTTTCTTTTTGTCCTACCCGTATTCCGTAAATCCCGCCTCCTGCGCAGTGCAGTAGCTAATCCTTAACTCTTATCGTCCAATCATCTCATTCTCTAATCACCGTCTTCATTACTAAACCCGAATTGAGCACAAATATATTCAAACCTTACATTAAACTCCAAATCATGAGAAATATATGAGATAAAAGTATATATTAAAAATAAAATTCCAATATTTACAGAGTACCATTGTTCTTTATAACTCAAAGTAACAAGTAAACAGTAAACCTCATATTATTGTCATTACTAAAAGAAAATCCTACGGGGACTAAGATCATTTCATTTTTAGGTCTTCCAAAGACACAAAGTAGTTTCCCCTACAAGGCAGGACTGCTAGTCTTGTTACATATAACAATTCATTAAAAGTAGTCAATTTTTTTGTTTTATTTCAAATAGATGTATCATAGTTACAATACTTTTTTTCAACAGAACTTTAATTTATCCATTGATTAATTGACTAATTTCTAATTAAAACCACAGCCAACACACTTTAAATATTGTTTAAGCATTTAATGTTTGCCTTTAATAATCTTCTAAACACTGATATATGAGGAGGCATCAGAAGACCTGCAATAAATCATTGATTCATTTAAATTTACCATGTCATGCTAAAATGGGTCATGGAGTAAATATTATTATTAAAAAGGTAAATTAATGTCAGGACACTCGCAGTGCAGCTTGTCTCTCTATGTTTACGTCTCTATGTCTCTCATTTTTACCATTTAGACCATTTTCCTCACCTTCCTTTCACCTTAATAGTATCCATTGAAAACCTGCCTCATCATTTGTTACCATGAATGAAGAAAGTGGGCGGGGCTCTCGTCAGCCAATCACAGGGCAAGAGGAAGCGTGACTTTCAGGGAATACGGGTGAGAAACGAATGAATGAGGAATGAACACACCTGTATCCGGTCTCACTCTTTTCCTTTGCTACACATCTAGTGGAGTGGAGTCTGCCATTATTTCTTAACTGCAAACATAAATCCATATAAATAAGCAGGCTCTCTCGAATAATAAATTAAAGTGAAAGGTCTACACGTAAAAGTAAAATAATAATTAAAAAAAAAATAATAAAGAAGTAATGGAGATGCTTCTGCTTAGAAAATAGCACTACACAGGGGCTTATGTTATTGTTGCTGCACAACAATAACAACTATACCATAGTTCCTAATTTATATACTAAGTAGAGGTTATTATTGATTTTATTAGAATTTATTGCACAATGTCTAAGAGATATGTGAGATTCAGACAGTGTTGCATAGAGCGCGAGAAACTAAACTGCTGACCTAATCTTCTAGATTATGTACTGGTTTAACAACAGAACAAAAATAAAGACCAGACACTTCATTTCCTTCAAAAATTTATTAATGATTATTTCATGTTCATCAGGCAATGGATTCATAACAAATATCTTCATAAGTATTTCATGAATACTTCCTTAACAGTGCGCTGTGGAGCAAAAAAAGTTTCTCCCCTTCAGTTTCTGAGTTTAAAGTTTCCTTTTTTTTTTGGAAAATATACTAAAAGTCTTACTTAAGGCCAAAAATGTCAATGGTCAGTGAGAATCAGGAAAAAATAAAAATAAAAATACTGAGCTTTCGAAGAGCTGGAGAAAAAAAGATTAAATGTTAGCACCGTGTTTAGGAAGACCATCACCAACAGTAAAGACTGTTCATTCAAAATTGAAGAAGCAGACAGAAATACATAAATACATGGCTAAAGTGTTGTAAAAAATATATATATATATACACACATATATATATATATATATAAGCAAACAGCAATAGATGTGAAATTTTTTTAAAAAGTCCTGTAAACTCTGGCTCTTGACTGGCACAACAGAAAAGAGTTGGTCCTATCATCCATAGATTGCAAACTGGAATCCTGATGATGCCAAGAGAGCAAAACTTGGCTGTGCTCTCTGGGTGGGAGGGACATAATGTCTCTGCCCCTGTCAGTCACAGCGCCAGGGGGACGGACACAGTGCTTTCCCTGAGTGCATCATGGTGCCTTTTGACGCATAAGTATGGGGACGGTAACTTTTGCACTCAACATAACACAGGCACACAAACACTGGTGTATATAAAAAAAAAAAAAAAATCATAATAAAATGTTCTTACATCTTCATTTACATGGAGGTAAACGTAGATTCACAGAAGTAAAAAAAATGTCACTTTTTTCACATTTCATATAGTCAAAACACCATTAGTTACAGAATGGCATTAAATAATCAGTCATAAAAAAAATACAATATATGTGCCATACACAAGACAATAAATACTTCAGTCTTTTACATTCTAATCTCTGCATCTGTAGTGTGTGTTTATTGGACTCCAGCACAACATGCAAACACACACATGCGCACAAGCTCATACGCGCACACACACACATATACTTTGTAGGTATATATTTACTGACTGTTTTAATTTAATTTATAAATTAATAATATTCACAAAAACAAAATTCTTGTAAATTCTAAAGCAGGCTGTTAACAGTAACCTTTGCTTGCTAAGTGACATTTAAGTCACACAAAAATTAAAAACAAACAAACAAAAAAAAAAACACATTCGATACGTAAGAATGCAGAAAGAGACTTTTCTAATTGTATACTTGTGCATTTGGCAACGTTTATTTAAAAAAAATAAAAAAATAATAAAAATAAAAAAAACCCACCTAAACTAATTTTGATGAGCAGGAGATTCCTCACTTATCATTGGAGAAACTTCAGTGGCTGTAAAAAAAACAACAACAAAAAAAGAAACATTATCAATTCAGTGACAAAGTAGAAAAAAAAGCATAATCCAGTATTTTACAGTAAGTAGTGGAACTTCACTTACACAGTTCATGGCTCACTTGTTATGACTGAAAGACAGATTATGGACAGACGGTTATTATAAGCAAAGCTGATCCATCGTCACGACACTTTCTACATATCAGTTTACACAATTAAGCTATAAAAATATGTAATTTCATATAAATGTTGAAATATATAAATTTAAGACACCTTGCAGGGGAATGCCTTCATTGCTTCTGTTCTTCTTCTTGCAGCAGAAGAAAATTCCAGCAATGGCAACCAAAACAATGAATACAACAGTGAAAACAACAGTGAAAACAACAGTGAAAACAACAATGATGACCAAAAAAATGATGAGTGGATGACTGGCAACCAAAGGAATGAAAACAAAAATGATGACAAGATCCGCCAGAGTACAAAAAAGAGTACAAAAATGATGACCAGATCTGCCTGAGCCACCTGACCCTCCGCCTGAGCCGCCGCCTGAGCCGCCGCCCGAGCCTCCGCCCGAGCCTCCGCCCGAGCCTCCGCCTGAGCCGCCGCCTGAGCCGCCGCCTGAGCCTCCGCCTGAGCCGCCGCCTGAGCCGCCAACTGCTACATCAGCACAGAGTCTGGTTATTATCTGCTGCATCAATAAATCAGCTTTCAAATCTGTAGTTTTTCCAGAAAAAGCTTCTCCAAACTCTCAGAATTACAGCTCTCAGATTTCATGGTTCTACAAGGGACAGGGAAAAAGTCAAAGGAAATAAAATACATGTTGCTCAGTGATGAATGCTGTGTGCTTGTGTATGTCCCAGTAACAGAGAAGCCCACACACTCTACCTCTCTCCCAATAAGTACACTCGCTCTGCAGGACGCTCCTTCCGTTCTGAGCATAAGGACCAAGCCTCTTCATGATTGCTGCAGCTTGACCATTGGATGGAGTCCAGGTGTCATTTTCCGAATGAAAAATGATGAAACTGTTGTCATAGCTGAAGTTCATGTATACTCCAGTGTTGTTGACGCAGACAAACATCCACCGTACAGATACTGAAAAAAAAACACACACACACACACACGTTTACACACAGTGCAAAGTGTCCGATTTGTTTAATGAGGAATCTGAAATAGCCTCCCTTGAATTAGAGATGCTTATTTTTAAAAATCCTGTATTATTCTGCTACTGTGAGGAATAAAATGATAAAATAGAACAGGACTTTTTGTGTTGTTTATTGTAACTTTTACTTTGAAAAGATTGGCTTTGAAGCTGGAAAAAAACTGAAGGTTTTCCTGAAACTCCATTATTGTTATTGTTGAAAGACATTAACTATAGAATGTGACTCAGGCCAACAATTTGACATTTAGTCAGTTTTACTTAGTCTACTGTACCTACAGACAATATTAGAAGATGTTGATGATAGATTTGGAGAAGATTTTTTTGACAATTCCTGTTACTGAAATTAAATATTTACGTTTTATTAATGGAAAGAATGCTTAGACGAGGTGGAAACTGTATAGCTAGATTTTATACTGTCTGTGCTTTGATTGCACAATGCTAAGCTTCAAAACTTATACTTTTATGAAGTATAGAGAAAATCAGCCTTTCTAAAACTTTTATAAATCTAGCAGAAACCTTTTATTCCATTTGGCTTACGTAAATATTTGCACACAACCTTACTGAAAGATTGAAGCATGAAGCCCAGTGAAATAAACATCAGAAGAGCAATATATCCAATACACCTGTGTGTACGGAGGTCGAGCTTGGTGTTCTAGCTGTATGGAGCATTTATAGTAATATTTATCCATCTTTCATATCTTTCAGGAAACATTTTCTCATGCTACTTTGCTCGACAGCATGGGTGGGAAATGATTGAAAATGGTTTTAAATAACAAGGCGAATGCTCTTATTTCAAAACATTGCGACCTTCATAATTCAACTCAAGACGGATGTGCATTTTGTAGCGTCGGGCAGCAAGTATGAAATCTATTTGAAGCAACCGGATGCATGTATTTGAACAGTTTTTGACGAATGCTAGAGATCCGTGATCATGAAGAGTTAAGGTCCCACCTTCAGTGTGATGAGAGTCTTTCATTACTGGAGACAAAATGAACTTCAAGTCCTCCTGATGGCCGTTCACATGCTGTCTGATACTTTGCCAAGTATCATTCTTCCTGTTCTCCACCGTGATGTTAGGGTGATAGGAGGACAACAGCACACCGTCCAACCGAACAGCAGCAGTGCATTCGGTGATATTAGTTCGTTTGACCAAAGTGCAGTTATACAGAATGTTCA
The DNA here is from genome assembly GCA_033441845.1 of Pangasius mekongensis. NCBI lineage: Eukaryota > Metazoa > Chordata > Actinopteri > Siluriformes > Pangasiidae > Pangasius > Pangasius mekongensis. Next base: position 1,321,676 of record JAKKZJ010000024.1, on the reverse strand, counting down.
AACCTGTGAAAATAAAGAATAAATAACAGAAGCCCTATGACAAGCTGCTCTAGCTTTTAATGGTAGAAAAGTATGCAAGTCATAATAAATTTATACTTGTAAAAATGTCATCACAGATATTTTATTTAGGAATTCACATTGGGTGTAAGTCAATGGTAAGTTATGACTAGTCCAAATTGAATTGTAGATATCGCCAGTATGAACTCATACTAGAAAAAAAATCTTGGTACACTTGTGCCATTCCAAGCTAGCATGGCTGGCTATCCTCAGGTGTGAAGTTAAGAAAACCATGACTCACCTGTTGAACATCCTGTCCAAACTAATATCAACACTAACAGGGCCACAGCACTGCTCATGGTGGTTAAAAAAAATAATAAAAATTAAAAGAAAACTTCTATCAAATGAATAAATAAAAGTCTAGGTGAGCTCTCGTCTTATCGGGAGCCAGTAAGAACCAAGAGGGCGGGCTCTAGCTTTTCTTCTAGAACCATCGCTGTCCAGGTGAGTTGCACCACGTGACGACAGCAACAACAACAAAAAAAAAAAGCTCACCTTTACCTCCGGAAGAAATTCGATAGTTTTTTTTTTTTTCAATCAAAATAAAAGTATCATTGTTATATAAACTTTATGTATAGAAATACCATTAGAACGCACAAATAAGTAGGCAAAGGCCTGAGGATGATGATGATGATGATGATAATAATAATAATAATAATAATCAAATCTATATAGAAGATAGTTTTATTATGTCTCAATAAATTTAAATAATTGTGTCTCAATAAAACTCAATACCTTTCATTCTCTAGCCTCCAGCTTATGCAAAATGTCTTTCAAATGTTTTATGGATCTCATCCCTGATACACAATTCTCTGAATACAGGAATTTAGAACAGGTGTGAACTTGTGGAGTAGCATTTCCTCAAATGTGTATTTGTCTTATTTGTCTATTTTACAGACGGTATCTTTTCTATCTGTACACTCTACATTATATATTTCTATTACACATACTGTTTAGTGCACCTTTCTGCACTATTCATCCACTGTTAATGGGTGTGGTTGTAAAATTTGTCTGTCTTAAGAAGACCCAAGATTTCAAGCATGCTAAGCACCTCAAAAATGGCACCTTAAAAAAAAATAATAGACACAAGAGATTCCTTCATACCCTTGGTGCTTGGGCCCAAATAATAATAATTAATTCTTAAAATTTGTAGTTGCATTTTAAATCTGTTGCTGATTTAATTTACGGTTAAACAGAAAAGACTTTGTAGCTGTAAAGGACATTTTTTTTCCCCCCCAAATTCATACTGCTGACTATTTTGACTGTACAGTCCAGGAATATCGGTTTAAATATCCAGTGAGGTATGAGTGCTTGTAAGTGGATAAAAGCCAAAAGCAAATATATCCCTTTGAGAGATGAGTTGCTCTAGAAAGAACCAGATTTGATTTTAAACATAAAATTAATGGTTATATTTTCATGCGAATAAATACAAAATCAAGTCTATGCATTAAAATGAGTATAAAAACAATCAGCAACCCAATAAATATGTCTGTTTCTTCACTACTGCACTAGAACATACAATTTTTTTTTTTTACAGGATGTAGTATACCATCAGGTTTTCTGCATGTAGAGTTTTACATATTAATGGTTCAGTGACCCTGAAAAAGAATGACAGATAGAATAGAGATACATAACAGGGTGGATTAGCAAATATTTCTGGTTCATGATAAAATGACTAACTGACTAACACCCCGGGATGAAGTTTTTACGCAATATCATCATTACCGACTGGCATGAAGACCAGTTTGCTCACACAAATCTGCTACACTACCCATCACATCAAACTCTAAACATGTCATCTTGGTGCTGGCTAAATGTATTTTCTTTGCTTTCTTAGCAAAATCTCTTTGTTTTTTTTTTGTTTTTAGCTTTTCAAAGATGAATGTTTTATTATATTGGACTCTAATTGAGTCTTATATTGTATTGTACTTATTATATTGGACTGGAATTGAGAGATAGAGACAAAATTCTGTGATTGTGAACAGGTGTGTGTGATCAGTAAGATTGTGAACTTGAACATGGCAGTCTCTGTTGGTGCTGGGTCTTGTAGTCCGTAGCAGCCATTTTTGTAGGCAGTGTTGTATTCTGGGTAGTGTAGTTGGATGCGGTTTCCGGCACTGACATGGCAAATAAATAAAAATCAGAACTAAACACAAGCTAAATTGAATAGACTTACCCAAAGCCTGGAGTTATATGCTTCTATATACTACTGTATATGCCATGTAAGTACTTTGTGTTATGAAGAAACATTTTGCTAATGTACAGTACATAATGAACATTAACAAAAAAAAACAAAACAAAAAAAACACACACAGAACACATTCTATAACATGACCCCATTAAAAAGAAACTTTATTAATCAATACAAAAATACATTACATGACATTATTACAGCATGTTGACTGCTCAGCTAATCTCTGGTATACAACATAAGTATATACATCATGTGGATCCATGGGTTCCTCATATCCACTTGTTCTCATGTCTTGCTTCTTAGAGAGCTTCTCCTGCCATTATAGAGGACACACAGACACAGGATAAAATAACAAATCAGTTCAAACTAGCAAGTGTTTCTTAGATGTTTCTATTGAATATATTTTTAAGGTGGATGAGATACAATTTGGTGCAAACTGACAGTAAAGAATCTGTTCGCGTATTTTAGACGACCATAACCTGTGTTCGTGTGCAGGATGTAGGCTATTTTATCAGGCTTTTAATTCACTATTTTCAGTTGTCGAATTAAAAAAATGATGCTAATATTTTTTGTTAAATATATGTGCTGTCCTGTAAAGAAAACTTGCCCACAGTTTGAAGGATAAGCTAACTGATCACTCTGTTACACTTACAGCTCACTTTAAGTTCATTCATAATTTTATCCATGAAATTTTTGCTCCAAGAGAAATGCTATGAACAACCCAACAAGTGACTAAAGACTACTACATAACTAAGGCATTTACACCAGCTCATATTACAATATAAAGCCTCTCATTTTAGTTGGAATTAAATCTTTGGTGTTAATAATTTTGGAGATCATTGTGTCTAATTAATTTAAAAAAAAAAAAAATTGTAATCTCAGATTTACCTCTTTATCTTGTGGTTCAACACCTAAAATAAAAGAACATTTTAATTTTTTTTAAACATTATTCATTTTTCATACATTATATTCGTGTTATATTGGCTTGTGTTATATAATATTAATTCAGTACCAGTGTGTGTCCTCTGTTTCTGAATAATGAAGATCATGACACAGAGAGGAATCACAATCACATTCACTGCCCCAGAGATCACAGTCAGCGTCATGAACACACCAGAGGAGACAGCATCTTGACAAAGATGTTTAAGAAACATATTTTACCATTATAAACTGCATGATCTCTTGCTTTGTGTAAATGGATCTACAAATGTGAGAAGAGAAACTTCACAAACCTTTTAGAGGACAGAGAACCTGCACATCTTCTGGTCTGTCTGAGTTTGTTGTTAATGTCTCACTTCCCTCTGAAACAGTGTTTACTTTCACATGTAAGTAGCTGGAGTTACTGAATATTATTTTGTCCAGCTCGATGAAGCTGCAGTAATACAGTCCTGTATCAGAGACATTAACTGCAGGGATTGTGAGAGACGTGTTCTTTCTGTGCACGGACATCACCATGCGCTCAGGTTCAGGGGAGAAGTAGCACTTTTGCGTTTGGCCAGATAACGTAAACTGTTTGCACCCAACAAGAAGTGGCACCGAGGTGCTTGTGTGTTTAAACCAGGAGATGTAACTGGCACGATACAGGTCATGGTGGCACCAAATAGTGACTTTATCTCCAGGTTCTGCCTCCAACGTTGAAGAACCGAGAGTCTCTGAGAGCAAAGCTGCAAGCCATAAAATAATCGTCTCATTTATAACACATCCAGTAGCACTTGACTTTCTGAATACATCCTAGTTAGGAAACTCTCAGAAAACTCATATCGGTAAACCAGTTTTTAAATATAGCTTAAATATTTGTTCAGCAGAAATGTAAAAAGTAACAAATACAGTTACGTTTTGTCACAAAAGCATTAATGTGGTCCATATCCAAAGCGCATGTGACCATTTTCTACAATCATTAATCCATTCATGGAATTAGTAAATAAGTTTATTAATACTTACCTATGGTCCAGAGAAGTAAAAGCATAATCACAAACTGAGCTGTTGCAGTACCGTGTCAGGTGAGAGATGGAGAGGAAGTGTCTATCTGGTAAATGGTGTCTGTCTGAATATGTGTGTGAAGGGGAAGTGGTCTGAATTGCGTCAACAGCAAGTTATTAACTAAAAAGGAAGCCTTGATCCCAGTGGGGTTTCATTCCTTATAGGACTTTACACCATTCGTCTCTGTGATTAATACCTTTGGATAATAAAATGGTGTTAACTTCCATTAATTCCATTCCAGTTTCCATTATACTCATTATACTTTTATATTCATTTGTGTGAAATGCGTTACACAGTTGTGACGTGAGTATAATTTTCTGCACGTCTGTAATCTAGCATGTGTAAAATCATACGTGTACAGCTTGTTTTATTTCATTAATGTTGTTTCTGATTCGTAGAGTTTGTACCACATGCCAGTAAAGTTAAGAATGCTGGTGGTGTCTGTTTAATAATACATGCATTTCTTTATGGCTAACACACAGAGTAAGTCTTTAAATGATAGCTTCCGTGTTCATTCAGTGGTAGACAAAAGACCTGGTTTTACATGCAGAGTGCAGGGTGCAAATGGCGTTTGTGTGGTTTTAGTGCAGCAAAGGTGCGAAAGAAAGAGTGGTGGTCAGATGAAACCTGAACATGGCTGCCAGTGGTTTTCTCTGGAAGAAACAGCAGAGAGGTATATAAGATAAACCTTAACTAGTTTCAAGTTGTTTTATTTTGGCACTCTATTCCACTTGAAAGACACAGCAACTGTAATAGGTAGAAACACTAAAATGTAGTGTCTCACTTCCACAGTTACAAAATGACCTTCTGTTGGGTTTAGCTCATGTCTCATGGACCTAAATTATAATGTCAAACCTTCCTCAGATTCCTTAGTTAATGCTAAACAAAAGTATAGCAGCAGTATAGCAACACACTAGTCCAAGACTTTTGCACAAATACATTCACTGGACTCGTAGGCTGACCTGAGCAGGATGTTCATGTTTCACTAGTAAAACTATTCCGTTCACAAGGCCTCAGACTGTCAGAGTGACTCTTTAATGTCCTGTGTTTGTCTGTTTTCAGACATAAGCAAGATGGAGTGACCGAAAATGCTCAAAACACACTTGATGTCCCATAGCGAACAATCTCTATCTCTAAACGAAACTTGTACTGGCCACTAATTCATATTCATTAGCAGATGGGCTACAGCAGGAGAAGACCACATCGGGCTGTTTCAGCATTGTGGTGAGTTTTAATAAAGAGGAGGGGTGTGTGTGTGTCATTGTTACTCAGTCCCAGAGACCACATCACTCTCCACAGTTCAGTGCTGTAGAACATGAGTTAAAACGTCTACATCAGTTTGATCCATCTACTCCATCCCTGAAATGATCTTACCTAATCTTATGGAGTAACTCTTCTTGGCTAAAAAAGCTCTTTACATAACATAAATGACCTGTGACTTTGCGTTGCTGCAAACTCACCCTCTTGTACACTGAAACACTTTTGTGTATTAAAGCAGCCTCGAGGATGTATATGTCTAAATAGCAGACACCAACTCACAGAAAAATACTGACATCGAGTTTGTCCAGATGTCCGAGACTGAATCATACAGGCTGAACATTAGAGAGTTCATTTTAATAAATCAGCCATCTTGAGATACACAGTGATGCTTGGACTCAGAGGAAGGTTTAGGCTCCATGTGCTACAGGATTTAATGCAAAACAACAAATACAAAACAATGTCGGGGACCAGACGACAAGTCAATATACAGAAAATCCAAAACCATCAAACAAAGGATAAATCCAACAGAGGTCTTGAAAAGACTTCCCAGTGAGACAGCATGTGAGTATGTACTTTATTTAAAAATCACAGGAGTGCCTGAGTGATAGGAAGTGTGTGTTAGATCTCGGGGGAGGGAATTCTATGGAAGCGCCGAGACCTGACTTGGTATGATATAATGTTCCTCAAAATACACATTTTCACTATAAATAAAATAAATTAAAAATAAATAAAATCAGTAGAAGTTAATTAATTAATTAAAAGAAATGAAGGTCCAGTCATAGTGTGGCAATAGATACACTGACCTCTGGTGGAGTTCTACAGACGACAATTTTTTTTTAGGAATTTAAAAGCTAAAAAAAACAACACTGGTAGTAGAGAGAGGTGATATTGCTGACTGACCTCTGATACATGATAATACTGATAATGCTGAGGCTAATATCACCATATTAGTACTGATAATATTATCAGTACCATTGTGCACAAAAAAGCAGAATTATGGGCAATCATGAAGAGGATTTGTGTTGGTTTTAATTAAAATATTAAAACTTTGGCCAAATTTGTACTTACTATGTGTAAACTAAATTGCTTTGATTTGGCATTTTAAACTTAATTAAAAAAAAACTTTGCAAAAATTCAAATGATCTGCAGTTCATGGGATTGATCTGACACGGAGCCAATCTTTGGCACAATGTGCAGAGAACACTGGCGTGAAGCTGAGGGAATCTTCTTCAGAGCCTGTAAAATACACAAAATTACATGATTTAAAAACAACAACAATAGCAGCAGCAGTAGTAAAAATAAGTCATGTCCAATTTAAGACAACTTTACAATTGAAACAATTTTTTCCCCATTTGCTCTGCTGAACTTAATGTTTGGCTCCTTTCTCCTCTCAGCAGAGTTCTTCTTCATGTGGAAGATGACAATTCCAGCAACAACGGCCAGGAGACACAAGACTACAGCAACGATCTCCCCTCCACTTAATCCTCCACCTGATCCTCCACCTGTTAAATCAGCACAGAGTCTTTATTATCTGCTGCAGCAATAAATCAGCTTTCAGTGTAAATCTGTAGTTTTAGAGGAAAGTGTTTCTCCGACCTCTCAGGATTCGGCGCTCGCTCACAGGCAGCACTAACTCCTTCTCCAAGCTGCTGTGCTGAATCACGCAGGTGTAGGTGTGTTTCTGCAGCTCCTCAGCTGGGACTCTCAGAATGCTTCTCTTCTGGAAGCTTCCATCCTGGTTGGGTAACGTCTCTCTGAGCTCCACGTCCTCCTGCACGTCCTCTCCGTCCTTCTGCCAGGAGACCATCACTGCTTTGGGGAAGAAACCTGTAGCATGACACACCACCTCTGGAGAAGACTCCTGCTGGAACAGTGACGCCTCGGGACGAACTGCAGAGACACACAGAGACGTAAATATTAAAACACTGTTGATTTATTCATTAATATATGACGTGATCAACATACAACAAAGATTTAAAGAACAGAGTAATTGTCCATGTAGATATTTAAAGATCAGAGGCACAGGACAGTAGAAGTGTGTGTGATGTTGAGATGATAAAGTGCTATACAGGGTTATTAAGATGGAGATACACTGTACAATTATTAGTACTCTGGTTGTTATGGAAACGGTTGTATTTGATGAATAATGTTAATGTGTAACACTGATAAAGAATCAGGTTCAGATGTTCAACACTGTTTCATGGTGAACAGTAAAAGCTGCAGGAAATCAGTGGAGTGTGTTGGAGTGTGATTTGTAGTGAAGGAGTGTTTTTAGTGTGCTCTATCAGAGAGTGTGCGTGTGTGTATTCGTGTGTGTTGTAGTGAAAGAGTGTGTTAGTGTGTCTGTGTTTGTTATTAGAATGTGCTCTATCAGTGTCTGTGTGAGTGTGTGTTGTGGTGAAGGAGTGTGTTATTAAAGTGTGCTCTATCAGTGTGTGTATGTGTATTGTAGTGAACAAGTGTGCTATCAGAGTGTGTGTGTGTGTGTGTGTATTGTAGTGAACAAGTGTTATCAGAGTGTGTGTGTGTGTGTGTGTGTGTGTGTGTGTGTGTGTGTGTGTGTGTGTGTGTGTGTGTGTGTGTGTGTGT
>JAKKZJ010000024.1:1257398-1275045 GCA_033441845.1 Pangasius mekongensis | reverse complement strand
CATTTGTGGATTGTTTCCTGTGAATTTGTGGATCAAGTCCTGTGCGTTTATGGATCAAGTCCTGTGCATTTGTGGATCTCTTCCTGTGCATTTGTGGATCAAGTCCTGTGCGTTTATGGATCAAGTCCTGTGCATTTGTGGATCAAGTCCTGTGCATTTATGGATCAAGTCCTGTGCATTTGTGGATCAAGTCCTGTGCATTTGTGGATCAAGTCCTGTGCGTTTGTGGATCTCTTCCTGTGCATTTGTGGATTGTTTCCTGTGAATTTGTGGATCAAGTCCTGTGCGTTTATGGATCAAGTCCTGTGCATTTGTGGATTGTTTCCTGTGAATTTGTGGATCAAGTCCTGTGCGTTTGTGGATCTCTTCCTGTGCATTTGTGGATCAAGTCCTGTGCGTTTGTGGATCTCTTCCTGTGCGTTTGTGGATTGTTTCCTGTGCATTTGTGGATCAAGTCCTGTGCGTTTGTGGATCTCTTCCTGTGCATTTGTGGATCAAGTTCTCTGCGTTTATGGATCAAGTCCTGTGCGTTTGTGGGCTGCTTCAGGTATTTGTGTGAAAAAGCTCTCCGGTGATACTTAGAGTGTGTGTGTGTGGTGTGTGTGAGGTGTATGTGGTGTGCGGATCAAGCGAAGTGGACGTGTTTTGGCATCCCCTCGTGAGACCTCGCTGTCCTCAGATACTCTTTATCTGAGCTTTTTCAGTGACTGGAGTGGCACTTTAACGCTTAAACACAAAACCGGAGGAGTAAGCCTGTATAATATGCGAGTTCAGTGCAATATGACTCTGTTCCCGCCCTAATTGTAAAGCAAAACGTGATTGGTTGGAGCGAGAACGTGCTATGATTGGTCAGCGCAATGTGACCGTTATCCGATTGGCTCGAGAAGATTGTGGGTGGAGTCAAACTGTTTGTGGCGTACGTCTTTAGTTTACGCTAGGAATGTTTCAAAATCCACGAGTGAACTGGAGGAGATGTACAGATAAATGTCAGGCAGAGTTGTGTTTGTGACAGAAAATATATTTGTAAATATTTTGCAAATCTCATTTTATTTATTCTCCTGAGAGCTCATCTCGGAAAAATAATCGCATGACGCTGCGTTGACGCCATGTCGGAATTACCGTAATTACTAGATTACAACCCGGACGTTCTGCTCGGAGCTGTTCACGTCCTCCGACCCAGAATTATGTGGTTGGGCTCTTGGCAGGAGGCTCTGTTTTTGTGTATGGGGCAAATAGTGTGGGGGCAGGGGTATATTTGGGTTTGCAACCATTAAAGGTCACAGGATATTTTATTTTTATGTTTGGGGCAAATAAAATTCAAGACCTTTAAATATAGCTTCAAGCAGCAATCTGCAGGGTCCAAGCTCCCCCAGTGGCCAGTTCATGCCAAGATACACAGATGAACATACTTATCAAGTTTTTCGATGATAGCTCGATGCTAGTTGTGTGTTAGCCATGTTGTTAAAGTAATTAAATAATGATTAAAAATCCAAGATTATAGATACTCTAATTTACAGATTAGAGATCCAAGTTACATTTTAGAGGAACAATGCAGCACACCAAATTTTAGCCCAAATAGACTTTTCAGCAAAACAACTATTTGAACCTAACACACATTTAAATTGAATCTAAATCACAAAATTGATTGAAGGTTCCTGATCAGATGTATGGATCCTGATGATTTACAGTTCCTGAGAAACAGTTATCTTTAGACTTTAGCTCTGCCCCTATGTATGACCTCAGAATCTTGTTCTGTATAAGCCTTTCAGTTTTGTTACAGCTTTGAGTTACAGCTATTTGAGTAAATGAGGCTCCACCTCATTAAAGTTGCTTGACAAGTAGCAGCCATATTGTTTAAAAATATCTAAAAATATCAACATGTTTTTGATAACTATTGAGGATCACATTCTCCTGAGTAGCATAACACCAAATTTGTAAAGCTATTACATATAAAAAAGAAAGAAAAATACTAACAATTACAACAGGGTTCAAGCACCATCTGTGTTTGGACCCCTAATAAGAGGAAGTAGGAATAATAATACAGCACTTTTCAAGCTCTGTAATAATGATTAATTAGTACGCATTACTAACGGATATTAGTTATTAGATACTACTAATGGAAGAAGGGCCGTTTTACCAGTTTTGGGTATTTCCTGATGTTTGTTTTGGAATAGTGTTAGGGAGATTTTAAGTTTTTTTTTTTTTTTAAGATATCTTCTTAGATGATATGACACTGGGATGATGGTAATAACTGACAGAAGGAGTTACATTATCAAAAGTGTCTCCATTTAGCAATATTAACCATAATTACTTACACATTAACGACTCAATTTCACTGAAATGAACCAAATCTAGAAATGAAATAAACCATTTCAGACTCCTGAGATTCCACTTGGAACAGATGGATTAGCAAATATTTCTGTTATGACTAGATGAAATTTATGGGTCATGGGGATAAAGTATTACACACAATATCATTAGAGTTTAATACAAAGAACAGTCAGAGCTTCTACAAATATGTTATTTTCTTTGAAATAAGCCAGAAATAAAGACATGTATCTATTTACACTTGAATATTTATTACACTGGATATAAACTGAGAGACCTGATACACAGTTTAGAGTAAAAAATTAAATGTGCAGAATCCTGAAGCTATTATATTATATTATATTATATTATATTATATTATGTAATTGCGACATTTAAAATGATATAGTTCTTCCAACCATGGAGCATCAGAAACATGTGTTTCACATTAAGTAAACAGTAAATGATATATGACATTAAGAACACACGTTACTCTGTCCGACTGAAGAATATACCACATGTGGGTCCACCGTTTCATCGCATCTCCTGGTTCTCTTGGTTTTATTCTTAGAGAAGTGAAGTGCAGCGTAATGCACTGAGTCCGAGTCAGCAACCTGCAGAACAACAAAGATACACATAGATGATCAAATATAAATATAAATAAAATATAAATCAGGTAAAACTTACACATTTTCTCCAGATGTTCTTATTGAGCTGGAGTGAAGTTTCACAGAGATCATAAAGCCCTCATTGTGGTGGATCATAGAGCCTCATTTTCTGAGAACCTTGAGGATTTTTTTACTCGACCACATTTATTACTATTATATTAATTATTTATTTTAATTAAATTAAATTAATATTTAATTATTATTATTATTATTATTATTATTATTAGCTATAATTCAAATGTTTGGTCACTTGAATTGAAAGAATTTTAATCCAAACCTTGATAACTCAAAAACAAATAGTCTATAAATAATGTCAACTTGATAATGACCTAATGTTCTGTTAGTGGAATTATTAATGATTAAAATATCTATGACTAATAAACAGAGAAAATATACTTGCATTTAAATAATGAGCCTAATATTTTAATAGCTGGATTATATTTAATTATATTCTATGTAATAAAAAAACCATGTATTTTTATGTGAGAAATGTTTGAGAAGCCCTGCTTTTTTATTTGTTTATTATTTTTAAATAGATTTAAAACTGCTTTAAATAATGAACACAAAACAAATCTAAACTGATTCTGTTTTAAAAATTAATTAATTAATTAGAGCAAACTATATATTTTTCACTTTTTGCTTTTTTTTAATGTATGCCTAAACATTTTGGATATATCATTTCTTTAGAAATGACTAGAATTAAGATCATGTTGTGCTTTTTGTTTTTATACACATCTGGAAAACACCAACAAATATTCATCAGGCTTTCGTGGATTAAAAAAAGTTGGCACCCTCTGTGGTTTTGAATGAAAAAAGGAAAGGGTAGCTCTATTTTAAAATATATATCTACAAAAGAAATATGACCAAAATGTTAAAAGCATAATGTGGCTCTAAGAAGATAACAGAAAAATATCTGGAAAAACTTGTTGTCATGAGCCTCTCAACTTCCAGCGTTTATCTGAAGAAGGCAGCGGCTGATTAAAGCACAAACGATGAGAACACGAGGAAACTAGAGGCTCATGTGCAGATGCCAAATATTACACCTGAGAAGTTCCAAGATATCAGCTTTATTATTATATTTCATTATTAATATCTTAAAATTTACCCAATACACTAAATGTTCAATTGCTGTAATTTATTTGTCGTTTGTCTTCAAATAAATGTTTTTTATTACAAACTAAATCAGAGTTAATTATTCTGGAGGTCGGTCTGTGTGTTTAAATTAGTCTCAAATTTACCTCATTAGCTTCTGCTTCAGCACCTAAAGCAACACAAAGCAATTATTATTATTATTATTATTATTATTATTATTATTATTATTATTACAGGAGTAATATTTTACCTCTCTGAGTTTTTCTGTATTTCAGTATGATGATGCAGATCTGGACACTGAGAAGAATCACAATCAAGACACCAAACACCACATTCAGCATGAAGAACACAGCAGAAGAGTTTGAACCTTGTAGAAAAATTAAAGAAAACATTTTGATCCCTAAACCTGCATCACAGTTTAATTTAAAAAATGTACAGAAGCCTTTATGAGAACAAAAAAAATAACAAACCTGTTGCTTTGTCCACGTTCTCATCAAATGTTTTATTTACACCTGAAAAAGAAAACTTTTTTTTATAACCTCAGTCATCTCAATCAACTTTTACTGCAACTATTCACTTTGTATAAATTCACCTTTCACTTGTAAAGAGGTCGAGTTGCTAAAGATCATTGTATCACTGAAGCTGCAGTAATAGAGTCCTGTATCAAAGACATTTACTGCAGTGATTGTGAGAGACGTGTTCTTGCCATGAACAGACATCACTATTCTCTCACTTTCAGTAAAGAAGTAACACGGTTGCGATGGAGCTGATGTCCTAAACTTTTTGCACCCAAGAAGAAGTGGAACCGAATCACTCGTGTGTTTAAACCAGTAGATGGAACCTGTAACAGTCAGGTCATGTTGGCACCAAATAGTGACGTTATCTCCAGCTTCTGCCTCCAAAGTTAAAGAGCACAGAGTCTCTGAGAGCAAACCTGCAACCCATAAAACACACACCTCACTTATAACATCAAAGATTTTATATTTATATATTTTTTAAAGTTATAAATAACTTTAAAATGCATACAGCTAAGACATGATCTTTTTGTTTTAAAATGGATCTAATCGTCTGTGTTTCATGTTTAACTTGGGGAACAAAGTTGTGTAAATTCTCTAAAAATCTCACAGCTGGACAGAATTTTTTTCTTTGAATCTGCAGCTTTCTGAATAATTATATTTTTCTGTTACTCAACCATGTAAGTAATAATGTATATATATTACAGATACAATAAGAATTTATAAGGTGATAAATGAGGTTATTAACACTTACCCATGGCACAGAGAAACACAGGCAGAGTTAAAAACTGAACCATTGTGTATCAGCCGAGAGACAAAGAGGAAACGATCTGTTGAGCAAATCGAATGCTGCTTTACCTGTGTGTAGGGGTGCGCATATTTACGCAGCATACAGCGGTTTGAAAAAAAAAAAGGCCCACAGGAAAAAAACAACCTAAAATAGATGTCTTAAGCAAAGAGAGTCTCCTGTTTCTCAGCTTTTTAATCACACACACACACACACACCTCACATTTCAGTAGAAGGTCAGCTGACTTAATGATGCTCATTCCAATGAACTGCCAAGTTTACCTTAGTTTATTTTTTATATGATATCATGTGTAAGAACCTGGTATTCTATATTCCAGTTATTATTTTAGGTTTATTATTATATTTAGTAGGAATGATTTCAGATTGCTAAATACTCAGTGAGAGCATGATGGTACAGCAGGAAGTGTTGCTGCCTCACAGCTCCAGGGTCTGGGGTTTGATCCAGGATAAAATGCTTAATGAAGATGAATGAATGAATGATTTTATAGCAAACAGCACAGCTTTTCACTTCTGGCTTTATCAAAGACCTTTATTCAGAAAATTCATTTGCTTTGCAGCCCTGTGCTCTCACTCTACTGTATTATGGGGGAAAAGTCTTTTGCTCAGTGTTTATTGCACCTTACAGTGACCTCTTTTTATTTAATTATACAAACTAATGTAACTAATTTAGCCGTTTAACATGTCTGATGTGGATAATCTGAGGGTGATACGTGTCGAAAACAAGACTTTCTTTAGTTTTTCATCTGTTTATATGATGATCAGTAGCGTGAACTGCTCTATAAATGTTGTTAAATCAACATTCAGACTTCATTTAAAAAAAATAATTAAGAACATAATCTTTCAAGCTTGTTTTTTTTTTTCTTTTTGCAGATGCAATAGTTGAAAAAAAGTGTATGACATCAGCCGGTGGTCAGAAGCAGATGAGCCACAGATGAAACTGTCAGTTTTCACAGTTCAAACGCCATGCGTGCAAATGTACCAAGTGTCAGGTCTGTGGTTGGAAAACATTCAAACGGTAAAAATGGACAGTTGCTGCATATGTTTGAGCGAAGACCTGTGGTTTCAGAGATGGCTTCACATCACAGGTGAAACAACTAAAGAAAAAAAGAAAAATGTAGCTGGCTATAAAATAATTTTATTATTGCCCTCATAAATGTATGTACAGTGGGTTTGGAAAGTAAGTATTCAGATCTCATTCACTTTTTAAATAACTTGGTATAGATTTATAACTTGTTACAAATTAAATTTAAAACTGATGCTTTTTTGTCCATTAATAGCTACAAAATATTCCATAAAGACAAAATGTAAAAAAAAAAAAATTATTTTAGATTTTTTGCAGATTTATTAAAATTCTAAAACTAAAATCTCTTTTTTATTCGGACCCTTCATTCAGTACTTTGTAGAAGCACCTGTAGAAGCAGTTACAGCTTTTGCACACATGGATTTGGGTGATTTTTCCCATTCCTCCTGCCAGATCATCTTAAGCTCAATCAGTTCACTGGTAACTGACATCCTCAGCTCTTTCTACACATGTTCTCCAGGGTTCAAAGCTGGGTTTTGGCTGAACCACTCAAGGACATTCAGAGACTTGCCCCAAAGCCACTCCAGCATTGTCTTGGATGTACGCTTCGGGTCGTTGTCCTGCTGAACGGTGAACCTTCACCCCAGTCTGAGGTTGTGTGCACCCTGAAGCAGGTTTTATTCATGGAACACTCTGTATTTATTCCTACCTCAATTCTGAACAGACTTCCCATCCCTGCAGCTTAGAAGCGCCCCTTTTGCATGCAGTGGTGTTAGCCAGTTGATGGCCAGTACCTGGATTCACAGAAGATAGTGCTTGGAATTTGAAGAGTTTTTCCACATCAGACCTGAAAATCTTTTTGCGCATTCTTCCTGAGTCCTTTCTAAGATGGGTTTCCTTTCCATCAGGTTCCTTTCTGAAGCTCTGTTAGAGTGGCCATTGGGTTCTAGGTCACCTCCTTGACCAAGGCCCTTCTAGCCCGGTTACTGGGTTTGGTCAGACGATTAGCTCTAGGAAAAGTCCTTGTAGTTCCAAACTTGTTCCATTTCACAATGATGGAGCCCACTGTGCTCCTGGGAACATTCGATGGTTTGAATGCTGCGGCTCACCATAGACTTTAACCTATGTGTTTAAAAAATTCAGTTACAAATGTAACTTGTCTATATGAAAGGGTTCCATGTATGTGTGAGTGTATAATTCACTTAACACAGCTAGTAAACACACAATGTTAAATATTTCTTACTCACCTAATGAGAGAGCTGATGTTTTTTGGCAGATACCAAGTGCTGGACGTCAGGCTGATGGGAGAAAAGCTGCAAACGGAGGTGTGGGACAACCCTCGGCCTATTCCTATATTTTGTTTTGAGGTGGTGTGACAGGGTCTTCTTTTGACTGAAAATCTGACACATTCTCAAATGATTCATAGTTTGTATGGTGAACACGTCTGGTGTACAATTAACGTTTCTTAACTGTGGTTTTTATTTTGCTTTGGACACGAAATGCAGTCAGTAATTTGCCTTGAAGACTAAGACCGAGCCCATTTAAGTGACTGAAAACGTCCTAAAGGTAAGCCAATTTAACAAACCAGTCACAATCACTAAAGCAGTCTGTTTGTAATGACCTGCTCATGCTCAGAACAGACAGAGGTCAGAGGAATATGGGGAGGGGTGTGTTTTTGATTGCCAATCCCACACTGTGAAGGTCCACCAGCAGGATATCCTTGTGAGCAAAGGTGTAGCCTATTGCTTCCTCTTTTAGGAAACCTTCATCCTAAAAGAGCCTGCTCTCATTCAGGGCAACAATGACGATGTTGTACTGCTTAATCATCCAGACAAGTTCTCTGACAGAGTCTTTCAGTCTTGTCATGGAAGTACAGAAGAGATTGCAGGTTGCCAGTTCAAGGTTTATAGTTTTCTTCTTCTATACAATGTCCTGATAGGCATGGTAACCCATCCTGGAGTGGGTTGATGGATAATTTTTGGGCCACCATTACTAGACCCTTTCCTGCTAGGGGATAAGCAGTGCGATCTGTCTGCCCATGCTGTCACTGTGTTGCTTTTCTTTCAGAGTGTACTTCCCTATCCAGTGGCTGGGCTCTCGTCAGGCCTCCTTGTGGCCGCACATTGTAACTGGTTCCTCATAGCTCCAGAACTATACATGGTGTGTCAAAAGTTTGATTTTTGTCTCGTCTGAACACACTGCTATGCAACAATATTTTTGTGAAGGTCTTGGAAGAGCTCTACCCATCATGAGATGTTTCTTGAGTGACAGCTTGGAGACAGATGATTTGTTTACTTGCATTCAGAGGTGGATTCCCCTTTTACAAAGAGTGGAAGTACTAACCTACCAACATGCACTAACCCAACTGATTCAAATTAACACAGGAAGGAGAACTAATTAGTTAAATAAGCTGGTTTAGTGTTTTTTCCTACTGTGTTCAATAATTTTTTCCTGTGTCATTCCACTTTATTCCACATAACATTTTTATTGATGGGAATATTGTGATTTCTTTAGCTCTGTAGTTTTATTGAGTTAATACCAATGTCTGCTCTATATTTCAGGTGAATAGCTGCATTGGGAATCTGTTTAATTAAGATTAATATATATTGACATGTTTAATACTTATACACTGCATATGGCACAACCAGCACAGAGACCATCAAAGCTCTCACACACTGCATTTTACTGGAGTTTGAAGACCCAGAATCATACAGATACTCTGACTGCACCCTACTGGTTAGTTTGTGCCTATTCATGCAACCTCACAAAAAACTTCCACCTCCAAATAAGGGACATAGCAATGAATGCTTCCTTATTGGTCATTAAGACGTGCTGTGTGTTTTCTGTAATGCTGGATTCAGTGCCACTGCCTTGGTTTTGTAGAACAGAATTATCTGGTGCATTCAATACATGGAGTAAAGTCACAGATCTCGATGTCTATTTGATTGTTTTTAAAAAATAATATAAATATGAAGTTAGATGGGCTAAATCTGGATTATGTAATTCCTTCATCTTAAAATGCAAACTGCTTAAAAGTCTAAGGGACATGAATTTATGTGGAAATGAAGCAAACTTTTATTCTACCAGCTTTTCACCAATCAAACCCTCACTCAGGTTCACTCATATTGTACTCTGATCTCAGCTGACACAGGAGTGGTGTAAGAGTGGTGTTTATCGTCCAGGAGATGTCAGTATGTCATTATATGTGTGTGTGTGTGTGTGTGTAGAGTAGAAATCAATTAACTGTCACATTTACATTTATTCTAGTTAGACGTATTATCAGTATATTTTAAAAATGTGTATTTAATTTCTTTAAATATGTAGTTTTCTGTAAGTTCAGTAAACATTCATTGCTAATAGGCTAAATCTCATTAGGGCCACATGTATGAGTACTAGCATTGTGTTATTATATTTTATGGATTTATCAGTAAGAAAATACACATAAAAGCAAGAGTGCTGATCCAAATGGATAATTTATTAAAGCAGTTTGCCAGGATGTAACAGCAATATCAAGTCATACCACTTTACATTTTAAAGTGAGGATAGAATAAACGGGTGACCCAGGAATGAGTGAAGAGCAAATGAAACACAGAATATGAATTCATTATTAACGTACAGCATGTGAACAGCAGACAGAGCACGTTACAGAGATTACAGACTCACAAGTTACAAACTGCCTTTAAGCAAGCTTTCTATTTCTGATAGATATTAGAGCAAATACATTTTATATTATTATTATTATTATTATTATTATTATTATGTGTAAAGCAATATTTAGACAAGTGACGTCATAAATACAGAAGGCAAATAAAAAAATGGACCAGTTCAGAAATTAAAATGAAAGTGATTTTAATGTGCTTCTAAACATTATTATCTATAAAACTTAAAATACTTTACATGCTGAATGAACTTAATCAGTTAATAGACATTTTCCACTTACAATCAAAAGCATATTTTGGTCTTGGTACTAAAGAAAAAGGTACATTATTATATTTTAAAGATGGTCATACATGTGTTGCTAAACATATAAATAACAACAATAAATAAGTAAATAAATACATTTGACCACTTAGGCTATTTTCGTACAACCCTACCAGTACTGGAGGGTTTCTAAGTGTGTGTCCAAAGCTTCTGTAGCAGTGCGTCAAGAACGAGAAGCAAAGAGGATTCCAGGTGCTTTTACTTCCAAAATGGTGGTTAAATAGGAGAATGAGCTGGCTGTAATGGAACTGTCATTTCTTGCACATGCAACATACAGGTATTTTTTCTTATTCTTATTATTTTTTCCCCTTACCTATTGTGTTAAATAGGCTAAAATGATCTTCATGTGTTTTTGTCCCATCAGCCTGAACGCAGACGGAGGGTCATATAAATGATGCTTCCAGAAACAATGTTGTAATCCTGCAGCTTCCTGCCAGAGTCGAGCTGTTGGCCGTTGTAGATCAGACGCTGCTGGTCCACTGGTGTTCCTTCTTTCTGGTAGATCTTCCTCATCAACTGATCGATGGTCTCATCGTCAGTGATGTCGTAGGTTTTAGTCTGTCCCTTCTCATTCTTCACGAACACCTGGAATGGGACGGGGGTCATGGAGATCAGCAGCATCACTGTGGATCCTGAACTTAGACCGTAATCGCTCACGGTCTTCTGGTCATGGTCCAGGATCTGACCGCTGCTGGCTGAAAGCTTCACGCGTGAGGCTCTTGCCTCAAAGTGAGGGGCAATGCGTTGCTTGAGATCACCAATGGTGGCACTTGGCAATACATTCACAAGCTGCGTTTTTCCACTCAGGTCTTTGATGGCGAGCTCCATGGTATTCCCCTATTAATGACCTGTGTGTAAAATAAAGCCAAAGCAGATAGGAATCATATACATTTATGCACATATTTCACCTCACATATCATCAATAAGCCAGAAACATAGTTTCATTATCTTTTTACTGGAGCTACGAGACTAATGTAGTTAACAAGTAATGGAAGCTTATGAGCACTGTTTAACATTATACAAATAGCTCTGTATTTTTTTAGCTATATATATATTTTTTATTTATAAACACACACCAGACAGATATCCTGCCTGGAACTGATTTTTAGCTATTTGTTTCAGAAAACCAGAATTATTTCTGCTGGTAAATTATTACTAAACATACAAATTAAAGCCAGTCACTTTTACTTTATTTTACTTTTATATTTTACTTTGGATCAGTGACTCATTTGGAAACTTTATTTTCTATTATCCAAACCAAAATATAACATTTAACATTATTAGAATGTATACTTATTATTCCAGTATTTAAAATAGATTAAAACTTACCTTTTGAGTAAATGATGCCCTTTCTGTCCTCAGTATCCTTTTCAGAGAACCAGATCCAACTGAGCCTCCTTTCCTGCGGACTGCAAGTTAATAACAGCTACAGTACCACAGCCACGCCCCTTATTTACAGGATAACCAATGGGAGATAAGCATGAGAGAGCAGAATGACAACACGCCCGCACCCTCAGGGGCTTTCTGTTTCTATTCAGCATTCAAGTGTAAGTAAAAAAAAAACAAAAAAAAAACAAAAAAACTGTAAAACAAGTTTCAGTTTTGGAGAAAAGAAATCAGTGATAATTGGGATGACGTGAGAAAAGTGAAGGCTCAGGTCACGTGACGGGGAAAGTCCACTCTAATTCCCCACGTCACATATATTCTGGATTGTTCAGTGCCATGGTGTACTTTGCAAATTACACACTCCACCAGTATATACTGTACACACACACACACACACACACACACACACAGATGAGTTTAGTATGTGGTACTGGACTAATATTACTAATATCACATGGTGTACTGCAGTTACCTGATTTACAGGTTCAGGGTTTTTTTTTTTTCTTTGTTTGTTTTGACCTCAGAATGACTTCAGGCTGTTCCCTTTTTGTTACAGATCGCTATTTTTCACAATTTATATATTCCAAAGTGTGTGGTAAATGCCTTTCATCAGGATGAATAATTTATCCTCCCATCCCAGCCTCAGTCAGTTTCAATTTTGGAGAAATCGATTATAACTGGGATGTTACGAAGAAAGTGAATGCTCGGGCCATGAGATGGAAAAAAGCCTCCGCTAATGCATTACGTCACTTCTTCTGGAATGTTCATTGCCATGGTGTACCAATGGTCAGTGCATTGTGTACACATACAGTCAGGTCCATAAATGTCTGGACATTGACAAAGTTTTGTTATTTTAGAGGACAAACTAACATAGTCATAGATTAAAGGGTCGTTTTTATATGTGGTTGCAAATCTTTTTGCAGTCAACGACTGTGTGCAGTCTGAAACCCATAGACATCACCAGACGCTGGGTTTCTTCGCTGGTGATGCTTTGCCAGGTCTTTACGGAAGCTGTCTTCACTTCCTGCTTGTTCTTGGGGAACTTTGCCTTCAGTCTTTCTATTTAAGAACGTACCACACCTAATGTTTATGCTACATCTCTGATGGGTTTGTTCTGATGATTTCTAACAATGGCTTGTTTCACTGGCAGTGACAGCTCTTTGGAATTCATATTGAGAGTTAACAAAAAAAGATCCCAAATGCAAATGCCACAACTGAAAACAACTCCAGACTTTATCTCTGCTTACTTGTAAGTGAAATAATGAGGGAATAACACGCACCTGACCACGGAAAAACTGAGCAGCCAGCTGCCCAAATACTTTTGCTCCCTTAGAGAGGTGAATTATAGAGAAAGATAAGAAAATTAAGGAAAATTATAAAGAAAACTATAGCTGAAATTCTGCACTTTCCTATTCATTATATAATTTAAACCCAATATACTGTGGTATGTCCAGTTGAGGGTTAAGGGCCTTGCTCAAGGGCCCAGCAGTGGCAGGTTGGTGTTGTCAGGATTTGAACTGACAGCCTTCTGATCAGTAGTCATTTCAGTGGTTAATCCTTTTATTCACGAGGACACATCATCATGTCTTGTTACCAGGTATCTTTACTGTTAGTTCACCTAACTGACTAATAAACTTGGACTTTCAGCTCAAAAATAAGCCTATGAGGTGATGGAGAAGGGCTTTAAGATCTAATCTGCCATAAGTTTGGAGATAGGTGTCAATTATCTATACTAATGTTATTCCTAGCTAACTAACATTAATAGGATAATTTATCTCCTGTCACAACCAGGAGTTGTTTGGGGAAAAAAATAAGCCAAAGCAATTCTATCATTTTGATAAATAATTTTATTTACATAGATATAAAATTAATTAACTTACAAGAGTCATCACAAAATAAACCATAAAGTGTCCAAACACAAACAGAGTGTATTTATTACTGAAGGTTCTCCTAAAAGCATACATCATAACTGCATCATTTTGGCACATTTTCATTTCATTTGTTAATAATCGACACGTTGTCACTTCAGACACAGGATCAATGCTAGAAACTTAAGAATATGCAATTCTGAAAAGGGAATGTATAAATAATGCTCATTAGTTTTATCTGTAACTCATATTTTATCTAAGAATAATTTAATTGTGTTAATTGTGTTGGTCTAAAATGATCTTCATGTGCTTTTGTCCCATCAGCCTCCACGAAGACGGAGGGTCATATAAATGGTGCTTCCAGAAACAATGTTGTAATCCTGCAGCTTCCTGCCACACTCCAGCTGTCGGCCGTTGTAGATCAGCCGCTGCTGGTCCACTGGTGTTCCTTCTTTCTGGTAGATCTTCCTCATCAACTGATCGACAGTCTCATCTTCAGTGATGTCGTAGGTTTTTGTCTGTCCCTTCTCATTCTTCACGAACACCTGGAATGGCACGGGGGTCATGGAGATCAGCAGCATCACTGTGGATCCTGAACTCAGACCGTAATCACTCACGGTCTTCTGGTCATGGTCCAGCTGCAAAGTTTGTCCATTGGAGATGGAAAGCTTCAGCTGTGAAGGTCTTGCTTTAAAGAATGGGGCAATCTGTTGCTTGAGTTCACCAATGGTGGCTCTTGGATTCACGTACACGGTCCTCGTTTCTCCGCTCAGGACTTTGATGATGAGCTCCATCATATCCACTTCTTAATGACCTGTGTATAAAGAAAAACAGCAGATTAGTGCTATTTAAATTTGCTCTTTTAAAAAAGTTTTGCGTTGAAGTTACAAGGCGAATGGAAGCTTGTGAGCACCGATAATGTGGTTATAATTCTAATAAACGGACTTGATATTTAAATGGACTGAAGTTACAAGGCTAATAAAAGCTTAGCATAATGCTAACTACATGCATTAATCATCGCACCTCTAACAACATTATTTTAAAATAACACCAATAACATTTTATGCAACAGAAACCAGGAACTAGATCAATCAGATCAAGTGATTCTGGATTCAAAATGGCCGCCAGCAGAGTTTACAGCTACGCCATTTGCTCATTAAAGTTAAGAGGTGCGCTCTCAGAAAAAAAAACGAAAAACAAAAATTGTACCATCCTTGTTGCTGGGATGGTTCCTCATAACCTACACCTTTTTTTTTTTTTACCTTAATGTTAAAGGTTTATGTACTGCACCTTTAAAGTATTTCTCTAAAAGATCATTTCGCTCCAATTATGTACATTAAATCTTTTTTTTTAAAGGTACACTAGATACTATATACACTGTATACTATGTCTACATATTAAAGGTACAAACATATCCACCTCTATGGCGTTTAAACAGTTAATTAAGAGCGCGAGGGCTCCTGATCGGAGTGTACTTCTGCTCAGTGATGGCACGCGCCCGCTCTTTGCTGTCGTTCAGTGTAAAATTCCCCTTCAGCCATGTTGCTCATTCACTCTAAGAGCTTTAAATGGCTTGTTTTTATAGTGATCCTGAGGTCTAATATACACTACTGCATCTCACTTTCATAGCAACATCAGATCATTGAACACAAACAGCATGCTTTTTTATGTGACAATTTATTAAAGTATTGTTTAATTCTTTTTTTTTTTCTTTTTTTTAGTCTAGCTGAGATTAATAGTGGTCATATAAGCTTCTATTACATGTTGGCTGTGTTGCCCAAAGCTCAACAAACATTAAGAGAATTGTATAGGTTGCTAAATTTTGACTGAATATACAAATTATGTTTATTAAAAAATAATTAAAAGATACTTAAAAGTCATTTTTTCTTTGTAGACTATTTTTTCCCATTCTTTGTATCGTATCACTCATTGGCCGTTGGTGAAATCTTAACTTTACTTTCATGATTATTTCTGATTCATTTTATTTATAAGAAGACATTATTTGAAAATTTAAAGTTAAACTTACCTTTGAAATGTGTCTTAAAAGGGCTTTTTCTCTCTTCGAGTCCTCGTCTAGGAAACAACTCCACACAATCCTCCTCTCCAGCTGACTGCAGGCCATAATATACAGCGGGGGTTATAGCCACGCCCCGTATTCACACAACCAATAGGAAATGAGCGCGAGCGCGAGCGCGAGCGCTCAGGAATGCCAGCAGGCCCCGCCCCCCTCCGTTAGGTTTTGTTTTCCGAGTCTTACTCACTTAGTTTCGCTTTCCGGACGTCAGCTGAGGCACAAACACAACAAACACCTTCTGTGCTGACACATTATTTCTCTCTCTGTATATCAGTTCCGGTGATCATTTTGGGCTGCACAGCTTTATTCTCAAGTTCACTTGTTACAGTTGCATTACATTTCAGTGGTTAATGCAAGGTAAAGCACACACACACGCACACACACACACACACACGAGGTATATATGCTGTATTCATGGCACCTTGTATTTTTTTTTTTTTTATTCAACATTTATTAACATGACATATGAGCCAAGAGAAGAAGCCAGGGGTACAGGCATAGACAAAAACTACCAAAAGCTACACAGCATTCTGTGACAATAAACAAACAAACAAACAAATAAATAAATAAAATTACATTAAAAACATTCAATTGCGAGCATATATTCTTTGTTTTGGCAGCTTTTCTGTTAGAGGAAGTGGACAAAGAGTTAATATCAATTCTAATATCTTTATGAAAGTGAGAGAAAGTTCATGGTACCTTGTAAGTAGTAATGTGCAAGTTGTAATGACGTCATTTCCCGCCTCCGAACGTTTGATGCATAGAGGAAAAAAAAAAAAAAAAAAAAAACCATGGATGAACCATTGTCAGAGCAGGTAAAACTCGCGAAAAGCCACATTTTACCAGTTTAAAGCCTGAGTAGCTTTTAATTCTGTTCTTCTCTAGTGAACCTCAAACATTTATTCAACATTTTGGACTGAAATTACAGCACAGCAACAACAGCAGTCAATAGCGAGTAGGCTAGTCAGATAAAAATAAGTGATTACACTAATGTTGATGATTACCTTCTAAAAACAGCGATTTGTACGGTCAGTGTTGTCGATTTAACCGAGTAATATGTCTGTATATGAACTAATCTAAAGCTAATACTGCTATAAACTCATTTAAATGTAGAGAAGGGGAACTTTACACTGTTCACAGTGAGAGCGGCCATGTTGGTTTGACGTCACTCTGTAAACGGGGAAGGAAGTGGTAGTCAAATTAGCATTGAGAAGACTACTCCAATTTGAAATTGCAAGTTGAGGGGTGTTTTCGGTGGTTTTTAGGCGGGGAATTACAACTTTGCCTCGAACGCAGAATTAGCAACAAGCTAGCCAGCGGACAATAGCAAGTAGCGTTAGCAACAAGCTAGCTGGCTAATGTTAGTGATAACTGAGTACTGTGTGTATATGAACTGACCTAAAGCCAATACTGCTATTAACTTGTTTACAAGTAGAGAGAAGGGGAACTTTACACTTTACAAAGCGGCCATGTTGGTTTGACGTCACTCTATAAACAGGGAAAGAACTGGTAGTTGAGAAGAATGGTGATAATACTGAGACTGGTGATTATTATTATTATTATTATTATTATTATTATTATTAATTTAAAATCTATTTTCACAATTTCTGTAAACAAAAAGGCAATAAAAATGCTTGTAATGTTTTAATCTTAGTTTTTTAATATGAATGCAATTTACAGGCCTAGCTGTATAATAATAATAATAATAATAATAATAATAATAATAATAATAATCATAATAATAATAATAATAATAATAATTAATCATCATCATCATCATCATCATCATCATGAATTAAGATAAAAAGAGTTTTGGAGACCAACTGTGGGAAAGACTAATAATAAATATAAGAGAAAATGAAATTAAACATGGATTTGATCAAAGTATTTTCAAGTAAATTTGCAGTTTATGACTGAGGTGGGATCA
>JAKKZJ010000024.1:1229417-1250962 GCA_033441845.1 Pangasius mekongensis | reverse complement strand
GTTGTTGTTGCACTTTTGAGAAGGTGCCAGTAGGTGGCTTGGGAAAGGAAATCAAAACCTAACACCAAAACTAAGCATTGATCAGTTTCATTCGTGTAGCCATCCCAACATCTTCTTATTATGTCTACACTTGATTAATTCTTAATTAAGTGTAGACATAATAATAACTTAATAAAATAATTAACATTTAGCTTCTAAAAATAAAATCTCCCACTGACAATAGTCATCTCTTAAGAATTATACACCAAGTATATTTTATCTTCATCTCGTTTATAACTTTGTGAATCCCAAAAGTCCTTGCATACTCATTTTGATCTCACTCAGAGCTAAGCACATAAAGCTGTAGTGTTAGATAAGTACAGTTTAGCAGTGTGCCAATTTAAAGTGAGTTATTTTCACCCAAACAGAACATAAGACTTAAAAATGATGTGTGTGGGTGATTAGTTTGCTGACCTGGAGGTGCTACAAAATATTCCTCCTCTGTGCTTTTGGAGAGCCGAAGAAGTTCCTCTGCGCAGTTTCCCTCCGTCACTGTGTCGTCTCGCAGATACAGAGCTCTAAGAAACACACAAAGACAAACGATCCTGCGTCTGTGTCTTATAATACTTATTGCTTGGAATATTAATAATAACTTAAATAACAGTAATATTAACCATAATAATAATAATAATAATAATAACACTTGGGTTCAGGAGGTTAAAGATGATTTTGGAACCGCCCACTTTTATTTATTTATTTATTTATTAACACTTCTGTATTGCTGACTGAGGCGATTATCGTGACTCAGGTTCTCGGGTTGTTTTCCGCTTAAACGAAACCTACAGTGAACTCCATGAGAATTACAAGAGTATTTTTATATGTAGCAATTACAAAATGTCTCGGCTGATATTCCTTATTAAATAACAATCAATTTCAAAATCAAAGTCTCTGAGAAATGCTGACATGATATTGAGTCGGTTCTTATGATACTGTTACAGGAGACATACTCTATGTTCTAAGTTTCTCACCCTATATCATGGTTTATACCGTGTGGCTGACCTGGAAAAAACCCTCCCTTTGGTCAAACAGACATTTTCGACATTTTCGCCAAACTCCAGGCTTTCCTGACCTTTCTCCTTTGCATGCATGTCAATCAGAAGTGAGGTGTTGGTTAACCTGACTCCTTATACAACATGATTTCTGCAGAGAAACCTCACAGGCATAGAAGAAACATCTTTTTTCAGCCGCAGTGACTTCTGATGGGTTCTTTGGCACGTTATCTCTGACCACCACACATTTTATTTTGATATTATTATATTATATTATATATTTTTTTAAGTTTGCTGTTTCTGCTGCTTGGTGTCTGAAAAAGTTCTCTTCGATGGATTTGAGCTAGAATCATTAAAATTGTAATTTCAGAAGAGGAAAAAGAAAGAAAGGGGGAAAAAAACGACACACACACACACACACACACACACACACACACACACACACACAGAGATACCCTCACCTGTCCTCCAGCACAGAATCCATTGGTTCCACGCCTTCCGTGTCGACAACATGGAGCTGATCAGCAAACCGAATCGCTTTCTCCAGACACTCCACACCTTCCTGGCTGCCAAAGTCTACAAGAGCGAGTCTCTCCAACTTATCCACGAGGTCTAGAGAGATTTTAGTAGGCTGCAAAATGAAACGGGGAAAAAAAAAAAAAAAAAATCACCAAAGTGCGCTGAGGGTCCCATGACAAAAATATCATATCATCTCACCTGAAGACATTTCTATGATGTATGATATGCATCAAGATAAACCACATTTTTCACTGTTATTATTATTAGTAGTAGTATTACGTTTACTAATAAACTGCAAGCAATTAGTTTACAAATCATGTTTACATATAGTTATATCTGCAATATCAATAAAATTCAGATTTTTGTATTCTGCCATAACCAGGGATGCCAGGTTTGCGTTTTTTACACCAAATTAGGATTTTTTTGGAACCCAGTTGTGAGCAGTGGTGTTTTTTGAAAATAATCTGCGACTACCAAGAAATTCTTTTAATGCAAACAATCAGAAATTAGTATAATCCATTTCTGCACACGTAAGTGCACACAGTGTGTCTAAGCTGTACAGAACCATTTCCGTTGTAAAACATATTGCAAAGATTAGGAGAGGGAAATGGGACTGTGGAGTGGATAATGGCAGTATGAGTTGATAGAAAAAAGGCCTATTGAGGCAGTGCAAATCAGAAATGCGTG
This sequence comes from Pangasius mekongensis, assembly GCA_033441845.1. Taxonomy (NCBI): domain Eukaryota; kingdom Metazoa; phylum Chordata; class Actinopteri; order Siluriformes; family Pangasiidae; genus Pangasius; species Pangasius mekongensis. The sequence continues at coordinate 1,248,728 of JAKKZJ010000024.1, read as the reverse complement.
TGCACCACAGTGAACTTCTTTCCCAAGCAAAAACACTGAGAAAATGAAATAAAATGCCTGAAATTTTGGGGAATACTTTCAGGTCTTTCTGGGCAGTTTTTGAGATGTAGTTGGACTGGAAGGTTTTCTACAGCTGGCAACCCTGTCCGCAAATGTGAAGCAAAACGTTTGGGCAGAGAGAATTTGAACATAAACAGCATTTTTATGTGATGTATAATAAAGATAATAAGAACCGTACAGGTGGAAGTTGCCTCTCAGCTACTGGCTCCCATGTGGGAAACTGCGGAACCTGAAAAGAAACACAAACACGATAATAATAACAATCATGGTTGTTGTTTTTTTTTTTTTTTCATATACACTTTGCCTTAACATGTAAAACAGACACTATAAACACTAAGTACAGCAGATTATTTAACAGAATATAACATTAATTCTTATACTGTTCTACCCAAAACATTTTAGGCACACCGAAAAAGTAGAAGTTTTTTTTTTTTTTAATAGAGATTATACGTTCCTGAGATAACCGGAGAGCCTTCATAGGCCGTGATATTTTTTTGTACCTTTGAAATGAACCGAGACTGACTTGAGCTCGTCCAGCGGCACCACCTTGCTCTCCTGACCCAGTGAGACGCGCTGCGTGCGGGAAGCTCCGCTAGGACACACCGAGGATGTGAAGGCCGCAGCGGCGTGGATCCGTTTAACCACCGCAAAGTGCATGTTGTGATTTTCCTCTCCAGCGCTGTATTCCTAAAAGCTGTAGATCTCAGTAAATGTCCAAAAGGACACATTAAATTAAACCTTACACAAGCGCTGTGAAACATGTCTGCTCAGAAAGCACCAACTCCTGACAATTCATGCACTAAAACGTAAACTTGGAAGTCGGAAGTCGGAGGTCGGAGGTTTTATACACTCTATATATAGACACGCAATAGGATGTCCGATCGAAGCCCGGATAGCTCAGTCGGTAGAGCATCAGACTTTTAATCTGAGGGTCCAGGGTTCAAGTCCCTGTTCGGGCGGTGCTGTTTTTCTTTCGAAGAAACAAAGTAAATCGGTATTTTCCTACCACAAGCCTGTAAAAAAAAAAAAAAAACAGGGGCGCATCCATGAGACAATTTGACTTAGATTTAAAGGCAATGAGCTGAGGCGACATTTATCCATCGACGATTATCGGTTATAATCAATTATAAATCAACTGTTATAAAAACAGGACAGATATTTTAAACTGATGTGTAAATAATTTAATAAGCTAGCAAGGTGATTTGCAACAAAGCATTATTTAACAAAGTAATGTCAAAATTATTCTGCTTGTGTTTTGAAAAAAAAATTTCTCAGCTACAGTGGACATGTTAATAATAACTTTTGGCTGTAAACTGAACATTCTGTTTATTAATGTTTGTAATTTAAAGTAGTATTCTGAATTCCACATTCATTCATTTATTAATTCTTGGGTGAAATATTTCCATTCACAATAAATGTAATGAAACTGCCAGAATTTGTGTAAAGCGATTAACTGGAATTTTTATTTATTTTTAAAGAGCCTCAGATCTCCGCTTTGGAGTGTGATGAGATGAAACGACGTGCACTCCAGTGTATGTCTTGACCCCAGTGATCCACATTGTAAATTTAGGGAATTTTGGAGAAAGTTGAAATTTTCACCTGAGAGTTTTTTGGGGTAAAAATGTTGAGTTTCTCCAATCTTCCTCATATTTGCACTGTTGGTTGCTGAGGTCGAGACATAGACAGGGGCGCAAGTTTGGTCTGAATATCCCACTCCAAATCTGAGATACGAGGTGTCCATTTTCCACTAATTAAATATACAAGGATTGGGCATGTTAATTTCTAAACTTGCTATAATCGCACACTGGTTATAATCACACACTCGCGATAATCAGACGCTCACTAACACCTACACCTCCTGTTAGTCACTACTGGCTACTATTACAGGATCATGCTGATTTGTTAATAATTGAAGGAGTTTTACCAAATTGCGCAGCTACATAATATGTAAGATGTCAAAATAGTACATTACTCAGTAGATTACTGACATTTCTTAGTAATGAATGTGGAAAGTAGAGAGTAACCCAACATCCCATAAATGTGTGTGATTCTCCCTGTCATATCTAGTACTTATAATAATAACAACACCATTTCATTATATAGAGGCACATATATCATTTAATCATAAACCACAGTTGAACAAGTGCAGGTTTTACATACAAAAGCCAAAACAAAATGAATGCACCGAGATATGAACAGATAAATAAACAGCTCGAAGCTAGACATACAAATAATACATTTTTTCCGCTATCATCGAGCAGTTAGTTTTCACGAATCTTCCAGCAATATCCAAAGCAACATGACAAAGTGCCACGTTTACAGCGAAGCAGAATCTTCAGCCAAATGCACTGCTTAAAAGAACTGTCGATGAAATACATTGGACACACTGCACTAGTGAAAATAATATATCAGATTAGTTTGGATTCTATTCAGTTCCATAGATATGGCCACAAAACAGCTTTACAATCTATTTTAAGGATTTCGTCCGGTTGAAGACGACTAATACATTTCATTTAGGTAACTTTGCTGCACAGTGAGCAACAATATCACTAAAAGTACTTTGGTAGTTTGTCACAAGTCCAATATTTGGACGCCACTCGTGGCATAATGGATACAGACTTTCCCAAATCTGACCCTGACAGCCATTTGCTTGTAATCCAGGTCCCGAACTGATAAAAGGCAGAGGGCAGATGTGAATTTGCTGCCCTAAACTTGGACTCAAACAGCACCACTGGAGCATACAGACTAGCAGGAACACAGTTAAGGCCACACTGTAAACGGTAAGTTACATCAGAATGCAAAAATAAATAAGAGAACTGTTAAATATAATTTCTCTGCTTTAATATATTTCTATTCAGAAAAAAACACAATCGCTAATGTCACATATTTTAATATTTCTCTATATAATAAATATAGAATATAGATTTTTCCTTATGCACAAATAAGCTTTTTTCTTATTTGTTACAATCACAGTAAAGTGAAAACTGTGGAAGTCCACATACTGGGCCTTGCGTAAGGATCCACCCACATTCTGTGGTGTACAACCTGAAAATGAAATGGACTTAATGGAGATTATATGTCATAGATCAACACAAATTAAGCCCAAAACCTGAAGCGAGGGGAAATAATCAATACAGTTTGCAAAATTATTACCAATAAAAAAATATAAAAGAACACTGAAGAACAGTGAAACATGGTTGTGGTAGCATCATGTTCAGAGGCGTGGTTGTGCCATGTTCTTTCCCTTTTTAATAACAAATTTAATGTCTTTCCACAGGATGTTCAAAGTTTGGAATATATTTTTTAATAACCTTAGTCTCTGACTTGTTTTGTTAGCTCTGTGGTATTCATGATGTTTCCAGGAACAGGTGTATTTATATTGAGATCACATGACCAGTCGACTTCATTCAACTAAAAAGGTTGGAATTGGCTGCACCCGAACTAATTTAGGGGTTTCACACTAACAGAGGTGAATACTTTTGCATTTATAGCATTTACATTTAATTAATTTGGCAAACAATATTGATTTTTCCACTCATTTCAGTATTACTGGCTATTTTGTGTATAGTCACGACATATAATCCCAATTAAGCCCATTGCATTTCCAAGTTGTAACACTAAAAAATGTGGGAAAGTTCCAGGGGGGTGAATACTTGTGCAAGGCACTGTAGACAACTGATGCCTTGCAGAGACACACTTAACATTGGCAAATAGATGAAATAACTGCTGCAGTGTGTTCAATAATATGATTCTGAAAAGATCTGAAAAGATGGTTCACAACAATACACACGTACCTGCATGTAATAAAATGTAACACGAGATATCACCACTACTGAATGAAAAGTACTGATTTGGTGGCTGGAAGGAGATCTGAATGATAACACATTTCTGTAACACAGTGTTGAGAGAGCATTAAAGTCAGAGCTGCTCAGCTTCTTCATGTCCAAAAACTACAGATCATACAAACCTTGACAAAGCACCAACCTACATAAATATTAACACAACGCCATGTTACTGAAGATGCACACAAGATGGTAACAGACGTGCAGCTGTGGAAGGAAACAAACTGAGCCGAAGAGGCTGAAAGCTTTACTGACTTGGAATGTGTGATACGTGAAGTATAATCGAAGTCTGGAAGTGTCAATTTTTTAATTTTAAAATACCTATTACCTCTCACTTCCATTAGGTTCATACTTCGGAATGTAAAAGACACCGGTGGTGCAGCGGTACTGCCTCACAGCTTCAGGGTCCCTGGTTTGATCCTGAGCTCTGTGTGTGTGTGTGTGTGGGGGGGTTTCGCATGTTCTCCCCGTGGCTTTCCTTTGGGTCTTCTGGTTTCCTCCTACCTCCCAAAAGCATGCCAGTATGTGCAGAGACTATGCTAAATTGCCCCCTAGGTGTGTGTATAGTGCCCTGTGACCAACTGGCATACCATCCAGGGTGTATCCCCCTTTGTGCCCAGCGTTCCCGGGATAGACTTTGGATCTTCTGACCCAGACCAGGACAAAGCGTTTGCTAAAGACGAACGAATGCAATAGCAGCATCTGCTTATAAATGTAACTAGTTATTCAAGAGCTAAATAATTCATGAGCTAAATGACTTGGACCCAGAAGGTTCTCTTGGTCGTATCCTGTCTGGTTTAATGCAGCAAGCACTAATGGGATGTTTTGGCACAGAGACAGTTGAAAGGCGTTGACACTGCGTTACTTGTTTTCAATGAGCATCTGCACTTTGCAAACAAGCTCTCGAGCCAGCGCCAGGATTTGCTTCACGTTATGATGTTCGGCCATTTCTAAAAAAACAAAATCACAGTAAAACGCTTAAAAAGTGCACTATTGAAATGTTCCATAGGATTTAATGGGGTTCTAACTTTGTTGTGTTACCATTGAAAAATTTGATGATGTCGGTAAAGTCCATGTTGTTCTCCAGGATGATGTCCCTGTAGATCTCAACGAGGGCTAGGGCAATGAACAGGACAAACTGGCTAGAGGAGACGTGCTTAGCCGCCCAAATGCTCTCCCACACTGCAAACACGTCATCATACACCAGCTCTGAGGACAGAAAAACAACGCACCAAAGATTCACTAGATCACGAGCACAACTGACATTTCACCAAGTTTACCACTGTAACAGTTTGAGTCTATAACAGTGTTTCCATCTGTCCTCATACCACAGTAACTTCATCCATTTGTTTGCCTTGTTTCCAGCGACCCCTATAGGACTGGACCTTTCTGGAAAGTGAAATGATAACCACCAGGGGGCGCTGGTTGACCATTTTTTCACCAATTTCCAGGTCACCTATTTCAACCACCTTTAAACCACTGTTTAATCGTTTTTCTTTTTACTGTCTTCGTAAAAGTTCCGCCACTAAAAACTTATTTTACTTTAATTACTAATTCTAATGATCTCAACCAGATCTCCTTGTTAAACTCCCAACAGAAAAGGATGACTCATGTTTCACAGGAGAATCAACTGCTCCATAAATGCAGAGGCCACCGCTCCCATCTTGCTGACGTAAGAAAAGCTCATTAGCTGCTGGTTCTCAGTGTTCCTCCGAACTATTTGACACTGCTGGGAGACACGGTCGTGCTCTCGTGTTTCAGTTGGGATTTGCTGCATTTTCCGTTACCTCGTTTAAAATCCAGGAGGAACCAGCGATAGCAGAAGTAGAAGTGGGTGTAGTCACCGTTCTGATGCATCAGCTCAAAGAGCTCTGAGTCCAGGATCTGCAGAGATGGACAGATTTACAGAAAATGTAAGATAGCACAAATTAAAGGCTAAAGATTGTTTTGCAATCACAGTTTCACCTGGATGAGGGATCTCATGTTGGCGAAGTGAGTGTCCATCGCACCCCCATGAGGAAAGTTTTGATTCATTCTCTTCATCAGTTCGGTGAAACAGCTAAAGGCCAGAGCCTCTGAATAAAGACCAATAAAACGGTAAATGAAAAATCGTGATTCCCCAACAGAAAAACCAGCATTTTAAAAATCATATGCACTCACCATCATCAAGAATGACCAGAAGAGGAGCCAGAAGGTCACACATCCCCTGCACATAGCCGATCTCTAGATGCTTCCAGACGTAACTGTGGATGAAGCGTAACCACCAATTAGTTAAATAAATCAGCAGAAACCAAACCGTGACTGAGCTCAGGTTTGAATAAATTAGACCACTGATGTGATTATTGATTACTGGGTAATTAATTACGCTGTATTATTGTGAAGAGTGGCAGTGTTAGGATCTGGAACTCTGGTTCTGCTTTGTGACAACGTTTGCCATAAAAATGGGTTACAAATGCACTTGAGTTGCACCGCTGTATACATTTTGGCACCCCACCTGCACATGATGTTGCGGAGTTTCTCCAAGTTAGCTGGGGTGAAGTAACAGTAGTTCCTGTCACACCTTTGCACGTCCTTGTCAATACGATGCAGGTTCAGGGTGTACAAGTCCAAGAGCTCCTGCTGCAAACACCAGGCAGGCCACACGTACAAGTAATGTTCAAGTAACATGACATTTGCACAGTTGAACTATATCAACATTTTCCTCTGTTATATTACATATTTTTTCCGTTTATTATTAGTCTTAATTTATGTGGAGTGTTTGCCATACAAGTCCCTGTGAATAAGCTGTTACTATAGAAACAATAACGTCTTAGTATAAAGCCGGGATTTGCAGCTGCACTACTGTCAGATTCAAGAATATCAGCTTTGGTATAAAGTAATGTATTAAGTCATTATCTGTTTTAAATGCATCTCGGGTGCATTTTAATGCAGTTAATCACCATACAGATATAATTCTGATACTGAAGAGGCATGACTCAAACAAGTGTTATCTGTACCTTAGATGAAACAATTCAACAAGGCTAGATATTAAACATTTTGGTGTGTTACACATCTATACCAACAAGTAAGACATGTACCGAGTAAGTCGTTCCTACGGAGGGAACTGGTGAGGTGGCGGTCTTCTTCTCATTGGCCACAGCATGTGAATCAAACTGAGGGTAAAGAGTCTCCATTTCAGGCAGGAGCGCCTCACTGCCTTCCTGAACGCCCACCAGCCGGGCCATGGGGATCTCCTCCATCTCGATGGCTGAGGGTGACTCATCTGAGTCGGTGGCGGGAGTCTCTTTGCTCATTTCACGCATGCTGAAGGCTTCAAACACAACAGGCACCACAATCTCCTTTACCACAGGAGCGCTTGGCATCGTGACCTTCTTCCTGACTGTCTCCGTCTGACCTTTCTCCTTAACCCGACTTGGACTTTGAGCCTCAGCTGTTGACTGTTTCCCTGCTGTCTGAGCTTCATTCGTCTTTGGTCTCAATTCAGTTTGATTCTCAGATGGCTCTGCTTTGAATGTTTGGATTTTCTCAGATTCATCATTTTTTATGGAAGCAGAAGTATTCAGTGTCTCACTCTCTGTTGTCTTTAAACCTCCTGGACTGTATCCAGTCTCAGAGCTTTTACTTTGCTCTCCTACTGTACACTCTTCCCTTCTCTCACCTGTTGAAACGGACACCAGTATTCCAGACTTCTCCTCCTGTTTATTTTCATCTACCTCCTCTAACACCTCTGGCTTTCTTCTTTTGTCCGCTACCTCTGTGTCCTTTATCACCTGAGGTACAATACCTTCAAAACCTTCACTGGCTTCTGAGTGTTCTCCTACCTCAACGTCATTTCTCTTCTCAGACACCTCTTGTTTCAGAGTTTCTTCCACAATATCCATGTGTTCCAATTCTGCTTTTTCACTCTCATCACCTGCCCCCCCAATGACAGTTTTCTCCATCTTCTCTGCGTTTGAGCTTTTTGGAACAAACACTTCCACATCAGGAACTTCTTTGGTTTCCTCCTTCTTATGATCCTCCTTGATGCTATCCTGGGTGGATGTTTTGGCGCTCATCTCCTGCGCACTGCTGTCTTCTCTGCTGAGGGAGTCCGACAGACCCGAGGTGACAGAGAAGTTTCTGGAAGAGGGGTGACCCGAATCTGAGCTGTTGGAGACTTTGGGGAGGAGTTTGACATCATCGCCTTTGGGCTCGGCATCAATCTGTTCGACCTCGTCCACGGACTCGAACACCTGGAGGAAGAAGCCAAAGGGAAGCCAACTACTCCAGGGGAAGGGGCTTTGGGGAGTGAAGAACTAGTAGGGACAGTGTGGGGATGGGGGAATACCTGTTTAGAAGTATCAAAATACATGCACAATCCAACGACTGCCAGCAATTACATTTAGCCCAACGTTACATTTAGCTCAACGTTACATTTAGCCCAACTCTGAGCTGTGTTCAGAGTTGAGTTAAACATATGTTTGAATTCAGACTTCAAACATAACTACAGACTTAAGCATTAGAGTCTGAAGTCTGAATGTCAGAAGTCAGGAAAAAGGTGTGTCTCAGTGTTGTCTGAGACTTTGATATAACCACAATATGTCAAGTAGAAAAGTATGGTTTGGGCTTTGACTCGAAAAAAACTATGGAATGTCACTGGAGGCCAATATATAATACATAAATATGACTCTATAAAATTTATTAAAATTTCATGGAAATTTTCAGAGAAGACACATCATTGCTCATCTTGAGGCCCGAATTTTATATGGATATATTTTTTAATTAAATAAAAGTGAACTGTAAAAGTAGCAGATGAGTGCTCAGTCAGCTTATCCTTCAGCAGGTTTTACTTACAGGGGAGCAATTCGAATGAACAAAACATTGGCATTGTTTTAATAATTTGACAAATCTGAATAGCAAAAATCGTAATAAAACAGCCTGCATCTCGTGCACACATTAGAATTTCAAATGTCTCGATTTATATATATTTCGTGGCCATGTTAATACTGTTGGATGCATGACATAAAAATATAAATTATTTCTAATTGATCATGCAAAATAAAAGTATGCGCTGGATCAAGTGCTATTTTATAAGTTGTTGAATAATGAGTGGTGAAGCCATGCAGTACCTCTGTGTCAGTCAGATGAATATTAGATGATTTACCTGTGTACTGCTACTGGAGTCACTCTGCAGGCAAGCTCTCTGCCTCTCTGAACTGCAGCTCTGAGACGACTAAAGATGGAGGAATAAGAGGTACAACAAGGCATCATGAGGAACTAATGAAGAAAAATTGGTGAATTTCATGATACACAGCAGAAGGTGTGGCGCAGTGTGTCCACCAGGTGTCAGGTCTATATCAGGAAATAAACTGTGGTCAATATCCAGTCACTGGGGTAATAATGCATGATATTTCTGCATGTTACAGTGGGTAAGTGTGTACCTCGTTGCTGATGGACGAGTCACGGTGCACCACGCTTGGACTGTTGCTGTCCATGCTGGCCATAGATGAGCACTTGGCCAAGGCCACGGCATGCTGCTCTTTTTCCCGCTGCCGCACGATGGCCTCGCAGCCCAACCACTCGCTCATTGTCTTCTCGTAGCACGCTCGCATCTGCTCGTCTACCTACAGGGGTCGATGGTCATAACAGGAGTTCAGGGGTCACATAGACTGACAGTTTTCACTGCTGGCCTTATTCACGCTATCTGATCAAGCTAATCAAAATCTACAATGGCATGGGCAGGGTCAGCTAGTATAAATGAGCTAGCAGGGCTAAGCCCCACCCCGTCTGTCAAAGGCACAAGGCCGTGAGCCACAGATCCAGACACTGACCTCCTTCCTCTCGTTCTCGGACATCCTGAACTGGTAGTGACCTAGCAGGAAGGGCCAGACCTCCTTACGTAGAGAGGGTTCAATTCCTCCAAAATACACCAACCGCCAGAGCTCCTGCTCGTCATACGCCTTTACAGAGAAACACACTGGATTAGAAAGGAAAAGGTCACATGGTAATGTTTATCTATAGTGTAATGAGTCTGACCAGACACATCAGAAGCTGTACATTCACAAAGAGCTTCTTTGTGAGGCAAAAAAAAAGGTAACCAACAACAACAAAGCACGAGCTAAACCGTGCACATAAATTTGCATTGTTTGGAACGCTCATAAAAATGACATATGGTGTTTAGCAACAGCACTTTGAGTACCAGAGGCTCTGCATTAATCATTCTGCACATATTGTGTGTGTGTGACTAATCATGGCGATGTGCTCAGAGGTGATAAATATGCATAGGCAAGTCGACCACACTGCGTATGCTGATCTGGGATCAGTTTCACAATGTAGTGAGCTCGGGCTCGTCAATATGTGCATGTGTGAATAAAGTAGGAGTGAGTGAGTGTGTAGGTGAACGCATGGGAATAAGGATGTGTCTGAGGGGCTGGATATATAATTACACCACAGCGCTGCTGAATTCTGGATTCTGATTGGTCAGAAGGTGTAAATTTCTACAACAGTAGGGCAGCTGCAAATCACAGAGTTTTTTTGAAAAAAACCATGAGTAATAGTTGATATGGTGATGCTTTCTGTAAGGAGACATTTATTTATGGAAGGAGTTTCCAGTGTCAACGGAAACTACTGTTTTTGACTGAGAACAGTAACTGACTTGTTTCATGGATGTTCCGCAACACTAAATGTAACTTTAAATGGATCGAAAGTACACTGTGTCATTAAATAAATGCAACATTTTAACAGCTGTGATATAAGAGGAATAAAACACTTCAGGACGTGCTGTTGCAGGAAAACAATCAACCTCGGGACGGTAACAGTAACTCTGCTTTATTCACCTTTACCTTCATCACTGATTATTTTACTATAACAAAATGACACACAGTGATTTAATTCCTTATATGTCTCCATGAAAACGTATGCATACTGCATGTGGGCTTACGAGTGTGTGTTTGTACATACACTGCAGTCCTGCAGGAACTTGTGCCACACTGGTGCAGTGAGACCTCCGTACGCGTCACACGGCACATCGGGCATTACGATGGTGTGATTGACGAGAGCGGAGAGGTGTGTGCGCACGGTGGACAGGTGACGGCAATACGCCAACCCTTAACAACAAGAATGGATATTAGCATCACAGACAGATTGAGTTCAACTCATACTTTTGTCAGTGTATTTATTATGTGAATAACGCCCAGTATTGTGACATACAACATGCCAGAGTCCATTGTGATAAACACTATTGAAAAAAGGTTCTTCTGTGCGTTGCCACATCATCAATAAATGAAGGCAAAAATTCACCACTGGGCGTGCCACTTGAAATTTTTTAGCATAAAACAGAAAATACACTCTGTTGCTTTAAAAAATGTAACACTGTTGTAAATGTAAAGAGTCTTGGTTCAAACATACAGCCATAGAACGCTCTGGAGATGATCTGATACTTCATGTTGTCACACAGCAGCTTCAGAGGAGCTCTGCAGAAAACATGACATCATCAACACATAGTATTAGACAACCTGGCCCGCCAAATGAATTTGGGATCAGTGTTCTAATTTAAAATCGCCATGTGGTCTGTAATTGAATAGATATATTTGAAAAATGCACTGTTGCGCCAGTAGCGTGCAAAATAGAGCAAAAAATAAACTGAGATATGTAAACTCTAAGATGAAGATTTGACGTTTGTATCCAGAAGAAGAAAAGTGCACAACGATTGCCGAGTTTTCCAAGAAAAACAGCCCAGGTTGTACATCTTATCTGAGTGAAATGGAAAAGCAGTGTTTTTAATTTGTTCAAAGCCCACAGCAATGCTGGAAGATTAAATGTTCGGCGTCAGTGTCAGACTCATCATGCTGAAAAATACAACCATTTGCGAGGGCAACCTGAGAACAGATAAAATAAATGGGCTGCTGTCGGGGGTTTGAACAAACAGGACACCAGTGATGCAGCTGGTAAACCTCGCTACGTGATTGTTAAACGAAAACCGTACTCCGATGGTGAAACTGTGTGCCACAGCAAGCGTCAAACATTTGCTAATGAAAGATGCAGATGCAGGAAAGATTAAGTTTTTCATTGGACTAAGTGTAATGTGGCCTGGTACCTAAAATGAGTTTGATACCTCTGATATAGACAAAACATCACATTTGTCTCTGTCACACACATCCTTTATCTACATGCCAACTTCGGCTGTACCTCTCGTGGCTGCAGCCGTTCGGCGACGCTCCATCGGAGAAGCTGGCCTGAGAACACAAGGACTTCCTGTGCGTTGGCTGCCAGATGTTTACCCCCTGCTCCATCAGCTCTGAACTGGCTGGAACACACACATTCAACGAAAACACATCACGCACATCTCACCACCTCACTGGACACCGTTACCCATCATGCCATTACAGGCCATCACAGCTGCAAGTCACAGGTTTATATTAATGCACTCATTCTGATATGTTATCGTTTCTATAGTAACAGCTCATTCACAGGGACTTGTACAGCAGATGCGCTGCCTAATTGGATTAAAAAAAAAAAGGGGTGTCATTGTAGGTGAGGTTTTCTGTAACGAGATGTTAATTTAACATTTAGAAGGAGACTTCAGTGTCAGAAAAGAGACAGAATCTTCGGACAGAGGAGTTTACGCTGTGTGATTTCTGAGCAACATGACAAGCTGCGTGCTTTTGTCTTATTAACTTTAACAGAGAGCAAAAAGAGAGGCTGGTGAGGGAATGACTATTTATGGATGCTATCTTGTTTTATTACATTAAGTGTAACTATAAATGGTTAACAAGTATGACATGTCATTCTTTAATAAATAAAAAATAAATAGTTGGCAGATTGCTGTGATATAGGAAGAATAAAACACTCAGGGATGTGCTGTTATAGGAAAATAATCAGTTTCAGGGTGTTAACCAGTAACTCTGTAACTTCATCACATCATCCTATCACTGATTACTCTAACAGCGGGAGTGTTTTACTCGCATATCTGTTTATTCATCTTCTCATCTATTAACTGATTGTTTGGATTGTAAAACATGTCGACATTTCCACAAGAGTGAATTTAAATTTTTATACATATTCCTTAATTCCTCCACACACACACACACACACTCACCGAGCTCAGACTGGCTGTTGGGGAAGACGATGCGGAAGACGTAATCAGTGGCTTCGTCCTCCTCCTTATCTGAGACTGAGTCCACTGATCCCTGAGTTCCTCTCTTCTTCAGCTTAGGAAACACTTTACCCTAAAAGAAGAAGCACACACACACACACACACACACACACACACACACACCATCTCAGCTGGATGTTGTTGCAGCAGTACAGAACAAAATACATCATCTCAGCTGAAAGGAGAATATAATGAAGAATGAAGACCCAAAGGCATTAATTATCCTGGCATGTCTATACACAGTGAAATCCGTTAGGTGACAGGTGAGACAGCAACACCGTCCCTCCTACACAGAGAACACGGACAATTACACTCTGCTCGTCTCCCAGCTACAGACAGATGTGGCATTGTCGAGACTGGAACTCTTGAATGCTTTTCATTTGCGCTGTTTTCTTGCTAAATAAAAGGAGGAAGGCATTTTGTGTAGCTGACCTTGCCTCTTTGGGACCACAGCGGCGGGTCGAGTTGTCCGTGAGGCAGCAGGCCGTTCTCCAAGCACGACAGGAACTGCAGGAGATGGCCGCCTTGTGGAAAACGTAGAGGAGGCCTCTGGATGCCATCCTGGTTTACCAGAACTATGGTGCCACCGCTGTCCACTGAAACACACACACACACACACACACACACACACATTATACACGAGCATCCACAGCCAGTGCAAATCCATTCCAGTTGAGAAGATGAGCTGATGGGGTGAGATTTAATAACAAATCTCTAACCTAATCCACTGCTTAAATCAACCTGAATGAAATTATCCCTAAAGAAACTCTGCAGCTGACAGGATCTGAAATGCAATACAGCTCGACTTTGTTCAAGATTATTCTTCGTTTATGTCTTTGACCAGCACCCAGTGATTGATGAAGCTTTAACTTGAAGTTCTGATAACATGACAAGCTGCGTTTTTTTTTTTTTTTTGTCTTTATAAAAAAAGATGACAAGGAACAACAACAAGGAACAAACTTGTTTTCATGGACATTAAATGTAATTATAAACAGACTAAAAGTATGACGGCTTGTTATTGAACTAATAAAAAGTGTGATTGCTGTGGTGTAAGAGGAATAAAACCCTTCAGGACATCCTGTTATAGGAAAAGCATCAGCGGTGGAGTTGTAGCGGTATTTCCGCTTCATCACAACCACGCCTTCGTTGATTGTTTTCCTGTGACAGCATGACACTGAGTGTATTGTTCCTTACATATGCATCATGCAAGTACTCGCTCATCTGTGTAAATACGCAGCACATTCTCACAATCCTTCTCCAGCAATCTTGACAACGCTCGCAGCTTTAAATGCTCATCTCACACTAAAAGAAATTGCGCCCTGCACATCCTCTTCCTGCAGCCATTGTGTCTGTGTGTGAATAGTGATGAATGAGGATTTAAAAGTGTGACTCAGGGGGTTTAATTAAACCCACGCAGAGGCTTATTTCATATCTGAATCTTCTAATACAATATGTTTCACAGGAACTGTGTTTGGGGATGCCAAGAAACATCCTCAAGACAGAAACATCTAATGAAACCAAGTCATGGCTACCTTTTAAACAGCGGTAATAATGGTGCAACATACCCTGCTGATGACAATGCAAATACACAATCTCTTCGAGGCGTATGGTCATGGCATAGTCCCAATACACACTGCAACAAACACACACACACACACAAGAGATAACAGGTCATGTTGTTTAGCATCAGAGAGAAGTAATTAGGATCAGACAGCTGATTAGCATATTCATGGTGTCACTTATCCACATGAGATCCTCAGGGAAACCAGAACTAAAGAGCTAACAGCTAGGAAGAAGAAGAAAAAAAGAACATTGTGTGATTGCGTGTGTGAAGTGCAACACCTAGCTTCCTCGCTGAGAAAAACTGCACCGCTAACATTAATAACAGAAGTGCGCCACGTTTCTTCGCAGAAGAACCTGAAAACACTGAGTTTAGTTTCATCCTGGTTTGACATCCCTGAGAAATTAGTTTAATCTCTCAGCATAAGCCTTAGGGATGTAAACACACCACAGCTTTCATAAATAACGAAGAAAAAAAAAAAAACACAAACACAGTAAAGATGAACGAAGGAGAATTATGATGAAGTCTTCTTCTATTAATAAGAGAAAAATAAGTACCGATCTGCACCTAAAGTTCTTTTAACAATTGCTAATAAGTATTTTTCAATTCTGATATATAGAGGTGAAGTGAATAAAATGATCTCATTACAGTGGCACCTGTAAAGGGGTGGGATATATCAGGCAGCAAGTGAACAGTCAGCTCTCAAAGTTGATGTGTTGAAAGCAGGAAAAATGGGCAAGTGTAAGGATCTGAGCGACTTTGACAAGGGCCGAATTGTGATGGCTGGACGACCGGGTCAGAGCATCTCCAAAACAGCGGCCAGAATGAATTTGAGTTCATGCCTCGACGGATCAGAGCTGTTTTGGCAGCACAAGGGGGACCTACGCAATATTAGGCAGGTGGTTTTAATGTTACAGCTGATCGGTGTAACTATCAGTGTGCTCTCTTACGCATTTTCTCTTCACCTTTACAGACTGTTACTTAACAAAAAAAAAATCATTGATGTGGTTTAATATTTCTGTGAGGAGAAACAGAGTCTCTAGTGTCACCAGTCTGCAGCAGTGAGTAGGTTTTCCGATATCTTCAGTACAGACAAGTTTGCGCTTCGTGGTTTATCGGGAACATGACAAGCTACGTTTTTCTTGTCTTATTAACTTCCGGAGAGTGAACAAATGTGAGGCTGGTGAGAGAATCCATTAGAAGTCCAAAGATTTTTTTTTTCATGTTGTCTGCTATTTCTTACTTAATGCATGAATTGGAAGTCCTGTACTTCTACAGTCCGGTGTGTAAATGTGATCAGGAATGTAGTGTTGTCTGAAAAATCTACACTGATGATTTACACTGATGATTAGAGATTAACATCCTGTACCTCTTCTCATAGTTTCTTACTGCCCCTTTAAAAAGCGAGGTTAATTCCAGTCATCGTTTAACGAGCAGTACCTCCTCTCGTATTCCAGATCTCCTACAGAGCCGTTCATCAGCTGATTGGGCGTCCACTTCAGCGCCATGGTGTCGGCCGTCTGGTGCAGAGACAGGTAACCTGGGATCGCCTCCATGTCGTCTCTCTACACGAACAACAACAAGCTGCCATGTCAAGAAACGCCAACATTCTCAAGTAGCAAAAGATCTAAAGATGTATAAAGCCAACAAATAGCATCCTTGCTAACATTACTGCTTCACTGCTTCACTAAAACACATATACATCACCTTTACTCTTCCGTTATTAATCACTCTGTGTGTGACGGGGGGATAGAGACCTTCTGACAGATGGTTCAGCTTACAGAATAGATATGATGCATGCTGTTATAGGAAATCAATGAGTGACGGAGTGGTGTGATGAAGCTACACCACCCTGAAGTTGATTATTTTCCTATAACAGCATGTCCCAAGGTGTTTTATTCCTCTTATACCAATGATTGCATTTATCATAAATTACAGAACAACATGTTACACATTTTACACGTGTTTCTAGTTACATTTAATGTTGTGGAAAGTCTAAGAAACAACGCGAGAATCCAGAATTCAGCACGGCTGTGATATTAGTGCAAAAAAATGTTCTGTGTTCTCAGTAGTGTGCCTTACATTTTGAGTGACGTATACGTCATTTGATGGTTAGCTAATCATTCTGTTGTGAACAATAGTGTGTGTGTGTGTGTGTGTGTGTGTTACCGGCTGTACGAGCACGTTGTTCTTGCCGAACAGTAGCGTGGCTCTGGAGTTCTGGTGCAGAGATTCCACGTAGTCCCTCGCAGAGGGGGATGGAGACGGACGCTCGTCAATACTGCTGCTGGAGTGTCTCTTCTGGATCTGCACACACACACACACACACACACACACACACACACACACACGTCTGCTTAATTCAAAGATCGCAGTAAGTGTCTGTGTTTTAAAGTATACTGTATAGTGTAACTCTGAAGACTTTCCTGGGTTGGAAAACTCAAAGTTACAGCTTTGACCTCGGACTGTTACAAAGCGCTGACACTGGAGACCCAGAATTCACCAGGGCTGTGATGTAATATACTGGAGCATTGAATGAGAGTGATAAATATGACAGGTGTTCCCATAGCTTTCTCCAGTTCAGCCGTTATTCATTTCATAATACATTTTCAGTTCACTTCAGCCAGAACACACACACACACACACAGACGGTCACATCTTCCATCACATCTTACTCTGCTCCAGAATGATTCAGCATTACAGTGAGAGAGAGAGAGAGAAAAAGAGCGAGTGTGATGGTGTGCCAGAAATGTGGTCTCAGTCAGCATCTGCCCATGTCTGGCTCTGAGCCCAGTTCTGTGTGTGTGTGTGTGTGTGTGTGTGTGTGTGTGTGTGGTGTCCCGTTGCCATGGCCACAGGGCTAAAACCTTATGTTTACACTAGCGGGAGACAAGTCGCTCGTGTCGCTTATAATTTGTTTCTGTTTCTTGCAGGCGTGGCCTGTCCTGCATCCATGGCAGGATAAAATGAAACCACGGTTATATAAGTTTTTCTTCCCTTTTGTGCGTCAAAAAGTAAATGGGAACTACTTCCAGGTAGGAACTTAAGTACTGAGTAGGGAACTGAAGAAAGATCGGACCACACACGTCATAGCATTGGTCAGAGGAATCATTCGGGCTTTCGCTAATCTGCATTGAATCGAGAAAATCTCTATTCAGACGTCGCTCTATTCGGGTGTCGCTTTGTTTCTGAGAAAGAAAGAAGACGGACTTTATTAAATTGGACAGTGAGAGGGAGGACGTGCTGAAAGCTGCCTTCAGTTCAGGCATCTTAACGCTCAATGATACTAGATAGCACCCTGAAGCGAAAAAAAGAGGAAAGGAATTCTATTATCCGAGACTGTGATCGTATCAGCTGCTTGCATGTCACTCAGCACCTTACACTATTTAATTATTAGCCAGTGTTTGCCTTTTTTCTCCACATGCCTTCAGCCCTGTTTAAATAAAGAAAGAGTGGAAGGATTGGCTTATAAAGCTCAAATCTGATTTAGGGTTATGTGTGTGTGTGTGTGTGTGTGTGCTAACCACAGGCAAATCCACAGTCTGGAGGAAGGCTGTAGTTGATAATATGGTGTATACAGTGTTGTGTATAAGTATTCACCCCCCTTGGACTGTTCTACTTTTTGTAGTGTAACGAATTAAACCTGAAATGGACTTAATTGCGATTATACGTCATGAATCTTCACAAAATAACCGTGCTACTGAAGTGGGGTGTTATGTTACGGCTGTTAGTCACTGTGGTGTTAGCTGTAGAGTACAGCGCAGTGTGTTGTGCATTTTGTACTGTGTGTTGAGTATCGTGTGTAAGTTGCCAGAGGGGGTGTGTCAGATAGAGTGTGTTGCGTGAGGAGTGTGTGTAACGTCACTTACACACAGCGCGGGTCTCTTAGCGGGCGAGTCCTGTCTGTAGTGCGCGCTGTGGATCCTGTGTCTCTGCACCAACTCGTCTGCCGAGGGATCCGTCCAGAAATGATCAGCCGTCTTCATCTTAGTGTACTCCAGTGCACACGGACCCACTGAGAGAGAGAGAGAGAGAGAGAGAGAGAGAGAGATGTGAGGAGAAGGAAAAAGGAAAGAAGTAAAGGTAACAAAGGGGTGAGAACAACTGTGATGCAGACAGGGCGAGAGATATAACGAGAAAGAGAAAGAAAGGTAAATGAGAGAGATGGAAGGTGATGGGGAAAGAGGAAGAGGTAGAGAGAAGCAGATGATAGGGATGGAGGGAAAGAGGGCGTGAAACAGATTAAACAGACAGATGAAACAGATGGAAGATGGTAAAAGCGAGAGTGACAGACATTAGGGGAGGCAGAAAGAGAGATGGAGTGGCATTGACAGAGTGATTGGGAGAGTGAGGATAGAAATTAGAGATGGACAGAGAGATGGAAGGAAACAAAGCAGAAGAGATGAAGAGAGGCGAGTGAGAAAGAGATGATAAGCAACAGACAGACAGAGGGAGATGAAGATGGATGGAGACATAAAAACGGTGACAGAGATGTAAAGAGAGACAGATGAAAGACATATAGGGAGAATAAGAGAGGGAGAGGCAGATGAGGAGAGGACAGAGGAAGAAAGAAAGAGATATAGATCAGTGGAGAGAAAACATAGATGGGAAAAACCGAGACATGGAGGGGAATAAGAGAAACAGAGTGAGAGATGGAGGGAGACAGACAGATGAAAGAGAGGGAATGACAAAGACAGAGAAACAGAAAAAGAGAT
>JAKKZJ010000024.1:1189774-1205068 GCA_033441845.1 Pangasius mekongensis | reverse complement strand
CCCCCCCCCCCCCCCCCCCCCCCCCCCCCCCCCCCCCCAGGGGTTAGCACATGTGCCTCGCACCTCCATGGTTGGGGGTTGATTCCCACCTCTGCCTTGTGTGCACAGAGCTTGCATGCTCTCCCCACGCCTCAGGGGTTTTCTTTAGGTACTCCAGTTTCCTCTTCCAGTCCAAAGACATGCATTGTAGGCTGATTGGCATCTCTAAATTGTCCATGGTGTGTGAGTGTGTGTGCAGTTGTGCCTTGAGATGGGTTGATCACCCTGCCCAGGGTTTCCCCCGCCTTGTGCCCCGAGTCCCATGGGATAGGCTCAAGGATCCCTGCGACCCTGTGAAGGATAAGAGGTACAGAAAATGGATGGAAGGATGGATGGATGGATAAAGTCACGGCATACCAACCCTGGTCCTGGAGAACCTCCTGTCCTGCACACATCAGTGGTCTCACACATCTGATTCAAGGCCAGAAGGACTGATAATTGCCTGATTAGTCGAATCAGGTGTGCTAGAAAGAGTCAGCTCTTTTAGGCAAACACTGAGATTCGGCTCGTATACATGTATATGTGAGATGTTTTTTTCTCTTTTCTTTTGGTAGATGACCGAATAGTATTACTCTTGCTGTGTAATGTAATCAAAATACTTCAACTGAAAAACATCTGAACTGTTTGTTAGAGTGAATCGTGAGTCGAGTATTTGACTCTCAGCTGTGTGGAGCCTATAAATCAGCGTGAAGTGGAGAAGTGTGTTAGTGGAGTTGATCAGAATAAATGGAGCAAATACAGTTTCAGGCATAGTTAGGCAAAGAAGATCAACCACAAACCATGGTTTAGAAATAACGGCAGTG
This sequence comes from Pangasius mekongensis, assembly GCA_033441845.1. Lineage (NCBI taxonomy): Eukaryota > Metazoa > Chordata > Actinopteri > Siluriformes > Pangasiidae > Pangasius > Pangasius mekongensis. Next base: position 1,204,226 of record JAKKZJ010000024.1, on the reverse strand, counting down.
AGTCATTTGGGAACCCGAAGAGTCCTTTCTTATTGGTGAAATGATTCGAATGTTCTGACTGACTCAAAAGAGTCATATTTCCCACCACTACCATTAAAAATTCACTCCTAGAACATGCCACGTTACATGGTGTATAAATATGAGCAGATGCCTGGCATTTCTGATGTCAGTATTCCTTTAACTGTGCATTTACAATGACCAGAAGCTCCACTGAGGACAGTTTCTCGACTCGTCTCCTCCATCATTAGCCAGTAAAGTCACTAGTGGCCTGATATGGCCGTATTTCCTTTCACAAATGTAATTGTGAGTAGAGAGCCGTGATCAAGTGGTGGATATGCAGGTGAATAAAAACCACTTAGAAAACCTATGGCGTAAATGTGAGCGGGAGAGGATGCCACTCCTGCAGCTTTCTCATGCATTCTGATGATGATGGTGATGATGATGATGATGTCACATCCACCATCAATAAAATGCTACATGATATGGACTTCAATGACATTAGAAATGATAAACGACTACTTATGATTAAAATTTTATGAGCACATGCATCCAAACATTGTGGCTATTGATACAATAATGCAAAGTCACATCTGATAGTCCTGTTTAATTAATATTGCAAGGTTTTCCAATGACAGTCTTTATTCTGGACTGTTTTGGATTGGAGTTTGGTGGTTAGATAAGCCACTTTGGCAAGATTTGCTCAAAAGGCTGTCTCCAGGCCAAATTGGAATTGAACAGATCTGATTTCAGAAAACATTTTATCCATTTTGCAACAAACTGGCCTCATGGGGCAATAAACCATTTTGGTCCTTCTTCTCTATTTTCGTGTCAGTGTATAGGAAAGTGTGATGTATCTATGCAGTGCCAAATTTGTAGGAATTCTAGGAAAGGTGTGTTCAACTAAAATTTGGAATGATCCAATTACATAAAATCCATTGCTTAGAAAATTCCGGATATGCGACTAACATGACTGAATGATGACAGCAGTTACCATTTAATGCTTAGCCACTAGTGGTTCATTTAAGGAGATAAATTAGAGAATGTCATGTAATTGAAATTAGGGTTAAACATTGTTTTCGTCATCAACTTTCCTTTAAACAATCCACATTGTTAGTCCACTAATGAGACAAGAAAGTCATTTAACAATCTGTACAAGTCTGTGAACTCCTTCTTTTGTAAGACAGCGTCTCTAGCGCTGTAGCTAGTCTCTGCTCTGATGCCTAAATAATTTTTCATAAATGCACGTGATTGGCTGTAACAGAGGATGTGCTAAAGAACGTTCATGTTTACTAAATTACGGCCATTTTTTCCAGATGTTTATCAGCTCTTCTACGTTTTGTTGGTTCAATCCACTGAAACACTTTGCCGGGTCGACATCCAGATCGCTTTTCTCCATTCAGCAACCCCCTAGGGAGTAAGGACAATACGTTTGGGATTTCACCCCAATGAAGTCATAACCAGGGGACTACATGGTAGCAAGCAACAAGTTTAACATCAGATAATCATCAATCAACAATTTGTTTAGAAAGAAATGTCACTACACACTCCTAACGCATGCGAATGCAGTGACGTCATGCTTTACTGACTAACACCTGGTATTTACTCAAGCAGTACGCTTCTGCATGTGTTTATCATCTTTACTGCTTCCAGGACGAAAAAATGTTTTCGCTATTTTCTGTTCTTGTCTCTGGACTCGTACTTCACATTCTGTGAAACCGCATGCCGAAAACCGACCGCTTGTTTTTTTCCCTCTGCTACATGACATTACGTTGCAGTTACCTCCAAGCACTAGAGAGGGAAAGGTCGTGCCCTTTGCCCTTTACGCCCTTCACTACACTCTTGGGTTAGGGGTAGCATCTCAGGAGAGTTGATTACACACCCAGTGAAGAGTGATGATATGTGATGATAAAGTGCTAATTGACAGGCGATGGAGGATCTGAGGATCGGTTTTAAAATCTTTCATTCTGCTTCTTGCACGCACACACAAACCCGTATGAGTGCAGAGGGATTTGCTCACAGCAGAACAGCAGAAATGCAGGGGCACGGAGGAACGCCGCGCTAAGCTGCTCACTGAAAACAGCTATTCTTTATTCTTTAACTCTTATCTATTTACTTTAGGTTTGTTTGCTTGCGTACATACTTACACGCTGCATGTGTACATAACGAAGAATTCTATTCACAGCTAAATTTCTCTGTTTGTTGTTGGTTTGTGTGAACAGAAAGAAGGATGCTATTTCAAGCTTTACTTTTTGGAAATGTATTTGTTTGTTTGCTTGCACAGAGTGAGTGATTTTACTTCAAGCTCTATTCTGAGAAAATTTGTTTGTTTGTCTGCACAGAATAACAGATGATTCCATTTCAGCTAATTTCTGTACAGAATTACAAGCAGAGTGTGTTTCTGGTAAGAAAAGTGACTGTTTGCCATGCATCCTTCATTCATCACACACTGATGATGATGATGATGATGATGATGATGATGATGATGAAGAATAAACCAGTCCCATTCATATTGCTCATAAACTGGCCACATGAAGAAAGAAATGTGGGGAAATGAGCTACAGTGAAGGTTCATCTGTTTTCATTATATAGATATGCGCACACACACACACACACACACACACACACACACACACACACACACACACGCACACACACCAGAGGAAGTCCTCAAAATAGATGCTGAAATAAATTACAGAAGTATGATCATGTCAAGGGAGGAAGAGATTATTACCACGAAACACACACACACACACACACACACACACACACACATTATACCAGAGTTCTATTCTAGAGATATTTAGCTCAGTATTAAATACTTTATGGCCATTATTCAGACTTGACCTCTCACACTCACATATAATGCTCTCACCACATCTGTGATCAGTAAACCTGTGTGTGTGTGTGTGTGTGTGTGTGTGTGTGTGTGTGAGAAAGAGCGAGTAGGAAAGATTCACAGCGTAAATTTCACCTAAATGCCGAGGATTAAAATTTTTAATTTCTTAAAGAATGACACGGATACTTTTTTTTTATTATTCATTTATAGTTACGTTTAATGTTGTGGAACATCCAGGAGACAATAGAAAAATAATCAACACCTTCTGACCAATCAGAATCCAGAATTCAGCAGCGTTTTCTGTAACTCATCATCGAAGGAACTTGTGAGAAATTCTTGTTCACACTGATAATTATGATAATGTGAATGATCAGAAGTTTTTGTTTGGGGTTTGTGTTGTTTGGCTTTGTTTCCATGATGAGCACACACACACACACACACACACACTCACTCCACCTGGCTGCGTATCGTTCCTCCATCCCTCCAATTTCTGCTTGTGATTGGAGTAGACATACACAAGACGTCCTGAAAGACTTCCTGTCAGAACGATGTTCTTTTAGCTGAAACACGGGGCCTTGTGCTGCGGATCGCTTCGGGGGGAAGCCTCATGCTGTTGAGCATGAACTGAACGAGCAAGCTCTAAAAAACAAGAGGATTGTGGGAATTCCTCAAACTGAAGATGCTTGTGATACTCAGTGTTAATTAACGACTGTCATTTGCAGTATTTTGGATCTGTCTCGTTAGGGTTTTAATGAACGCAGGATGACAGCTTCAAACTGAAAAACTGTTCATCATCAACAATGGAACAACACCCTGAGTGTGTGACCGATGAGAGAATAAACAAAAGGCTTGTACTGAGTACTGATTTAACCCCTTGTGAGCCATCATGGGTCTTATTTGTGCCTCACTGGTTTCTGGCCTTTCCTCTTGACCTGCTCTTGCGTTCATGTTTCTGTCGCGTGGAAATAACACGTGTCTGAATGTCATTTGTCCTGTATTAGATTTTGATAGAACAGTTATTTGAGATGGACCGAGACCGCTGGAGTTCAATACTAGCCAAACTTGAGTAATAGCTTTTATACGCAATGTAAGAAGAACATTACAGCTCGTACCTGAAACCAATGATTTGTTTTTGACTTTTGCAAAGGTGCAAACTTGTTTGTGTGTCTTACTCTGTATTAATGCACTTAACTAGCTAACTAGCTCACAGTATGTTATTAAATTATGCTGGCTATGACATTTTAGCGATGCCAGTTATGTTTCCAGGCAACTAAACCATGGGACTGGGCATCGCACTGTAGCCCTGTGGGCTAGATAATGAAGTTATAACTTGTCCACCCTTGTTTTGTTCAGAACAATTTGGAAGCCAAGCAGAAAAATGGTGACTAAATCCTGAAACAGAACCGAGCTACAAGAATTCAGATGAATCCATTCATCCATCATTCTACACTACAGCAAATCTCTTAACCTTGTTGTCCCTTCAACTGGCAATTTTGTGAGTCACTCTGGGGGAGTGTGTAATCTAAGTGACCTGATACTGAGCACCGGTGGAGATACGGTTGCAGACACAGAGTCTGTGGCAGTGGATGCGGAGCTGTACTGATTTCGCACGTATACGCTCTGCTCCATCCTGGAGGTCTAACCTCATTTCGTTCACTGCACTCGCCACAGTTTCCCTATCCACTTTATGACTCCTTCAGTCTAGCCCATGCTAAAAGCAGCTGATTCGATTTCGGACTCGCATTTTATTAAGTTTAGCTAATGAGGCCCGTTCAGTGCTATTTCAGTACACGCTAGGTGGAGAGCACAGGGTGGGAAATTTCTCCAACGGACCACATTTTTGACTCTGGAAAAAGTTGAAAAACAAGAACTCAGTGCCTACAGTGTCAACAGGGATGCCTCCATCGCCATCATGTCTAGTCCTTCTTGTTACTAATTCATATGCCAGAAATACAATAAAAATATACTTTAAACAGGAAGGAAGTCTTGCTGTGACTTTTAACAAAATCAAATCAGTTAATCTGCTGGCTACAATAATAATAATAATACCATATAAATCCTACAAACATTCGATCACTGGTTCATGAGAAATCAACAAACGGGAATTTTGGACAGACAGACAGCCCAAAATATGCCTCCACCACCTAGTGACGGAGACAGAGAAATAGGAACTGAACATCAGCACTCTCGCGAATTTTGGTGCACATTTTGAACAAACTTCATACATTCGAAAAATGATCTTAATATGAAATTTAAAAAGCAAAAAAGCACACAATCAGTGTTTAAATAATTTCAGCTGGACTTTCGAAGATGTGGGTGTAAATAAATACATTAACAAATGGAAACAGTAAAATGAACATATATATATATATATATATATATATATATATATATATATATATATATAAAATGGTTAATTCAGTAATAAAGTGCCCCTGATACGTCTAGAAAAAATAAAAAAAATAATTTTGACAATATTCTCCATTTCATTTTAATTTTATAGTTTGTCACTACTGGGGAAATGCATTCCCACATGCATCAGTGAGCCTTGGGCGCCCATGACCCTGTCGCCAGTTCACCGGTTGTTCTTCCTTGGACCACTTCTGGTAAATACTAACCACTGCATACCAGGAACACCCCACAAGCCCTGTTGTTATGGAGATGCTCTGACCCAGTTGCCTAGTCATCACAATTCGGCCCTTGTCAAAGTCACTCAGATCCTAATGCTTGCCCATTTTTTCTGCTTCCAACACATCAACTTTGAGAATTGACTGTTCACTTGCTGCCTAATATATCCCTCCCCTTGACAGATGCCATTGTAATGAGATAATCAATGTTATTCTCTTCACCTGTCAGTGATTTTTAATGTTATGGGTGGGTGATCGGTGTGTATATATATATATATATATACAGTTTATTAGCAGTAAACATGGTTTTGTTTTCAGTTTTCTTCCTGTACACTTTCCCCTTTTCCAGTCATCACTTGGTGGAGAATAAATGGTCGGAGTTTAGACTGGCCGGGGGTGTGGCATGGCGTATCTCGAACCTGATTGGCTGTCGTGTAAATCAGCCATGCATTTAGCATGACTTTCTATATTCTAAAGGAAATACATCAAGATACAGAATCTAAATGTGGATAAAGTATAGTTTTACAAATGACTTAAGGTACCCAGTTAGACTCAAGCTTTAAAGGTACACTACATACATCTAGATAAAGGATAACGGTACTAAAAGTACTAAAGGTGTACGCTTGGTGGTACCACTCCAGTGATAAGGAAATTAAAAGTTTAAACTGTATAAGCTAATTTAATAATAAAGATCTTAATTTCACATTGTTGATGAATTCCTTCAGCAGTTTTTGTTTGTGTAGGTGTGTTAATCCAGTCGTGTATGTAATTCTGTCACAATTCAACACAATGCTATCTGGGTTAATTCACCCAAAAGTCTGTCAGGGTGTTAATGCAATGCTGAAAGATTTCATTCAGCGCTTAGATAAATCACTCGAGAATGTTAATGCTGCAAACACCCTCATGCAAATCTCCAGTCTTGAGAGCGCATGAGAAATCCATTAACAGCGCGTGCGCTCGAGTTTAATACGTGCATTTACTTTACTTTAATCTCATCCGGTTGTGGCCTTCCCGCTCGCGCGCGCGTGTGTGTGCGTGTGTGTGTGTGAGGTGGGTGAGAGAGAGAGAGAGAGAGAGAGAGAGAAGAGAGAAAGTGGTGTGCGTTTTGTGTTTCACTCAACGCGGGTCTTTTTACCTCGCGCGCTCCTACCCCGCAGCATGCCTCTTCCTCTCCGCGCGCGCTGCACCTGAACCTCACCTGTTGTCACTGCTGCACAACTTTTCTTTAACTCCAGGTGCATCTCGGAGTTTTTTTTTTCTTTTTTTTTTTTTTTTTTTTCTCCCACTTTTCTTTTCTGTTCCACAGCAGCATGCACCATCACGAGTTGGCGGCGAGCGCGAACCCCGGTCTGGTTCCGGTTCCGGTGATCCTGCAGACGGAGTCGCGCGACAAATGGGGCAAAAAAGTCGACTTCCTGCTGTCGGTGATCGGCTTTGCTGTGGATCTGGGGAACGTGTGGCGGTTTCCTTACATCTGCTACCAAAACGGCGGAGGTAAAGAACTTTTTTTGGTTGCATTATGTCATTTTTTTTCTCGTCACACTGAGCAGTGCTGATTATTTAAATTTTTCATTTGATTTTAATCAAAAGGAGAGGAAAGAAAATGTGTAACGTATTTGGTAAAAAATGAGTGCATGCCTAATAAATCAGAGCAAAACTATTTAAACAGTTAAAAGTGTTCATAATAAATAAAATGCATATGTAAGTAAAGTAAAAGTATAAATATTATTATTAATTATGAATCAGATAATTAACATTACTACCAGGCTTCATTTTATGTTGCTGTAACTTTTTTTTTCTTTCTTTATGGTAATATTTTACACAGAAAAAGATAGAAACGAACGGAGAAGCGCTGCCTCTGTCCATGGTGCTGAATGCAGATTATCTGTGGGGAAAAAAAACCTAGGGGGAAAAAACTGTCTGGATCTGAATTTAGTTTTATATTTTATCAGTTACAATATTATTATCCATCATTAACAGTTATTCTTTTAGTTATTAACCAATTACTCTTCACAAAATGTCTTTAAATGAGAAATTAGACTGACATTTTCTAAGCAACGAATAGAAACTTACCTTATAAAACATGCTATGAATTTTAGAAATTTATATAAAAGTACATCTCCTTAAAATGGTCTTTGAATTAAGTACAGTTTCATGGAAAGTGAAATGAAGAGATCATCTGTAATGGGAATGACTTCTATTCATAACCTTAAAAATAAAGGAAATGAATAAGAAATCTATATTCATGTGTTCAATATTTTTTCCGCATTTGGCTATGATTGGTTTAATTGTCTTGTAGTTAACAGTAATAGTGTAAAAAAAAAAAAAGAAAATCAGATAAACAATATCTGAAAGATTAATTCTTGCAAAATATTGGGTTTTAATTTAAGGAAAATTAAATTATCTGGAAATACACAAGCGTTCATCCAACCCCTTCCTTTTATTACATAATTATATTTGAGAAGAAAAAAAAATCAATAAATAATAAGATATGACTGGATTATACACTTTTATTTATGGTTTACAGATTTATATCTATGTCATCTTTATCATGGTTTATTGGTGCTGGGTAGATCTATAACATCTGTATCAGTGTGTAAACAGGCACCAGAGATAACGTTGAGCTCCAAGCTGATAGATCAGCATCATCCTCACACTCTGATGAAAGAGAGAGAGGACATTAGAGAGATGTACCTGGGTGGTATGACATCATTATTTTCTTCTCGACGGTGGACGGTTGCAACCTCTTAATCCTCAAACAGAGATAGCAGTGACGGCCAGCTTCCAAACTCTAAACAATACCATGTGTTCTATAGGAGAGTGTTTTAACTGTTAGATATTATGGGATGCTCCTAATATCCATTCTCCTGTGACAGGACCACCGATTTCCATCTCAGTGTCAAAAAGCATTGAATGAATGGTCAAATTAGGGCCAGATGAAGCACTGGCCCTAGAGTTAGTGCCTTCCTCTGATAACCTCCAGCCAGCCTCAGTGGCAGTTTCTGCCGACGTCTACCTTAATTTCTTGTGGCAAAGGTTTTGCCAGCACCTTCTTTGGGATGACTCTCAGTCCGCCCCTGAAACACCATCCAGAAGTGGACCAGAGATTCGGGGCACCCTGTCAAGTAGACACTATTGTCATCCAGATAGGCTGGAGCATAGTATTGGTAAAGCCCCGTATAAAATGTGATAGCTACGTGGTTATGGCATTGGGGCACTGATTGGAGTGCCATAAGTTCAAATCCCAGCATTGCCAAGTTGCTGCTGTTACACTTCCTTAATCCCTGCTCATTGGATACTGCCTCAGTTGTAAGTCACCTTAAATAAATAGATGAGTAAAATTATAGAATGCCATTGTATGTACTAAAGGTTGTCTTGGGGCAGGTTTCTTGCATTCTCAAATCTATGGTGGAAAGATATATAAATAGTAATATTAGCCTGTCACAAAATCACCTGTCTTTTGTCCACTCTTGTCCAAATCTGCCACTTCTGAAGTGCCTCCAGAAGTTATTGCAGAACCTCATCAATTGGGTTGTTTGACCATTTTCCCTACTTCCTCCTCAATTGCTTTTCAGCAGGACTTGGGAATTTGGTAGGACCACTCACGTATCATGACGCCTGGAAGGCTGCAGATGTCAAGTGGGAGGCTGTGGCAAACACAACTGATCTAACTGATCAAATAACTGATCTACCAATATAGACAGTTCCCGGTGCTGGCAGGTGAAGAGCTTGGGTTCCAGTGCCACCTTCAAATTAGCCACAGCTGACAAAGCTGGCATAGACTCAGTCCAATGCTTAAGCAGATTGATGCAGTAAACCTGATGGTGCATGAGCCCTTACAGCTTGCACTAGGAGTCTCTTGCATGTACTACTCCACTGTGAGACTTGTCTTTTCTATGTCTCTGCATGTTGAATTACTTATGCAAATGAGGGATAGCTGCAGATTTCAAACCATTTATTCACCATGTAGTAACCCTCTGGACCTTTGGCCAAAACAGCTTGGAAAGGAAATTAACCCACACAGGCCTTGGGGACTTTGCAGACCTCAATCAGCACAATGGGGCACTGGAGGTGTCCTCACCCACCACCTTCCAAACCAGGCAATTAAAGATCTGATTAAAACATTGCACCAATCCATCCAGTTTGTGGTCGTAGATTGAGGTATAGAGTTGCACCATTTAACACCATTTGGCTGTATGTACATTGAAATAGTGCAACCCTACTGTGTCAGTCATTACCAAGATACAGCAGCAGGTCTAACAGGTACTTGAAGGGTACATTGGACATATTACAAGGGTTGCTGATAAGTCCCAGATCAGCATGATGCTCACTTACTCCATGAGGCTGCTCATGAAATGTGTTCATGATCACAAGAAGCTTGTTAAGACCTCCTTGACAACCAAGACCCTGTTAAAAATATGGACGGCTTGAGCAAGTGCTTGAACACGATTCCCCTCCCCCATGACTATGCCTGTTGGTTTCTCCACTGCCTTACCTCAATGTCCAAATCCCCCATATATCACAATAAAAATAACAGACCATATCGTAAGTCCAGTGTGGTTTTGCACATAAAAGCACACTGTGTAGTAATAAATGTGTGGTTTTGGAACGGTCCGCCTGATATAGAGTACTTCCTGACAGTAATCCTCTTTTGTCTTTTTTAGGAGCCTTCCTCATCCCCTACACCCTCATGGCTATATTTGGGGGTGTGCCACTCTTCTACATGGAGCTGGCTCTGGGTCAGTTCCACCGCACAGGTGCCATCTCTATATGGAAACACATTTGCCCAATATTCAAAGGTAATAAACACTTTCAACTTTAATGTACAACAAGCCTTCTCCCAAGGTCAAAACGTGATGAGTATAGTGATCAGTAGAGGTGGAAGAGTATGATAAAGTGGTGGTATGATAACTGTACTACCAATATAGGGAATCATTATACTTAATGACAATATTTTAGATCTTTTTGAAGCAACGTGCTCCACCAGGATGCTGGTATATAACGATGTTAGCAATGTAACTATTTAAGAGTTTCATATCACAGTATATTGTCACATAACTAGTGGATAAAGCATAACATTTGTTATGAGAGCGAGTGAGCGAGAACATGATTTGATGGTTTTTTATGCTGTGCTAAAATATACTTATCAGCTAATATACTTTATCAGTGAAAAGTATATAAACAGTAATATTAGCCTGTCACAAATCATTGAGATAAGCAAACACACACACAGTCCAGCTAAAGCCAGACTGGCAGACCAAGTCCTTTCCTCTGGTTTACTCAGGCATCGGTTTCGCCATCTGCATCATCGCGCTGTACGTCTCGTTCTACTACAACACCATCATTGCGTGGGCGCTGTTCTACTTCTACTCATCCTTCAGCAGCACCCTGCCATGGACGAACTGCGACAACGCATGGAACACGGAAAACTGCACCAACTACTTTGGCAAGGACAATGTGACGTGGACTAACTACTCACGTTCACCAGCCGAGGAGTTTTACACGTAAGTGCATGTAAGTGGCAAAGAATGAGAAGATACGCAAGAGAGGACGTGAAGGTGCTTTTTATTGTAAATACTTCCACAACTTTACACCATCAATCAGTGAACAGATGCTGAAAAATTCAGACTCAGCTGAATTTTTGTTTCTGTTCCTTATTAACTTATGAACACTGAAGAGGAGAAATCAATAAGAAAAGTTGATATGATGAAGCTCTGTTGCTGTTACCACCCTGAAGTTGATTATTTTTCTATAACAGCATACCCTGAAGTGTTTTATTCCTGTAATAACGCAATTAATAAAAAATTCTATTTATTAAAGAATGTCATGCCATACTTTTTATCCATTTATAGTTATATTTGATGTGGTGAAACAAGTCAGTACCTATTCTCACTTCCAATATAGCAGCTATAAACAGAGAGATATAATGGAGGAGTGAATGAAGGTGTAGATGTCGGGAGTGAGCGCCGGTTCTGTGTGAGCAGGAGGAACGTGTTGGAGCTGCACGAGTCGGAGGGTTTGGAGAACGTGGGTGTGATCCGCTGGCAGCTGATGCTGTGTCTGTTCCTGATCTTCACCATCGTCTACTTCAGCCTGTGGAAAGGAGTCAAAACATCGGGCAAGGTACACACACACACACACACACACACACACACACGTCAGACACTTACATCTGAGCCATACTGTAAAGGAGTTTTAAATTATAACTACACTATCACTGTGACACAAAAATTTCTCTCTCTCTCTCTCTCTCTCTCAGGTGGTCTGGGTCACAGCCACTCTTCCCTACGTGGTGTTACTGATTTTGCTAATTCGAGGTGCAACGTTACCTGGAGCGTGGAGGGGCGTCGTCTTCTACCTGCAGCCCAAATGGGAGAAACTTAAGGATACAACTGTGAGTCTCTCTCTCTGTCTCTCTCTCTCTCTGTCTCTCTCTCTCTCTTACACACATACACACACCTCGGCCTCTGAAAATACCACCAAAAAATCAGTTGTATTTAATTCAAAGACCGTGACCAATTAGGAACAGTATAAAACCTTCACCGTTGTACTCAGGTGAAGTGACGTGTTTATTAAATGAATTTACAGATAATATCCCACTCCGATTTTAAAGACTGCTGTTCGTTTTCTGCTGCGAGAAATGCAAATGAGGTGCGTGAATAAAGCGCTCTGCTAATCAGATGCATAATTGGTTCACATTTGGTTTCCTTTAGAAAGGCTCTCGTACACCCTGACTCATCTCTCTCTCTCTCACACACACACACACACACACACACACACACACACACACACACTTTTGTCAGATGATGCACTGTCACTTATGATTTTTGCCTTCAAATATGTAAACACTATTTTTTTTTTGTAAATGTTAAAAGCAAGATTAGTTAAGAATGAATTTGGGTTTCATGAATGTAACTATAAAACTGGTAAAAAGCATGGCATCTTGCTCTTTAGTAAAAAAAATGTATTGAAATTGCTGTTGTGTAAGAGGTATAAAACACATAGGGGCATGCTGTTACAGGAAAATAATCAACTTTGCTTCATCACACCACCCCATCAGTGATTATTTTCCTATAACTGCACAACATAGAGTGTTTTATTCCTTACTTGAGCTGTATATGTGGCGATGATGGATGGAGCGTTAATGGACGCATAAGGCACTCCGTGCTATTCATAGTGACTCTAATGGTTACAAAAGCTATTGTACAAATGAATCATTTTGAATTCTGATGAATTATATACATTTTTTAGTGCTGATATAGTAAATATAGTTGTTTCCCCACCAACCACAGCAGATTTCCAAAACTGCAACACCTTCGTAGTCATGGTTTTAGGACCTCTAGGCTTCTCAACCTCAACCTCCATCACTCTCTTTACTTGTAATCCTACAAGATGTGGGTACAATGGGTGGGTAGAATGAAGTTCCCCAACAGCTCAAACAGCTATAAACAGCTCAAAAGTTAGAATTCAGAAAACCAAAGAACAAAGTATCGATGATTATATCCCAGCGAAAACGCTCAGGCGTATAAATCCCAGGAGTATTTAACCATGTTTGTGTGTGTGCTGCAGGTTTGGGTGGACGCAGCAGCTCAGATCTTCTTCTCCCTCGGCCCGGGGTTTGGCGTTCTGCTCGCTCTATCCAGCTACAACCCGTTCAACAACAACTGCTACAGGTACGAAGAACTTCCTCACCCTTTCCCCTGACTTCTGTCTGCAAATCGGAAATAAAAAGGTTGTCGTTAGTTGGCGTCCTATTCTCTCCATCTTGTTCATTTCCTGGAAATTTTCTGCACACACACACACACACACACACATACACCATCAGTAGGATCCCAAGCATGCAAAGTGGTCCTGGGGCTTCATTTCAGTCCTCTTTATTGATCCGCATTGCGATAAAGATAAAATATATTAGGCATTTAAAATAAATCCCTATAAAATGTATGGAAATGGCCAGGGTCGATGGGACAATCTTTGCTAATTAATGAACAGAACATGAAGGATCCAAAGTGGATCGAACTGAAAAGCTCTGTAAGTGTGTGTGTGTCTGTGTGTGTGCATGTGTGTTTATTGGGTCTGGCTTCAACTGGTGCTGAGCGAGAAGGAGGAAGACGAAGAGGAGGAGGAGGAGGAGATGCGTCTTGATCCTTGGCATCTCGAACGAATGAGACATTGTTTCTAATCAAAGCGACGTATAGAATATATACAGCGCTGTACAGCGTAGTGTCTTTATCTTATACTGCTATATTGTTAATGATGTTATGGTTTACCACCACGCCACTGCCTAGTAAATCTACCCTTCTCTTGTTACGCTAAAGCAGCCTCCATTTCTCGGTGTAGGGACATGACTGCACCGAAACTTTTTTTTTACTCCAATAATACAATGACTGTTAGAATTAGTGCCCTACATCATCTTCCATCTCTTTCCCTTTTGGCAGGGACGCCATTGTGACGAGTTTGGTAAACTGCCTGACCAGCTTCATGTCTGGTTTTGTGATTTTTACCGTTCTGGGCTACATGGCTGAGCAGAGACATGTTAACGTGGAAGATGTAGCCAGAAACAAGGGTAAGAACACACTAAGCTCATGCTGATAATTTGGCTGTAGGTCAGGCATCATAAGGATAATGTCTCGTAAAGTTCCTTATTTTGGTCAGTTTTCAAGGAACTCCCTTTTCAGCTTAAAATTCTACACAAAGAGAACAACATATGTATTGCTTTCTAATCCTCTCTAGAACACACGGGGTATGCTGAATTATTATATTACGTATAAAACAGATATGTATTTTGACCCGTTATAGGCCCAAGTCTTCTGTTCATCACTTACCCAGAAGCCATTGCCAACATGATGGGCTCCACGTTTTTCGCCATCATCTTCTTTGCGATGATGATCACACTGGGATTGGACAGCACGGTGTGTACACACACACACACACACACACACACACACACACACATATATATATATATATATATATATATATATATATATAT
>JAKKZJ010000024.1:1171414-1188673 GCA_033441845.1 Pangasius mekongensis | reverse complement strand
TGCTGGGCCTCGTGGCCGTGTGCTTTTTGGGCTCTCTGAGCACTCTTACTAAAGTAAGTTCCTAACAGCGCTTTCACCCTTCATAGTCCATTTGTCGAGTCCAAATCAGAGTGAAATTGATACTTCGTTTGCTCTTTGTTTTAGTTCGGTTTTACACATTATTCACAATTACACATAATTGAACAAACCAAATAACTGACTAAATGCTGCATATGTGAAAGCACATTGCTCAGTTTTAGGGGATTCCGACATTTTCTTCTGAGGCGACATCAATGCTCAGGACCTCAGACAGTTTTCTTAGGGTGCTTTCACAAACGCAGTGCTGAGTCTGTGTGATTCCAACCCTGGTGGGTTCTTCCCCAGTGATTCGACTCTGAATAGACTCACCTGCAGGAAGGGAATAAAATATGCAGTGCATGCTCTGGAGATTTGGACTGATGAACAACAACAACAAAAAAAAAAACAGGATGTGACACAAAATGTTTGAAATTTATTATTTATTTAATTATCCAATCATTCATTTAGTGCCAGCTCCATGTTCTCCATGCTCGAGTGATTATGACTACAGATTCATTTCGCAGGTCAGAAAAAATGTGACGCAGCAAAGACCTGCTCCAGGAATTGAGAAAATACGTTGAATTGTAATGGATTGCACGAGACTGTTGTCTTATTTATGACGCTGATTCATTACATTTATTTATTTGGAAGATGTACAGGTGTGAGCAGTGGAGTGTTATGGGTGGCACTTTCTCAGTATTTCTTATTTTTTTTTACTTCATAACCACCTGGTCACGAGCGCAGACTCTACGCTGCTGCCAAAGTGACTGAACCTGAGGGCATTTTCTTTATTAAGGTCAATCCAGGACAGTTTAAAAGTGTCTAGTCAAGATGAACGGCCTGCTTTTATCATCTTCAAGAAGTTTCTCCACACATCTGAGGAACTGAGTGAACTGAACTTCCATGAATAAATGAAATTTTTTAAAAAGTCCACTTGAAGTGATTTCCAACTTCAACGCTGTTGTTACAGGGCGGTGCGTATGTCGTGAAACTACTGGAAGAGTTTGGAGTCGGATCCTCCATTATAGCCATCGTGTTTTTGGAAGCCACCGCAGTCTCCTGGTTTTATGGTAAGAAAACATCTCTCTGTGAAAACATGGTAAAGTGTGAGTTCAACACATGAAAAGCACCCATGAGTTAACCAACTTGCAGCAAAATATTGTCTTTTAATATTTTTTGTAATATTATTATCGATTGTATAATGTTAACATAGTTATATAATATGGTTATACCCTTATCTCATTATATAATATATAATTGTATCACGATTCAGGGTCAGATCCCGGTTTTCATATCTTTATTATCACCTAGAATTTGTAAAAATGAGCAATATTTTTCAGTGACCCTTAAAAAAGAACATGACTAATGAGCTCATTTCTCTCATTTCCTCTCAGGCATCAACAGATTCAGCAACGACGTCAAAGCCATGCTGGGATACACACCCGGAATCTTCTGGAGGTTTTGCTGGGTAGCCATCAGCCCGACTTTCCTAGCGGTGAATAAAAACACACACTTTATTTCAGGACGTATGAATTTTGTATTTTCTCAGCTTTATACTTTTAAAGATTTTACTGATTTTAATTATGTGTATGTTGCACTTTCTATACTACACTAATTATTCATTACAAAATATATATATATTTATTTTAAAATTTATACATATACTGATCAGTCGGAACAGTATAACATAACGATGTAATTAGTTCTCTTTTCTATCACGGTATGACGTGCAGAAATCCATCACCGGGCCAGTGGCATTTTTCTGACACCCTTAAAGTAAGAACGAGACAGCAGCGAGTCTTCCGGCTACAGAAGGTCAAGCGTTTCCGGCTTATTATTTTCTCATTTAGAAATGTAGAAGTTGTTTCCTTCCCTCTGGCCCTTAAAGACACTTTAATCCCATTTTTGACCGCCGCCTCACTTCTGAAAACTTCTGCATCCCAAATGTCAATCCCATTCACCTCGCTAACACAATCACGCCTGCGGGAGCTGACATTCACCCCTGCGCATTCTCCTTCTGATTCCTTTTTTATTTGTCCCCGCGCGTGATAAACGACCGTCTCCATCTCTGCCTCAGGTGCTTAGGGATTATTTGAAGCGTCGGACATTTGTCACTGTTGTCACACACTAAAAAAACGTGCGTTTTTTTTTGCTTAGAAACGTTTCGATTTGGCAATGCAGAGGTAATGTTTTGGGGCAGTTTTTCTTCGATGAAATATATGGGGTTTATTTGAATATCTGAGGAATAATCCCTATTAAATAACTAATCAAGGCCTAAGAATACACGGATGGATGGACGGATTAGCATTTATAGCTTTACTAATAATAGTGTAAAGTTCTGAGTGGCTCTGTTTAGGTCCAAGTCTCACTTTTAGGTCTGGACTTGGACCTAAAAACTTCTTCTGTAATCCAAAAAGATCCTGATTCCCATAGTGAAGATCCTTTCAGTGCGCACAGATAGAGCTATTTGGAGCATTAACAGATACCGATAGTGTTGTTGTATTACACCTATATATATATATATGCTAAGTATATAAACATATAAGTTCCAAACATGAACACCAAATCGTCTCTACGTTTGTCGAATGAGAAATGTGCCACTACAGTCTGAATTTTACTTGAATCTGTAAGTGACATTTTGAAGTTTGTAGCTTTGAATGGCATCAAACTGAAATTGTAGTCCATGAAATTGTGTGCAAAGTTTCAAATTCACTCCTAGAATAACGTGTACGTTCGAATCACATTTTTTTTTCTCTTACCAATTCAGTTCTTCAATTTCAAATTGGTGGCGAAAAAAATCTGGGCCTGTTTGCTTTTCCCCAGATGTAGTGTTTTGAAAATTTGAATCTGAATTTGAATTAAGGCATTAAAAAAACTGAATTTGAATTTTCTATACCTGAATATAAATTTTGATTTAAAACATGGAACTTCAGTTTGATGTAATTCAAAGCAACAAATTTACTAATTAAAATAAAAGCATAAAAGTTTGATTTGTACGTTTTAAATTCAGATTGTAGTGGCACATTTCTCATTCCACAGAATTCACACTAAGGGAAAATAAGTAGGAGTCGGAGCACATTGAGAAAAAAAAAGATTCTGTGGTTCAGTAAATATGACAAATTATTAGAATTATGTAACTGCTTTAAGTTCTGTACTAAATTAATTCAGGTAAATATGCGGCTAAAACCCACAGTGTATATTTTACTCACTTTACCGGGTTAAATTGAATTAAACTGGGTTAATGAAGTAAATGTTTGGTTAAATTTGGTTTGGTTAAACTACGATTTTATGTGGAAATTGTTACCATGCTTTTCTTGAGTAAATCTCACTCCAGTGTTTGTTTCGGTGTAGGATCCAGAAGTCATTACAGGTTTTATTTCATTAGTACTTAAAAAAAAGTACTTTTACATTTCTGAACGAGATTCTAGCTGTGATTCATATAAAACCAGGAAAAGTGTGTTCTTATTGAGTGAAAGCAGAAAGGATGCAATATCAGGCATCCATTTGTAACAGAAATGTAATATTCAGATATGATTTCTAAAAAAAAAATAAAAGGATTTATGTCCGTGTGTATTCGCATCATTTCTGACCTCCTGAGTGTGTTTTCTTGTTCAGTACATCATCATCAGCTCTCTGCTGAATCCGGCCCCGCTGGTGATGTTCGATTACAAGTTCCCCGACTGGAGCATCACGGTGGGTTACATCATCGGATTCTCGTCTTTCATCTGGATCCCCGTCTACATGGTGTACAAGCTGGTGTGGACTCCCGGCTCGCTCAAACAGGTGAGGACGGGAAAGAAATAATCCCAGCATGGAATTGGGATCGAAAAAAGCTTCCGAAGCCTTACATTACAATCAGCTTCATATGATTACCCCATGGTCCTGGATTCTGATTGGCCAGAAGGTGTTGCTTCCATCACAGCTTGATCTGATCCACTGTTTTGCGACTGATTATTTTCATAACAGTGTTTTATTCCTTTATTCCTTTATTCTGATCTCTTCCTCCTTGTTGTTTTTCTCTGTTTTCAGCGTCTGGCTGTTTGCCTGCGGCCCGAACGAACAATGCCTGACATCCACACAGACACACTGGGTTTGACTCCGGTACCTTAAAGCGGCCCGAAACACACACCGGACACCAAACAGAGTCAAAACACACACACTCACTGGGACAAGCACACATACACTGACACACACACACACACACACACACGATTAAAGAAGCAATAAGTAGCATCTTTTGGTCCACTTTCCAGGTGCAATACTCGCCATGCTGCTCACACTGACACGACAATTACCACATTACAGTATCAGAACATTTAAAATTCTGTTTTTTTTTCTCTGGATTATCATAAATTACACCACTATTCATCAGATTTCTTGATTACAGTTAGATATGCGATGATATTAACTGCCTAATTCATCAGGGTGTGTAATTATCACAATATTGTTTTTTTTTTTTTTATAAATAGAAAGGCAGTAAATGAAATTTGCAGATTGGCCTCTTTGAAAAGAAAAAAAAGGATATTTCTGATGCTACTTTCAAATTTCAAGGTTGTGTTATTGTTCACAAGCAATGCTTCTGAATTCTGGATTCTGATTGGTCAGAAGGAGAAGGCGTTGATTCATTTTCTATCAACATCGTTTCTATAGTAACAGTACGGCGGACACTTCGCATAAGCTAAGACTGGTAATGAACCGATTTTTAAAAACCCTCATGAAAAACACGAAATGTGTAATTGTTGGTATGGTGAAGTTTTCTGTAAGGAGATGTTTATTTAGCATCTATGGAAGGAGTCTCCAGTTTTAGAGCTGGAACTTTACGCTTTCCAACATCTTCAGGACCGAGCAGTTTACGCTCTGCAGTTTCTTGGTGACATGATGTATCAAGCTAACTTCTTTCTCTTATTAACTTCAAGAGAGAGAGAGAAAAAAAAAGAAAAGAGGCTGGTGAGGAAACGACTGTTTATAGCTGCTATAACGTAAGTATTTGTATGTTAGCTTCAGTTTAATTAGTCAGAGTAGAATTTCTCTTCTGTTTCTCATTACAGCCAGAAAAATACACTTTTTTTGACCTAATGCTTATCAGAGCAACATTCGTTAAGGCATGAAATGAAAAAATGCTACTTATTGCTCCTTCAGCTTTATAATTTAAGAAGCCAAATCAGCTCAAAATTGGTGCAATATTTTAAAATGCAGAAAGTGAACGAATAAAACCTGTAAAATATGATCTCTGAGAAAACGACGCCGGTTCATTGATTACCGGCTGATGTTTCCTATTCTTTGTTGAATATTTACTCATTTTTATCCATTATCGAGGTAGGAAGTGACATCGCAAATGGAAAAAAAAACCATCATGCAAATGATATGATGTTTACCTCACGGTGAGAAGAGAAATCACAGTCACTTTTCCAGATGTGCGTTGTGGAGAGTTCCTGGTGTGTGCTGCCTTAACGCTGCCTGAACATCTGTATCGCTATCCAACGTCAAAACTTTGTATCATATCGTATCGGTTGTGTGCCTCCAGGAAACTTAAAAAAAAAAAAAAAAAAAAGGCTTGATGAAGACTGTTTCAAATCCATATGATTTTCTCTGCATTACGATAACGTTTTTAACGCAGCCTCGTTGACTTCCCATCAACACTCACTGTATATATTCATTACATTCATTCATCTTCACTCGCACCTTTATCCTGAGCTTAAAAGAAAAGGTTTGTGGGCGTGTACCAGCTGCCACTGTTGTCACATGTGGGTGTGGCCTGTCCAGCAAAGCGAGCTAACTGTACTAGCTACATACACTCACCACAGACACCAATGATCTCTGCTACTTCCTTCCAATCTTGATGTTTCTATCTGCATTTAATGAGACGTCATATATGGCAGGATAAGATGACGTTTTTCTTCTATTCTTGCGCGTCAGGTAGTAAACGGGAACTAGGAATTAAAGACGTGAGCGGGGAACTGAAGAAACGTCGGACCACAAGCGCCGTAGGATTGGTCCGTGGGAATCATTCGAGACAGTCTTTTGGATTTGTCGCTTTAGCGTTTCGTAACTAATGTGCAGAAACAACTAAGTTCATTAGAAAACATTACCGCCTTTACACACACTATTTTTTCCGCTAACTAGCTGCTTGCTGATGTAACATGATGGTTATTTTTTTAAAAGGAGTGGCCAGAAATTAATATACAATATTGATATACAGTGTAGCTACAACAGCAAGATAATATTCCATGGCCACAGATGAAGTATCTCATGAATTATTATATTGTGGAGAATCCATTCTTAATACTCCATAGTTAATTATTTGGCGCGGAAACGGGGCGAAAAAGTCTATCAAGTTGAGAATTCTCTTATTTCATTCGTCTAGGTTCCACAAACAATACGCTTGCTGTGTCACACGCTACGTAGCAATGTCTGTGACTGGAACATTTCATACTCATCACCCAATATGACCGAGTAGAGACAGTATGCGAGCTTGAAATCTCACAAATCTTGGCTCACAGACGTCCCCGCCGCATGAAGTACACTGAGCTCTTAGTGGCATATCCGTATCACTGTGCCAGTGACTCTGCTGTGTCTTTATGCATCATTCCAAGATTAAAGTGTCATATTATCAGTCATCTCTGTACTTAGGTTCCTGTGGCCACAGTGGTTTAATGTCTCACTCATTTTAAAATAGAGCAGTTGCAATGAGTTACGCCACCAGATAGATCTCGAGGAAGTGGTAGCCTCAGTATATTAACTGGTGGCTACTCCAACAGCATAAGTAAAGCCCCATCAGAAGTCACGCACACATGGAGTAGTCAGCTACATACAACCCAAACCTGAAACGTTTTGCTTTTAAGACTTTATACCACAACGCTTCATCTGTTGTTTAGTTCCTGTTCCGAAGATCAGACACCACAAACGCCTCCTGTGTAAATTCTGCTTCACGATCTGTGATCCTCCAAAAGCTCATCTAACAAACTGGCGTCAGGATTCAACCCAGGAAATTACTGAGAAATTACTGTGAAGTCGACGAGGACGCGTTAAAATTTGGAATGCAGCGTTTATCCTATAGCCAAGTTTTATGTGTAATTCTCTTTCTTTTTTTTTTCTGAAAAAAAAAAAGACCAAATTTGATTTCTGATTGCTGTGAGTGTTACATTGAGGTGAGAAGCGCGTTCTTCGTGTTCACGTGTACGGTATTGTAAATTGTGACAGAGAGTCTTGCTTGTGTAAACGTCTGAAGTAACAATAAAGGTCTACGATGAAACTAATTCGATATTCAATCACATGATTGTGCTGTGAAAGTGGTATTTTTTTGTTATGTAACACATTATGTGAGGGAATAAGAGAGCAGCTCCTGTTTTCCTGTTTTCCAAGGAGACCTGCTCTGTTTATGCCGGTTTTTAATTACCACGTTGATTTGCATTGCGAAACACATGCACGATCAGAGGACGCCATTGTGGCAAGCGTTTAAATGAGATGTTTTATTAAAGACCACACTAAATCGAATCAGTGCAGCTCTGAAACGGAGGTATGAGGGTCTAGGAATATGAAAGAGAAGATGCTAATTCCACATTCAAGCACTTTGCAAATGGATCAAAGGCCTCAGTGGCGTTGGTGGGTCTCAGAGCGGCGAGAAAACAAAAGCGCGAGAGAGCTCAATGCACTTCCTATTAATGAGCACAATGAATAGGTGGGTGAAGCGCAAAGGCAGCCGTGGAGTAGATGGTTCTCAAACTTTCTGTAGCCAGAGACCACTTTAACTGTAAAAAAAAAAATAAATCCACAGACCCCTCAGTGCAGATTTATTTTATGAGAATAATATTCAATATACTATTCAAATATTAGATTTATTCATTTATTTGTGTACAATACTATCTTGTCTATGCATTAGTCTTGAACTTTCCATTTGCTGAACACATTTCTATGAAAATTGTCATGAGATTGATGGGTTGTGATTTTTCCACAACAAAAAAATTACAAAAAAATAAAATAAAAATTCACGGACCACACTTTGAGCACCATTTTCGTATAGCAAACTGTTTCGTGGATTTATTAGGACACCTAAGCAGTGCTAACATTTTGGGGAGAAAAGCAATAAGGTCAATAAGCTCAGAATGTGAGAAAATGAACCGTCTGCTCAGGGCAGAGGAGTTTCCTAAAGCTCCTTCTATATCACGCATTAACAACTACCTTCATGATATAAAGCCAGACACGCAGTAATTTGACCAACGTTCATTTCCTTCGTAGGTTAATTTCATTTCATCATGCTACACGATAGCATTTAAAGAACAACGAGAGTACTGCTTGGACAGGATAAGATTTCCGGACATGTGTCTGTTAAGTAATGTTGGTGGAGGACGTCTGTAGTATTTATGATCGATTCACACAGGATCAACGATCTCTTATATAAATCGCAGGGATGGGTGTGTCTTCATGCATGGTCTTCATGTAACAATAAAAACTCCACATGTACGAAACACCTCATTTTAATACAAACTGATTGTTTTAATATACAGTAAGCGCTTAGTGTAGCCACTCAGGTTGTACTTGATCACATGATAATGACACGTATGTAGGCTATACTTGTGCTAGGAATTCAGTAACTTTCCTAAACCCTCCTGGAAACGTTGCTTCTCTTACACGCCCCTTTAAACCTCATTTATATGTTATTGTTCTGTACTCAGCTTGGTTTTGATTGGGTTCAATAAGAGATGATAGAAAAGAGCACACGCTTTCCATTAGCAAGCTAATGAAATCTTTAAGAACATCAATTTGGACAGGATATACATATATTACCTAGCGTTATTTATACTGGCCATTTGTTCGAAGGTAAAATACAACGTAATCTTTCCAGACATGCGCATAATCATTCTGTAAAAATGATGGATGTAGATGGCATTAAAATCCCAGCTATAATCTGGTAATAAGTACATTACCCCAGCTCCCCATGTCAAACCAATCCAGTCTGAATACAGCTTTATTCCCAATAGTTTATAATATTTTACCAAAGAAACAGGACACCGGGAATCAACGTCATGTTACACTGCATTGTGCCATATTGTTTGCGTAACCTATTTGTTTCCATCCAATAGGTAGATCAAGAAAATCGTGTCTTTGCTTTGGTTCTGACAGATTATTGGTGTGAGTGATTATTCTTACTGGTAGGACATCTAAAATTCCCAGTGGTATGGATTACAGGACTTTTGGATTTAAATACACGCAGACAATCTGTAACACTTCAGTCGGAAGTAAGTTAGCTATATATAAAGTATGCTTAGCTTCTTAGACACATTAGCCTCAAGACTCCAGTGGATTCAGTTACATAACCTGCAGGAGTAATTAATATTGAACTTCAGAGATCATCCAGACCTTTTTTTTTGTACTCTGCCTGAATCTTTTATATTTCTGTACAGTTGCTTTGTGACAATGTCCATTGGTTAAAGGCACTGAATTGAATCATCTAAACCACCATAAGGGTCCCTGGTGGTCTAGTGGCTAAAGATCCTTAAGGCTAAGGGAATTGAACTGGGGCCGGGAACCAACCCAGCCACTGGGAGTGCGCTCTCAGTGCCGGTCCCAAGCCTGGATAAAATGAAAGGGTTGTGTCAGGAAGGGCATCCGGTGTAAAAACCTTTGCCAAATCAAACACGCAGACCAAAAATCCGCTGTGGCGACTGCTAACTGGAGCAGCCAAAAGAACAACAACAGCTAAACCACCATAACTCAACTGTGATTCATGGTGTAATGGATAAGATTGATGACGTAACTCTTAAAAAAATTACTCAAGTAATACCCAGCCTTGATTTTATCTCATCCATGAAAGCTTTCATATCCTTCTAAGACTATGTAAAAATGATCAACATGCTAATATAATTCATTCATTCATTAGCTGAGAGAGCGGGAGAAAGTCCAACAGGTATGCTAACTTGATTCATTTATTGAGTTTTCTTTTTTCTTTACATTATTTATCAGTCCTATGTAATTTGATGTATCTATATATATATATATATATATATATATATATGCTTCCATTTTTGTACTTAATTTTAAAAGAAACTGCAACTAGATTTGTATCACTGTTTGTTATTTACTTTGTACACTTAGCTAGCCAGTTAGCTTTAATCCCTCACACCTGTTCATATCTGAACAATATGGCGGTTTTATGAAACAAATCCAACAGGATTTAGGACCCGGAAGCTGCTTCGGCTCAGAGTCGTCCAAAATGCGTACTACTGTACTAAACAGTATGTGAAGAGAGCACGCTAGTACTGCATGCGTACTATTCTGACATACTGCTTAGTAAAGTAGTGTGTGTTTGAACCCAGCTGTACAGATTGAACCTGTCTTGGACCACAATGATGCTGAGACTCCGGGTTTATTCGCTTGTTTTCTTCGTATTAATATTCGCTGGTGAAGCGATAGCAAACGAAAGGCCCTATGCTGTGCTCCAAAATCAAAATTTAGGTAAGAAGTATTAATATATTGAAGGTGAAGATGTTTTGAATGCAGATATGACTAATGAGGCACGACACAGCAAATGGCTAGTGATGCTACTGCAGTGGATATGATTGTTTTTTTCCTCTTTTTCCGCCCAGTGTTGCTCATTAGCGTCCTGTGTGTCCTCCTGGTGGTTATGCTAGTCATGGCAGTGTGTGTGTACAAGCCACTGAGAGCACGGTGAACCAGGTAATTTACATTATTTACTATTAGTGGCCATAAACTACTCACTGATGCCCTTTTGCTGAAACGCGCATGCGCAAGAGTTTAAGGGCGAGTCCATGACGGGGGTCCCGTTTGTGTCCCACAGATATTACATTCACAAATATTCTTTTATGTTTACTTAAATACATATCTGTAAAAGTGTCCTTCACAACAACATATTTGCATGTTTCAGATAAATAACCTTTGATAGCTATAACTTTATTCTTGAATAAAACCTTTCCTGCCTGTCTCGGCTCACTATAACTACACTTTACCCTGAAATATAATCATTAATATACTTTCAGAATGATTATTGTTGCATTATTGTGTTCACACATCATGCTTGAATCATCCCTTTCAACGAGTTATGAAAAATGTACGTTTTATCGACCCACAACGGTCTGAACACGTTCACCCCTGTGAAATAACGTGTCCACAACAGGAAGCTGCATCATCTGAATTTCCTGAAGATCATGAGAAGAAGAAAAATGCTAGCTAACCACATGTGTCAGCAAATAAACCTTGTAGAAAAATGAGAGATTGTTGTCTCGGATGTGTTCACATTTTTTTTTTTAATGTTTAAATGCATTTGTTTCTTAGATTCAGTGTTCAAAATGTAAAATATATATACACAAAGTTTAATTTTTAAGAGTTACAGGGGCGAAATGGCACCACAATCTTTGAATCACGTCTTAAACTGAGTCACCGTGAATGGCGTCACTTTGCGTGTAATTATAGTTACAGTGTTGTGCATAAGTATTCACACCCCCCACTTTTAATAATAATAATATGGGGCATTGAACTATATTTCTAATCATAATTTAAAAATCATTATGATTTTCATATCCACTGCTGAACAGATATCAGATTATTTATGTATTAAGCTATCTATCCTTGACATAAAAGTCAGCACTTCAGTATGAACAATACAAAATCTAATGCAAAAAAAAATCTTTCTTTTTTTTAAATTTATTTATTTATTTATTTACACCATTTCAGTTTTGTGACTTTTGGTTTGTCTGAGTTAAATTTTCTGTTAAAGCCTGTTTTTTTTTTTTTTTTTTTAAATTTTTGCTTAAGATGAAGTTTAAGTTCATGTTAAGTTTTCGTTTATTATAAAAGCCCTGATGGTGAGCAGATGATGGAGAAAGAGGAGCTGGGCTTTGAGGAGCGGCGCGTCAGATGGAACGGTGTTTATGGACGACTCGGCTGGCCTTCGGTGTTTCATTCAGGAACGGCTCTGTGGAAAAAATGCCTTTATTGTATGATCATGGGTCATTTAGCATTATAAGGACTTTATGAGGCCTTATGTCACTTTTCTCTTTTGTGAAATGGAATCAGGGAAACCATTTATGAATTCTCTTAGTCTTTTCCGTGTGTGTTAGTAATTTCCCTGCTCTAACGCACCTGATTTAACTTTATTCATGTTTTTATTGCTCCAGATGTGGAATGTGTTTAACAATAAACATTTCCTTTACAGTTTAGTTTTGTTCATAGCTCGGCAGAAATCGTTTCCCTGGTTAAATACAGCTAGCTGATGTAACGCAAAACGGTTGTAGTGTTAGCTAAAAATAATAGTCATCTCACTGTTTCATACACGAGCTAACGTTTGTTTAAAATTCTAGCTAGCAAGCGAAAACCTCACAACAATGACACAAACGTACCAGAAGCCAGTCGCAGGTTTATGTTAAAATTAAGGCGTTTGCTCTAATACATTGTTTCTATGGAGAAATTTTGATATCTAGGCATTCCACAACATTAGATGTAACTCTAAATGGATAAATAGACCGGTAAATATATAGCAGTGGTAATGCAGGGTTTCGTGGTAATATTATAAGCCGCGATAGAAGGTTAGAGAAGAAAACTGATGTGAAAATCTAATCTGGTGATGAGAGTTTAGACGGCGTGTTAGCGCAGGGAAACTGACGTTACAGCATCACAGATGGACTGCAGAAATCTTGTTATGTTCAACCTGATGTCATTATGATGTTTAATGTATATGGAGTTGAACATGAGCCTGCGTTTGAATCAGGGAAAAGGCGGAGAAGCTCCATGGCTACCGCGTCTGTTTGGTTCGTTTGAACTGCTGCTGAATGATTATTTACACCTGCACTTTTTGTTTCTGTCCTCAGTGTGGTTTTATGTATTTATTATCAGACGTTTGTGTGAGATTTTGTGCGTTTTTACTTGTGAAATAAAGCTCATGTAAAACTGGAAATGTACAGCCTACGTCTACGTTTGCATACATTAATCTTTCTGTGGGTTGCGTAAGTATTCACCCCCCTTTAAACTTTTCCGCGTTTTTTTGTAGCGTTACATCCCAGAAGTGACGTAATTATATGTCATGAATCAGTATACGTTTGCAAAATTATTTACAAATTAAAACATAAAAGTTGTGAATGCATAAGTATTCACCCCCTTTGGTGTGAGTCCTGCCAGTGTTGCCAGTTGAAAGAAATCACAGTTAGTTCAATGGAGTCAAATTGTTTGTAATTAAAGTGTAACATGATCGAGATCCATACATCTGTTCCTGGAAGAACCCAGTTTGTTAGAGAACATATGTAAACAAGGCGCTCTCGAAACAAGTCGGGGACAACGTTCTGGAAAAGAATCGACCAGGTTTTAGTTTTTAAAAAAAAATCCCGAATTTTGAACATCCCACAGAGCGAAATTAGATGCGAGGGCTAAAATCAAATATCTAGGAATAACCTGACGATGAAACTATTAGTGCTGAGCGATGAATTATATCTAATATAAATAATAGTTGGGAGGGAAACTGTTACACTCTTAAAGATCAGCAGCTTCATTTGTGATTTTCTAATTTTTTTCGTGTTTCACGTGAGTAATGCTCAACTGGGTTCATGCCGTGTTTCTTCAGCGCACCAAACATGAGAAGCTGAAAAGTTGTAACCTTCTCAATCACTGCTGATGGCGTTCGTGACAAATATCGGTCCGAACGGAGGTCAAATCCAGGGGGCGTGTCAGGTGTGTAATCACC
Source organism: Pangasius mekongensis (assembly GCA_033441845.1). Lineage (NCBI taxonomy): Eukaryota > Metazoa > Chordata > Actinopteri > Siluriformes > Pangasiidae > Pangasius > Pangasius mekongensis. Next base: position 1,174,929 of record JAKKZJ010000024.1, on the reverse strand, counting down.
GACTGCATGAATCTACAGTCTGGGTGGAAAAGAAATCAGCCCCAGCCTAGGTTCTCGCTTCTTCCTAAGACATTTATCAAATCATCTGATGTGGATGCAAAAAAAAATCAAACCTTATACTGATTTTTTTTAATCTTTGAAGGAGGGGTGTGGCTTAGCCCTGCCAGCACACTTACACCAGCCTCCCCTGGTTATGACTAAACGCCGTCCACCTCAATCTCATACAGCATCGTTCAAGTTTCCCAATCAGTGCTGACATCATGTAGCACATGTATGGTGCATGATGGCTAATTGATCTAATCAAATCTGCATTTCTATTCACAGCCCTGCATCGTGCTACACGGCATGAAAGAGACCCTGCATCCGTCTTTTTCCTACAGTCTGATTGGATTAGGACACGCAGCTCAAATCCCTGTGATTGCACATGCGGCTATGTTTAGAAGGTCATCAGCATTCACGTTCTGCTCAAGGATCTGCTCCGTAATGAGGTATCTGGTGTTCTGTATGTAGTTCTGAAGTTACGGATGATCTTTAAGCAGCAAGAGCATCGGAAGTGTTTGTGTGTTAGTATAACGCCATCTGCTGGTCAGTGTGAGAAGCTGGAACAATAGAAATCATGGGGGAAAAAAAAAACATTTATCTACTCTGGTATAACAATACATCTGTGCCAGTTTGATGATTCATCAAATGATTCATAATAGATGTTTTTATGCATTAAGAATGCAGAAAATACATGTTATATAAAGTGCTTTTATTAAGTGAAAAGGTTTTTTTTTTTGTTACCTCCAACAGATGATACAGTTTACCATACAATCAGCTCATAAAACAGTTAAATAGCCATGAAAATAAGCCATCGATAAACCCTGATATGGTAAAACTGATCATGTTTGGCAATTAGTTCCTTTAAAAACCCAAGAAACCACCAGAAATTTAAAAAAAAAAAAAAAAGTTCTTGCCTGTATACTGTTGACAATCACAGTCATTTTGTATGTTTTAGTTTCAGATAAAAATAAAACCCATAATTCTTCTCTGTTATAAAATAAGGATACTGCTTCCATTCACGCTGCTGAAGGTTTCTTCAGTTGTACGAACAGAAAAGCAGCGTGTGTTTGTGTGTGTGTGTGAGAGAGAGCTAGTTGTGTTTGCTACAATACCAGCAGAAGTGGAAAATTCGCACTACAATCCGGCTACGTTGCAGTACGGTAATACGCCCTCGCTGACTTCACCTCATCACGGTGGTTTCAGCGAGTTTATATTTAACACACAGCGTCTCTGATTTTTCTTTTTAAAACACTGAATCACGGCACATCATCCTGTTTCTAAACAACCAGAACAATAACATCCTTAATATATCAAAAGCACAACATATTTTAGCTACATTTTATTCATTAGTTCGGGTTTTTAACGTAGCCACATGCTCCATCCTGTCTGAGGGCCACACTCAGAATCTGGCATTATTTTCTCATTAATCGAACAAAACTGTGAATTAAAAGCATGATAAATCAGCCGACATCCTGCGCATGACCTCGATTTAGTAGCGAGTAGTTTGATTAAGTTGTGCGAACAAGTGACTGTTGGAGAATGATATAAAATAAATAAATAAAATGCAAAATAATATAATGTGCTGGATCAAGTGCTATTTTATAACCTGCTGAATAATGAGTGTGGAAGCCATTTTGTTAAATTCAACCAAAGGTGCGGTGATTAATGTAATAATTACAAGTAGGACTTATCATGCAGCAATCGTCTCGTGACGTTGTTATATTACATTTGACAGCAAGGGCGGAAAAAAATCCTGCTTTTCCTTCTCCGTTCCACATTTTCCATCCCTGATTTTTTTGGGGTTAAAGGCGACGGCTTGGGTTTAAAGGTAGTGGTCTACCTGCTATTGAAAAACCCTGTCTCGCACGTTTCTAGGCGTGAACTACACACAGGTGATGTCAGTGATGTCAGTGAGGAGCAGAATCTAGTTAAGCGTGCGTAACCAGACCCTGAATACAAGGAACTTTCCCTGTGTAAATACTGGTGTAACTTTCGGACTAAAGCTGCAACCTCTGAATACGGCCCTGAGAGCTACATTGTTAGAGCAACTACATTGTTCCTGTTGCACTCTCGTCCTTCTCTTGTGCTGCAAGAGGCCACTTGTGAGTTGTGCGGGGAAGTTTGACAGGTTTACACACAGCATGTGGACGCAGGGAAAGGTGGAATCTCCCTCTACTTCCTCCACCTCACAGTGATGGAGCTTAACACTCCAAGCCAACGCTCTAAATATAAATTAGACACCCGTAGACTCACATAAGGCCAGATAACATCCAAAAAAAAAAAAAGCCAGCTGTCAAACAGGAAGTGACGGAAATTTCACACAAACTTCAATACTGTACCACAAAGTTGCGCATTTATACGAATAAACACCAAACCGTGAAGCCGTGGTGCAAATTTCAGGCTTAAGTGTACGCTACAACGTCTTTATCTCATGTCCTGTCTCACTCGCAGAGGCACGGTGGTTTCAGTATTGCTTTTGGAGTCGAGGTGTTTGTGTCCTAAACCGGCTAACAATGCTAACACAAGTGAGCGGATATCTCGAACCGGTCCTGCGCAGTTTAGTTACAATCTAAACAATCTTCCTGTTTACATATTTATATTTACTAAAGAATACAGAAGGCAAAAAAAGGATGCTACTTCAAGCTGCAGTCGATCAGCTGATATTAGCCGTGTGTGTGCTTACTTCGGAAATAGACATGTGCCGATATTACATCTTCATATTCTAATCCTTACCACGAGTTGTGTTACGATTTTTAACTTTATCACAGCACTGTATAAATAAACGTTTCTCTTTAGACAGCATTATAACTGAACTGAAAGGAAGGAATTGGATTACTGGATGCACTTCGTCTTGGAAGCACAAAACAAAGAAACCATGCTTCCTTCCATCAGCATTTAATAAGTAAGGAATAAAACACTGCGTGTTGTGCTGTTATAGGAAAATAATCAGTGACAGGGTGGTGGGATGAACAAGAGTTACTGTAACCACACAGAAGTTGATTCTTTTCCTAGAACAGCATGTCCCCGAGTGTTTTCCTCTGCTTATACCACAGCAATTTACCAATTTTTACTATTTTTACTTTATTAATGAACTACATCGTACTTTTTATCCATTTATAGTCACAATTTTAATGTTTGTGGAACAGGTAAGTTCCTGTGAAGTTGTAGCAGCTGTATCGTGCATGCTGTATCTGATTATCGGCCCATGCCTATTTATAACTCATCAAAGCGTGAGGTTGGAACTCTAACTGGTCGTGCTGTAGGAGTTACCGGAACCTTCTCTAATCTCAAACCTCCTCTGCGTCGTCAGCGTGGCTAAAGGAACCCATGAGAACCCTGAGATAATGTAAAACTCGACAGCGCTTGCTTTTACGGTTCTGATACTTATACAACACACTCACACACACACACACACACAAACACACACACACACACACACACACACACACACACACACACACACACACACACAC
>JAKKZJ010000024.1:1144558-1162058 GCA_033441845.1 Pangasius mekongensis | reverse complement strand
CACACACACACACAAACACATACACCACAATTACTGACTGTATGCAGTATGATGTTATGCATTTGTCAGCCGCTCTACACCTAACACCAGTGTGTATGACTATTATTTTTCTTGATCTGAGGAATCATTCAAGCCAATTGTTTGGATTTGTCGCTTCAGTGGTTTCTCCGTAACATGAGAAGCTGCATATTTTTGGTCTTTTTAACTTTAAGAGAGAAAACAGAGAGGCTAGAGAGAGACCAACTGTTTATAGCTGCTATAATGTAAGTGAGAACAGGAACTAGGTTGACTAGCAGACATTCCACAACATTAAGAACAGATATGATGTTGTTTGTATCGTTGGCAATTTGCATTGGTATCAAACATTGGTAAAAAATTGGTAATAAAACACTTGGGGTCATGCTGTTATAGGCAAGTAATCAACTTCATCATGCAATGCCGATGTTGATCATTTTCCTGTAACAGCGTGGCAGAGTGATTTACTCATCTCGAAATAATTGTATCAGCACAGTGATACAGACCACACAGCTTTTTCCAGTATTTGACTGTCTGGTTTGGGTGAGTGTAAGCCCATGGATCCTCAGATTGTTGTTATTCGCAGCGCTCTGTGTAAACTCTACAGACTGTTGTGTGTGAAAATCCCAGGAGTATCTGAAATACTCAAACCAGCCCATCAGGCACTAACATCCATGCCACGGTTAAAGTCACAGAGATCACACTTTTTCCCTATTGTGATGTTTGATGTGAACATTAACTGAAGGTCTTGACTTGTATCTGCATGATGTTATGCAGTGTGCTGCTGCCACCTGATTGGATGATTAGATAACTGCATAATAAAGTGGAAGGTGAGTGTACAAGTAGCCAACGTGTAATACAGGTTTACACAGGTCATTGTCTCCGGTAGCGTTTTGGAAGCGCATCTGCGTTCACAGAGGTTGTTTCGTTTATACAGATCTACAGCCTCCTTTCCGTACTGGATCGGGTGCGTTATGTCACTATCTGGTGTTGGCGATGTTCAGGTTCCTGTTTCACTAGCTGTGTTAGACACACCTGAATTCACCTGTCACATATAGAAGAGGATGTTCTCACTGTTCTGTTCTTCATTTCTCCTTCCACTTTGTTGATGTTTTGATGAAAACCTAATTGAGGTAAGCACAGGGTGTTAAAGGGAAGTGGGAATTACAGGCAATTTTTGTTATATTTTATAACGTTGTGATGTATGTCTGAGGGAATCAGGCTCGGCATTGTTACTTTATGTATTCCTTACTGCAAGGTGATGCACGGTCAGGAATCAACTGCAGTTAACCCTTTGAAGTCTAAAAAAATCTAACCATTTGGCCATAGATTTTGTCTTGCTGTATTAAACCAACTTAAATATGTTTTTATCTCTGTTTGTGTATGTGTCTGGTATTATTGTTTTCAACACAACCTTTAAGAATATTTCATTATTTTTATTATTATAAGATACTCGATTGATGTAAGTGCTTCCACAACTCACAAGTAAGAAAACAAAACGTCTATAAAAAACACATTTTTATTTAATAAATTAAGAAAATAAGCTAAAAAAAAGGTGTTTTTTTATATTTTTTTTTTCAACACCATAAATGCAAAATATGAACTTTAGAAGTAACAAACAAGGAATGCTAGTGATCTGTTTACAAATAAATCAGATCAGTCATAGTTGTTTTTGCTTTGGTCAGTCCTTCTTTTTTCAGTCTGGTCGAGCCGCCCTTCGTCAAGACATAGTTAATTTAGACACGTAAAAAAATAGTGTGATTTCTTTTAGACAAATTTTAAAAAACAATCAATTTTACTGCAAGGTTTATAATAAGGTAACTGGAATTCAAAGTCACATGATCAGCCATTAAAATTCATTTTATTATGACCATAATGTACCTTACCCTCAACTATCTGGTCTGGTCTGATGATCTGCCTCTAAAATGGATGAATTCTGCTTAAAGTCTACAGCAAATGGATCTCAGACTTGCTCTGAAGAAACTCCTTCTTTCCCTCATGATTATTTTTCCTCATGCATCAGCAGGTGAGTGTGATTGTTCAGTGTTTAATATTTTAATAGATGTGTGTAGTATCTCGTTCGTGTGAATGGTCAGGCAGCAGAGACAGATAAAAGTGCGCTTTATCTGAACTTCATTTCAATCCAAATCACAAAACAGAGACGTCGTCAAAAAAACCAAGCCAGGATCAGGCGATCTGCAAACGGTCTAAAGTACGCAAAACCAGGATCAAAATAGAAAATTGAACACACACAAAGGCTCTAAACATGTTAAATTAGTACTTAGAGCGAGACTTTGTTATGAGCATGAGTCGTGTGTGTCATTGCGTAAAACTGTGTGTCCGCTGAACGTGAAAATGGAGGTGGCTGATGGAAAAATAGATCGATTTCAGCCATGTTGTGATGCAGGGGTGAATTCTGGGAATTAGAGTATGAGGCTGAGACCAGCACTGATGTGACAGCTAATTAACACAAGAAAAACAGGTTTGATGAAAGTTTTCACCCCCTTTTACGTTTACATTATAGCAGCTATAATCACCAAAAAAATGACAGAAAACTTCATGATATCAGTGATTTTTTTTTTTTTTTACATTATGTGGAGCGTCTACTGTACAAGTCACTGATAGAACCGTTATTATAGAAATGCTAAGTATATTAATATAAACTAATAATAATAATAATGATAATAATAATAATAATAATGTATTGTAGTAATTCTTTGGTACAACTGGATGAAGAGGCCAATTGAAAATAAATAGAAATAAGAAAACAAAAGAGTTTTATTAATGTCCACTATCTGGTTTCCTCACCAATGTCTCCTCTGACTTGTTCACTAGGGATCTAAATCTAAATCCAGATTTCTAAAAAGCTGCGTTACGTCAGTGTCTATGCATTGTTAAAAGCGCTATACAAATAAAATTGAATTAATGAGTAAATAACTAAAATAATATAATAACCAGTTCACCAGGTGGTTTAATATTTTTTACAGTCACACACTCTGTGCAGTACCTCTACACTGCCCTCACACCAGGAATAAATCTCACTGCTGTGGGTCTGGTGGATGGAGAGCAGTTTGTGTACTATGACAGCAACATCAGGAAGACGATCCCAAAGATGGAGTGGATACAGAAGATGAGCGCTGATGATCCAGATTACTGGAACAGACTGACGCAGCGTATGCAGAGAGATCAGGAGAACCTCAAACAGCTCTTAGATACAGTAATGAAAGACTTTAATCACACTGAAGGTGAGGCTGAACACACTCAGAGCTTCTGCTGTTAAACATCAGTGATGGTTCTTTGGTGAAAGTTGTGAGTTTGAGTCCGTAAAACTAAACAAATCGGCTCTGTGATTAGATTGTACATGGGTTATCGTAGCTTCTACCACAGCGCTGTTGGATTCTGGATTCTGATTGGTCAGAAGGTGTTGAGGTTTCTAGAACAGCAGCTCTGACAGTACCGAGACTTTAAAAATATGAGACTGAGACTTTAAAAACATATCTTTTTAAAAATAGTAAGTCTCCTGTCTTGAATATGACTGAGAAAGCCACAAAAATGAAAGTGAAGAGATGTAAATTAAATGCAAAGGAAATGTAAATAGAGTATATGACTGATGTAGATAAAACGAAGAGTAAAATGTAGTGTGATGTTCAAATGGAGAGTGTAGAAGGAGATGGAGCTCGGCTGTGTGTGTGTGTGTGTGTGTGTGTGTGTGTGTGTGTGTGTGTGTGCAGATCATACACTACAGAGGACATACGGCTGTGAGCTCGATGATGACGGCACCACTCGAGGAAACGATCAGATCCGTTATGATGGAGAAGATTTCATCAGTCTGGATCTGAAAACAGGAACCTGGACTGCAGCTAATGATAAAGCGCTGATCACCAGAGAGAAGTGGGAGACTGTAGGACCTGATGCTAATATCCAAAAGAACTACCTAGAGAAAGAGTGTGTCGAGTGGTTAAAGAAGTACGTGTCTTACAGCAGAGAGACTGTGAAGAGGAAAGGTAAAGTGTGTGATCTGCTCTGTTACTGTAACACACACCCACAGAAACACACCTACGACTGCTTGGTTCAGTACAGCAGCTGTGAACAGATGTTGAATCCCGAGAGGTCGGAGAAACACTTTCTTATTAAACTACAGATTTACAGTGAGAGCTGATTTACTCTGTGCTGATTTAACAGGTGGAGGATTAAGTGGATTGCAGACTGCGATCATCACTGTTTCAGTCCTGGCTTTTTTTGCTCTCCTTGCTGGGCTTATCATCTGTAAAAAATGCAAATCTGGTGGGAGAGAGGACTACATCTGACACTAATGTAAGGTTCAGGAGGCAAAAAGTAATTAATAACGAAGTATATTTTTTTACATTTTACTAATTTTAAGGCTCACAAACTCATATTGTGAAAAAATCACCAGTTCCACTTCATCAGTGCATCTGATTGTCTTTCTGTTTTTTTTTTTTTTTTTTTTGGTGCCAGGTCACGAAGGCTATATTGCACGAGCAGACATCTTAGAGTTATAACGTCGACTAAATCGCAGACTGAGAGCAGAACACACAAAGACTAACACGCTGCACTGCTGTTCATTCAGAGCAAGCAAAGGATAAGGATCAGAAGGCTCGAGCTGCATTCTTCTCTCTCCACCATGAACCAAAACAATTTAAAGTAAGACTATGGAAATCTAGGCAGGAAAAGAAAACATTTTATTGTATGTGCCTAGTTTTATCTGTTTTGAGTGATTGGAAGCTGCAAACTGCATTCTCTCTCTCTCTTTCTCTCTCATTTATACATGTGTATCCCTGCTGTTCTTATTATTAGTGGCCAAGCACCAAGATTTAGGCTTTTCTTATTGAATTGCTTTTCTGTATCATTTTGTTTAGTCTGTGTAAAGAACAGTGATTATGATTAAGATGTAATAAGAGTAATAAATAACTAAAATACTAATAACAATTATTAATAATTTCAGGGAAATAAAAAGAAGGGAGAATTCTTGCTGTTATTCTTATTAATATTTTTGTGATTATATTATCGTTTCTGTAGTGATTTATAATATTCATTTACCACTATTATTATTATTATTATTAGTTGTAGTAGTAGTATTAGTAGACTACTAGTAGTAGCAGCATTGATGTAATAATTATCACTTGTTTTTTTGTCAGTTTTATTGTTAAATATTAATGTTATTGTTGATGCTTTCTGTCATTACTATTGGTAACTAAACTGTAATTATAATTTTAAAGTTTAGCAATGTTGTCCTGCATACTATCATGTTTTTTATGTGCACAGGACACTGCTCAGATCTAACTGCACTGCTTAATTGGCTTATTTTCGCCATCTAGTGGACTAATACAAATAGCAGCCAGGTCTCCCAGGAGCCTCTTACACACATTTAGATTGTATCACTTACTGGCAGTTTTCCTTACACCTCAGCGCTGTTGCATTCTTCATTCTGATTGGTCAGAAGGTGTTGATTAATTTCCTGTAACAGCAGCTCTGACAGTGGTGCAGCTGCAAATCAACACTTTCTAATACATTATTGTTTCTATAGTAACAGCTCATTCACAGGGATTTGTATGGTGGAAGACATTCCACAAAAACAACATTCTGTTATTTAACAAAGAAAAATGCATAATCATCAATATGGTGAAGGTTAGATTGAGGATATGGTTATGGAAAAGGCAGCGCTTTGTAGCAGCCCGAAGTACTGTAACTTTAATTTTTACAGACATCTTCAGGACAGAGGAGTTTACACTTTGTGGTTTTTGGGTAACATGACAAGCTGTGTTTTATTATTTTTTATTTTTTCCATTAATTTCAAGGAATGACTGTTTATAGCTGCTAAAAAGGCTTAACAGAATAAAGTCATACCAGCTCTCACCACCAGAGGTCACTGTAACCACAATGTAAATCAGTTTGTTTAAAAAGTCTGTTATGATGAACACTATTGTGTATGGTGCTCTAATCACCCTCCATTTTGTTTCATTTTACCTACGCTATGAGTTATTTGGAAATGTCACAAAATGGCGGCGGGGCCGCGGCTCGGGGAATCACAGTCCTGCTGTAAAAACCTCGCTGTGAGAGCTTTTCTGTTTCCTCATTGTTTTACTTAACCTGCGTTTACCTCGGGAGGTTTGAACATGTTCACTGTTTGCTATAACTTTTGCCTGTTCCTGGTTTAAATGATGAAGAGAGCTGGGTGTTATCTAGTCTAGACGCTGTAAAATCACATCCTAATCAGCAGCAGCTAACTGGATAAACACAATGTGCTCCACACTGACACTCAAATGTAGGTGCTGATCAAAACACACCCTAAATGTCTTTAAACACACACAGACACACACAGTGTTTATAAATACAAATAAATGCACTTTTTAGCTGGTTTTGTTTTTGTTGTTAGCACAAACTTTTTTTGTTTATATTAGTGCTATTATATAGAGCTTCCCCTTTCCCCCCCCATATCCATTAAACCTAAAAAATATTTTCATTTGCCATATAAATTATATACGTATATAGTTATTATATACATTCTGATGTTTGATGTGAACATTAAAGCTCTGGACCTGTATCTGCATGATATTATGCACTGAGCTGCTGCCACGTGATTGGCTGATTAGATAACTGCATGAATGTACAAGTGTTCCTAATAAAGTGGAAGGTGAGTGTGTGTGTGTGTGTGTATATATATATATATATATATATATATATATATATATATATATATATATAGGACAAGTGTTTATGATTATGATTATAGTAGCAGTTTCAGGTACAAATCTACAGAATCCAGGTGAGCTTATCCACTGAACCAGGCCTGAGACTTCACACACTGTAGTCTTCACTGTAGTCACAAGGCTCACAACCATTAATCTACAGACAAAGAGTCTTTTTCTCTCTCTCTCTCCTTGAGGCTGATGGTTTCTGGCCTGTTGTAGGATCTATCACTGCTGGAAATGAACGGGTCATCCCTTTCTGCAGAAGGTTCCTATCTGCATTCACGTCTGTAAACACATCTATACATCGACACATCTACAGCCATGTAGAAAGCCCTGTCTGGTAGCTGGTAGCGAATTATTTAAATTAATATAATTCAACAAATTAGAATGAATAATTTGAGATCAAGCTCATCCACCAAATTGTCAGAGTCCAGACTCAATGGCCAGCAGTGATGACATGCTGAGTCTTCTTTGGTCCATTTTATTTTGGTTCCTCGATCGTTCTCTGGTTTCTTCTGGTTTTTCATCAATCCAATTACTGTGGGTTTATAGCTTCTGTCTTTTTTTATCTACTTTATCTAGCTCCAGTTAAAAACAGATTGGATTTAACCTAACCGCTCTTTGCTGTCTGATGGTGAAAAAACAATTACTGACAGATAGACATACAGAAAAATATCTATGCATTTTTGAGGACAGTAATAAAATCATTTTAGAGCCAACTTAGCTCTTCATTTTTTCAGTCCACACTCAGCTGTCTTGTAGGCAGAGTCGGGTAAAGACCAGCCATCTCTCAAACCACAACACAAACACATGCAGTAACTGTCCACCTCGTGGTGTGAATGTTATTTTCCAACCACAGAACTGACATGCAGTATGCTCGCATGCATCTTTTACGCATTTGAACTGAAAACACATCTGACTCGAACACCCTGTTTACATCTGCTTCTGACCACCAGCTGCTTTCACATACCTTTGTTTCCACTTTACAGTTTGCAAGAAAAAAAAAAAGCCTGAATGATTAAAATCATTTTCTTTAAATTATGTCTGATTAATGTGCATCATTCACAAAACTAACTTAAATTCAAACTAATAATAATAAACAAATTAAAAATGTTTAAAAAGATAGCAGACTAATATATTTATTAATTTTAAATAAAATGATTTGGTCTTTATCTGCAGCGGTAATGTACTTAGTTTTTGCTGATACATTTTAATGATACATATCACATGCAGATGCTTCTGATTAACAGAAGTGGAAACCAGAGAACCTGGAGGAAATCCTCACAGCTCCACACGGAGAGTAATCCGAGCTGAGGGTCAAACCCCAGACCCTGGAGGTGCGAGGCAGCAAACCTGCAGCACCACCAGCACATCTGCTGCACCACCACGCTGTCCCTGAGTATTTAGCAATCTGAAATACTTTTATAACATATAAAACAAAATATAAAAAGTTGGAATATAGAAAACTTGGCACCTAGTTTACTTTTTTTAAAATAAACTATCATATTAAAAATACACTAGTGTACATTTTCTCCAAGTACTTAAACTATCATGTCAAAAATTCAAGCATACTTCTCCTCAGATGTAATTAATCATGATAATATATCAAAAGTAAACTGTACATCTCTCCATATATACATTAGTACACTTGCAGTACTCGGTAGTGAATGAACTTGACACATCCTTATCTCAGCAGATCTGAGAACAGGGTGAGAAGATGTTGAGATCTTGACTCAAACTAGAGAGCAGACATACATACAGTATACAATATATGAAATGCATGAGAAACTATGGAGATAAAAATGAGGGTGTTTTTTTTTTTTATTCCTAGTTTTTCCTGTGGGTATTTTTAGTTTAACAAAGTGCTGTAGGGTGTATAAGTACATACCCCGCCCTGCACACACAGCTTTTTACCACCAGCATTTGATTTGCCCAACAGATGGTTTCCTCTTTGTTTCTCATCTGATACACAATGTTTCGGTTAGAAACTGTGTTTCTGTGTGCGATGGGTAAGTGTTAATAATCTCATGTATTGCTTTTAAATGGACAAATGATTAGTCTGAATATACACGACATTACAGCTCTCACAGTAAAACTGTACAGTAAAAAAATATTCATTACATTTGTCATTTGTAAGTTGTGTAATTAAGAAACTGAATTGTGCATATTGAAAAAAAGTTTTTCTCACCAGCTTTTAAGATTTTTTTAAATTGAGAATTTACACAACTTTTATGGGTTGCAGGTTTGCTCTCAGAGACTCTGTGCTCTTTAACTTTGGAGGCAGAAGCTGGAGATAACGTCACTATTTGGTGCCAACATGACCTGACTGTTACAGGTTCTATCTTCTGGTATAAACACACGAGTGATTCAGTTCCACTTCTTCTTGGGTGTAAACAATTTTTTGCGTCCGCTCCATCAGAGAATTGCATGTTCTTTACTGAAAGTGAGAGAATAGTGATGTCTGTTCAGGGCAAGAACACGTCTCTCACAATCACTGCAGTAAATGTCTCTGATACAGGACTCTATTACTGCAGCTTCATAGAACAGCTCAAAATGATCTTTAGCAACTCGACCTCTTTACGTGTGAGAGGTAAATCTATACAAAGTGAATAATTGTAATAAATTGAGGTTGATTAAGATGGTTGAGGTTGTAAAAGTAATGTTTCCTTTTTCAGATAGAAATAAAGCACTTCCTAAGAACACAGACAGAGTAAATGGTTTGTTGTTTTTTTTTCTCCAAAAGGCTTCTTTACATCACGGGTGTGCAAGTCCAAATATATGGCATTTTAATGGTGAAAATGTGTTTTAATATTTTTCTCCAAGATTCAGTCTGTTCTGCTGTGTTCTTCATGCTGACTCTGGTGTTTGGTGCCGTGAATGCGATTCTTCTCGGTGTCCTGATGTTCATCATACTGAAGCACAATAAAACTCATAGAAGTTTTACTATAGGTATTACTCCTATAATAATAATAGTAATAATAATAATAATAATAATAATAATAATAATGTTTTCTGTGTTGTGTTGCTTTAGGTGCTGAAGCAGAAGCTAATGAGTTAAATCTTAGACTATAAAAGTTAAAACCAAAGACAGCAGATACACTGACCTCCAGATTTTTTAACCCTAATTTGATTTTTAACAACAATTAGAGGCTTTAATGAATTTACATTTAAATATTTTATACCTGTCTCTAACCTGTTCTGTATGCTTTGAACAACCTTTTCAGTGTCTTTACATGATCCTAACTTAATATTATATTATATTATTTCTGATCTTATTTTTCTTTTAAATAATAATCAGGAGGCAATAAAAATCATGAAATAAATAATAACAGTGACAGAAATACAAAAATAATATCAAATATAAAAATATAGAATAGAAAAAAAATGCGAAATAGAATAAAAGTACAATAATTCATGTAATGGAAAGGTAATGTGAGGTAAAATGACGGGAGAAGTAAGGCAAATAATAAAAACTAGTTAAAAGCTAAAGTAACAAATGTGTTTTTCCTTTTTTTTTTTTGTAATCAGTAATAGAGCCTCATGGATTTTAATGGTGTGTTCCAGATCTTTTGTGCATAAAAACGAAAAAGCTTAATTATAAAGAAAGATTATGAATTATTCAAATATTCGTCTCCTTATTTAATAATATTTCTGCTATTTATGAGAGCCATAGATCTTTTTTCCACTCATAGTATTTTAACAGAATTTTAACAAAAGACTTGTTACTGAGTTGTGGAGGTGAGAAGTCAAACAGGCTAACAACTTTAAGAAGTCTAACATAAATATATGATTTATGTATAAAAATGGTGATGTATGATTCCCACCACTGTAATGACGACAAATATAATATAGAGTATAATTATAAACAGTTTAATGAAATGACATAAAAAATCTTCTGCTCTATAGTTCTCCAAGAAGAAAAAGAAGATGAGACATGATGAAATGGAGTATTCATATGTAGCATATTATTTTGTTAATCAGTAATGCAGCAGTGTCGTGTGTACATCATATCATGTATTATTTATTGTTTATTAACCCGTAACAGATGTTTCTGATGGAATTATAGCGTTTATAACATCACATTTATATAATATTATTGTATAACTGATAATTGTAATAAAGACTAGTAAGGTTACTAATTAATGCAGAAAAGTGTGTGTGTGTGTGTGTGTGTGTGTGTGTGTGTGTGTGTGTGTGTGTAAAGATGAATCATATCTCTAACCACAAGTCTTTGCTGAAACACATGCAGCAACTGTCCATTTAAGGGTTTGAATATTTTCCAACCACAGAACTGACAATCAGTGTGTTTGCGTGCATCTCTTTTAAAAATGCATCCACCCCCATGGTACATCCGCTTCTGACCACCGGCTGTTTTCACACACCTTTGTGTTGAGTTTTCACTTTGCAAAAAAGAGTGAATGATTACTATAGTTATCATGATCCCTAAGCAATTCACACTGTAATAAAAGACTACAATATTTACTGCAAAAATGGTGCAGCACTTCATATTATTTTGTGTTTGCATAAATTCATTTTACTACAATATTCCCGTTTAGATTTAACAGTCTGATACACATCACATTCTAACTAACTGAGTCAGGTGTGTTAAAGCTGTTAAATTAGTTTGTATAATGTACGGGATGGGTATAAACAATGAGCATAAAGGCTATTTCCATATAATACATTAGCTTGTTTTTTAGCAAAGTGATTTACTTATCAGGGTCTAAATAACAAGTGTGTGGTCCTCACCACATTCTGTAAAACAAACAAATAAGCTGAGGTGGCAACAAAAAAACACAACAAATTTCAATATGTAGTCATTTTTTGCAAAAAGTGAACCAACATTCAGAAACCATGTGGGAAAAAATAAGTACACCCTTCCTACTTGCACAATCATTAGGAGAGAAACTAGCAGCCAGGTTTTACTAATGAAATGCACAATATTAGATCATCATCAAGAAATGTGACTACTGGCACTTTGGTGTTCTGGAGCACTCAGATGTGTGTCTACATCATGCCAAGAAGAAAGGACATCAGCCACAACCTCAAAGAAGCAATTGTTGCCGCTTATCAATCTGACACGTGTTATAAGGCCATATAATTTGAAATTCGCTATTCCACAGTGAGGAGGACTGCTTACATATAGAGAGCCTTCAAGACAGTTCAATACAGTTGCCAGTCTTCCCAGGAACGGGCGTCCCAGCAAATTCAGTCCATGAGCAGCAACAATTGCTTCTCTGACGTCATGGCTGATGTCCTTTCTTCTGGTAGTCCTACAAACAATGATAACACCCAAGGCAAGTTTTATGATAAATCCAACTTTTTGTCTGATCATGTCATACATTGACCGCTAAGTTACCACAGCAAATATAAGATAATATAATTTTTAAAAGACAGAATTCAGTCATCATCTTCAATTTATATTTAATATTTTATCATGTTTTACTACCTGTACCACTGAGGTGGGAATTGTGTTTCATACAAAGTAGGTCCATCAGCAATGATTTTGCAACCAGATTATGAAAGTTTTTTTAAGCAATTAGCCCTCACATGCAAAAAAAAAAAAAAGCATGGAAACAGTCTATTTAGAAGTACGTTTTTATAAGTTTTTTGATGAAGATGGGCTCAGCACCAGATGATTAACAGTCCAGCTAACACCCCTGCACAGCACTATGTTTAGCAAAAAAATCAACACAAACATCTCATACCATGAAGCATGGTGGTGGAGGGGTGATGATTTGCGCTTGTTTTGCAGCCACAAAACCTGGGAAACTTGCAGTCATTGAGACAATGATGAACTCCACTTTATACTACAATATTCTTGACACAAATGTGAGACCGTCTGTTCAGTGCTTAAGCTGAGTCAAAATTGGGTCATGTAAGAGAACATTAATCCCAAGTACACCAGCAAATCGACATTTGAATTGCAAAAGAAGACATAAATCAAGGTGTTGGAATGGCCAAGTCAATGTCCAGACCTCAACCCCATTGAGATGCTGTGACGAGATCTTAAGAGAGCTGTGCTTAAACGAATGCCCTCAAACATCAATGAACTGAAGCAATGTTGTAAAGAAGAGCGGGCCAATATTTCTCCAAAACGATGTGAGAGACTAATAAACTCCTACAGAAAAGCTTTACTTCAAGTTATTGTTGCCGAAGGTGGTTCTACATGTTACTGAATTATAAGGTGTACTTATTTTTCCCGCCTGTTTTATGAATTTTGGCTTACTGTTTGGGGAAAAAATACTACATATTGAAATGGTTTTGAATTGAAATATTGTATAACAATATAACATCAAGTGTCTTCCTTACTTACACATTCCAGTTACAAAAAATGGTCACTATAAGAGTTAATGCAGTACTGGAGATAATGCTTTTCCATACAAAAAGCCCTCATCAAATCAAAACTATATTGCATCTTACTTCAAATTAATTTTTGTTACATAATTAGTTTGATGAATCAGGTATATTCTGTAAGGAATAATGTTTAAGTCATGATGTTACAGAGAACAAAACAAAATTTTAGTTGTATAAATATACATAAATAGGCACGCCCCTCATACACTCACAGAAAAGCTAGCATTCAATTTGACAGATTGTTTCCTCTTTGTCTCTCGGCTGATACACAATGGCTCAGTGTGAAACTCTGCGTGTGTTTCTCTGTGTCATGGGTAAGTGTTAATAACCTCATTTATTGCTTTATTAAAAGGACAAATATTTAGTCTGAATATTCACCATATTACAGCTCTCACAATAAAACCCTACAGTAAATATTATTGTTAACACGTACAGAAACTGTGTAATTAAGAAATATTATTTAATTGTTGAATGATTATTTAGATATGTGAGATTTTATTACTGAGGACTTACACAACATTTTACTTTTATTTAGTTTAGTTAAAGATTAAATAATCAGATACATGTATAAACTTTTATAAAAGCTTATGTATGTATTGAAGTTCTGTGTGTTGTGTTATAAGTGAGGTGTGTGTTTTATGGGTTGCAGGTTTGCTCTCAGAGACTCTGTGCTCTTTAACTTTGGAGGCAGAAGCTGGAGATAACGTCACTATTTGGTGCCAACATGACCTGACTGATCCCAATAATATATTCTGGTTTAAACACACGTGTGATTCGGTTCCACTTCTTCTTGGGTGTAAACATTTTTTTTCATCAGCTCCATCACAGACGTGTTACTTCTTTACTGAAAGTGAGAGAATAGTGATGTCTGTTCATGGCAGGAACACGTCTCTCACAATCACTGCAGTAAATGTCTCTGATACAGGACTCTATTACTGCAGCTTCCGTGATAAAATGATCTTTAGCAACTCGACCTCTTTACAAGTGAAAGGTGAATTTATACGAAGTGAATAATTGCCGTAAAAGTTTGAGATTGAGATGACTGAGGTTATAAAAAATAATGTTTCCTTTTTCAGAGGGAAATAAAACACTTTCCAGGAACTCAGAAAGAGCAAAAGGTTTGTTGTTTTTTTCTCACAAATGCTTATTTACAAAATATGCTGCGCTTTTATTGGTCAGCATGTCTTCTTTACTATTTTTCTCCAAGCTTGTGTCCCTTCTGCTGTGTTCTTCATGCTGACTGTGGTGTTTGGTGCCATGATTGTGATTCTTCTCAGTGTCCTGATCTTCATCATACTGAAGCACAGAAAAACACACACAGGCATAATACTACTACTACTACTACTACTAATAATAATAATAATAATAATAATAATGTTGTATCTGTTGTTTTGTTTTAGGTGCTGAAGCAGAAGATAATGAGGTAAATCTGATCCAGATTTATTAACCCTGATTTAATGTTTAATAAACTTGTTTCATGAGCAACCTCTTCTTAAAAGAATCTTTTTTGCTGTTGTTCTTTTTACTGATATTTCTTAAGGTTGCCTTTAGTGAGTTGGATTTCTCAGATGCTCTTTCGTTATAACAAAACGGTTAAATGATGAATGTTAAGTTACTAATAATTAAAAACAAAACAAAACAAATGGTGTCAGTTCAGAAGTTTGCATCTCGCTTTCTGAACGTGCTATAAATACATTTGAATAATTTTACCTTTATTTCAGCCTCTGAACGCTTTCATATCCTCTGAGCAGCTTTTCTGGTGTCTGTATGAACAATTCTTTTCCTGTTGTTCATGTTTATGATAAGACCTGGAAATCAAGAAACTGATACCAAAAACAGAAGAAAAAAAAAACATCTTTAGGCAATTGTTCTCTTCATCCAGAAAACATCCTTGTTTCATTTTTAACATTTTGGACTTGCAGGCTATAGATTTATTATAAACTGGAGGTATATTTTCCTCAAAAAAATCAGTGGGGATGCAAATTTTTACCCTGCACTATAGTTTTGTATTCAGTATGTTTATTATTAAAGTCATGAGCATTATGACATGACTTTAAAGTTAATCATTTTATAAAAATAGATAAAGTTCATCTAATTTCCACAGACTTCCTCATCACAGAATATTTTAATGTTTAATTGTTCAAATATTAAGCTCATTATTTAAATATTTATTGTAATGTTTTGGCTTTTTACTGATAATAAAAATGTTTTATTCCTGAAATTTCTACTGACAGAACACATTAGGTCCAGGTTTTTGTGGTACTGAGGTTTGGATTAAATCTGATTGTTTCAGGTGACCAGTTACACAGTTAATAACTATAATGACTACACATTAGAACTCATTAATTAATATAACTCTAATAATAATGGGTTTTGATTTCTACTGCTGTGACAACATATTAACAAAAACACTTTGAGGCTTAAAGCATATATAATTATAACAAATGTTATTGGATGAAAAAACTCTCATCAGCAGAGCAGTTTTATTTCTAGAAACATCTGAACTGTTTTATCTTCAGCTATCAGTTTTATTCTCAGGAACAAAGCTAGCACACATGATAAAGTACAGGGAAAAATCTCATAGCCTTGAGGCTCTAAAGAGTTTCTCCACTACGAGGGCTTTATGTTCAGCAGAAACATGTTAGATTTCCCTGATTTATTATTTATATTTCATCATCTCTGCTGTATTGTCTGTAGCACTACAGGATCCTGTCTCTGACTCAATGAATTATTCTGCTCTACAGTTCTCTAAGGAGAAAACCAAGAGGAGACATGATGAAATGGAGTATTCATATGTTGTATTTTCTTCTGTCAGTCAGTAAAGCAGCAGTGTCAGGGTAATGTGTGTTCATGATGTCATACATTATTGTTTACTAACTCGTTACAGATTTTTGATGCTGAGTCATTGAAGGAATTATCACATTTATTAAATCACATTTACAGAATATAGTATTATTGTATAATTTCTTCACGTTTCTTTTTATTCTAAAACTCATATCATGGTCTCTCATTGAATCTCAAGAGACGTTAGTCAGCAATTATTGTGTAAATATACTGCATACTAGATATATACATTTAAAAAATAAAGATTGAAACATCTGTGGTGTGCTGGGAAGATTGAAGGGTGGTGTGATGAAATGAAGTTACTGTTGATTATTTTCCTAAAACAGCACACTCCAAAGTGTATTCTTATGACTGAAGAAATGTTTCTCCCTCTCTGGTTAAAATATGAGAGAAATGGAATTGATGAAACTCCTACTTTTACTGAGATTTATTTTTCCTCAGGAATCAGTGGAGGAGTCTGATTATTTTAACTTTTTTCCTAACAGTTGAATTTATATCATTGCTCTTGTTTATTCTTCTCTTATGTCTATTAGTTTGAAATGTAAAGTGTCCTTGAGCTATGGAAAGGCACTAAAAAAAATAAAAAAATAAATAAATAATAATTATTATTATTAGTAGTATTATAAACTGTTCTGTTCTGAGTTAAATATTCTGGTCTACTGGACAGCCTGAATTAGTTGTTGCTTCAATATATAACAAATTTCACAATATAATATAATATAATATTTTTTGTCCTGAAATTTGCTTTTATATTTCTTAAACATGACACAGTGAATTGATTTCATATTAAAAAGGAACATTGTATAAGGTAATTTGCAGGAATGTACAATTTATTTTGTGTACTTAAAAAAAACTTTTTAAAATGTATAATAATATATACAAATATATAAAATGTATAAAATATATAAAATGTAAGATATATCATTATTATTATTAGAGCATAGCCTATATTTTTCTTGCATGTTTTTCAAAATTGTCACAGAAAACTGGTTGTACTGTATATTACTGTAATGTTTATTAATAAACAAACAGAGATCTTACCAGTCATAGATCATCTAATTTATTAGGTAATTTATTCTTATAATTATTGTAAACTATGGAAATAAGATTTATATATTTATTCACATTACTGTTTATTATTCAGAATTCTTCTAATTAGAGGAAATGTACAGCACTGTAATAGTCACTACAGACTGTGCAGATGCAGTGGTTGAGCACTAGGGGGCGCTCTGAGGATTTCTATAAATAAACACGCGTTCATCTCGAGCTGGGAGAAAAAAAAAAAAAAAAGAAAAAAAAAAAGAAAAAAAAAACCCTGCCAAACGAACATAATCTGTATTGTTCACTCTGTCATAAAGGTCAGTAATTCATTAAAAACCTGTCACTTTACACCTCACACTGATTATAAAGTTGAGAAAACAGAGTAATATTTTAATGCCTGGACTGCTGAGTCAGGTTTTGCATTTTTAAATGTTTTTTTTTTTGTCCTGAATGAAGTGTTAGCTAACTGTTAGCAGTTTAGTATATTCGGAAAAATGTCTGTAGCTTGATTGTATTGTATTAATATTATTTGT
>JAKKZJ010000024.1:1112917-1127069 GCA_033441845.1 Pangasius mekongensis | reverse complement strand
ACATCTAGTGGAAAGCTTCCCAGAAGAGTGGAGCTCATTATAACAGCAAACACAGGGGGAATAAATCTGGAATGGGACGTTCAACAAGCACATATGAGCATGATGGTCAGGTGTCCAAGCAGCAGAATGAATTCTAAAGTGTATGGGGCTGTATTATCTGCTCAGATTCAGCCAAATGCTTCGAAACCCATTGGACAATGTTTCACAGTGCAGATGGACAATGACCTGAAGCATCCTTCGAAAGCAACCCAAGACTTTTTTAAGGCAAAGAAGTGGAATGTTCTGCAATGGCCAAGTCAATCACCAGACCTGAATACAATCGAACTGTAAACACCCTCAAATTAAAACGCAAATTGAACTAAAAATTGTTTCAACTCCAATATACAGTGGTAGACAGTTAAAATAATTACTTTGTTAAGGTCTAAATATATTATGGACCTGCCTATATATTCCTCCACCACCACTAAAAATATAGTCACATAGCAGCAGTGTCCAGGGTAAGCAGCAGGAAACATATGGCAAGTGTTGGATAGCAGTAGGTCGTTAATATTGTAATATTGGAGGTAAGCATAATACTGGATGTGTGACCAAGTAAGAATCCATACGCATTAACTGTATTAAAGCACAAATCAAAAACAGTTGGAGTAGTTACAAAGAACACTTCTGAGGGCAGACAAATCCAAAACGTGATCAAAAGTGTAGCTAAATACAAGTCAGAGTAAAAACAAAACCCCAGAGTTCAGAATTAACATCTAAACGTGCGCGTGTGTGTGTGTGTGTGTGAGTGTGTGTGTGTGTGAGTGTGTGTGTGGTCCTCATCTCCCTCTCCTCCTCTCTCCTAGAAAAACAGACAGAAAGAAACAGGATCAGCTCTGAGCTGAGGTTTAATGTTAGCACAGGCTTTTCTGCTGGATTTTCCCTCCACACACAGATTTTTATTCCATATTACACTGTAAACATCATCATGTCTTACTCTCTCAGTTCAGCAGGAAGACACACAGTCGCTCTTTAAGAGTTGTTGGAGGAAGAATCTCCTTCAGAGGCTGTAAAACATTCAGATCCATCACAAAGTGAACTAAATACTAATAATAAATAATGTACTGGTTTTAAAAAAAATTTATGGATCATAAACTTTACTTACCGGGTTTGGCTGGAACACGACTGAAGCCTGAAATGCAAATAATGGACAGACAGTTATTATAAAATCTGTCTACTGTGTTTGTTTTACTGCATGAAATTAAACTGAAGTTCAAAAGACAACTTGTCAGTTTCAGCTTATTGTCTTGTCTAATTTATCAATTAAGCTTAAATATATGCAAAATATTCATCAAATTGTTCTCTGAAAACTTCACATCTGCCTCCTTCCTCCTCTCACCAGAGTTCTTCTTCTTCCAGACCACAATTCCAGCAACAACGGCAACGAGAGCAACGAGAGCCGCGACTACACCAACGATGACACCAATCGGTGCTCCACCTGATCCTCCACCTGTTAAATCAGCACAGAGTCTTTATTATCTGCTGCAGCAATAAATCAGCTTTCAGTGTAAATCTGTAGTTTTAGAGGAAAGTGTTTCTCCGACCTCTCAGGATTCGGCGCTCGCTCACAGGCAGCACTAACTCCTTCTCCAAGCTGCTGTGCTGAATCACGCAGGTGTAGGTGTGTTTCTGCAGCTCCTCAGCTGGGACTCTCAGAATGCTTCTCTTCTGGAAGCTTCCATCCTGGTTGGGTAACGTCTCTCTGAGCTCCACGTCCTCATGCACCTCCTCTCCGTCCTTCTGCCAGGAGATCATCACTGCTTTGGGGAAGAAACCTGTAGCATGACACACCACCTCTGGATAAGGAGAGTGTTTCTCGAACAGTGACGCCTCGAGACGAACTGCAGAGACACAGAGACATAAATAATAAACCGCTGTCAGATTTATTCATTTATAAATGACACGAGGAAAAGTGTTTTTACACACAACCAAATTTTGTCAAAATGTGTCACATGACTTTCCCTCTAAACAATGAAATAAAAACATGATCACCATTTTTTGACTAGCAGAATTTAAAAGCAGTTTACTTTTGCACTGGAAAAGATAAATATTTAAAACTCCATATGTAAAATAGTTAAATGCATTTATAGAATAATGACACAATATGTAGATGTTTAAATGTCAGAGTCACAGGACAGTAGAAGTGTGTGTGATGTAGAGATGATAAAGTGCTATACAGGGTTATTAAGATGGAGGTATAAACATTAGAGTGCGCAGTATTTATCCTGTACACTTATTAATATTGTGGTTGTTATGGAAACTTGTATGAGTGATGAATAAAGTTAATGTGTAACACTGATAAAAGATCAGGTTCAGATGTTCAACACTGTTAGAACAAGTTATAATTTTTTTTTTTTCCTGAAGTAGTGATTTATTAGTGTGCCGTAGTGAAAGAGTGTGTTATTTGTGTGTTATGTGTGATTTCCCATCCTGACCACCTGGGGGCATCCAGACAGGAAGTCCAGGATCCAGTGGCAGATAGAGGAGTTCAGTCCCAGATCCTGGAGCTTTTTGCAGAGGTGAGAGGGGACGATGGTGTTAAAGGCAGAGCTGTAATCCACAAACAGTATTCGCACATAGTTCTCTTTCCTCTGGTCCAGGTGAGAGAGGGCAGTGTGTAGGGTGTAGTTGATGGCCTCATCTGTGGACCTGTTGGACCGGTATGCAAACTGTAATGGATCTAGGCAGCTGGAGTGGAGGGAGCAGATGTGGTTTCTATCCAGCTTTTCAAAGCACTTGATCACTATAAACGTGATTGCTATAGGACAGTAGTCATTCAGGGAGGCAGGAGGGGACAGGAGGGGACAGGAGGGGACAGGAATGATGGTGGAGGACTTGAAACAAGTGGGGACAACACTCTGGCTGAGGGAGAGGTTAAAAAATGGTGGTAAAGACTGGTGCTAGTTGGTTAGCACAGACTTTTAGCACACGTCCAGGGACGTTGTCTGGACCGCATGCTTTTCTGGTGTTAACTTTGTGTAGCACCTTCCTCACATCCATTTCTGAAATGACTCTTCTCCTTTCATCTTTCCTCTTCTCCAGCTAGACCTGATGGTTCATACTCACAGTTTTCCTGGTCTGTGCTGGTAACCTCGAACCGCGAGTAGAAGATGTTCAGTTCATTGGCTAGGGAGGCACTGGCATTATTAAGGGTGGGAGCTTGGGTTTGTAGCCTGTAACGGTTTGCGGGCTCTGCCACAGACGCCTGGAATCTGCCTGCTAAAACCGGGTCTTGATCTTGTCTCTGTATTTCCTTTTGGCTTCTCTCACCGTTTTCCTCAGGTTGTAGGAGGCCGCTTTGTATTCATCCATGTTGCCAGTCTGCAGCCCTGCGATGTAGGCAGCTGTGTGCATGTTCAGAGCTTTCCGCACTGATCGGTTTACCCATGGCTTCTGACTGGGAAAAACCTTTACAGAGCGTGTGGGAATAGTCTCTCCTATCAGACCTATCATACTGTACCTGAGCACCGATGCTGTAAACTCAGTGACGTCATCAGAGCTGCGCCGGAACTCCCAGTCTGCGTCCTGTATCTGCATCTTGTAGCGTGGCTTGTGATTGGTCAGACCAGCACTGCACCTCCCATGTCACCGGATCTTCCCTCCACAGCCTTTGTTTATATTTTGGGAGCAGTAAAATGGCGGCGTGGTCTGACTTACCGAGTAGCGGTGTTTTTTTTTACTTATAGCAGTCCCCGTGTTGTGTGTAAAGGTGATTCAGCGTAATTTTTTCCCCGTGTCCTGCAGGTTATGTGCTGGTAGAAATCCGGCATGACTTTTTCAAGTTAGCCTTGTTAAAGTCACCGGTTATCACCAGCGCTGCGTCCGTGTGCAGTCCGGGTGTGTGTATGTGTGTGTGTGGTGTATGTGTCTGTGGGTGTGCTGTAGTGAAGGAGTGCTGTTAGTGTGTACACCAGTGGGTGATGTTTCTCCTCCAAATCCTCATAAGAAATAAGGGAGAAAATGAGTGCGTGTGTGTTTGTGTGTGTGTGTAAAGCAGCTGCAATTACAGTAACAGAACAGATCGAACAGATCGCACACTTTACCTTTACTCTCTCTGCTGTAAGACACAAACTTCTTTAACATTGTAATACAATCATTCTTCAGGTACTCCGTACAGTAATCAGCCTCATGCCCTGTAGGATCCCACTTTTTTTCGGTGAATACAGCTTGAGGTTTAGCTAAAACCCAGGCGACAGTTTTCATATCCAGGCGGATAAAATCTTCTCCATTATAACCGAACTGGCTGTATGCTGTAGTGGTGCCATCATCATTGAGCTCACAGCCAAACATTATCTGCACTGTCTGAACTCCTGCAGACACACACACACACACACACACACACACACACACAGAGACACATACATGTGTAATGAGGTTAGTTCAGCAGAGTTCCCTCTCCTTCTGTACCCTCTATTCAAACAATTACACGTTTTCTACTCTTCCTTTTGTCCTCTGTCTTTTTGAAATGTTGTCCTTTCTAGTAGAAAAATTCTACTGCAGGCTACTTGCAAAAGAACATTTCATTAAGTTTGTTTTGCGTCCTTTTATCCTGGACACCATCGGGGTCATTCCTACTATTCGGTGCCATTTCAGGGTGGTAACTTTCCATGAAAAAAATGCCCAATTTTCCATGATTTTATCATTTCATCTGAAGGAGAGCTTATTGAACTATAGGAAAAATCTATATCTACATTGGTCCAGCTCAGGATATTATGATATAATAATTTTTTACCAAATCTTTCACATGTGACATAGGCCAAATGTCCCCCCTGTTACTGGACAGTGTTTAGAATAAATAATTGCAGTAATATTTACATTTTCTAAGTGCTAAAATTTCCGTCACTTGAACCTCCAACTGTATATTAATAAAGCTTTAATAAACAAGCATTATCTAAAAAAGATATGTTTTATGACACGATGTAATTTTAACACATTTCACTTAGAATAAAAAGGGATGTCAATACAATTACGCCCCATTTTTAGGTGATTTCATTTTGTCAATTCATTCCTTGCAAGTAACCAGAAATACATGCATAATATTTGCTGATTTTATTAATTAATATTAAAAAAAACTACACAGGGAACAGGGTGGACAGAGGAGAAACAGGGTGGACACAAAGTAACAGTGAACGACAAAATATTTCATTATAGAAAGGTAATTCATTTACCTCAACCTCACTCCACCTTCAACAATAAAATGTACAGAACACCCAAAGGAAATATCAGGAACAGTTTTCAATGTCTGATCTCAGAAATCACATCAGACAGTGAACAACAACACATCTCTGTAAAGAAGAGCAACTCCTTTACCCTTTAATCCCCATCTTCAACCACCAAATGTACTAAGAATCCAAAAGAAATACCAGGAACATTTGTCAATGTCTTATCTCAGACATCATATCAGCAGTGAACAACAATTTCAGAAAAGAAAGCCAGCTCATTTAGCCCCCAGTTTCAACCACTGAGCACCGAAAAGACATATCAGGAACTAATAAGATGCGAGTGTAATAAGATGTGTATGTAATAAGGTGAAAGAGTAATAAGATGTGAGTGTGTAATAAGATGTGTGTGAGTAATAAGACTGCAGTGTAATAAGATGTCTGTCTGTAATAAGATGTGTGTGTAATAAGATCTGAGTGTAATAAATGTGTGCAATAAGATGTCAATGTTTAACAAGATTGTGTGTGTGTGTCTGTGTCTGTTTGTGTGAAATATCAGTGTGTGTATTACTGATAAAAGCTCTGAGTGTGTTTCACCTTTAGTGTGATTAAAGCGCTTCCTCAGTGCAGCTGAATCCATTTTGAGCCACTCCTGTTCCTCCTTCCAATTGTCTGTCTCTCTCTTCCAGAAATCTGCAACATCAGCTTTGTCCTTCATCCACTCTTTCTTTAGGACTGTCTTGCTGGTGCTACTGTCGTAGTACACAATCTGCTCTCCATCTACCACACCAACAACAGTGAACTCTGGGAAATTTGTTCCTGGTGTGACTCCAGTGTAGAAGAAATCCAGAGAGTGTGTCTCTGTAAAGGTGTAAATTGTTTGAGTGAAGCGTCATAAAAACAAAAAAAAACCAGAAAAAACTTTTATAAAAAAATTTGAAACTGTTTTCATTCATTACAGATTCTTAAGGATTTTTTTATTTTACAAATTCAAGATTCAATTACTTCTTTACTAAACATCATACAGTTACTAAACGCCATAAATATAGGAAGAAAATAATCTTGTCTCGCCCCTGTCCTACCACTGGTGTGTTTCTCGATTGAGTCCAGGTGATTCGTTTGTCTCAGATTATTAGTTTGTCTTTATTTACTCTGCTGTGTTTTCATCCTGCTGCAACTTCTCGTTCATTGTAAGTGCATTTTTAGACTTTGTTTCTGGCATTCCCTGTTTCCTACTTTCTACTTGTTTTTCTGTGTTCAGACCCAGGCCTGTATTTGCATTTCTGGTGATTGGGTTTCCAAATAAATCCCAAACTGATTCAAATCACTTGCTTCCTGCCTTATCCTCTTGCTGTGTATTACAGTTAGTCAGGGAAGTAATGACAAATATACATGTTCTTGTTAATACTGGATACATGATTCACAGTCTAGGTGAAAACAGCTTTTGATGGAGACTTAATCATTTGGGATTGGTAATGTGGGTTGTAGAATTACTCTGCCCTGTCAAAAAACACACATAGACAAAGTTTGGTTCCTGACAGAGACTTTATCTCTCAAGAAAGTTCTGTTCATGTAAACCATGATCAAAATTTTAGAGGATTTTAGAGGATTTTATAACTGTAGATGCATAATACTGGGAATGTCTACAAAAATATTTCTAAAGATCTGGAGCCTGTCTCACTAAGTAGCATTTACTGGTTAACTAGCTATTTTTACTCTTATGTACTCTTATGCTACAGTGGTGGTTTACTTTCACTTTTACTAGGCAATATCTTTAACCTCTGCACCCAAGCAGGGCTAGATCCACACCACACTCATATTCCAGTCACCACTCCTGAGCCTAGTCACTAAATGACTGTCAGGTGTCGTTCAGTTTAAAAATAGCACTCACTGACAAATCGCTGTGGTATAATAGAAATACTATCTCCAACATGATAACTTAAAAACTGCTTGAAATACTAAGTCTTAAAGTTATTCCACACTTAGTAAGTGCTCTGTTGTTCCATCAGAACTCCAACGCACTGATCCATAGGCAGTGTTTCCTCTACATTTAGCCTACTCAGCAGTGGTAGATTATTATTATTATTATTATTATTATTAGTAGTAGTAGTAGTATTTCCTCAGTTGGCCTCAGCACAAACACAGATAAGTATAGGCGCAGTGTTTAGAAGTGGTTCTTTAAACAAAATCAAACACCCAAAAATATATATAAATTAGTGTCATTACTTACACAAGAACCAAAATAAGGACTGACAGCAATGGAGATGGAACAATCAACAAAAATCTCCTACAGCCACCACTGCTGCAAAACAGCTACAGAGCAAACACTGCATATGTAGCCATAAGACTTACTGTATGTAGGTCTGAAAAGCTAATGGCTAGGATTGACATCATGGTCCCATTACTGCTACATTCAAGTGGCCCATAAAATGACCCTTTAACAAATCCTTGACCTTTCCTTTAGAATCACTCTTATGCCAAAATGCCAACTGTGCACACATGACAATGACATTTCCCCCTTTACTGTGCTGCGGTTTAGGGTTAAGCTTCTGCCCACAACACTCATTTGCCAACACTGCCATAATTCCATACTAGTTATAACACGTGTCTTCAGAGCTTTATTTATTTGCATGGCATGAGTCAGTCCATTGCAAAGCCATTTGCCCCTCTTCTTGTCTTTATTGTACTGCATAGCTCTGGGCCAGCCAGGTCCAAGGTGATGACTGCAGTGGTTAAGCCATTAGCCATCCCTGATATGGGAAAGTGTAAACTGAAATTGACATTTTTCCATGTTCCTTGATTTTTCCCTGGTTTGTCCAGGAGTGTTAACTCCAAGAAAACGTTGATATGAGATGGCTTTGTTTTGTCATATGCCTTTGGATTTGACTAAAAATAAAGGGTGTTTGTTGCATCACTGTCATTTGTGTTATCCTCTGTTCTGAAGCCTTGCCTATTGTGAACACTTTGTATAGTAAGCCCACACTAAATCCCACATGGCAAAACGTTTCTGTTTCCCTGCTCCCTCGAGGCTGAAACTTTCAAGCATGGTGCTGCTCTAACGGGCTTCTGCTATTTCCTGCCTGGACTACTGCAATGCATTGTTTTCCTGACTTTGCCTTGACTCCTTTTACTTTTTTCACGTATTATGTTTGATGTAATGAAAAACGTTTGCTAAATTTGTATCCAGAATTACAGAGTCTGAATGTAAAGGTACGCATAGATATAAAACTAATAAGATTTACCTTAAGATTACGAAGAAAAACATTAAATTGTTAGTATGGTCATAAACATTTATATAATGAGCTACATATTTAATTACAGATAATTATTGTCATTTTACATAAATTTGTATGTGATTTAAGAAATCAGAAAAAATACAGTATAAAAATATAGTAAATTTTCTGTAAAAAAAAAAGAAAAAAAAAGAAATGTAATGTAATTTGGCATTATTGGCATTATCATAACAGTTGGGTTGTTAATTTATAGTTAATGTCTGTAATTTTACAGAGTTTTCTATAGAATAAAAAAATGCACAGATTAAGCAACTTCTGCTAGAACATGGTGTCAGCCTTAATGAAAAAGCTGACTTGTTACTATAAACTTGAGCTTGTAAGGTTATAAGATAGGAAGTAAAACATATGCTGGAGTACTATCTCAAAGAAGCCAATATGTGTGTGGAAAAAAGTATTTAATAGGCTACTCTATCAAAAGAGTAAACACAACTACAAGCCAAGTATACTTAGAATCCTTAATTATCCTTTTCTTCAGGATATCTCGAGCCAAAGATTAAGTACAACTATAGGCCAAATATACTTAAGTACATCTCTGATAAGTAGATAAAAAGAAGAGTGAAAGTATACTCTTGTTTTCAGTTTAAAAGAAGTATACTAATAGCACTGATAAGTAGATAAAAAGAAGAGTGAAAGTATACTCTTGTTTTCAGTTTAAAAGAAGTATACTAACAGCACACTTGAATAAACCTCTTTTCTGTAAGGGAGGTCTAACCGGGTGCTGCTACAGCGAGTGCTTTATAATACAGCTCTCTAATAAACTGACATTTTACATTTCTAAACTCACCTGCTGATGAAAGATGAACAGAAAATGTCAAAAGAAGCAAAACTTCCGTTACACCGCTGGAGCGCTCCATCTTCCAGTCCAAACTTTTAGCCCCAAAAAAAGCCCCAGGATATAAATAAACTAAACGAAACAACATGATTCGACCAATAAGAGTTCAGGATTTACGTCGC
This sequence comes from Pangasius mekongensis, assembly GCA_033441845.1. NCBI lineage: Eukaryota > Metazoa > Chordata > Actinopteri > Siluriformes > Pangasiidae > Pangasius > Pangasius mekongensis. The sequence goes on along the minus strand of JAKKZJ010000024.1, from coordinate 1,117,627 downwards.
GTCATCACGTGCTGAAAGGAACTGAACTGTTCGGGTCACCTGTTCAGCGTGAAATCCCAAACCTGCCAAAATAACAAACAAATAAATAAACTTTTATTTCCTATATATATGTGTATGATAGTATTTTTTTCCACATTTACACGCACGCAGTGACTTCTTGTGCTTTGACGAAATGAAATGCAAGAGATGGGTGTGGACGTGCCTTTGAGTCGCGCGAATCAAATAGGGAACGTATGACTTACAGATGGACGATATGGCCATAATCATGATTTAAGTAATTTAATATCTCCGTTACTGTATGTATATAGGGTGGGCAAACATGCTCTTTATCCTGGACTTTATCCTTAAAAAGCGTCCGTGCCTGCGCCAGCACTCTGAGCTCGATTGCTATGTCTGAAGTAAAACACGCCCCCTCATACCACACGGGTAAAGAACCGTAGAGAGGAATGAATGTGAGAATAAAGAAATATATAAAAAAATAAATGTATAAATAAATAAATGTGGAAATGCATAAATAGATAAATAAATAAATGAAAATATATAACTAAATGTGGAAAAAATTCAATAATACATAAACAAGGAAATAAAAGTATAAATACTCATTTATTTATTTACTTATTTACACATTTCTTTGTAGATTTATATATTTATTTATTATTTTCTTATTTCTTATATGGCAGGTTTGCTGAAAACGGGCAGCCCCAAAACAGGAGGAAATTCCTTTTCTTTTCTCTGGTAAAAAGAGTAAATAATAAACATGCTGAATGCAAACTAAAGCTGAAGGTAAAAATCTGCATCCCACTGATATGTGAATGAAAAAAACAAGAAAATATGCCTCTAGTTTATAATTTACAAAAATACCTAAATAGCCTACAATTTCAAAATGCTAAAAATGAAACAGGGATGTTTTCTGTAACAAGAAAACAACTGCCTAAAGATGTTTTTTGTTTGTTTGTTTGTTTGTTTTTGTTTTTGGCATCAGCTTCTTGATCTCCAGTTCTTATCAGAAACGTCAAAACCATGAGAACACTTGCGGAGGATATGAAAGAGTTCAGAGGCTGAAATAAAGATAAAGTTATTAAAAAAATGTATTTATATCATATTCAGAAAGAGAGATGCGAACTTTTAAACTGATAATATATTTCTTTTAATGATCAGTATCTTAACATTCATCATTTAACCATTTTGTGACATCACATCGGAGAAATCCAACACACTAAAATTATTAGCCACCTGAGGAAATGTGAGTAAAAGAACAAAAAAATGAAGGAAGAGGCTAAAAAAATTCTCCACTTCCTCGTGAAACAAGTTATCATTTTGTTAAACATGAAATCATGGTTAATACATCAGGACCAGATTTATTAACCTCATTATCTTCAGCTTCAGCATCTATAGCAAAACAATGGAGACATTATTATTATTATTATTATTGTTATTATTGTTATTATTATTACTGTTTGCACCCAAGAAGAAGTGGAACCGAATCACACGTGTGTTTAAACCAGAATATATTATTGGGATCAGTCAGGTCATGTTGGCACCAAATAGTGACGTTATCTCCAGCTTCTGCCTCCAAAGTTAAAGAGCACAGAGTCTCTGAGAGCAAACCTGCAACCCATAAAACACACACCTCACTTATAACACATCACATATAACTTCAATACATACATGAGCTTTTATAAGAGTTTTTGAATGGATCTAAAAATATGTGCTATATTATATACAAGTTGTGTAAATTCTGAGTAACAAAATCTCTTCTGAATAATTACATTTTCAATTTCACAACATACAAATGTAGTGAATATTTTTACTGTAAGATTTTATTGTGAGAGCTGTAATGTGGTGTATATTCAGACTTAATGTTTGTCCTAACTAAAGAAATAAATGAGATTATTATCACTTACCCATGGCACAGAGAAACACGGTTTCTAACCGAACCATTGTGTGTCAGTCGGGAAACTAGTTTACTTTTATAGACTAGAATTTCCAATTAAGCACATAGGGAAGTACACTGAGTACTAATACTCTATATTCCATCTATTTTAGTTTTATATGCAGTAAGACAGGTGTGAAAAGTACTTCAGAGATATGCAAGAGCACTCTGGTTGTTTCTGGTTTACTGTTTGCGAGCATATAGCAGTGATGGCTACAGGGCATGAACAACTTAGCAATAACTCCTAGGCTTGCTTAATTAGATCATTTTACCTGCATACAGTAGATCTGTAGCTGAGAACTGCCAATGCAGTCATTAAGAGAATCCTGAGCTCATCCCTGAAGAATACTGGTTCCCTTTTTCGTCTGGTTCCTCTCAAGTTTTCTTCCTCCTGGAAGGTCTCTTTTAGATAATAAAATCTTGGACCTTAATGATTGGCTAATGACTGAACTTAATTTATTTGTCATGGTCACTTTCATTTAAAAGAAGCAAATGGTTAACAAAAATCTCCTTCAAAATCCAGTTCAAACTACAAAATGTGGAAACATTTCATGAGGTCTCACACATAGCATTTTACTGGTGTTTGTATGATTCTGTGTCTCCAGATACTCTAACAGCCAAAGCAACTTTTCTGGATCAACAGGAAATGAAAAAAGGTATAGTAATAATATTTAAAAACTATTTAAAAAATAAATAAATAAAAATAAAAAATACAGCAACATATAAGTAATCAGAGTCAGATCCTGTACTGAGCACTTAAGCACTTCTTCCTGGGTGAATATTCCTCAATGCTTCTGGGACAATGTTCTGTGGACAGATGAGACAAAACAAAACCTTCTGGTATCAGTGCAAACTGTTTTCTTTGGTGGGAGAAGACACTGTGCACTCACTCCAAAATCTCATCCCAGCTGTGAAGCATGGTGGAGAGAACATCAGTGATTTGCTGCTTCAGACCTGGACAGCTTGGGGAAATATATATATATATATATGTATGTATGTGTATGTGTGTGTGTATGTGTGTGTGTGTGCGCGCGTTATGCTCCACAACAGGGATTTCATGAGTATGAGATGAGAAACGATTGGTAAGCCAGCTATATAATAAATATAACTAATATAGTAACAGTTATATTTTGATTGTGCTTAGAGAAGGTCATCTAAATAAACTTTTATTTCTCTACATGCCTACTGTTTACGGCTGAAAACAGTACAACAGGAAACAGTACAACAATAGTACAATAGTGCAATAGTTTCTTCCCTCATGCCATCAGACTCCTCAATACCTAGAAACTGGACTGTAGGAACACACAGACACACACACACACACACACACACACACACACATATATATATATACATATATACACACACACAACTGAGCATCCTCCATCCTCTATGTAAATGTTGTACACATGTTTTGCACATATCCTATGCTGCTGCTACTATTATGTTTACACTATTTTAGCTATTTATATCGAACTCTGTAATATTTGCACTACTGTCACTTGGTCACTTTAAACAGAACTGCGTACTGGTCGGCATTGTAGTCATTGTACTGTCTTGTTCTGTCTTGTGCTGTCTGCACATGTTTGCACTTGTGCACTTTGTTTAATTTATGTAGTCCCTGTAGTTCTGTGTTGTTCTGTGTTTGTGTTATGGAGCACCTTGGTCCTGGAGAAACGTAATTTCGTTTCACTATGTACTTGTATATGGCTGAAATGACAATAAACTCCACCTGACTTGACTTGAGCAACATCTGCAACGTTTAATGCTCCAAATAGGCCACTAAGTCAAAACTACTGTAGATTATTATTTTAAGCTGTCGGCTGCTATAATATATAATACAAGTATAATATAATTATTATACAACATGTTTTCCAGATACTGTCGAGATATCTAGCATTATGTAACTAAGGCAATGTTTTGTAGGACATTTGTCCTGTTTTTTTCCGGTGTGTGTGTGTGTGTGTGTGTGTGTGTGTGAAAAAACAAAAAACATTGTGTGAGTGACAGTTCTGTGAGTGGAAGTGTGTTGTTGATAATAGAGGTAAGAGGAAAATGGCCAGATTGGTTTGAGCTGACCGGAAGTATATAGTAACTCATATAATCACTCTTTACAACTGTGGTGAGCAGAAAAGCATCTGAGCTTGCTCAAGACATTGAACCTTGAGGTGGATGGGCTACAACAGCAGAAGACCACAATGAGTTCCACTCAAGAACAGTTATCTGAGGAATCTATAATGGGCACAGACTCATCCCAACTGGACAGCTGAAGATGTATATAATCGGATAACTGCATGAACCCAGGTGTACAGGTTTTCCTAATAAAGTATACAGTGAGTGTATTGTGTATGCTAGTACACACTACAGCATGTTCATAACACCGTTCATAATGAAATGATAATGAAATTTGTTTGTAATTTTTTTTTTTTACTTTTTATTTGTATGGATTTTGTTGATTAGTTGTTTAGTTTCAGTACTAATACTCAGTTCTATATCTTTATTTAGCCATTTTGCTATTCACTTTAGATACATCAGGTTCACAGAGCAAAACAATACATTATAACCTGCACAGAGTTATGAATGAGGTCACCTGTAATACAGTAAAGTATATAAATGTGACTGAATAAACTGAATAAACAGTCAGTGTGACGTAACAGGCGCTCTGCATCATTTTAAAATATGACCGTTAACGGTCGAGGCGGCTCGCGCTACCCAGTGTACCAGCTAAGCTACTCTTTATAGGTTAACTTTAAAGGTTATTTTAAATATTTCACCAA
>JAKKZJ010000024.1:1028221-1050043 GCA_033441845.1 Pangasius mekongensis | reverse complement strand
CCCCCTCCCCATCCTACCACACATCAACATAACGTGTTGAGCCCTAACCACCCCACAAAGTATGCAAAAAAAAAAAACACCTCCATTATGAGTATTTTCAGTGCTATGCAGAAGGTATATGGTATGTTATAGGTGGCTGATTTCCTTTCTTGCTTTTTCACCTCACAAATTCATCCATCAAATCATCAAAGCCCAGCTCCGACTAAACAGCCAGGAGTGACTGCGTATCGAGTCTTCTTGCCACACTTTAGTTTGATGCTTAATAAATGTTCTCTGGTTTCTTTTTTTCATCAACACACTTATCGTGAGTTTACAGTTATCCATGTCTTTTTTATTTTCCTATCTAGCTTGAGTTAAAAACAGACGGGATTTAACTGCCCACTCAGCATCAGAGCCCCTGGGCACGGGCTGGTGGTGTACTCAGTAAGATGAGTATCACAGTATTTACTTTAACCAGTGGAGCAAATGCTGCACTTTTGGTGTTTTTACTTCATCTACTGCTAATTTTTTTAGCCAATGTTTAACGTTGTCATAGGCAGAGTCATGCAAAGACCACCTATCTCTCTAACCTCAAGTCAGACAAATGCAGCATCGAATGTTTTCCAACCACAGAACTGACACTCAGTACGTTTGCAGTCTTTTACAACGAACTGTGACCATGTATATGAAACTCACACCCTGTGTTTCATCAGCTTCTGACCACTGGCTGCTTTCATACTCTTCTTTTTCCCACGTTTCACTTTGTAAAAACTACCCTGAGAGACCATTGCCCTTATAATTTTGCTAAAAATTGTCTGAACGTTGATCAGTGTGCATCATTCATAAAGTAATTCACATAACCGATAACTGTATAAACAGATGATTTTTTAAAAGAGATTAATATATTTATTATAATAAAAACTGGTTTTAGTTTTGAAATATATCATGTTCAGATGTTCCTAACTAACTAAATCAGGTGTGTTATATTGGTTAAAGTAGTTTGTGTAATTAAATAAAAACAGGTCAGTGTTTAACAGTGTATAAACAGTGAGCATAAAGGCTATAATACATTAGAGTGAAAGCACAGCACTGCAAACAAGTGCAATATTAACATTTCTGATAAAACAGCAATTACCATGTTGTGTTTGGTATTGTAAGCTGTTAGCTAATATGAAGCATAGTCCAAGCAATGTGCTACATGATTACAAACATATTCATTTGGACAAAGTGATGAATTTGCTGTGGTGTAACAAGCTAGCCAACCAATCTCTGATTTAACTATTACTGTAGTTATAGCTTGCTCAAGTAACTGATTTGGCCAACACTAGATAACATCACAGTAACAGATGTCATCAGACAGTTGCCTAGCTGGCTATATCAAATCTAGATAAAATAGCTAGCTCGTAAAATGTACAACAACATTGCTCCGAATAGTGTAAGTGTATGTCAGTGGCTTTTGACAATACATCAGCGGCTTAAGCCCCTGAAGAAACACCCTCAACACCACTGCTGTAGTTACAAATGCTAGCATATTAAAAATACCCCAGTATACTTTTCTTCATATATACTACAACATGATAATATATAAAAAGTAAACTGTAGATCTCTCCAAATATACCTTAGTAGTGAACTTATATATATTATACATTAGTTCTGAGAACTGTGTGTGAATTTGCTGAGATCTTCACTCAAAGTCAAGAAGAGACATACGTGAAATGAATGAGAAACTATATAGAGATCATAAGGAGATCTGTTTTCCATCTATTTTACGTCACACTGACGGTTTCTTATTTTAAGAAATAGTCATTGGCTGTATAAGTAACCACACCACCTACACACAGATAAACCAGTGTTTGAGTTGAAATGTTGCTTCCTCGTTGTCTCTCTCTGATACACAGTGGTTTGGTTTGAAGCTCTGCATGTGTTTCTCTGTGTCATGGATAAGTGTTAATAATCTCATTTATTGCTTTACAAAATAATTGGCCAAATGATTAGTCTGACTATTCACCACATTACCGGTCTCACAATAAAACCTTACAGTAAAAATAATTCATCATAATTCTGACCAGAGGTTTTGTAATTAAGAAATGTAATTATTTTTGTGCAATGATTTCAGAAAAGTGCAAATTCCCCCCACAAATTGTTTTTCTCTCCAGGTATAAGGTTTTGTCACTGAGAATTCTTTTATTTCCTTCAGAACTTTAGAAAATGAAGATGATGAATGTAAATTACAGTGCGGGACATTTAATATGTTGGATTTAACAGATGTTCCTTCATTATAACATAATGGCTGTGTCAGGGTAATGTGTGTACACGATGTCATACATTATTTATTATTTACTGACCAGTAACAGATTTATACATTTATATTGTCACCGTTACAGATATGATATTGTATAATTGCAGGAGCTTTTGGATTCTGCACGTTTTTTACTCTAAACACCAAACTATGTTCTGTTTGTTATAGAGAATAAAATATTCAGGTGCAAATAGATAAAATTCTTTATTTTGTCCTTGGTACTAAGAAAATAACAGATTTCTAGGGTCATGCTGTTAGAGATCTCACCATTAATAAATCCTCTGTGATGTTCATGGATTTATATACTATATTTACAGAAAAATGGATTGTTTTCATTTAATACAATTATGCAAAATGTACACTCTATTCCAGAAAAAAAGATACATAATTGAAAAGGAAGGGTGCATGTAAACTTTTCTAATTTCTACATTTAAACAGATGGATGAAAGCTTTTTTCTCCAAGTGCCTTTTTGTCTTCCAGAAAACCCTTTATATACTCCAAAAAACCCTGTATATACTCAAAAAAACTGTATATACTCCAAAATAAAACCTGTATATGCTCCAAAAAACCCTGTATATACTCAAAAAACTGTATATACTCCAAAATAAAACCTGTATATGCTCCAAAAAACCCTGTATATACTCAAAAAACTGTATATACTCCAAAAAACCCTGTATATACTCCAAAAAATACTTTGTATATACTCCAAAAAAACCCTTTATATACCTCTTTTTCTCTCTGTATATACTGCACACTCAAACAAACAAAACCAGCAGAGTTGTGTCCTCATAGCTATGGCCAAGCTGTTTGTTTGTTCATTTATTTATTTATTTATTTATTCACATTACTGTTTATTATTCAGAATTCTTTTTCTAATTAGAAGAATAATAATTCTGGATAATAGTGTGTGATTATACAGCATTGTAAATCACTACAGACTGTGCATATGCCGTGGTTGAGCACTAGGGGGCGCTCTGGGGATTTCTATAAATAAACGCTTGCGTTCATCTCTGAAGAGGAAAAAACCTGCCAAACAAACGTAATCTGTATTGTTCACTCTTTCATTTAAAGGTCAGTAATTCATTAAAAACGTGTCACTTTACACCTCACACTGATTATAAAGTTGAGAAAACAGAGTAATATTTTAATCCCTGTACTGCTGAGTCAGGTTTTGCATTTTTAAATTTGTTTTTTTGCCCTGAATGAAATGTGAAGGCTAACTGTTAGCATTTTTATATTGGGAAAATTATCGGTAGCTTGAAATCTTTTATTTAATATCTTTATTATCACTTATGACAGTCTATGTTGATTTAAATATCTGGTGAAATATTTAAAATAACCTTTAAAGTTAACCTATAAATAGTAGCTGGTACACTGGGTAGCGCGAGCCGCCTCGACCGTTAACGGTCATATTTTTAAATGATGCAGAGCGCCTGTTACGTCACACTGACTGTTTATTCAGTCACATTTATATACTTTACTGTATTACAGGTGACCTCATTCATAACTCTGTGCAGGTTATAATGTACTGTTTTGCTCTGTGAACCTGATGTATCTAAAGTGAATAGCTAAATAAATAGAGATACAAAGCTGAATATTATTACTGCAACTAAACAACTATGTGTTTGTTTATTAATATATTAATATATTTTGAGTGTCATTGAAAAAGGCCACTGCTTTGGAGATTCCACACACTGTAAAAATGAATGTAAAATGTTAGATAAATTTCACACCGGAGTGTTTCAGTTAGTGAGACAGCCAGTCGATTATTATTTTGCCTTTATTTTGTCTGTTGAGAACTGAACAATTCAGGGCTTGAAATGCAGATAAAACAAAAAAAAAAGTTGCAAAAAAAAAAAAAAGTGTCTGAGCTCACATTCCTTCCTTTTTCATATTTTGTGATGGTTGGAAAAGAGTTGTTATTTTGCAGGTATTCAGTTCCATGAATCTAAAATGTGCAGTTCTTTGCCGCTTGAGTGTTAATCCCAATATAAAAAATAAAACAATAAACATCTGGACTTAGTGCGTAAAATTGCGTAATCAGTCCATGGTTTGGAAGAAATTCTTCTATGTGAAATCAAAGCTGTGATTATAAGCCATGTCCCCAAATGAGTCCGGAATCGTTCCTGGGTGTGGACTCAATTATTCTTTGTGGCTTTGTGGTTAGCACTTTGCCTCATGCCTTCGGGGTTGTGGGTTCGAATCATGCCTCTGCCCTACGTGCGTAGAGTTTGCATGTTCTCCCCGTGCTCCAGGGCTTTCCTCCCCCAATCCAAAGTCATGCATTGTAGGCTGACTGGAATTTCCAAATTGTCCATAGTGAGTGAATGGGGGTGTGTGTGATAGAGAGAGAGAGATATTGTGCCCTGAGCTGGGTTGGCACCCCGTCCAGGTTGAAACTAGTGCAGTGGGTGTAAATGAGGTTATTTAGCGCAATCTGACCAATCAGAATCCAGAACTTAGCAGCACATTAAAATCCACTTAATAAATAATAAGTAATAAATCTAAAGGTTGATTAAACATGATAATTCATTAACACAAAAAAAAATAATGTTTGAGACATGCATGTACTTAATTTGTACCTATTTATTGTGTTTCTACTTGTGGTTATTTATTGGAGTCCCATAAATAAAAAGGCTACCATAGCCGATAGCGTGCAGCCTACAAACCTTCTGCAAAAAAATTACAAATCTATATCACAGTAGACTTTATAGCATTCATTTTAATTTCTAACTATATAACGATATCATCTGATTCTCAGTTGCATTTATATTTACTTAAAAATGAAGTTAGTGACTTTCTAAATGTAAAAAAAGTTCATTTATGTATCAGTCTATACAGGCATAGAACACAATATAAAGATTAAAAAAAAAGAACTATGTACAAGCAAAAAATGAACAGTATGAAAAAAAAATCATGTTGTGATTGCGAGGCATTTTGTGACCAGATGTTCAGGTTTAAGATTTAAAAATGTGCTATTTGGACCGAACTGATAGGACACGTTGCTGTTTGCGAATTGGGCCTCGTTTCTACAGGTGTTTAATGACATTTGATGTTGCACAGTTTTTTTTTGTTTTTTTTTACATCTTGGATGTCTGACTGCAAAAATCCTAAAGAGACTGAACAATGTGTCGGGTTAACAAGAGTTGCAGATTTATAACATTTTGGATGATGAACCACAGATAATTATTGCCGGAGTTTTTTTTTAACCTGATTAATATTTCACCATAAATAAATCACTTTAACCAAGTACACCACAAAAACATTCTTTCCTCAAAAGTATCAAATGGAAGAAAAATTTACAAATACTAATTTGTATCACTGTTATCTTTGACTTTCCCTTACTGCGTATTTATGACGTGTTTATCCTTTTTTATGATCATCAAATAACATCCAGATTGTCTGACAGATCCCTGAGAAAGAATGCTGAAAAATGACATCACTTAATCACATAATTATACAATAAAAAATCATTCTGTTGTTAAAAAAAAGTGTCAATATGAAGTGACTTCAGCTGTTATGGGCTTCCTCTCCTGTACAGTGATTGGAGTGGATTTGGACTCCTGGTCCTGTTCTGATCATGATCTAATTCCATTCTGCGTCCAGTCTTCTGTGTCCTGGTCCTGTTTTGGTCCGATCTAGATCTGTTCTGTTCCCAATCCATCTGTTACTGTGTTGTCTTTGTTTAAGCCCCCATTCTGTCTTTATTTATTGATCACTGTGAATTTTGTCCTCCCTGTTGTGTAGCCATGATATAGTCCTGTCCTGCTCGGGTCCTGCTCGGGTCCTGTTCTGTCTCTGTGTGGCCATTAATGCTTTTGACCGTATTGTTGTGGCATCACGACTAGAGCTCATTTGGATTTTCACCCCAGTATATGTGGAGATAGGAGTGGATGTAGGAGTTCTACAGTGATTGATATAACAATTTAAATTTCATTGCAGCCCTGTGGTTCAGTCCACTTCTAGCTTGAGTTGAAACTGTTTCTGTGCTTCAAGGGCTCCATCTCCACCACATGGTCTCTGGATCTGGAGCCTCTATTCAGCTCCACTACGCGAGGAACCACCGTGGACCAGCGATCTGTAACACCCACACAGACAGACATAACATTTGGGTTTAATACTGTGTGTATTTTGCAAAGAAGTTATTTATATTGTAAGACAGTTGGACATTTATTTCTGCTAAAGGAACCCAGAGGCTCCAGTAGACAGCACTTGTGGCTCAAAGAGTGACATGGGGCACATTACTTAATTCAAAACTTGACATTATATTAAATGAAACCATGTGTGATTTATTTAGCTGCTTTATTTATAAAAAAATGTTCATGAAGGTTTAAACATCTTCCGTGTTTAGAGTGAGCTTACACAGGTGATTAATGTGCCCCTAAAATCAAAACTGGTGTTTTAGAGCTTTTTGTACCTGTTTTGCAGTGTTATGGACAGCAATCCAATAGTATATATGAAAACATTTTAAATAAAATACAAAAATCCAGATAATGTATAAGATTTTTGGTGAATCATAACTAGGCACAGCTTAGTGATCGTACGGTTAAGTGTTTTGTTCTACAGTAGTACTTTGTAAGCTTGTTAGCAGCAATCATGGCTTATTAGTGCATTTGTGTCTTCCTGCACAAAATTCTTTACAAACTTCTGGGTATCTGTGATCATGGTATTCCACCAATATTGGAACTGGAGTTCACCCAGGTTATGAGCTTTTCCCAGTAGATGTGGTTGCACATATGTTTTTGTGTGGCTGGGCATTGTGGAGTGGGATGGCCCTGTGCTTGGACTGTTTCTTGCTCTGGATGAAAGGGTGCTCGCCCAGGATGCTCTGCATGTGCTCTCTATTAATAGGGATGTGACGGGAGCAGTGGAACTGAATCCATGTATAAACACCTTATAAAATTTTTTATGGAAAAAAAAAAAGGAATTTGTGTGTGAAACCCACCTCGTCGTAGTCGTCTCGTGGTGTTGTGTATGTTTTCATTTTGCTCTTTGTGTCCTGGATCCTCATTAATGATTCCCAGATTGTGGTTCCAGTCTGACCACTTCACCTCATCCACTCTGGAGGAAAATATAAATAAACACACATTAGATTTTCTATCTTTATGAGAACCTTTCGTTGACATGATGACTGTAGCTAATTAATGCTCTTACCAGATTTTTAAATAAAAGCTGAAATTTATGTAAAAACACGTTTCATTTATGAAGACCAGGTGAAGATAACTGACGCCAACCTATATTTATGAGGACATTAAGTCCTTTTTGGGACACACACACAGAGCTAACAAACACTAATTCATTAACTCTTGCATTCATTACCTACTTCACACCACATACCTGATCATACCTGTTTCTGGCTGTTACTGATAAATCAGTACTGATCAGTGTTGTATTATAATGCCAGTACTGACTGTGGTCAGAAGTGATCATGTTTTTTTGGTCAAACCTGTGCTAGTTGTTTAACTGGCTCATCAGTATTGATCAGTGTTGATTCTTTGCATATGTTCATTCATTTTTCTTCCACTTTTCCTGGTGGGACTTATGGTAGAAGCAGGCTGAGAAGGCCAGTCAGATCCCCAGCCACAGATTTCAGCCCCTCCTGGGGGATCCCCAGATGTTACTTATAGGTATGGTCTTTCCAAACTCCTATCATGCCCAAGCTTTCTCGGAAAGGCCTCTTTCTTTAACGTGTTGGCTTCTCTCACCACTGGTTACCGCCATGACAGGCACTGGCTGCCTCTACAATTCAAGATATGGTCCAATCAGACTAAATGTACCTCACTAGGTGTAAGGGGTAGATTCCTTTTGGAGGTGGGAGTTAAATTTGTCTCTGTCAACAAACCTTTTACTGAAGTGTTATTTGGTCATACTATTAGGCCGTATGTCCACCAAAGCGCTTTTAGCCAGCTGACAATGCCAGGCGCTCTTCTGAATACGCCCAGCTGAATATGCCCGATCAACTGGCTGAGTCTAGCTGACTGCTATGTACCTGGTAGACCCATGGTGAACGAAATGCATTATTTTTCATATTAATATTGTGATAGTCCGGGAATGTCATCTGGTACAAACATGGATACTCGGAAACCAGCAATATTAATTTCTCCTCCATTGTTGTAGGATATGACAGTTGGTCTGTGTGGTATTTGTTCCGCCCCTCCACTGTGATTGGTTGGCTGGATAGAAAGCGACGGCAGTGATGAGCATTGCATTTTACCCAAAGTTGAATATTTTTCAACTCTCGGTGACCAGAAAAAAAGGCAAGCGTGGAATAGACACTCAGGGCCTCGTCACGCTGTTGGCTTTTTTAAATATTTAGCGCTCCCATCGCAAACAATTGAAAAAATACGACGACCTCAGGAAGAACCGCTTTGGTGGACGCACATCCTTACTGATTGGCTGTAACTGATCAGTAGTAATTATTAATTGATCATACCTGAAGCACCAGCGTTTATCAGGTGTCCCATCCCAGTTCCTGCCCACTGTCACCATTTCACCCACACGGAACTTCTTGCGCAGACACACAGGTAAAGAGCGCTCAATGTCCAGGATCGTTGTAGCCCACTGAAGATGACGCAGAGAAACCACGTCTGACAGTTAATTTATCAATGAAAGTATTCATCAGTAAAATAACCAAAAGTAAAACATCTTTAAAACAGACTAAAATATTCAGCAGATTTTGAAATAAACTGGCAATTTGTGTCAATTGCCTATAAATGATCATTAACAACTCCTATTAGTAATGTTTCCAGATTCTCCTGTTTACTTTTGTTGTAAGTTTACCTGCAGCTTCCAGATCTTCTTGCTCTGTTTGGACACCTTGGTGACGGTCTGACCCATCAGAGCGATCAGCATGTTAAGCAGGAGCACAAAGGAGAGGACGATGTAGGTGACTGCGAGGATAAGGCAGACCTCAGGGTACTGCATCCCCTGGAGCATTTCCTCCAGGTTTCCCAAGCCGATGGTCAACTTGAACAGGTCCAGCAGAAAGGTGCTGAAAGCCGCCGTGTCTCGGCAGTATGACTTTTTTGTGATGTCCCACTGGGTGTCTGTGCTGTTGGAGGGACATGGATTGAGCAGAGACACCAGAGCTAACAGAGGAGAGAAAAGTGAACAAAATACGATTTTGTGCACTCTGTGGAAATAACTGTAATATATCACTTAAATATGTATGTATATTTATTATCCTTACCTGAGGCATAGCCAATCATGAAGAGAACGTAGACCAGCAGGAAGCGGAACAGATCTTTAAACAGAATCTACACACCAACAATAAAACACAGTGAGTGCCCGCAACAACATTCATAAAATAATACTCGGATATTTTCGCTCAGTTTTAAAGATTAATCAAGCAAATAATTGCAAGCTTGGCCAACATTTGGTCTGGGAGCCCTTTGTTACAGAAACACTGTAATGTGTGATCAGTTAATATTAAAATCAAGATTAATTAATAATTGCATTATGGAACTTAAATAAGCACATTACTAAATTAACTCAATAAATCATTAAATTAACTATTAGTATTTCTATTAAATTTGTTAATATTAATTATTTCTAATAAAGTATTTTAACATCATACTGTATAACTTAAATGTAAAAAAAAAAACAAAAAACTAATTGTCATTATTTAAGGAATTACCTCAAAATTATTTTAGCATTTATACTAAACACTGTACACCATAAATTATTTGTTATTTATTATGAGCATGATTAAAAGGACTGTGTGTGTATCTGTGTGTACGTGTGTGTGTGTGTACCTTCTGGATCATGATGCTGTACGTGCCAGTGAGTTTGAAGCCTCTGGTGAAATAAAGTGTGTTCATCCATCCTAACACCAGCGCGCACACCATCACTGTGACGTAGGCCTGCACCCCGGCCAAGTACAGAGCCGCCGTCACCAACACCAGCACTGAGTACACAAAGCTGCACACACATACACTCATGTATACACATACATCCATACATACTACACACACACTTCTGTAGTACTATCATGTATGCGTGTGTCTGTTTGTATCTTACTAGAGGAGTTGAAATGATCCATCCATAAATAAGGAGCTCACTGCCGGACACTTCTTCAGAAACAGGTCCTTTATCTGAAAGAGAGGAAGAAATTTCAGTGGCAGTAAAAAAAAAACAGCACCGTTAAAACACTACAGGATTTTAAGTTGATCAGTTCAGACGTGTTTAGTGTCTAATGTTTACTTCTTAAGTTTTGTACTGGAACCTCAAGGCGAATATTGCTAACAAGTTCAAAAACGTCATTTTAATAAAACATCTCTACACATTTTTAAGTGTAGTTTATAGTGGAACTTTGTCATCATGGGAGGATGGGTTTCCCTTCTGAGTCTGCTTCCTCTCAGCGTTTCCTCCTCGTCGTCTCAGGGCGTTTTTCCTTGCCACCATCACCTCCGGCTTGCTCTTTAGGGAGAAATTTAAATCTCTATCTGGATTTCTGTAAAGCTGCTTTGTGACAATGTCCATTGTTAAAAGCGCAATTTGAACTGAACTGAATTTGTATAGTGCACTTCCACCTTTTTAATGTTTAAAGCTATTATCACCTATCCAGTCCTGGAGTGGTTTGTGAAACCAAAAAACACGCCAAGCATTGTGAGTGTGTGTGAGAGGGACTCACATTACTTAGGAAGAAAAACAATCCAGAGCTGAGGGTGACGAGTTCTCCTGCCAGACGCAGTTTGTCTCCCATTGTTACGTATGGATACGGAGGCTGAGGAGGGATTTTAAGCGTTAACACGCACATGCACAGATTTGTGTACATGTAGTGTGTTTGTATTTATGGTGCTCACCTTGGTTCCTGAAGGACGGTAGTAGGCGACGAGTGTGAAGATGATCATGGTGATGAGGTATGACACCACGCTGATGTAAAAAGTCATGGCAGCAAATTTTTGCCATTTTGCCCTCAGCAGTTCGTTAATTGGCTCCACAGCCAACATCTCATGACGGTTCTGCACAAGCAATATCGTTACATGTATATTAGTATAAAAGATATCATATCTCCCAGAATTCCTTGCTTTTATCCACTTTATCTTTCCCTGTGCCTCAAAAAGAGACAAAAGGTAATGTCTATAAACTTGAGTTCTAGCATTTGGGTCACTCATTGTGTATTGGGGTGCCAAAACTATGGCAAGTTTGCAATAAATAAAAAAAATCTGCATTTGAATGTTTGAGATCCCCATTTCCTAAATGTTTGGTCTTAATGTTAGTTATTTTTTTAAACTATGTATCAGTTTTCCCACTAAGAGGTAACAGGTCTGTAGTTCATTTCTAACATATCAGAATTTTCAGATGAATTTCAGGTGACACGATTTTCTCTGATTCATTTAATATATATACGCACGTTAATAATACTTATGAGTAACTTTTTAAATAGCTACAAAAATGTATTGTTCTTTTCACCTAATCTGTCTAGGCTTAATCCCTAGTCTTTCACTTCTCCTTAATTTTTTCAAATAATCCCGTAATTCTACTGTGTATAGACTTGTGGATGATGACCCTGTCTGCTTGTGCTTAGTTATGAATTATGACTATAAATATTGACCAAAAAACAAGCTTCGCAAGAACCTCCAACTGCCTCTGACCCTCAAGTCTCAGCTCACTATTGTCTTTATAAATGTGCTGTAAATACCAACCTAAAATAAACCTCAAACTGGGCTTCTGTTCGTTTAACTTTTGATTTTCAATTTTTTTCCATCCCATCCCCATATATCTCTTTCTTTCTCATCAGTTACCTCGATCCTGCTGTTGTAGACGAGGATCTCCAGCACAGAGACGTCCTCACCACATGTGTCAAGGTAGGACAGGTCATACAGCGACGAGTAAACAGGTCCATATGCCCAGTCCTTAAACTTCCTGCACAGGTGACGCACCTCATCATCTTTGATTTCTCGCCGAATGATGTGCTGGAAAACCTGCAATAGAGAAAAATCACAGTCATTTACTATAATACTATAAACTGTTTACTATACTACTACAAATCACCTGCTGTACAACTATAAACCGTCTACTATACTGCTATAAACCATCTACATCATGCACTATACTCGTATACAAAATCTAAAAAAATTACAATGCAAAACTGAACCTATGAGTGAATCAGCAATTCTTTTTTTTTTTTTTTTAAGCCACCCATCTCTGTATCAAGGCTCACAATTATTAAGCAATATGTTAGACAGAATCTGTCATGCCACGGGTAATGGAATCATCAGTTGTTTTTTTGCTCACCCCGATCTTGCCAAGTTTGGCGGCCATCATGAGTGGTGACATGCCATCATTGTTGAGCACCTGCTCCAGGTTGCATTCTGGGTAAAGTTTGGCACTTTTGATAAGCAGCAAGTCATACATCTTGGTGACAAAGCGTGTGTTTTCACGCGTGTTGTCAGACACATGCACGAGCGCATGCAGGGCCGTGTTGCCTCGTGAGTCCTGACGCCGCAGATCTGCCGTCTTGTGACTGTTCTCGGTCAGATAGTGCACCAGGGCGGGTTGATTAGTGCAGGTGGCCAGCGAGAGCGGGAGCTCACCTGGGCAAACACACACAAACACAAAAACAGAAAAAAAACAAACAAGCTTTTGCAGTGATTTAACTGGCTCATGACTTAACAAAAAGACACAGCAAAGACACAGGCCTAATTTTATTCTCAACCTCCATACAGAGTAGTACAAGACACATCAGTCAAAAACTCGGTGATGAAGATCTTAAGACACTGCTTCAGAGAACATGTTTAAGAACTTTAGAGAACCATTTAAAAAAGACACATTTTCAAGTTGTATAAAATCCAGAAGCTGTGCGGTTTGTCCCCCACTTCTCTTGTCTTTAAAGCTTGCACATCTTTACTTGTTAGTAAAGTTGAATAGTGTTTAACAGTGTGCAGTAGAGTGACTCACATCAGCTGTACTAACACACTTCCACCAGCAGGAGGCAGCAAACATTCAGCGCATTGAACCTCTTAACTCGAGCACAGAATTACCTTTCACTCCCTGAGCCGTTTTTATTTAGCACGTGAAGTCACACTGCTCCTGAAAGACTGAACTGTGCTTCTGCCAGAAGGGTGGAGTTTTAAAATAACCTAATATTTACGTGCCAAAAGCTGACCTAACAACATGCTGTAACAATGATTTCTCAGTTATTAAAGGTCTATAAACCAGTACCTCCCCTTTCACTGCACTTTTTACTGCTCTAACACATCTCACAGTTCATGAACACACTCCTGGTTAACCAGCTTGCCTCATTTTCCTATTTGATAGCCACCTTTGCTATGAAAAAGTAATACTCTCAGTGTTCTTGCATCTCATTTCCTACTAATTACAGGGAAGTACTGATCTCGATCTCTACCACAGTAGATGATCTCTATCTGTACCACAGATCATTACCATAACACACATAGAAATGAAATGTAACACATTACACTAAGTGTCCAGTGAAGTTAATGACACTTTTCCTCCTCTCGTTCATCGACTTCCTGCTTTTTCTTAATTTTCTCCCTCGTAAAACAATGGCGATGTTCCTCAGAAACGGAGAAGCAAAGATGACAATGGAGGTTTACAAAACGTGTCACTCACCGAAGTAAAAATATCCGCCCTCGTCTCGGGGCTGGAAGAAGCGTCCCCGAGCCTGTGCGTGAACATCAGCTTCTTTCTCCACCAGCAGCTCAGCGTAGTGTTTACAGCGTCGCTCGATGGCAATGTGCAGCGCCGTCTGACCTACAGCACACACAACACGCTGTAAACAATCACCACCAGTAAACAACAATAAATACAAAAAAAACCATATCCATTATATAACTACTGCCTTAAAAATGAAATGATTTGCAGTGCATTCTGGGGAGGTTCTGTTTCCTGACAGTTCATGTAGCAAACGTCACTTGAGTCATTTTCCCTCTGTCTTGCAGTTAATAAGACAATGCATAAATTTCTCTGTCCTGAAGACCTTCCCATGTCCGGAAACTGAGCTGTTGCTATAGAAACAATAGAGAGAGCATTAATATAAACCAGCTGCGCTACTGTCAGAGCTGCTGTTAAAGATAATTAATCAACACCTTCTGACCAATCAGAATTCAACAGCACTGTGGCGTCATTAGAGTATGGACTGACTGCTGATATACACTGATATACACTTCTCACTGATCATGTACACTTTCTAAAACTGAATGAATGGACCTGAATCTGAGGAAGGGAAGTGACATCATCAGACTGGGTGTGTCACTTGGAAACTCTGGGGTTTGGGCCTGGCAGGCGCACCATGAAACCCACAGACATGTGTGCTGTTTAAATTAGTGGAGGGTGGAGACTAAAGACACTGCAGCTCTTTCACAAACCCTCAACCCTGCCACACACACACACACACACACTTGAGCAATAAAATGCCAGTGTGGCATTTATATGTGAACGCCTTTAAATTCTCACAGAATGGCCAGGATTCACTCTAAACACTACCATGCTGCTGTTGGATTCTGGATTCTGATTGGTCAGAAGGTGTTGATTAATTTTCTATAACAGCAGCTCTGACAGTAGTGCAGCTACGGAGCAAAGGTTTATATTAAAGCACTCGGTGTGTAATCGCTGATATGGTGAAGTTTTCTGTAAGGAGACGTTTAACATTTATGGAAGGAGTCTAGAGGGTTAGCGGTTTGTAACAGTCTTCATCACGCCACCCTGTCACTGATTATTTTACTGTAACAGCACCACACCGAGTGCGTTATTCCTTACTGAACTCTCAGGAATTTAAACAAGTAGGCGTGGCTTTTGCAGCTGTCAGTCTCAGCGAAGGAGGTGTGGCCTCACCACACCCTGTACATACTGCTTCCAGCGGATTTAAACTTTTTTTTTTTTTAACTTTATTATTAGTTGGAAGTTTTATACTATAGTTAGCAGAGGCTGTGTCCACAGTCCCGTGCTCTCGCTCCTTACCACGGTAGTAGAGGTCCCTGAAGGGCGTGTTGACGAACTCGTGCAGGTTTCCTGTCTGCTCAGCGATGTCCAGCAACAGCGGGATGGTGTCGTTCCTCCCACCATATAAATTCAGCAGAGCTTTGAGAAGACACGTTTTCCCTGTGGATGGCTCTACACAGAGACACACCCACAACAGTCAGACAGGATGTGTACACATTAATAGTCTGATTTTTTTTTTTCTTTTAAACCTTCATTCTCTTCCTGTGCTCTGTGTCACCGAGGTGGATCCCACTGGTACATTAACTGTTGTACTGTTGTACATTTCTGCATACAGTTGTTACTGCACAGAGTTAATTTGTTGTTCCACAGCAAGTATGAAAGTTATTCATTATGACTGTAGGAGTTTGGAGGACACTGATACACATTTTCCAAATTCTTCCTGAAAATGTGCAATGAAGAAGATACATACATCAATTTTACACTGTGTTCTTACAGCCATCTTTTAAAATCCGAACAAAATTTTGACCAAATTCTATAATTTCCATATAATGTAGAATGTGTGAAAATGTGTGTCCTCCATGTCAGAATATATGATGAGGATCTTCGAAATATAGACCTGCGATTTAAGAAAATGACTATATTCTGTTTACGTGATCAATCAGCATGATTCCGAAATCAGCTTGTGCAGATAACAGGCTCGCGTAAACACAAGTGTTCGTCAAACTGAGCTTGAGGTAATAGTTAGATAATTTTGTCCATCAGCATGTTTTGTTGGTCTGTCACCACTAGCATATCTGTAGCTGCCCAATGCATTTGCTGCACCCTATCGGTGGATTTTAAACGAGAGTCAGAGCAGCACTCGTACGCAGAATTTTTTCAGAAATTTCTCTCACTGACAGATCACTGTCGTCATCAGACTCTGGTCACGGTGCCAGTCAATCTGCAGCCAGTGAGCACATTACGTTGCGTTCTAAGAGCCGATCTCCAAAGAATTCTTTTACGATGTGCCGTTGCTGTCCGTGACAGCGAAATCAGGCTGAAATCATACAGTGCTAATCTGGGTTTAAAGGAGCACATGGGAAATGACTGGAATTTAATAACAATGCTGAATCGTTATGTGTGAATCCCCAACGGTCAGTCACTGAGTTTTCTCATCTGTTTTCTAAACCAGTATTTAGTTTAATTTTAGAATTTATATGAAATTGTGAGTCTGAGCTCTGAATGAAGCTGTATCAGGAAGATAATCTATTTTTAAACAGATAAAAATGTGTGTTCAGGCATTCTAAAAATAATTTTTGTCCATTATTACATTTTAGAGTGAGAGCAAGAGTGGCACTGTTTATTCTGCTTAAATCCCTAAATCCGTAACAGGGGCCTCTTAACATCTGGTCTAAAAGGTCAGACTGGTGCTTCCAATGTTTACTCTTCCAGGATGAATGCCCGAACATACGTCTGTGTGTGTGTGTGTGTGTGTGTGTGTGTGTCTGTGTGTGTGAATTCCGAGCAGAAAGACAGTTTGCTGTGACTTCTCACTCCACTCTGATATGTTCCCACAATCCTCTGAGGCAGAAAGCAGAGCTTTATTGGGACACAGTGATATCAGTTTTCCTCTTCCTGATATAAGTTACAGATAGAAACAGGAATGAAAAGGACAGTGATAAGACAGGATGGTATTTCCTGCTAGATATAATACTGCAGGTCGTGTCTCATCTGTTAAACATGCAAAAAAGTCTATAAAGCCAAAAGTGTTGATATTAAAGATAATGAAATTTATAAGTAATTAATTAATTATTTGGCCTTCCCATGTAAGCTTTAACACCACATATACACTGTCTACAGTTTGTCTATGTTCTATGTTCATATCTTAGACATTTCCTGTCTTCTGAGTACTCCCTGATTTCTGCACACTTCCTGCTTCCCGTTTCTGTCCTGTTCCAGCTCCGGCCTTGACCACACCCCCTGGATCATCTCGGGTTGTGAACTCATAAGCCATATTGGCTTATTTTATACTCATTGGCCATACAGGTTGCTTTGTAGGTGTATTAACGTTGATGATTAAAGTTGTGCTTCACCTCTGAACTCCTCATCCGTCAGTCTCTTGTTGTGGCTCTGCAGGAACTCCAGCAGACCGTCCAGGGCATCCGGGTCAGCTCGAGACACAGCATCGAAAAGCAGTGCACGATTAAACACCTTCAGCACCCTCGGAGGGCCCGAGCTGGTCTCATCACATGTCGCGATGTTCTCTGTGGTCCTGAGAGGGGAAATTTTAGAGCTCATGATAAAACACGGTTCAGCAGACACAATGTGAGTAATCTGGTGAATACTAATTTTCAGATAGGGAACTTCAGAAACAGACACAAAGAATTGATGCTTCCCAAATTTGGTGTCCTAAAATAAATAGTTGTGTGATTAAAAAACATAATCTGAGTCACTTTAGGTGGTGAGGGCTGAAACTAAGAGTTTCCTCTTTTCCCAATTTTTAGGCACTTTAGATTTTTAGACACTAGCACACGATGCGAAAGTCACAAACAGTCATAATACAGTCCTAAATGAATGCTATTCAGTAACCGAGCAGCTTCATGTCATCAATAGACCTGTGTATGAGGAGGAAAAAACACAACCAAACTGTATAAACATTACCTCAACAGCTAGCAAGGAAACAACAACACACAGGCCGCACCTATAGCACAAGTACTGCAGTGTAGCTTCAGCCACCCAGAACAGTCGCATATTCACTGCTTTACTCTTTTAAACTGTATAACTCTCACCCTGCTGCTGGAGCTCTACCACCTCTACGCAAGACCGAATGCCTCACACTGGTATCTGTGATGCCTCAAAATACATTTCATTTGGTAGAATCCAATTCACATGATATAATTACAGCTGTTTGTCTTCTCGGGGTTCGGAGAGGAAGCAGATCTGAATTACAAATCAAGATGACAGAGAATAAAGATTATATTAGCACACAGTGCTTTGGCACCATAACGCCCTGTTCACTCTGAAGACATTACTGCATTAAGGTACATCAAAACTTGCACTTAGTAGGCAACACTTGCGAGAGAATTTTGAGAATTCTGAGTTGACTGGTATTATTTTCCGAACGTGTAAAATCTCTGTACCCTCAAGACTTTTGCATTTTCCAAATATCCACTTTACTATGCCGCATTCCCATGTGCCTTGCAAGCCTGATACTGTTTGCAGTGAGCATGAGGTGACTTCTCAGAGTTCGTATACTACTACACAATCTGAATTATCTGGATAATTGCAAACCTTCACAGGCCTTCACATGATATATCTTGACCTGTCCATAATTCTGACTGAATAACCCCTTTTTTAATCCTCACCCTCGAGCAAGTTTCTTCCTGCGCCATTTTTGGTTATTAGCAGCGCGACACGTGCCGTAATCGAAAAGTGAGTCCATGGGGGCCTGTTTGGGCCCCGTGGTCACTGGAGACTCATAGATGGAGGACTCAAGCAGGTCCATGGGGTTGGAGATGCCCTTCTTGAAGGCTCCATGGAACTTGCGACGATTCGGCTTGGTCTCTGTTCGGGTGGCAGCAGAAGGACTGTTATCCTCTACATCTAGGAGGCCGGCCACTGAGGAGAGAGGGAAGGCGGATTCTTTGTCCCCTGAAGCATCCTGACTGGGAGAGCTTTGAGCGTTGGAAACGGGGTCAGTCTCGGCCCTGACCAGGCGACAACGCTTTAATAATGTGGAGGAAACCTAGGAGGGAATTGAACAGAAGAGAACCAAATAAGCCTAATTACATAATGCTATATAATGCTGCCTAATTATAAACCTCTATATACTCATCTGTATACTTACAGTGCCAAAGAAATATAAAACATGTTATTCTGATCATGAGGCAAACCCAATAAGTCTTAATAAGTATAACACAAGGCTGTTTGTAATAAATAACAAATAAGTAATTAAAGCACAAAACTTATAAGACATAATAGAGATAAGAGCAGTTGGATGGGATGCTGAAGTAGTTTTAAAAAAGATCCCTGTTTCTGCTGGAAAGCACAGTCTCTCACACACACGCACACACACACACACACACACACACACACACACACACTATTCCTTACCTCATTCATCTCTCGGGTAGTATGTTACTGCCAAATTCTTCTTAACGTGGGTCGGCTAAAGGGAGGAGGCCTCACTCTCGCTCAGACCTGGACTAAGCTGGAAAAACAGCAACCAAACATCAATCAAGTAAAAACCGTCTGAACCTTTTTTGTTGCAAGAACACATCACCACAGATGTTCACTATGAAAGGACAGAATACGTAACAAACATTTTGGGCCAGTTTGTCTGAGAAAAAGTCTGATTCCATTTAAAGGGGCGTATAGACCTGGAAGGCTGTTGTTCTTCTGTCACGTGTCCTCTTATGCCACAGCGCTGCTGAATTGACAGCAGGTTTATATTAATGTTCATGTTCTGTAGTAACGGTTATCTGAACTGAGACACTTATTTAACATTTATGGAAGAAGTCTCCAGTGTCAGCACTTTATTTTATGCTCTTACACAGTATCAAAAAGAGATCAGTTAGGTTTTACATGAAAAACTAACACAGTGTTGTGCAAACGTCTGAGGCACATGCAAAGAAATGCCGTAAAGCAAAGATGCCTTCAAAAATAATGAAATGAAATGTTTCTACATAAAAAATACTACAAAGAACAGTAACAAGTAATAAACTGAGCAAAGTCAATATTTGGCATGACAACCCTTTGGTTTTCTTTTTTTCTTTTTCTTTTTTTTTAAACACCAGTAGTCTCAGGTACATTTGTGCAGTTATGTAAGGAAATTAGCTGGTAAGTTTTATTAAGCATCTTGGAGATGTTTTTGTGCTGACTCAGTAACGCAGATGTCATAAAATAAACATCTATAACAAAATCTGTCCTAAAAAAATAGCTTGCGCAGTACTGTATGTAGTAGTATTTTTTAAAGCCATCTCATGAGAACTTCATGAATGAATGAATCATACCAAAAGGCTAGGTAATCTTCAAGACAAATGATACTGGCACATACCTACTGGTGTCTAATCAAAAAAAGCCCAATTAAGGAACCGGTTCCCCATTACGTCATGGTTAACACAGTGGTGTTGCATCACATTAATGCTAGTTGATACCTCTTCTGCAGCTTGAGCTATGAATCACCGATACCCCCATCATCTAAGCTTCCCTGCTGCTGAAGTTTTTCATATTGGACAAGTCAGGACTCATCCCAACATTCCTATTCTCTTCCCAGGTTCCCAAACTATCACAAAGACCTCAGAGACAACAAGATATACTGCTAATAATGTGGTTTTATACAAGCTTCACAAATGATTCACAAATCACCTGGTTTGAACCGCATTCGTCTAAAAACACACAGCTATTCGTGTTTGTGCTTGCCTTCAGCGCATTCCAACCACCTAATGATGAAAGCCTGTTTAACAAGTACTCTTAGAAACATCTGATAAACAATGTCAAGTACATCTGGCCAAATCTTGTTGTATTGTATTCACTGGATATTAATTAACATAACATTTAATTGCTATTGATGTTAACATCTCAAGTCAGGCATTATTAAATCATATCCAAACAGCTAAGATAATTGGACAAGAATCGTATTCATTCAGGATTTACGCCTCATTGTAATACTGTACTACTGTTCTCCTACCAGGGCTGTGTTTCTGCTCAAACTTCTTGTTCTTATTGCAGGATTTGACAAAGATCATAAGATCAAGCTCGAAAGGTTGGAATATCTGATTGAAATCCAATCAAAATACAAATGTCTCCAGTGTGAGTCCTTTGTAACAGAGGTAAATCTGTGAATTTACGTTTTCTAACACGGGAAAGTCTTCTACTGATGCTGCTCTATAAAGCTCAACATGGCGTTGGCCCAGAGTATCTGAGTGAGCCCATCACTTATATCTCAAATGGCATGCAGGAAGCGCCTGGAGTGATTCACTGGCTTAATTTATGTACAAATCATCACCCATTAGGAAGACGTACCAGCAAAGCCAGCTCCTCCAGAACTGAATGTAACATCTGTTTCACTCAAACATGTTCCCAGATTTAAAAGGTCCCACGCTACACTTTCACATTGTGATTGTGTTCATGTCACATGACCTGGAGGCTAAAAACACTCATGTAAAACAAACACAATGCAGCTGCTCAGTAAGTAACTGATCACATGATCAATGACAGGTCAACTGTCAAATCACTGAAAAAACACTCATGAAAATATTATGCGAAATGCAATATGCTAACCTGACTAAAGCGGCAAATTCAGCCATAAACTAGCATTCATTTATGTAACGAGTGCTCTTGTGTGCCTCAGATCAAACTAGCAATCTAAGTTGGATTATTAATAACAGCTGTGCTTTCAGCTACATCTCCTGACTTTAATAAGCTGCAGTGTGACGCACAAGCCCAGTGTTATTCTTCCTATTTGACTGATAAGCAGTAATAGACAGACTCGACTCCCTCTGTCTTTCACACCAAATCTCAGCTCTCAATACGGCCGCAACGCCGAACTGAACGCAATTCATGTCTTATTCATGAATCAGAAGGAGCATACTGATTATATTAGGGATGTTTCAGCAGCATTTGTGTTACAATCTAACGAATCTAAAGAAGCGTCGCA
>JAKKZJ010000024.1:1008027-1018252 GCA_033441845.1 Pangasius mekongensis | reverse complement strand
ACTGATTATTGGTGTCTAGTTTGCTTTGAATGTAATAAATGAGCCTTACTGCAGCTACAGATGTGCAACATTTTGGCAGTCAAGTGTACACAAACTATACTCGAAAGTACGTAGGTGACCAAATGTTTAGAATGAGCCTCATGCAGCGGGAGTTGGACGTGTCCTGAAAACTGATCACCAGCGTTGGTCTCACAGCATGGTGGGGGATCTGAGTGACTGTGTCCTGCAGGGACAGTGAGACTGGGCGGCCGCTGACAGCCTTCAGCACACATGCTGTTGTCCACCCTGGGCCCGGGCCGTGTCCTATTACACACAAGTTCTTCACCTTTTCCCTTTGTGGCTTCTCTTTCCTCAGTGTGAACCTGTTCATTATGACTGCATTCACTCAATAAACAATGGACGCTGTGTCGTTCTTTCTCTCGTTTGTTCTGCACAGATCATGTTTGCTAACAATCACTGCAACACCCCCACCCAACCACACACACACACACATCTTTGTCTGTGCTTACAGATATTGCACACTAATTATGTTGCTTTAACACTGGGGTGTCAGAAAGTTGCAGTCCCTGAGGTCCGCTGTCCTGTTTAGTCTTCTCTCAGGTGCTAATTAGCAGCTACACCGATCCAGGTGTGTAAACAAAGGTGTGTATCCCAGGGGTGTATCCAGAGCATGAGGTGTGCCTGGCTCAATTTTACTATTCTATATGCTAACACAAGTGCTAGACGAGAGCTGCAACTAACAATTAGCTGTGTCGTTTTGATTATTTTTTCACCTAATTGACATCATATCAAATTTAAAAGTACAAAAATGTGACCCATTAATGTTATAAGAAAGCTTATCTGATAAGCTTCACCTTCACCGCTTGCATTATCTTCTCAGAATGGAACATCAGTGACTGCAGCTAGTCTCCGCTACAGAGCCAAGTGAGTTAATACGTATCCCTAAGCATACAAATCAACAAAAAAATGAAACAGGTACCGGTATCATCGGTATTTTTAACAAGTACAGCTGATTAGATCTTTAAAACTGTAAAATGTTAACAGTTTGTACAGATTTTTATTTTAAATTGTCCTTCACAGTGTTTGTAGATGTTAAATGAAAATATTGAATGTTTGTTAAATGCATCTCTCTTGTTTTGCAAACTTATATATGTCATAGACATGTCTTCAAGTATCGTTAAAATATGTTAATTTTTTTGAAATGTTAAAACGTTAAATAAGAGTTAGGATTAGCAAGAAAAGAAACATCTCATTATATATTCCTATGCAATTATGCTGATATTGTGCAGAGTATGAATAAAGCATGATGTGGTACAGTCCAGCTTCAGTCATGGTTATGGCTCAATCACACCATCAGGTGACTTCTCAGGTGCCGTTCTGAAAGTCTTGGTGTTCACAAAATGACAAAGTCTCTCTTCCAATTTAGACCTTAGTCCAGAGCCAGTAGTATCCTTCATGCATTAAGTCCATTCTCTGAACATCAGACTCGGTCTTTGGTTCGGGAACACCGGCACAATGAGGCCTGGCATCTAATCCGGACATCTGGTTCAGGTGGTGAATCCATTAGAAAGCGTTTTTCATATGCATGAATAGCACAACCCTGAACAAAGCCGGCTTGGACGGAGATCAGAGCAATCCGACACCACGCCAATCAATTTTCTCAACTTAAAATCGAGACCAGATGATTAAGTTACCCAAGCAAACGGGCCTCTTGACTGGCGAGCGATCCGGGGAAATCCGATCCAAAAGCAAAAAGTGAATAATGGCCGTTTTGATCCTATTGCTTTTCAGCAAGTGTCGCAATCAGGAATGGAAAATCCCACAAGGCTGAAAATCAAGCTTGACACTCAGATAAACGGGTTGTTCCTTAGGGACTAACAAAAGTGAATAAATGGCTTAGTGACAAAGCTAACCAATAGTGCAGGCACTCCAGTAGGCACTGGCCAATACTGTATTTTCATATGATAATAACTGTCTAGCATTTTACTGTGGTTTTTATATTATGATATTATACACTAGCGTGTGTTACAGTATATACTGAGTTATCAGTGCTGATATTTCTTTTTCAAACTTTTACTAACTCATTTAACAGGATTATTGAACAGAATTATATGTTTAGTTTGAAGTGCTTATGGGACAGAATGCAGGACTGGATTGATTTTTAGCTGTTCATGCTTAACAATATTATGTGTGTTGAATAAGTTCAGAGGAACTTGCAGTGGCTGGTTTAACCATCACTAAAGTTTCTTAGGCAGAGGAAGGAAAAATAATATATAAAGATTCGTTACAACTCCCTGTAGATGTGCATGTCTTACATTCCTCACTCATATTACTACAATTCCTCTTAGTCTCACTGTAGTTCTTACATAATCTATAAAAGTTACTGAAGAATATGATAAGCAGGGAGTAGAACACTGCTGTCATGGGAAAATAATCAGTGATGGCATGGTGTGAAGAAACAGAGTTACTTTTACCAACGAGAGGTTGATTATTTTCCTATAACAGCATGTCCTACGTATTTTATTCCTCTTATACCACAACAATTTGCGAAACCTAACAATTTCTTATTTATTTAAGAACACAGCTTACTTTTGTCCATTTATAGTTACATGTAATGTTGTGGAAAGTCAGTTAGTTCCTGTTATCTCTTATGTTATACAGTCAATCCTTCACCAGCTTCTCTCAGAGAATCCTTCCTTTCATATTAAATACGCGTCTCCTCACAGAAAACCTCACCATATCAACAATTATGCACATTTTAATCTGTTTATGTGCTAACGGTTTATATTCAAACGAGGGCATTCATTTAAACTTGTGATCTGCAGCTGCATTATTATAACCTTAGTTCAACAGCACTATAGTATAATAATAATAATAAGTGATGACAAGTAAAGATAAGTAATAACCAAGGATTTAAAGGGTTAAAGACTAAGGGACTAAGACTGATTAAAACATTTACTGTAAGTATTTTTCTTAATGTTTTAACCTCATGAGCTGATAATGACACCTTAATAACACTATAATTAATAATAATAATAATAATAATAATAATAATAATAATGGCAGAATTGGAAGTCCTGGAACATCCAACCTTTCCATTTTCATTCAGCAGTTTTTCATCTTCATTTCTTGCTGGCTGATGAATGTGAGGAAGATCAGTAGCAATTACTACTAAAACAATTGAATCAACGTGTGGAGATGTTTAGACTTAAGCTTTGAATTAAACCGATGTGTAAATGTTGAAGCCTGTCGTTAAAAGTTAACTTTTTCCAGACCTCAGTATTGACAGAGAACATGGCCCAGTCCCAAACGCCTCAGATCCCTACGCAAGTGCACTAAAAATAAAGCAGGATATAGTTTAAGACTAGGTCTAATAGTAGGAGATAATAAATCGTGTACGATCTCGGGTGTGATCTCTGTACTTTGACACAGTGGACATTTTTTCGCGGTGTAGTCACTGCCTCCTGCACCCTGCCTAGTGCACTCCGTGTCCGTTTGGGATTGAACCGCGGGAATAAATGGGCAGTTTCGATTAAAGGAACTCACCGAAGAAGGGCGGAAGGTGAGAAACCGCCTCGAGGAAGGGTCGCGTCTCCACCTGTCTGTCGGCTGGGAGCTGCCTGAACTGGTGCTCCATGAGGAGAGCCATGACGGCTGAGAAAAAGAAAGAAAACAAAAAAAAACTGCGACAGGAAAAATCAGAGTTTTAAAAAAAAGTGATGCTCATATAAAAAAAGACACAGAGCTCGCGCCGATTATTCGACTGCCTTCTGTTTTTAACCGAATAAACGACTACAGCAGCAGCTGGAAGGTCAGTGATTATTCCAGACAGCAGCAGCTTTTATTCTACAGGTGTAGAACTCGAGAGCCAATCAGGTTAAAGGGGCGGGGCGATTAGTGTAGTTTTACCTGTTCCATGGCATTCACATACTCTCACTTTGTTTTTTTTAAAGGTACTACTGCAGCTTTAAAGCTTTTCTCTAAAAGCTTAATAAAGGTTCACCACCTTTCCTGCACCTTCCCAGGTAAAGACTGTACCTTGATGGTTCCACTCCAGTGACAAGGATAAGAACAGATTGGTGCCATTATTTTCAGACAGTGTTGGAGCTGTGGAAAGGGTGTACTCTTAACATTATGTTTTATTGGTATAAATTATGACGTCTGCAACGTTCTTATATTTCCAGGTCAAGTGCATCCCTTAAAAGAGCTTTTCAGAGACATTTTCACTGTCGTAAAGGAAATATTAAATACACTATCGCACTCAAAACCTTTCCATAAAGCCCAGATATTCATATACTTTGCTTCCAGTGATATCATTGTCCCATATTTACAAAATTGCAGCTTTACAGTATAGTGCAGCATGCACTGCCCATTACACATTGTAGAAAATGTAAAGTTATGCCTGACACAGTGGAACAGCAGTTCGTCTAGCCACCTCAGAGTTTTACATGTTCTCGCCGCATCTGCGCAGGGTTCCTCCGGGTTCTTCGGTTTCCTCCCACCACCCGAATACAATGCTGTAGGTGGACTGGCTTTGCTAAATGAAGTTCTTCACAATGTTATATTCTAATCTACTACATATTTACACTTTTTACATCAGCCTGAAGTTTTAGTCCTCTCTCTGATGAGCCGTAAATTACAAAAGTCATTGATTCTGATATTGTTTTAAATCAAAAAAGCTCACTAAAGGACTAAAATAACACAATACTTTCATCACACATGCTAATGACAGTCACTTTATGATCACGTGCACTACAATTACTTTACTTATCCTTTTGCTACTTAACATTTTATTTTTTTTATTTGTTTATATTTATTTTTATGTACTGAGTTTATTGTGCTGTATGTGTACTGTCTTCCGTGTGTCTTATCTATCTATCTAGATAGGTAGCGAGCTAGCTAGCTATTAAAAAGAAAACAAAAATTAAATTAAAATGAAAACAAGTTGAGACGGTTTGACCCTCACCGCGCGCCGTACCGTAACCAGGAAGTTCAGACGGTAACCAGGAGAAACAGGAAGTGGGTGTCGAGTTTGGATTTGTCCGTTGGTACTGGTCAGTTTTTTTAGACGCTTTAGACCACTTTTAACTGCATAGATCTAACAGAAGTTTCCAGAACCTGCAGCTGAACCCTGTGGTAAGGAAATAAACAACCTGAGAAGCTCCCTCCTGGACTTCGTTAATGTAGCGCTGGATAAGTGCGCTAGTGTTTGTTGAGCTAATAACAGCTAGCTGTGGAGGAGAGTTTATCATTCAGCAGGATGCAGAGTTTCAGCTCTTGTTTTTTTCTTTCTCTCATTTCTCACTCACTGTGACTGGTGTACACGGCTTATACTTTCCTGCTGTAGATTTCTTGTTCCAGTCTTTCTTTTATCTCAGTAAACCATTCAGTCACCATTAAAGAAGCAGTTCAGACAAAAAAATGAAATGTTCACGTTCACAGTGTCCAGGTTAACTCAGGGGTAGCTGATCATCCAAGACATGAGGTGATTAAAGTTTACTTCTTTAATTTTACACTGGAGCTACCAGGCTAATGTAGCTAACAATCATGGAAACCAGTAGCCACCAGTTTAGCAAGCTGTTGTAGGAGACTCAGTAAACGTACTGATAAGCAATATATCAATAATAAGTGTAAAAGAAAAGTTCATAGAGCTGAGATAAAACAGATAGCAGATGAAAAGGTCGACAGGTTTGTAGGAGTCATTACCGCATAGTAACAGGTGACAGTTTATTGAAGAGCTGAATGATGAAACTCTAAATCTGTGTACACGGTGACTGCAGAGTATTTCGTATCTGGATCAGTTTTTGTATGACTTTATGTTCAGGCTGGACGATGGCATTGCCGACCCTTTCCTCGCACTGGCCCAGCCAGATCCGTCCTCTCCAGCGCCAGCTGGCGCGTCAGAGAGAACAGGAAGCGCGACGTCTCCAGCAGTGGCAGACACACTCGCAGTATTTTAAAGAGCAGCAGGTTCGCAGCAGTAAACAGGCGCACTGGAGCTCTCGCGAGTCCTATCAGCAGAGGTAATCACTGTGTCAGGAGATGAATCAGTTCTCTTACACTTTTGGCTTTCAGAGACATTTATTAAACACTCAAAGTCAAAATCTCATTAACCAGTTATTTACGCTTTTCAGCCTGGTTTTACTGTCACACACAAAAATCACACCTTATAAAAGATATACTGCAGAAAATCATGTTTTGTGCTGCAAGTGTGCGATCATGCGATTTGGAGTTGTGAGAATGAACAGATGAAATCAGGAATGACTGAAGAACATTGTGTCCCAAGTCCAAGTCCAGTCACCTTGACCTTGACCTTGACATACTGATGACGCATTTTTGCTGAAAATGTCCTTCCACGTGTTCTCCCGTCTCTGCGTATCAGCATGTCGGCGTTCCGACGTGAGCGTCTGCAGGAGGAGAGGAGGAGGAGCGTGGAGGAGCGCAGGGAGCGTCTGAGGAACATGCTGCAGGAGGAGAGCGCACAGCTGGAGGCTGAGCTCCGAGCCTCCGCCCGAGACAGGAGCGCCACCCTGAGGCAGCAGCAGGAGAGGGCCGAGGATCTGCGGTCAGCCCGCGAAGAGCGCAGGAAGAAGGTGATATGGCCTACATGGTGCAGTACACCATACAGTATTTATACTTAAATCTTAATCGGGCTGTTTTCTGTCTGCAGCTCGCACAGGAGCTTCTGAAGGAACACTGGAAGAAGAACAATCCAGAACTGCGCAAGGTGAGTGTGGGAAACAGCATCCATGTGGCCTCACAGCGCTGTGAATGCGATGATGTCATCACCTACCTCGGTACAGATGTGTAAGTGTGTGTATGATGCAGGTGGAGTCGGCGCTACATAAGGATCATGTGGTGAGCCAGTGGCAGGTGCAGCAGCAGCACAAAAAACAGGTACAAAAGTGTTTCTTTTATATCATAGCATGTTTTTAGAGACTGGAATTGGCTGCGGTGTGCGTTCATTTTCCTCCTTTAACCCCGAGGTGGAGGAGGAGGCCACGCAGGAGATACGGCGTTTTGAGAACGAGTACGAGAGGAGCAGACGAGAGGCGCTGGAGAGGATGAAGGAGGAGGAGGAAAGGAGGAAAGCGGACGAGAGAGAAAGAGCCGAGTTCCTGCGCCAACAGATGGAGGAGCTCAAACTCAGAGACGAGGAGGTGAGTTTAAAAAAAAAAAAAAAAACTCTGAAAATGAAACGTTTAGTCCTGGAATTTGTGTTGTCTTCAGATCTCGAGAATAATGATTCAGTTTTTGGTCCTGATGAGGGGGCGAAATAGCTTGTGGTGTGTGTGTGTGTGTGTGTGTGTGTGTGTGTGTGTGTGTGTGTGTGTGTGTGTGTTCCAGAGCCGGCGTCTGCAGCAGGAGGAGGACGCTCTGCTGTCTCAGCGTTTGGAGGTGGAGCAGCTGGAGGAGGACAGGAGGAGAGCCGAGGAGAGCCGGAAGAAATCCGAGTTCGGGTGAGAGTGAGACGGCGATGTTTGTGCTCGTGTGATGATGTCATGGTGTGATGTAATAGTGAGTTAAGTGCTCTGACTGCTGGTGTTCCTGCAGACGTTTGCTGAGCCGTCAGTACCGAGCGCAGCTGAAGAGACGAGCGCAGCAGGTCCAGGAGGAACTGGTGAGTGAGACAGCATGGAGAAGAACATCATCTTCTATACCAGAAAATGACCAACACTCAGTGGTCTTAGCTGAAACATAGGACTGCGCTTGTGTTTCCTGTGTCTGTCCTCCATCTCCATGTCTCCCCGTCTGTCCTCAGGAGGCGGACCGGAGGATCCTGGCGGCGCTGATGGAGGGCGAGGAGGAGGAACGGCGGGTGGAGAGTGCGAGGAGGGAGAGGGCGGTGGCTGATGTGGCGTGGATGAAGAGGGTTCTGGAAGAGCAGCTGCAGCTGGAGAGGGAGCGAGAGGCCGAGTTCGACCTGCTCTACAGGTGAGGGGGCGGGGAAAGGGGTGGGGTTTCATTTATATATTAGGGCTCAGGGTCAGCGTTTCAGTCAAATCACAGCACAAGCTCACAGCTTCACCATATGACACCACAGCAGTGTGAGGATTACACCGTTTCCACTTCCTGTTTATGTTTCCTGTGATCTTATCATCTACACTGCTGTCTACCATCATACCGATATGTATATATCACCACACTCCCAATGCCAGTATTTTATTTAATTCCTGCACTGTTGGTCTCTCTGTGTGTGTGTGTGTGTGTGTGTGGTCCACTCAGAGAGGAGGCACAGAGGGTGTGGGATCAGCGTGAGGCTCAGTGGGAGAGGGAGAGAAGTGCCAGAGAGAGACTCATGCACGAGGTAAACTATACCTCATAGTGTGTGTTGTGCCAGCAATCGATTATACAATATACTGCGATGTTCAGTGCTCACACAGTGATGTAACTGTAGACGCATGAGAATATCCTCACTACCCCTGTGTTTTCCCCTTCCATCTTACTTCTGATAAAACCTCAGTGTTCTGATGGTCCTCCAGAACGATTTACAACAAGGACGTTTAGATAGACAGCATGTTGAGGCACAGAGATATTCGGAAGGCAGAATAAGTTTGATTTCTGCTGCGTAAACTCCTGTGTGTGTACATCACCCTCTACAATGTGGATGTTTTAGCCGTCTCACTGTTTTTTTATTTTGGTTTTTTTTGTGGAAAATTAACCAGATTGTAATAAAGTGCTACACTATATGACAGGGACAAGTGTAATTATAATAACAGGAAATATCAGTGTACATTATTGTGATAATATTATTATAAACAGTGCTAAAGAGTTATCTAGAAATCAGTAACTGGTGTGTGTGTGTGTGTGTGTGTGTGTGTTTAAAGGTGCTGAGTGTGCGTCAGGAGCAGCTGCACGAGCAGATGGAGGAGAAGCGCAGGGCTCGGGAGGAGTGTGAGAGGAGGAGGGCGGAGCTTCTACAGCAGCTGGAGGAGGAAGAGGAGGAGAAACGACAGCAGAGGGAGGAGCGGGAGCAGCAACGCACAACACGCATGCACGACATCAACGCTCAGGTGTGTGTGTGTGTGTGTGTGTGTGGACTGGTGATAGAACAGATACGTGTTCTAGCACATAGTACTCTTATCTGTGAGTTCGGAGATTTTTTCAAATATTACACCTCAGATTTGCAAAATAAACCCCGCCCCCCAGCAGAATGAAGCCCTCGAGTGATGACGTGTCTGTGGTTAACGCGTTTTCTCGCATAAACGTCAGAATAAACCTTATACTCTGTTTATATTCAGTCTGAAAAGCACGAGAGCATTTATTATACTGTTCCACCACGAGCTGGCACTCACACACTGTGTCTCCTCTTCAGGTGGAGCGCAGGCGCAGGGAGCAGTGGGCGGAGCAGCAGAGACTCGAGCAGGAGGAGGCCGAGCTGAGGGAGGGGCTTAGGCTGCAGGAGGAGGAGCTTCAGCTGGAGACAGAGAGGATGACTCGGCGTGGTTACGAGGAAAGGGTGAGCGGCCTAAAAACACAGACTCCTCCTACATGAAGTGATGATAATAAGGATGTTAAGCTCAATTAATGTTGCTGCGCTGCTGAATTCTGGATTCTGATTGGCCAGAAGGTGTTGATTAGTGTTCTATATCAGCAGCTCTGACTGTAGTGCAGCTGCAGGTCACAGGTTTCTGTTAATGAGCTCTAATCGTTGACGTGGTGAGGTTTTCTGTAAGGAGGTGTTTGTTTAATATTTATGGAAGGACTCTGTACAGTCAGAGGTGAAGCTGGAACTTTTCTGACTCGAGGTTTGTCCTTGTTGCAGATTCACAGCAGACCTCGCTCAGCCTGGACATGAGGTCACGGGGAGACACACTCCGTTGTTGTTTGTGGTTTTCCGGCTGTAGCACAGTGACTCAGATCAGGTAGAGTGTGTGAACAGTAAGTCGAGTGTGTGTCAGGACAGAGCACTCTACACTGAAGTGTGCATTAGGCATGTGTCACTAACGTTTTCGCGTGGTTCATGACTAAATTGTTAAAAAAGAAAAAAAGAATTCTCAGTCAGTGATGACTCCATCTGTCCTGTTTTTAAATTCAGCACTAAACATAGGGGATAGTGGTTTTTTAATGACCAATGCAACACTTTAAAAAAAAAAAAAAAAAAAAGTATATCCTGACAAGCATCCATCAGTCCATGAGGGCGGAGCTTATATTAACGCTACTCCAGCAGTAGCTAGCCAAGTTTACGTTATGTAAAGTATTGGTGTGACATCACATGATCAAG
>JAKKZJ010000024.1:978307-986862 GCA_033441845.1 Pangasius mekongensis | reverse complement strand
AACGAAGCGCGCTCCTGTGTATGTCTTTACCCCAGTGACTCACGCTGTGAATTTGAGGAAGATCAGGAAGTCAAAATCTTCACCCAAAAAACACAAAGGACCTTAGAGAATTTTTGGGTGAAAATTTTGACTTTCTCCGAGCTTCTTTATATTCACACACTCACTATAAATTACCCAGTCACTGTAATCTTACATTAACTTTAATCACACATTTCACTATAATCATGCATTAGTTGTAATCACACACTCATC
This sequence comes from Pangasius mekongensis, assembly GCA_033441845.1. Lineage (NCBI taxonomy): Eukaryota > Metazoa > Chordata > Actinopteri > Siluriformes > Pangasiidae > Pangasius > Pangasius mekongensis. Next base: position 986,610 of record JAKKZJ010000024.1, on the reverse strand, counting down.
ATCAGACACTGCTGGAAGTCCTGTAATGAAATTAACTGGAATTTGTTGGAATCCGAGTCTCATATCTCAGCTTTGGGGCGTGATGGAATGAAACGAAGTGCGCTCCCGTGGATGCCTTTACTCCAGTGACCCACGCTTTTTTGGATGAAAAATTTGGCTTTCTCCAATCTTCTTCATATTCACACCGTTGGTTACTGAGAGACGTAGACAGAAGCGCAGGTTTCATCTGAATATCACACTCCAATGATGAGATATGAGGAGTCAATTTCCCACAAATTACATTCATTAAAACATACAGGTTTTGGACAGATTAATTTCCACCTGTACTATAATCACACACTGATTGTAATCACACACTCATTATAATCACACACTCACTATAAACACACACTGATTGTAATCACACACTCATTATAATCACACACACTGATTGTAATCACACACTCACTATAAACACACACCGATTGTAATCACACACTCATTATAATCACACACTGATTGTAATCACACACTCATTATAATCACACACTGATTGTAATCATACACTTGCTATAAATTTCCCAGTCACTGTAACATTGTGTGTAACACTGTAACACTATAACTGATTACATTGTAATCACACACTCATTATAATCACACACTCATTGTAATCACACACTCACTATAATCACACACTCATTGTAATCACACACTCACTATAATCACACACTCATTGTAATCGCACACTCACTATAATCACACGCTATAATCACACGCTGATTATAATCATGATTTTTGATGAGAATCCAGTGAGACTTCTCTTCGTCTTCTTATTTAAAATAAGTATAAAATTTAAATCTATGAGAAATCGTTGTGGTATTAGAGCGATAACACTAAGCTAACACTGAGCTAACTTAGCAGTGCTAACAGTAACTCCTCCTCATCACACCACCCCATCGTTGATTATTTTCCTATAACAGCACCACACACAGTGCATTACTGCTTACTCACAAGAGCGTCGGTTAAGAGCGATCATATCTGTAAGAAGATCAGTCAGAATGTCATTGGCTAGATGAGCAGGAAGGCTAAAATCTCTGTGCAGTTCAGTTTGCTTTGTCCTTGTGCCGGTTAACACCAGTGCAGCAGTTTCAACGACGCGATCCACATCCTCAGCAATATATTTAACACAGCAGGTGCGTCCAACACACCTTACAGCTCAAACATCACACAACACACCTGTCACCACGCCGTGTGACTGATGAGACGCAAGAAACTAGTCTGCCTCCATCTGTCCAAAGACATGAAATATTAAAATCATGGATTATTTCCTCCATAATTTCCCCCGTATAGTCTCTGATACGGGCGCTTCGGCTCTTAAACCATTTCGGTTTTCAGAATTTCAAATAAAAACATAATCACACAAGTCAAGGCATGGGGTTTTAAATAAATTCTCAAAATCCATTTATTTATTTTTTTGCACCTCAAAACAGATAGGGAATGAGTATATAGAACAGCAGGAATGTACCAGAATCACAAAGGAATTTTTTTTTCTTTTTTTTTTTTTGTTTTGGTTTGAGCTCAGAAAAAGCAAATAAAATTACCCTTCATACAGTCATAATAATTGCACTTCATAAATCTAGACTGCTTTTTGCCTCTGGCAGAAATCCAAGCATTCTCTCTCTCTCTCTCTCTCTCTCTCTCTCTCTCTCTCTCCAGAGTTTAAGAATTCAATTTTCCAATAAAACTTGACTGAAAAAAGAAATGCTAATTCAGCGCAGAGGACCATGGCATCAATCCAATTTCTCTTCTTCTTTTTCTCTCTTTTTTTTTTTTTTTTTTTGCTTTTCACATTGGTCCTTTCAGTCGGATAAGTGCAGCACATTCACAGGGACTTCACAGCTGGAATGAACGTTTCAGTGTTACAGGCAGCGAGACAGAGAGAGAGAGAAAGAGAGAGAGCGAGAGAGAGTGAGAGAGAGAGAGAATAAAAATCGAACAAAGATGGAAAAAGATAGCGAGAGAGCACTCCATACCTTCTCTCTCCATCAGAGAAAGAAATCAAGACTTGGAGAAAAATGATTGTTTCATCATTCCAAAAAAAGATAAATGAACGAGTGTTGGATTGACCCTTTCTCTCCTCCCTGCACTCCTGCTTCAAACAGGGTCATGTGACCAAGCAATTTGCCCATTAGCATTAATGAGCAATGGGAAATTAGCAGAACCTACAAAAGATCCAAACATCATTCATAGAGAGTCGAATTTCCTAAAACCTGAACACCAAATCGTCTGCTCTGATTCTGTCAGAGTGCACGTGTTTACCACGTGTAAGCAGATGGTTCTGTGCCGACTACCATGAACCGTTTTATTTGACCACTTATAAAAAAAAATGAATACAGACTAAGCTAGTCATTGTCTGAAAGCTGTAGAGGTGATGAAGAGTGTATTAACACTGTGTTAGGAGTGTCAAATATAAAAAAAAAAAGAAAAAAAAAGAAAAAATATGAGTCAACTGGATATTTAGAAAGATTTTGATTACAAAAATATGAGTTAATGGATTCTTCCTGAATAATATGTAAGAACTAGTGAAAACTGGCATTCATTTTTGATGAAATAAAAACAGTTCTTGGTCGTGGACTTTCATGAATAACCACGAATCACGCCGCCCAGACAGCCTAAAACAAAAAAAGTCAAACTTCAAACCACAGTGGGAATAAACCAGGACCTTCTATTATGACATTCATAAATCTCAATATTAAAACATTGTTTATTTCTGGGCAGCCATCGACTGTATCATGGCCACCTTTCAACCCTTCAGTGGATTCCAGTGTTAGTTCCTCATGAATCAAAAGCAGTGATCAGACCTGATCAGAGTTACTAGATTTTAGCCAAAAGAGGAAAAACAATCAAATGCAAAACAGAAATAACTCATTAGGACCCATTAAAAAACTAAGACACATCTCTCTCCTTAGCAGCCAATACATCTCATATACTACAAATATATAAAACAACAAAAATAAATTCAAGTTTTCAAGTTTCATAAATACATTAAACTCAAACTAGTTGTTTCCAGCTTTTCAATCTTTTTTGCAAGATTTTATATTTCCAAAGCAGTGCAATTTTCAATTATAGCCATAATTACTTTTACAGTTAAGTTTTTTTTCTTTTAAAGTAATATAACGTAACAACACTCAAAAGCACTGGTCCTACAGCATTTCCTTCGCAACATTTGATGTGGTCACCTCTAGAACTGTGCGCCTTTACATTTTGAAGCTGTATTCTTCTTCACCGTATGAATCCACACACTTGGTTGAGCGAGGAACGTCATTTCCTGCTCATATATAGTGATTTTTATACCTAAAGAATTTTGTCCAAGCAGATAACACGGAGAAAAAAAAAATGTGAAAAACGAAAGGAAAGAAAAAGTAAAAATCCCTGTTGGCAAAAAAAAAAAAAAAGCAACAAAAAAAAACTCAAGCAGGATCTGACTTTCAATTTCCTCCGTCTTCAACCAATCACCACCCAGATCTTCCCACTCTGCTTAAAAACAACACAACCACAGAACTGACCCCAATCCACAAATCCATCTCCATTTTTGATTGAAAAGATCTCCATTTTCTGAAACCTTAGATCTGCGCTTCTATCTGTAAACTGGAAGTCGAATGTGCGCATGCTGATGATCCAGAAGTCGTGGTACTGAAATGGTTTCATAGCCTTTACCCAACATCTGCTCCTTAATACATGGAGGGTGGATGTCATTGATCAGGTATTCCAGCGACTGCAAACTGCTACTGAGAACAGAAGCATTGCACAAGCTTTTACTTGGAAAACCGCAGCAAATGCCTCCAGAGCTGTCTGCGGGTGCGTGTTGGTGATGATGGTGGTAGTGATGATGAAGGTGGTGATGCTGAGGCAGGAAGCCCAGCTCCTTCTGCCCAATGGTTGTTGTCCCTGGTGGCAACTCCTGAGGGTTGTAGCAGTCACTTTCTGGGGTGACCAGGACACTGTTCCATGGTGGGGCAAAATACTGCCCCAAAGCAAAATTCCCCTGTATGGCTGCACAGTTCAACGGTGAGGAGCTCAGTTTCTCTAGGCCACCTCCTCCGCTCACGCTCGTCATTATTGGGTACGTCCTGGAAGAACACGATGCCTGGGATCCACCCACTAGGATGCTTGGGCCACAAGATTCTGGCGACTTGCTAACCGCACCGCTTCCACCACTTCCACCACTGTACATCCTCAAAATGGCTTGCTGCTGCTGTTGCTGCTTCTGCCAAAGAATGTAATCCAAACTCTCTGAATATGCAGCCACCTTTGCTGCATCCCCATTCTGTCCCGCTAGTACCGTGCCAGAGTATCCCACGTTCCCTTGGGGTGCCAGATTTGCTGTATAACTCCCTCCTGAGATGGATGAAACCCCAAGTGCAGTGGTACCTTGCTTGCAAGGACTAGGATTGGCATTTAGGTTCGGGGGAACTGTGGAGACTTGCTGGAGGGCCTGGGCTTGGCAGTGCTGGTTGATCTGGTAGATGATGCTCTGGATTGATGGGAGATTTGACTGAGAGGACAGATTGAGCCCTCTCGTCCCTGCCAGAGGAATCACAGACCCAGCAACTGTCACGTTGGGCGGCGCGGTAAGACCTGTAGACTCTGGGGGCTTTGGAGGCGCCGTGTTGAAGCCCACTTGGTAGGGAGCCACCGCTAAGTGGGCAGGAGAGACCTTAGTCCGCCGGCCCTCTGCGTTCTTCACCACAGCCTTTGCGGAAGCAACAAATGATGATGAAGAACAGGAAGAAGATGAAGACGATGATGAAGAAACTTTGACGATGGCCAGAAGGCCCTGGTAGGCACCTGGTTGGAGGTATGGGCTGTAGCGTTGACCCGTTGTGTCGTAGCCATTCACTGTGCGGTTAAGATGCTTGTGCTGTGGGACCCTGATGTTGGTTGGAAATATTTTAATGGACAGTGGGCTGTTGGCCGTCTTCTGGGCATAGGCATCCAGTTCTGCTGTGCTCGGGTAGCGTGGAGAGTGGACAGCCATGCTTGATTCACCTGAAAACGAGGGAAAAAAGTCACTGTTATCGCTATGCTCTTTGTCTTAAATTCTACCAGTGCCAAACCTGTCTTCTTCTATGTCTGAGGGGGAAATGACTACAGGAAAAAGAGTGACAAGAAGGAAAGAAAAGAAAGGAAAGAAGAGGTGGAAAATGTCCATTAATAAATCCACAATAACAAAGAAGTTGTCGCAACGTATCATTGTAAATATTACACCTGGATTTCGGTTTACTGGAAAGCCAGGTCAGTCTAATGAGTTACTCTAACAACTGGACTACATTTCTGGCAGCTGTGACCTGTGGTGGGCGAGAAGTGAAGGTCGTCATGTGATCAACGCACAAAGAACAAAAAACTTTGCTTTAAATTTGCAAAATGACTTGGAGAGAAATTGTACATTGCAACTTGTAGTGTGACAGAACAAACTGTGTTCCAAACAAAACGATCTAGAACCTACTCAAGTTCTGGAACTCTGAGTGAAGAGAGTGCTGGAACTCAGTCGGAACTGATGCTAGAATGTTCCGCATAACAAACATTCTACTAGAATGTCTAGAATGTTCAGCTGACCTTTGTGTCTGCTTGCACAAGCTAATCCGTAAGAAAGGGGCCAGATCACTGGGCAGGACAAAGTGTGTGTGTGTGTGTGTGTGTGTGTGTGTGTGTGTGTGTGTGTGTGTGTGTGTATTCAGTTTTCCATTCAGCCCAGGTGCAGGAGAGAAGATTCGATAGTGTAATTATCCATCATACTGCAGGTGAGAGGACACATAAAGACTGCAGGTGCTGTTCGCAGCCCAGAATGAAACTTTTAATGGAAGCTTTATAATTTCCCTCCATCTATCATCATCTCTGCTGCTTTATCTCTCTCGTTCTGTGCAAGTTCATCCTCGGCCAAATGGATCTTTTTCTTTTTCTTTTTTCTTTTTTTTTTTGTAAAACTCAATCTGTGGAAATCCGTCAGCCCCTCAGGCACTATTAAATCAGAGCTTTGTGAAATTAATTCCAACCCCAAAATGGGTTACACACTGAAACCAGCACCGGTGTGTGACAAAGGAGAGAAAAACGTTTTTAATTATAGTGACACAGCTGAATTTTCTAAGTATGGCTGAGTTTAATCCTCATCTCTTCACTACTTAACAGCGTTCTGTCTCAGCGGCTGTCTCTTTCGTATTTCACAGCAACACGAATGGTAACGTTTATTTTAAAACAGCCTCTTCATCTCTTTTTAGGTGTCATTTTAAAAATAAATCTTTGTGATTAGGGACGGCCGATGTGAAAGAAATTGTCGTGCCAGTTCTTGATGGCATTTCTACAATACACAATATGTCCTTTCACAATGTGTACAATTCAATGATGCTTTAGTTAATGTCTACAAAATGCAATGATTTTTATGTTTGGACATTTAAATGAAACATTTATATATATATATATATATATATATATATATATATATAAAATGCTGATATCAATTATAACAATATTAATATTATATCATCACATCACCCAGCCTCATTTGTAATATAAATGGAGTTATCTAATGTAGTTATCTTACTGTTATTTACTACATTTATATTACAAATAAGGCTGGACGTATGTAGAATGTAGTAAATGGAGTTATCTATTATATCTGCGTGAGAAATTAAGCATGTTTCATGTCTGAATAATCATTTCAGGAAAGCACATAAAAGCTCAGCCAGATTCAATTCCATAATTTCTTCAGAGCTACATGATTTCCTTTTATTTTTGGAAAGGAGTTAACCATGCCACCGGCCCCGGGAGTGGATTAATGAAAATGTGCTGATAAAACAGTTCCAAATTTGCCTCTGTTGATAAAAGACATAATTAGGATGAAAATATTAGTCATTATTTAAATTTCTACAAAAGCATTTATCAAAATCACAATATTAAGCATGAAAACGGAAAAAACAACTGAGCTGAAATTAAGACTTACTTTGGAGTGGAAACAACAACAAGATGGTGGCTTGCAGTTAATTTACGAGCCATACTGCACTGTACGGTTTTAAATAATATGCTAATAGATTAGTGACAAATGATGAATCGTACATCATAGTCGCAAACTTGAACGTATCATTAAGATTATTCAGTCATTAATCATGCTTAAGGAGGCGTGGCCTCGCACTCCTCTAAATTAAAAATAAAACTAATTTGATAATACTGAGTCATACTGAATTGTTTCATAAAAGCTCTAAATCAGATTTTTGGATTTTAAATATATATTTTAATATATTTTTTTTATTAAATATATATTTTATACGTCACGGCCATCTCAGAAAGATGTACACATCTACTTTCCAGGAAGTCTTCAAGGACAGAGCATGTGACATTTTCGGAACTAATTGAGCAGCCTGCGTGTGGGATTAATGCGTGTTCGGGATTTTACAGGTCAGCACAGCGGGGACACACTTCCCCCCGGGCGGCGGACAGAGGAAGGGCTGCGGAGGTGAAAGGCTTCTGAAAGATTGGATTTAAATGCCGTTATTCGAGCAATTTCACGGCTGCTTAAACTCGGAGCAGCACGCACGTCGTTTAGCGCCGATAAATTGAGTGCCACAAACGACTCACGGCCTCCTGCGAAAAAACTGACATTTTTATGCAAAAGTCCTAAAATTGAAGCGGCACGAAGGATTCAGTCAGCAAATGTCAGCGTGCCCTTGAGCAGAGCGAGGTGAGAGGAAAGTGCGAGGGAGTTGTAATATTTTGATGCGACGTTTAACAGTCACTTTGGTGCTCATTAAAGCTGCCCGAGAGGACCAGCGCTGATAATTCAGTCTGCTGATGAGCCGAGTCGGTGTGTGTCCTCCGTCTCCTGGAAAAGCAGAAATGCTGCTGTATGAAACATGCAGGATGTTTTATTGGGAAAATAAACTGACTGACTGATGAGACACACTGAGGGTTAATCAGCTGTATGAGCGTTATTAATACAGCAGGTTATTTATTATTACTAATTAACTGTCTCACGTCTCATTTATTAAACGTATACACTGTTACTAATGACATCACATTTTTCTACCAACAGTTTGTCTACCAATTCTACCAACAGTCTCCAAATTTAACTCAAAATCAGATGCTTGAAGGGTCACCATGGCAACAGTTCAAGTTTCTTTGACCGTCATTAAAATAAGATATGAATGGAGAGAGAGATTTGAATGTTGTAGCTGGTTAAAAAATGTTAAAAATGTTAAAAAATGTTTTACTTTCAATGGCAACATGCTGAATTGCAGCTAAACTGGTAACGCTAACAAAGCTAGCAACAGTAG
>JAKKZJ010000024.1:973307-975807 GCA_033441845.1 Pangasius mekongensis | reverse complement strand
TAACAATAACTTCCAGCTTGATAACGTCCATATATGGATTCTAATAGCACTTTGACACGCCCACATATGAACACTGATATGCCCACTTTTCCAAATATGGATTTTATGACACTCTCACATGTCCATATATGGACTCTATGACATAACTGCATTTCTATATATGGAATATAACAACACACTGGCATTTCCATATATGGACTGGTCTTCCTGCTTCTCTCCAGTTCTGTCTACACCTTTCCACCCCTCCTCTCTACCTTTCCTTCCTTTCTTTCTTTCTTTTGTGGGCGGAGTCACAATTACCCACAATGCCCGGTAATGAGCTTCCGTAACGACCCTGTGGTTTCCCAGCATGCCTCTGCAGGTGCTAATCTGCCTGTTCCTGATTGGTTCCTGTGCCCCTCACTGTGCCATATGCACAGCTGACTGGGCGCCAGAGCCTGCTGGTGGCACACACACACACACACACACACACACACACACACAGAGCAGTCCATCTTGAAGTGATCATCACAGTGCTTTACACTCGTCACAGTGAGAACTCTGAAGGCTCCTTCAGTAGGAGTTGAAGGTAATGGCCATTTGTGATGCACTTAATTGTTGTTTCTGAAGCAGGAGTTTTATTATCGCAACATCAGGGACACGGATATAAAGACGATACAAGTTTCTCTCGGTTTAATAAAGAACGGACGGCGTAAACAGTGAAAACCTCTCGACACTGCCTCAGGATGTAGTTAAGAGCTGCTGCTGCATGCGGTCTGATTTACAGAGCTACAGCAACTGCAGCACCAGGATCAGCTGCTTTACTCCTTTAGCTACACTTTAATGTTCTTACTCTTTCTCACTTGAACTTGACCAACATTCACAGGGAAATTCACCGGCTTCTGCAGCGCTTTCTTTTAATCAGAAAAAAACAACAACTGCACTTCTCTGTCTCTCACGTCATCTCTGTCTCTCACGTCATCTCTGTCTCTCACGTCATCTCTGTCTCTCACGTCATCTCTGTCTCTCACGTCGTCTCTCTCTGTCTGTATCTCTCGTTCTTCCTCTGTCACTCTCTCTCTCTCTCTCTCTCTGCCTCATCTCATTCATTCATCACATCATTCCATTTGTCCATTAATCTTTCTTTATCCTCGTCCATCACTTTATCACTGATTAAGGGTTTTATGGAATGTGTGCGTGTGTGTGTGTTAACGACAGTATTTTCGGGTCATGGCTGAGGTTACAGCCTTCAGCTTAGTCTCGCACAGCACTCAGTGTGAACAAGGACACACACACACACACACAGATTACAAACACGAACACACAAACACCCTTCCCGTGAGTGGAGAATAATCGTCAGTCTGTCAGTAAGACAGATCCGTGATCAGGGGAAACATACACGCGAGCTCAGATTTGAGGGTGAGGGGAAAAAATAACTTCAGGATATAAATTCTCTCCTTTCCATCTGTTCAACAAAAACATCAAGAGGACAACAAAATAATCATCTTATAAAAAGCTTCCACATCTGTTACACGCACACACACACACACACACAGCTTTTTTTGGGAGTCTGGACTGTAGGTTCTCTGTGATTGGTGGATTACTTACGTTTGTGAACACTGGGTGTGTCCAGGCTCTTGGAGCTGTGGGTGGCATTGAGGCTCGGCTGCAGACACGCCAGCATGGCGGCTCACACACACACACACACACACACACACACACACACACACACACACACACACAGGTGCGCACTCTCCCAGACGCACTCCAGAGACACCCAGGACGACCTGCAGGATGTGAGAACAAACACACACACACACTGAGATAAGAGACATCAAAAGCACATCAGAAAAAAGTGTGTGTGTGTGTGTGTGTGTGTGTTTGTGTAGGATATGATAATGTACCAGAGTTGACGCCTTTATTGAATCTATATCAATACACTAACTCATACTCCTCAGACAAGTGTAAAAACACACACACACACACACACACAGTCTGGAATGGCTCTGTGGCAGTGGGTGAAGTCATTACGGAGTCGACCTCCTGAACTGGAAGACGCTAGCTAAAGTATCCGCTACAGTAATTAGCCACTAACGAGGCCTGCTTCATGTTCCGGATAGACAAGGTCATGACAACACACACACACGCTGTGTTCACACAGGCAGCTCAAATTATTGTACACTCTTTTTCTTGTGAGCGTGTAGTATCTTCAGTCTACTGATGGTTGCCATGGTGAGAGTGAGACAGGCACAGAGAGCAAGACAGACAGTGAGAAAGCAAGGCAGTAAGTGAGAGAGTGAGACAGATACAGAGAGTGAGACAGACAGTAAGAGAGTGAGACAGACTGTAAGAGAGTGAGACAGACTGTAAGAGAGTGAGACAGACAGTAAGAGAGTGAGACAGACTGTAAGAGAGTGAGACAGACTGAGAGAGTGAGACAGACTGTAAGAGAGTGAGACAGACTGTAAGAGAGTGAGACAGACTGAGAGAGTGAGACAGACTGTAAGAGAGTGAGACAGAC
>JAKKZJ010000024.1:945802-960802 GCA_033441845.1 Pangasius mekongensis | reverse complement strand
CGGGGCTGTGTCCGATTTCAATTTGCTCCCGAGCCGCAGTGAGAGGAGTTTAATTGAGCGAGTGTGCGACAGGCGAGGGCAATCGATGAAGGCCGAGGCGTGGGGAAAAGAGATAACATTGATTCAACCGCCATCGATAGAGCGAGGGAACGTGCACTGTCTGAGAGAGACTAGAATCTGAAACTGTGTCATGTGAATGAAGGAGAGAGAGAGAGTGAGAGAGAGAGAGACAGAGACAGACAGAGATGGATAGAAAGTCAGATAAAGTATGACAGAGAGCAGGAGAAGTGGCAGCAGAGGACACTGGGGACGCGGACTGATATAAAAGAGGAAAAAATAGAAGTGTGCATGAGATCTGTGGAGATATGAGTTACAGAGAAGGAAAGAAAAAGAAGGAAGGAAGGAGCAGAAAGAAAGAAAGAAGGAAAGAAAGAAAGAGTTGACAGTGTGTGAATTTGAAGGTGCGAAAGTCGACAGTAGTGAGGATGAAATGTTAATTCAGTCAGAAACAGTTAGTTCCTCTGAGTGTGATCCCGGACCTGTGTGTGTGTGTGTGTGTGTGTGATTTGTTCTTCACACTGTTACCGTACCTGACAGCACACACACACACACACACACACACACACAGGTGAGAGGAGGCAGTGAGGAGTTCAGGACAGAGTCAGTCCTACATGTTGGATTGAGATCTGTTTACATCAGAGTGCTGCTGAGTTCTGGATTCTGATTGGTCAGAAGGTGTTGATTAATTTTCTAGAACAGCAGCTCTGACAGTAGTGCAGCTATGAATCACAGGTTTATATTAAAAGGAATAATAAGAGGAATAAAGCTGTTTGGGACGTGTTGTTATATGCTTCATCACGCCACACCACTTCTCCACTAAAGTGAAGTTGCCAAAGAACAGATGAAGAACCTCAGACATGAAGAGAAACCTCTCTCTCTCTCTCTCTCTCTCTCTCTCTGTCTCTCTCTCTGTCAGTATCAGCTGTGTTGGACATGCTGCCAGTTGCACACTTGTCGTGTTATTCACAGTGTGTGTGTGTGTGTGTGTGTGTGTGTGTGTGTGTGAGAGTGTCAGCATCACACGCTGTTTTACAATAGAGCTGCGATTTCAAACTGACGCTGACGCACTGGTGCCACTGACAGCTCACTACACAAGACCCTCTTCACTCTACACACACACACACACACACACACACACACACATATCACTAATTGTTGTCATCTAATGACTAACACCAGATACTGACTCAGTGTTGTGTGTTTTTTTTCTCTCTACAGCTCTTAGCCAATCAGAGCTCTGCGTTTCTGGTCTAACGTCTAGTGAAGAGTGATTTAATCTTCTTGGAGAAATTTTCCTTAGTCAAAACACGTGTCTTAGCCAACTTTTTGCAAAAGTTTACACCCCCTCAAAACCTCTGCGCTTATATATATTACGAGGTTGGAAATGGGAAATTGTAAGCCGATGTTGTGATGCAGTAAAAATCATGACATTGAGTAAATATTATATACGATGAATTTATCATATTGTTCTAACCCTGTAGCCTCTATAAAAAGGTACTAAACGGTACCTTTCGTTGTCACTGTGGTGGTGCCATCAAGCACTATTAAATACTTTAAAAAAGTTTTAAGTTGCATAAAGAGACCTTTCTCAGAGTAAAGCTCTCAGAGAGTGTGTATGTGTTATGGTTTCTATAGTAACAGCTCATTCAAAGGGCCTTTTACAGTGAAGAATTCAAACAGCTGAGAGAACGACTGTTTATAGCTGCTGTAACGTAAGTGAGAACAGGAACCAACTTGTTTCGCAGATGTTCTCCAAAATTACACGTAATTAAAAACGGATAAAAAGTATGACACGTCGCTTCCTGTCCTATATAGTCGCCATCTTGAATATGATGTGTGATCCCATTACGACCAGTGAACTGTCTGCTCTCCTGACGATCTCTGAATCCGTATGATGTTCATGTTCACTTCTGGAACGGGATTTTACACGCTGATGAGCAGAACATGAAAAACAGCCAATCTGTGTGATCCATATTTAATCTAAAATGAGCGAAGTGAAGGTGCTTGAGGTTGGGAAGTGGCCTGTGGGCAGGGCTTCATGAGTAGACCAATCTCACACACACACACACACACACACACACACACACACACACACACAGCAGGAGAGAAGATGAAGAGTGTAATCAGAGGAGGAGGATGAAGATCTGACTACACACAGAGGCTAGCCAGCTGCTGATTAACCTTTATATCACATTTAAATATTCTCTCTCTCTCTCTCTCTCTCTCTCTCTCTCTCTCTCTCTGACCGAAATCCATTTGCACTCTCTCCTCGTTCTCTCCTTCCTTCCTTTTCCCTGAATTTCCACAAACATACAGCTGCTCGTTCATGACTCCTCCAGTTCCTTCACTCAGCACAGACATTCTGCTGAATCCTCGATCTGTCTCTCCACTCGTCTGTCTCACTCTCTCCTATTCATCATCTCCAAACACATTCTTACGAGTTTAAAGCGCTGACACAAAACAACTGACTGTGAGATAAATCATGAGCTTATCATTTATTTTCAAACATATATAAGTATATTAAAAACAGGAAAACGGTACAAGACCACATACTTCAAGTGTTTTATGAGGGAACTGTTTTATGAGTGTCTCAGACAGATCACATCCTCTCTCTCTCTCTCTCTCTCTCTCTTTCTTCTTTCTGACCTTTCTGGAGCTCTCTGTCAGTCTGCGTGCTGGAGGAGGAGGTGTGGAAGTGAGGAGGAGGTGTGGAGGTGTAAAAGCGTTGCAGTCTCGGAGGCCTCCATCCATTTAACACCTAAAAATCAATTTGTGAGAAGCGGTGTGTCTCTCGCTCTGTAGCTCTTATCATTCACTCTGCCCCTGCTCTCACACCACTTCACACTCTTTAATTAGGATTACACACACACACACACACACACACACACACTTAAACAGAGAAGTGTGTGGGGTTCAGGTCATGAAACAGCCTCTGATGCTGAACTCTGTACATGAAGGATGTAGAGAAGGACAATGAGACGCACCAGATCACTGCATCAGTACTAAGTTCCAGCACAAGGGTTCCTGGTGTGTAGAAGAGTTCCTGCTCTCAGATACGAAACCAAAACCAGCCCCAGTTCCTCCACTGGAAATGGACCTGAAGCTATTGAACTCCCTTCAATTCAACATTAATACACAGTGTCTTCGTGGACGTTTGGTCTTCACCACTGTTTCCACTGCAGGAAATTGTTCAGGCAATGAAGAACCACTCCAGGAACTTCAGATGCAGTTTCACAGCAGGAACTTTTTCATGGACCCAGGACATTTTCTCAAAAACTCAAGAACTTTCTCAGGAAGCCACAAAAAAAAAAAAAAAACATTAAGAACTTTTTCAGTAAACAGGCAGATTTTTCAAAAGCCCAAGAACTTTTTAGGAAACCTGGATTTAAATAAATAAATAAATAAATAAACCTCAAGAACATTTTCAGGAACTCAGGACTAAAAAAAAAAATAATTAGGAACCTCAGGAAACCTGGATTAATTAATAAATAAATAAATAAATAAATAAATAAACCAACTTGTTCAAGACCCCAGGAATTCTTTTTTAAAAAACTTTTTCCAGGAACCAGGAATGTTTTTAGAAACCCAGTAAGGTTTTTCAGGAATGCAGGAATATGCTTTAAGAAATCAGGATCCTTTTCAGGAATCCACAGATTTTTTTTCATCAGAAACCCAAGAACCTTTTCCAGGAAAACAAGAACATTTTCAAAAATCCAAAAACTTTTTCATGCACTCATGATATTTTTCACAAAACCAGGAATTTCTTTAGAAACTTTTCCAGAAACTCAAGAAATGAATCAAAAGCCCAAGAAATCTTTCATAAGGAATCAGGAATTTTACACACATTTCCAGTGAGGAACTGGTTTTGGTTTCAGTACTATAGTTTTTATTTCCCTTCTCCAGACTAGGAACTCTGAAGATCAGGAACTATTGGGGTGAAACTCACCGTACTGAATGTTGCTGTTTGGTCAAACACATTGTTCAGGACCAGCACTGTTACTCGCTGTTTCTAAAAAAAAAAAAAAACCTGCCACTGAGTTGGTTTTATTAATCACTGGTCCTAAACTGTGGTGGGAACAAAGAACAGGAACTGTTCGGTTCCACAAAACTGTAGTTCTTCCAAAAGTCCCAGAACTTCAGTGGATTTGCAACGTTTACTTGTTTTTATATTAAAAACAAATAATAATAATAAATTTTTTTTAAAAAAAACAGACCAATCCTGTACCCAGAACACACACACAAACACACACACATTTTGGGCTAGTCTACAATCCAATGGTAACATATAAAGAACACTATGTTCTTTGAAAGACTAAAACATTCCACAACTCCTGGAAAACTCTGCCGTTTATCACTAAAAGCTAACAGTAATGTGTAACCTGAAGCTAATACGTGTAGACGCTAGCTCAGTTGGTGGAGTGTGTAACCTGCTGACTAATAAATATTAAATCTTTCAGGCCGTTCTTTAACCCGGTGCCTCTCTAACGCCGTGTTAGTGTTTAATGAAAGATCTGTGTTTTGGCTTTACACTCTGACACAGATGTTGAGTCTACTGAGACACTGTGTAACCAGATGTTACGTATTAAACATGGACCCAGTGCTAAAAGTTCAGACATGCTAGCTTACCTGACAGATGCTAAAACTACTGAAGTGGATTTCTAGAGATTTCTAGTCATGCTATAGTTGAAAACATGCTAAGCTTCCAGGCCCTGCCTCAGCGCCATCGCTAATGGCTAACACACAGCCGGCTTTCTGCTGACCCCGACGCTCTAACAGTTTCACTCAGCGCTGTTAGCACCTCCGCTACGAGTGTGAATGGCGGCAATCTGTTGCCCCGGCAACCGAATATCCTCTGGCTCCTAAAGAGTCTTTATTATCTCTTATTTTATAATAGCTGAAAATGAGTGAAAATATCTGAGATCTTCATATATAACTAATATTTATATACTGTTTATATGATTTTACATATATGTTTAATGCTAATATTTTTAGGACAAAAGTGTATAGCCACACCCGTCTCTCTCTCTCTCTCTCTCTCTGCCTCTCTCGCCCTCTCTGATCTCTAACAGAAAGTCTCTGAACAGATGGGACTGTATCACACACCGTCCTCTCGGCTCTCAGCTATTTTCCTCGTGCGCGTGTGAACTTCTCAGATTGCCTCGCTGGCCTTTCAGCTACATGCACTTCAAAGAAACACACACTCACTCTCACACACAGTTTTTCCTCTATAAAAAAAAATGACACAAGTGTTAACACACAATGCACACTGCACTGTTCTCTCACGTACAACAAACACAGCTTTCATACTGAAACAGGGGGCTAAGTGCTAAGTGCTAAGTGCTCTGGGGTCAGACTCCAATCTGACGCTAACATCCAACAGAAATGAGCAACGTTTCTTAATATCAACCACACCAGGAACAGATCTGCGTCACTGGAAGTACGTTATTGGTGAGGAACTTTCCAAGAAAGGACTCGCAAAAGACAGGAGAAGAGAGAGGAGAGGAACGCTCCGCTACACGTGTGAGACGCGGCGTGTACCGTTTAGGATTTCCTGCAGAACTTTCAGTTCGGTTCAAACCTGATGGTTAAAACGACATTTAAAATAAAGACGGTTTATAAACCACAAAAACATCCATTCACTCCGAAGTTCCCACAGGAGGTTGGTGTATCTAAGAGGAACCTCTCCAACCGTGGGACGCTCAGGGGTGTCTGGAGGATAGCCAGGGAAGTGAAAATCACAACATGGTATGTAGGGGTTTAGGGGTCCAAGCACCAAAGTCAGGAATAGAAAGCGCTACGGCTCTGAAAATATTATCTGAAAATTCTACATAAATTATACATAAAGTTTCCTGACGTTAGTGTTTTTCAGCTCGTTGTGTTACGACTGATGAAGTGTTCTTGTGGAGAGAGAACAGTGTTCTGGTAGAATGCGATGGTTTTGAGGTGTGTTTGAAGTGTTTCGGGAGTTTTAGTGCATTCTGAGTGTGAGGTTAATGCCTGTGCTGCTACAGTGAAAACTGTGTGTGTGTGTGTGTGTGTGTGTGTGTGTAGTTGTAAAAAAACTGAACAGCAAGCTAACACAAGCTAGCGCAATCTTTATTAACCCAGACGAAGCTAATGTTAACCTGAAAATGTGTAGATGATGTATCGATTGTTTATGAAAAATGATCTGACAGAATAAAACGCGATGATTAATCACCATGGCAACCCGCTCCTTGATTGCGAGAAGCCCTGCTGAGCTCAGCGCATGAAGGGGTTAACCACTAATTACGACCAATCAGAGCCCCCGAGTGGTAATTAGTGGCCTAATGATAACGAGTGTGCAGTTGCCGTGGAGACGGTGATCTTTGAAGTGGCACTTTTTCCCCTTTAAAATGAAGAGCATTGGAGCGGGGGAGGGGGAGGGGCGACAACAGACCCCTGAGTGCTAAACACACAACAACAACAAGCACAGCAACCTGTGTGTGTGTGTGTGTGTGTGTGTGTGTGTGTGGGCGGTTATTGTTCCAGTACAGAGGAGGCTGATGAAATGGTGTTGAGTGGATCTCCCTCTCCCTCTATTTTCTGTCCATTTCACAAAATCTCGGGCTCTATTTTCTCTGTCTCACCCTCTTTGTGTCTTTCCCTCTCTTTTGCTCTCTGTCTGTCGCCCCATCTTTCCTTTCCTCCCTGTCTCACACTTTTCAATCTTCATGTGCGTCTCTCTCTTTTTCTTTTTCCGTCTTTCTGCCTCTCTTTCTATCTTTCTCTCGCTATCTGTCCCACTATCTCTTTTTATCACACACTTTGAGTCTAACTCTCCACCTCTCCTCTCCGTCTCACATTTTCCTTCACCATGTGGCTCTCTTTTTTGTTCTTTCTTTCTTTCCTTCTTTCTTTCTCCTCCTTTCTGTCTCACCTTCGTTGTGTCTTGCTCTCTGTCTCGGTATCTGTCTCACTACCTCCGTCACTTTTTTCCTTCCTGTCTCTCAAAATCTTTGTCTCTGTTTTCTGTCTCCTCCTCTCTCTCCTTTCTGTGTGTCTCACCCTCACCCAAATGATTTCTGTGGGATTAGTGAAGTGAAATGTCTGTAAGGGCAAGTCGACGTTCTTGTTCATCTTTGCTTAGACGATCCGTCACAGTGGGTTTTATCATGTTAATAAAATTGGGCTGAAATCAGCAGAATTACTTTATAACTGTAAACGTCTAGAGTCGTTAAAGCTACAGACAAAAGCTACCTGTCACGTAACATCACGTAACATCACGTTTTGTAAAGGTTTATCAATGACACCGAGGGAAATGTGTTGAGCCCTGACTGTGTGTTTAAGCCGCCATGTTGTTGTGATGTCAGA
The DNA here is from genome assembly GCA_033441845.1 of Pangasius mekongensis. NCBI lineage: Eukaryota > Metazoa > Chordata > Actinopteri > Siluriformes > Pangasiidae > Pangasius > Pangasius mekongensis. The sequence continues at coordinate 953,410 of JAKKZJ010000024.1, read as the reverse complement.
GAACTCGGGTCAGCTGATGATTATGATTGATCATGATTATCTAGTGTTGCTGTGATTGACAAGGGAGAGCGTGTATGCCCCTCCCACACATGGCTGTGGCATTGACACGACTGGAACTCGCAATCTCAATATTTTATGAAGGAGCAGTCTATGAATTATCTTCCGTATGTTTCACGCATCTGGGGATGAAATCCTGAACGTGACCCGACCGTGGCTCTGAGAATTTTTTTTTCAACTTTTGAAACAAATTTGTTTAAAGCTCCAAAAGTCTGTCCAAACCTGCAACAAATCAAATAAATCCTCACTTTACTGATTCTTTGTACCTCAGTGAGAACTGATGAAATGAAACTTTAGGTGTAGTTTGCTGATGACTCTTCCCTGCAGGCCAAATACTCCAACAGAGTTCAGGCCAATATTACAGAAATATTGCAGAAATATTACAGAAATATTTTAGAAATATTGGAAAGGCCGTGTTCTGACACTGACACAAATTTCTGGGAGAACAATAGTACAGCACTGAAACATCTACACACGATCGTTTACTGAAGCGCTAAAACATCTAACAGAGACTGCGTGAAGTTTCGTATTTTATATTTTAATTCCTTTTAACGTTTAAAATTTCATGATAAAGAAAAATCGTAAATATTTCTCACAAAGAGGCCGAAGCTCTGAACGTGTCACTAAAGCATCTAGCAAATCAGTTGCTCTTGGTTTGTGTAAACAGGAGAGGAACATTTTCTTCAGAAGCACTTACACGCACACACACACACACACGCACACACACACACACAAGAGGGCCTGATTCCTACTTTACATCTCAGAATTGGACCTGTGTCAGTGCAGCGCTCATTTGTGTTTCAGAGTGTGCGTGTGTGTGTGTGTGTGTGAGTGTGTAGCTGATTTGCAAGGTGAAGGCTCCATCTGCCCCCCATTTGCCTGCAGGGGGTTTAGCAAGAGCGACACGGGCAAACGGAGCATGACGGTCACCACTCAAACACATGCACAGGCGCACACGCAAACACACGCAAACACACACGCGCACAAACACGCGCACACACTTGGACATCACAAGACTTACATGATGCATCAGACACATGACACACACACAGGCTGCACTATCCTTATCAAAGTGTGTGTGTGTGTGTGTGTGTGTGTCCAAAAAGAATAAAACAACTTTATGGATGATTTCATCATAATTTGATTTTTTTACTTTTAATAAATAAAACACACAAACTAACAGTAACACACACCAGTGGAGCTCAGAGCAGTGTGAAGATGAGACACGGGCAGGTTGGAGGAAATGAAACCTTCCCCTTTCATTGTAAACCTCTGTCCATCTCACACACACACACACACACACACACACCCTTTGATAAGGATAGTGCAGCTTTATGTGTGTGTGTGTGTGTGTGTTAGAGAGAGAGAGAGAGAGAGAGAGAGAGAGAGAGAGAGAGACCTTTGACGCCAGTTCGCAGCCCATCAAGCCCCATTAGTTTGCTGTTTGTCATAATCTAGAGATGAAGCTTAAGGAGACGACAGGAAATCAATACACACACAACTCGAGAGACTGCTGTTCTGTGTCTCACACACACACACACACACACACACACACACACATGCACACACACACACACACACAGACACTCCAGTCCAAACAGTAGTTGAGTTAGACATACAGAGGTATTAATCAGAAGTGAGCTACATTTAGGGCCTGACTGTGAGTGAGACAAGTGAAGGGACAGAGAGAGGAAGGGTGTAGGGAATGATTTGATGATTTGATGATTTGGGACGAGGCCGTTCTGAGAGCACAATAAAGTGACAGGACAATTAGAAGAAGGGTACAGGGAGTGATTTGGGACAAGGCCGCTCTGAGAATGCACTCTGGTTTCTTCCTGTTCTCATTTCTTTAAAACATCAAACACACCGAGTCGTAGTGAAAACACACACACACACACACACACACACACACACACACACACTCACATGCATGAAAGAGAATTTTCTACACACAATCAAAGCCAAGATACATCAGAGCGAGCAGATGCTGCTGTGACATGCGTGTGTGTGTGTGTGTGTGTGTGTGTGTGTGTGTGTGTGTGTGTGTTTGTGTCTGTGTGTGCGAGAGAGAGAACGGGGACAGACTCAGCAGGTGTGTGTAAGTATGTGTGTGAAAGTAGGAGTGCATGTGTGTGTATGGATATGAGAGAGAATTTAGAAGATGAAGTGTGTGTGTGTGTGTGTGTGTGTGTGTGTGTGACAGCTGGTAATGAGATCTTTTGATGTGGCTGATGAAGGAGAGGAACCAAGGCTCAAAGCCTGTAGAGGTGAGTGAGGTGAAGAGAGGCCAGCACACACACACACACACACACACACACCTTCATCTTCACCTCATTAGTAGTGTGTACAATTTCACATAAAAACATTAGTAGTGTGTCATTCTCATTAATGTTCATCTTTGTGTCTGAGCTTTGTGTGTGTGTGTGTGTGTGTGTGTGTGTGTGAAACCAATCTCATTCTGTTAGAAAAACTTGTTTAAAATCATATTAATAAAAATCTCGTTATTTTTCTCATCACTTATTTTACTTGCTGTAGAATGTTTTAGACTCTCTCTGTCCCTTACACACACACACACACACACACACACACACACACACACACAAAGCTCAGACACAAAGATGAGCGGCTGAAAATTACACCTAAACTTCACTCACCTCACATCTGGATAAGCTACTGTGTGTGAGTGTTTGTGTGTGTGTGTGTGTGTGTGAGAGAGAGAGAATTTAATACTAGTTACATTTGAATGTAATTTGAATCGGTATAAAGTGAAATGTTTCCTGAGGGATTTGTTAATCAAAGTGACAGTGTGTGTGTGTGTGTGTGTGTGTGTGTGTGTGTGTGTGTGTGTGTGCATGTCGTTATGACTGAACTGCTCAGAGGAGCTAGAAACCCAATAATTAGCATCAGTGTGTTTTTATATGAAATTTGAATTTACACAGACAGAAAAATAAAAAAATTAAATACGATGAAGATGAAAATTAAAAATTAAATACGATGATGATGAACTTGTTTTAAAACTAAATTCATACTCAACAGACACAGCACACGGGAAATTAACGTTATTTACTTTCTGTGATAGCGCTGTAGTGTCATGCTAATGATACAGCGTGAAGGCACTTATTGCTGACATCAGCCAAGATGTAGTCCAGCCTCTGACCACTGTGATGTCATCATGGGCGGGTCAGCAGTGGAAACTTCCAAGTACCCCTCTACAGAACAGAAAGTCTAGCTCCACCTACCTAGGTGGAGTCCAGCCAAAATTCCAGGGGGAGGAGTTGGACCTGATCTAGCTCCTCCTATCTGGGCAGAGTCTAGACAAATGTGCCAGGGGTGGAGCTGGACCTGATCTAGCTCCTCCTACCCAGGCAGAGTCTAAGGAAAAATAAATCTAGGGTGTGGAGTTGGCCATTATCTAACACTTCCTACCTGGGTGGAGTCTAGCTAAAAGTCCAGGGGGTGGAGCTGGATCTGATCTAGCTCCTCCTACCTGGGCAGAGTCTACACAAAAGTCCAGGGCATGGAGACAACTCAGAGTGTTGGATAAGTGTGTTAATTGTTGTTTCGTGTTCTGCACTATGTGGGTTAGGGGTTATGGGAAGAGTTGTATCAGGTCCAGCCCCACCCCCTGGACCTGTAGTTCTGCAGAGGGGACTATCTCAGAACTTCACCAGTTTACCTAGCATTAGCCAAGTCATTAGCATGTATTATACATTGTAGATGTACTACACTTCAGTTGTCCACCTTCTGTTCGTGAGTGAGTAACTGTTACAAAGCACTGACACTGGAGACTCCTTCCATAAACCTTCAATAAATGACATTAATAAAAAACGTCACCATATCAACGTTTTTTTAAATCCGTTTATGTGGAGCGTCTGCCATACCCATCCCTGAGAATGAACTGGTACTACAGAAAGAAAAGGTATTAGAACAAGAGCATTAAAATAAACCTGTGATTTGCAGCTGCACTACTGTCAGAAAATTAATCAACACCCCCTGACCAATCAGAATCCAGAATCGAACAGTGTTGTGGCTGTAGTACAGAACAGCGCTATGCTGATTATCAGTGATGGTGGTCAGATAGCTGACAGCAGCAACAAGCACTTGAGGGTTATGGTTGTTCAACCTCTCATTACTCATCAAGAGTTTCCATGGTAACCACCTGTCCATTAATTAGTGCAGGTTTATTTATCACAATATTCTGTTATACCAGTCGTCACAGCGCCATCAGTTTATATAAAGTCTGGAGTGGAATTTAAAAAAAACCTTTGAGAGTTAAATGTTAACTTTAAAGATTCCCATTGTGTGTGTGTGTGTGTGTGTGTGTGTGTATGTGTGTGTCATGGTCTACCAGTCATGAGCTCCCTGAGTATTTTGTCAGGTCTCTTCCTTCAGCCTCCACTCAATCCATATTTCATGGCAGGACATTATGTGCCGTGGCAACGGGCCACGAGGACCAATGAGGACGCAGCAGGGGGGCGCAGCTGTGCAGACCCATTTACCCAGAGGGCATTGCTGCTGCTGCTGCTGCTGCATTTCCTGCCAAAGAGAGCCAGAAGGGGAGAGAGATGAACTTGCAGATCTAATCTACGCACACACACACACACACACACACACACACAACACATTAACCTAATTAACCTTCCTGGCATACAGACACCTAAACACACTACAGCTGGGAACTGTTTTTACTTAACCATCCAAAATATAATTCATTATTTAAAACTAAGTAATCTGAATGATGAAGTTCCACTTTTTAAAAAAAATATTTTATTAAAAGCTTTTTATTTCAAAAAATATTTTAATATTTTAATCAGTATTTAAAAAAAAAAAAAAACACCCCTACTCCAATCTCAAAAAGCCATCTTTTAGACCAAGGGGCCAGCACTGCTTTCTCACTCTCTTTAAAAAATAATCTTTTAAAAATAATAATTAGCTGTCTATCATGTGACTTTGTGGCTTTGTCACAATTTTGTACAGAAAAAAGAACACAAAAAAGAGAATTAGAGGTATAGTGAAAAGAAATTTATCTATTTTTATACTGTGCATTGCCAAAAAGGGTGTCATGCTTGTGTTTATTTTTGTTGTTGTTGAAGACCATTTGAGTATGACACACCAAATAATTTCTTATAAAAGCATTGTTATTATTTATTATTCGCTCTTGCTCTCCCACACTAATAGACAGATGATAAACTGGATTCAGGGATCTGCTGCGCGTCAGAGCGAATGGGTTTGAATTGTTCTTGGACTCTAGTCGCAGTGGGTTTCACGCTACACGATTCATCACTGAGAAAATTAAACCTTCTTGAAAACGACTTGAGAAAATCACATCATTGGGACTGGGAAATCCAGGCTAGTCATCAATCCGAATTCAGAATTCAACAGCGCTGTGGTATAAGACAGGATAAAATGAACTCAGACATTTAGGCTGTGTGAGTTTTCCTTTCAGAAATGTCTCTATTTTAACACTCCTCACTCTGACAGTGAGCAGGTTGTTGCTTTAAGCGCAGAATCAAATAAAAATCGATGAAACCTCAGCGTAATTGGGAGCTTCTTCACCAAAAACCAATTGCTGAAAGCAGGGTGGAGAATAAGAGCTTTCACCAAAACGCGTCTGGATGACTTTAACCCTCCGCCCGACTCTGTGAGTGATCAGAAATCTAATACTGAAGGAAACGAGCCTTGACCTGATCACTCAGAGACGTGAGGGAGCTCAGCTCAGCTCTTAGATCTAAAACGGAAATGCAGGTCTGAGGGATTTACGATCCAAAATCACACACTGCTGTAGTGGATGACTTTTTCACTTCATAAACCTCACATTTACAGCTCTAAACGGATTTTTTCCTACTATGTTAGAAGAAAATAATTCATTTCAGGGTGGCTCATTACTTTAAAAAAAGCACTGAAATAAACGTTTGCATGAATGTTTGCACACAAAATGTGTTGCCATAGCAGTAAAATTAACATCACCGTGTTCTTTCTATCTATGTGTATCAACGACTCAAATGCAATCAGCACTAAAGTAAAAAAAAAAAAAAGTATGCTGGATATATCCATTAAAACATCAAACAAAGACACACACACACACACAAACACACTGCAGTTTTAATCACAGGACAAGAGAACGACCGATTTGGATCGATGCGTCTCGCTGCATATCGACTTCTCCGGCTTTGAAACATCAAAGTGAACCAAAAACACAGAACATGCCTCTGTGTGTGGAGGGTGCCATTAGTTAAATTCATCGGGTCTGTGGAGAACGCAGCGGTGTTCTTTTGAAATGCTGAGAACCAGCAGGGGAGCGGAGGACGAGTAAATCAATCCCCATCAGATGCGAGGGTTAAACGGATCGATGGACTTTAATCAATGCGCCTAATGGAAGGCTGATTTTTCTCAATGGGCTCGTGGAGGAGAGTGGATAGGACAGGACCCAGCCGTTTCCACCTGTCACCACCAATCACAGTCATGAGAGGAACAGAGGATAATGAAATTAGTCCATTTGGACAGGTTTAGCTTCCCTCTCTTTCTCTCTGGGTTTGCAGATGGAGGGCAGATGGAGGGCTGGTGGTGGGTTTCCAGGCTTTTAAGGTCAACGGCACTCTGACGGATGGATTAAAAATGTAACAATGGATGCAAATAAATACAAATCCACTGGTTTCAGGACACAATGTCACTGGGAGTTAAAAAAAAAACCCATAATGCACCAGGGGAGTGCACGAGTCCTGTGACGAGTGCTTAAAGAATGAGATCCACGCTTAAACACTCACAGAGAAATTAGTGCTAAAATAATAATGATAATGTGATTAATGTGATAACAATTTCAGAATTTTATCAAGCAGTTTAATGGAAAAGCAGCAAAAGCTGCCTGTCTGTGTGAAAATATTCACTTTGTGCCTGACATCGACATGCTTTTACACCTTTACAACACGTGTGTCTCGATTTACATTCACTCTAAAGAGCGACAAAGCGACAGCGCTCAACACCGAGCCATGATTTCAGCAAGAAAAACAAATCCAAACGCCTGGCTCCACAGATTCCCTGGTAAGTGCGGACCGATGTTTCTTCAGTTTTGCCCTCACAACAGTCTGGACTTTTCCCAGTCTACACCAGTCCAGTATCGGGTGATCCTGTGCATCGGGTGTCCGGCCCCTCTGCAACCCCAGACTCCGGTTCTTGGCTGACAGGAGTGGAACCCGATGTGGACTTCTGCTATTGCAGTCCATCTGCCTTAAGCTTCAACATGTTCTGAGATGCTTTTCTGTTCAGCACGGTAGTAAAGAGTGATGATTTGAGTTACAGTAGTCTTCCTGTCAGCTCAAACCAGTTTGTCCGTTCTCCTCTGGCCTCTGTCATCAACAAGGCGTTTCCGCCCACAAAAGTGCCACTTGCTCAGTGTTTTTTTTTTCTTTTTCACACCATTCAGTAAGTGTAAACTCTATAGACTGTCGTGTGTAAAAATCCCAGGAGATTTCTGAAATACATTTACATTTACATTTACGGCATTTGGCAGACGCCCTTATCCAGAGCGACTTACAATAGTGCTTTGAAGTCTAT
>JAKKZJ010000024.1:926201-935728 GCA_033441845.1 Pangasius mekongensis | reverse complement strand
AGATCCTGAGATGGGGATGGATCACCTGGGATGAACAGCAGTTCAGTTTTGGTGGGATTAAGTTTCAGCTGATGAGCCGTCATCCATGATGAGATACTCAAGCCAACACCCATGCCACAGTGAAAGTCACTGAGATCACCGAGATATTTTTTTCCCCCCATTCTGATGTTTGAAGTGAACATTAACTGAAACTCTTGACCTTTATCTGCACGATTTTGTACATTGTTCTGCCACCTGATTGGCTGCATATTTTCATGACCAGGTGTACAGGTGTACCTTCATACCTCAACTAACTACAAGGAGAATAACAGCTGGTATACAGAATACTTGGCACCTAGTGTACTTCTTTTCAAGTATGCTAGTGCACTTTTCTCCAAGTACTTAAATTAAAAAAGTACACTAATGTACATAGCTTCAAATGTAATTAGACATGATAATACATGAAAAATAAAATGTACATCTCTCCACATGTACATTAGCACACTGTAGTAAATGGTTGTAATGGTTGTTGGATGATTTTGGTGTGTGTGCGTGTGTGTGTGGTGAAAGAGCCCTGTGTTAGTACCCGATTAGCATGAATCGGATCAGTGTGGCCGACCACACGGGAGCCTGAGCTCAACCACAGTGTAGAGCTGGCACACACCAGGAAGAGGTCAACACACACACACACACACACACACACAGTAATACACACCTGCAGCAGCCATTATGGTGGTTTGACCGTTCACATCACACCTCTGTAAGGAAGAGGAAGGAAGAGAGGGCCAATTGGAGATGATGTCATCTCTCCCTTTGTGTGTGTGTGTGTGTGTGTGTGTGTGTGTGTGAGACACACAATCCCATTTGCGGCTGTAGATGAGCTTTTCCGTATCTGAGCCAGAGATCAGCGAGACGCACGCTTCACATCATTTGCAATCGTTTCCTGTGACCTCCACTCATTCAAATAGCGACACACACTCTCTCACACACTCTCTCTCTCACACACACACATCTGTGTCATGTCAGGTCTCTGAGCCTTTACCCACAATTCCCTGGGGCTGCAGGCATGAAGACGAGGTAGATTAAACTGGACTCCAGTGTTACATTCGATATTCCTCAGTGTTCCTCTCACACACACGCGTCAGTGCTGAGGGTCGGAATGAAGAAGAGGAAGGTGAAGATGATGATGAAGGAGAGATATACTGGATTTAAATGAATGAAGTGAGCTTATGAGCTTACAATCTTTTTTCTCTGTCTCACACATACACACACACACACTTGAGCACATTAATAACAACATGTGATTTGCAGCTGCACTACAGTCAGTGCCGCTGTTACAGAAAATGAATCGACCTTCTGACCAATCAGAAGCCAGGATTCAACAGTGCTGTGTTATAAAGGTTTTTAATACTGCATTAACAGTATGTAAATTTTGGCTCTTTTCAGTGAATCAGATCATTTGATTCAGCTCGGCAATAAGAGTCGACTCTTTCAGCTCTTAATTGACTCCTTTCCTTTGTTCTTTTCTAAACCAAACAAAGATTGCAATATTTTAACCAGTGATTCTTCTTCTTTGCCTAACTATGCCTTAAATCTTACTCTATCATGTTATTAACAAAATAAAATTCCTTTGCATTACATTCTTTATAAAAAGTAATCATTAAATCAGCAATTAGGCACTATAAATGTGCAATAAGCATTCTGCATTAACGTTACTGTGCTCTTGTGTCTGTGATTCATTTAGAAGATTCATTTTCCATTTATCCTGGTAACTGATCACCTCCACTAATACACAACAAGCACCAGTGCAGCAGAGTAAGATTTCAAGAAACATCTAAACTCCAGTTAGACAAAGAAGAATGATCACTGGTGATAATATTGCAAAAATTGTCCAGTTTGGAAAAGAAAAAAGGCAGTGAGTCATTTGGGAGTCGACTCTGAGGAGTTTGGGAGTCGACTCCATGTGACCAGACACTGCCCTATAATTTAGAGCTTGTGAGTTTGAATCTCAGAGATGCCAGAGACAATAACTGTCCTGCTTTCTGGATGGACATTGTCTCGTTACTCTTCGCTTATGTATACAGAGATATATGGTATTTCATATGGAATGACTCATGAAGGGAAAAAGAGATGGACTCTCAACTGTCAATCAGAGCTACACTAGCCAATCACAGTTATCTGAGTTCAGGTAACTTTGGATAAAACCATCTGTTAAATAAATAAATGTAAATGTGTTAAATACTGCTTTATCTGTCTGTTTATCTGTTCATCTTTCTATCTATCTAATCGTCTATTTATTCATCTGTTACAGCACGAGTGAAGAAGATAGTGTGTATTAAATAGAAAAACAGAGTGGTGCATTAAGTGTAGTGTGAGTGTGTAATTAAGGGCATGTGTGTGTGTGCCCTGATTGGTCAGAGTGCAGGAATCCGTGGATGAGGGTTAAAATGGGAATGATGCGAAGGGCTGATGGGATCCGGAGCAGTGGAAAATGTGACACGTGTTGATTTGGGTCACGGCTCGTCCTCCGGTTCTGATGGCCATCTGCTCCTGCAGCCACGGGGAGACGTGCTGACATTTTCCTCCTGTCGAGAGGCCACCATCAAACGGAAACGGCCCGGGGGGACGCGGAGCGGGGGTGGGGGTGGGGGTGGGGACACGGCAGGGGGGGGACGTCCATATGCTGGACATGCACTACAGCACTACACGCCTGTTTCCTTACCCAGAACTCCCCCAGTATTTCCTCTGCTCACTGACACAGAATCCTAAAACACACACAGCGTCCTAAAACACACTTTACACTCAGGAGGACGTTTTAATGAGCTGATGAGCTGAATCAGGCGCCTTACAGCAGAACTCCTCTGATCTCCATAGCTGACTTTTAAAAAGGATTAAAAGATTATAATAAAACAGGAAGACAATCTGAAATGAAATCACTAATCCACAGAAACGTAACAGGATGAACGTCAGCGCTGATGTTCGGTGACAGAATCTGTACTGACAGAGTGAATGATGAGAAGGAGGGATGAAGAGATGTTTTAGAGGAGAAAAACTGACGTTGCCTTTCGACTTTCACGCTTTTCCATGCCTTTCAACTCTTCCCCTTTGACTTTTCCTGCTTTTCCTTGCCTTTCTGACTTTCCCAGTTTTCTTGGTCTTTCGAGTTTTCAGCTTTTCCCTGCTCTTAGACTTTCCCAGTTTTCCCTGCCTTTCAACTTTGCAGATTTTTTTTCTTTTGACTTTCCTGTTTTTCCCTGTCTTTCAAGTCTCCCAGCTTTTCCCAAACTTTTGACTTTCCTGCTTTTCTCTCTTTCATCTATCCTCACTTTTCCTTGTTTTTCATCTTTCCTGCTTTTCCTTTTAACTTTCCAACTTTTTCCCTGCCTTTCAACGTTCCTGCATTTCTCCTGCCTTTCATCGCTCCTGTTTTTTCCCCTGTATTTCGACTCTCCCAATTTTCTGCTTTTTTGGATTTCCTGCTCTTCTCCGTCTTTCAACTCTCGCTCCTTCTCCGTGATGTTGCCACAGGCGCAGGTGAAGATGTTAAAGGTCAGGTGTCATGACCCGGGACTACAGACGGTCGGAGGAGACTCACAGTGGGACTGACGTTCACTCCTCTGGCGGAGCGGGTCAGGGGTGAGGCATGAATATTAAAGATGATCATTTCTCTTCATTAAGAATTCCTGCCTCAGAGGCACCACATCGATCACAAACACCGAACTACACACAACCGAGACACTGGCGCTGCGGGAAGAAAACCCGAACCAAACCACCCGGAGAGAACGGAGAGAAGATTATCACTTCTCCTAATGAAGTTCTAATGAATCCACACACACACACACACACACACAACATCAGTTACAAAAAAACTAACCATTAGTCTAAAACAGAGAACGAGAGTGAGCGAGAGAGAGAGAGAGAGAGAGAGAGAGAGAGAGAGAGAGAGGGAGGGAGGGAGAGAGAGAGAGCATGTGTAGTTTACACTCCCTGAAGCTACACACACTGTTTACACACTTGCCACAACAACAAAGAGCTTTACGATGGGTCTGGATTCCTTCCTGTAACACCTCTAACATCTCTCCATCCCAACAGAGTGTGTGTGTGTGTGTGTGTGTGTGTGTGTGACAATTAGTCACTCTCTTTCCCAAACTGCCTCAATAACCCCTCCATAACGACCCCCTGTCTGTCTAGCCACCGTCTCTGAGTGTGTGCGTGTGTGCGTGTGTGTGCGTGTCTGTGTGTGTGTGTGTGTGGGTGTGTGTGTGACAGGAGGAGGTGTAGACTGAGAGGGGTGTATGAGGGGGTAATCAGCGCAACTCTGTCAGACTGCAGTGGTATTTAAATGCACATCTGTTCTCTCAGGAGCAGCAGGAAAACCCTCTTTCCACTTCCTGTCACAAAGAGCACAAAATGAGGAGATCAATTTTCCCTGATTTGCCATTTTTCTGTCTTTTACCTGCTTTTCTAAAAATTTCCCCTGCCTTTCACATTTTCCCCAACTTTCCCCTGACTATCATCCTTTTCAGTTTTCTGTTATTGATTTTTTTTCTCTCGCTTTTTCCAGATTTTCCCTAACTTTCGAATTTTTTCGCACTTTCCTCTGACTTTAAATTGTCCTGCTTTTCTAGGCCGTTTGATTTCATTCCTGTTCTCCGCCTTGTAATTGTCCAGATTTTTCTGCCTGTTAAAATCCCCAGGTTTTCCCTGATTTTAGATTTCATAGCTTTTTTTCTGTGCCTTTTGACTTTTCTGACTTTCTTATTATTCTCTATATTCTTAAATTTCTCATTCTGATCTTTTCCTCTTGCATTTGTACGTTTCTGCTCTTTCCTGCTCTTTCTTCTTTCCCTTTTCCTCCTGGGTTTGGCGACGTTGGTACAGGAAGTGGATGAGAGTGTGATGAGAGTGTGATGAGAGTGTGATATTCCGTGTGAGACGCCTCTTCATGTCTTCATCAGGGACTGTATGAAGAGGTCGAAGGTCAATCTCAGCCTGCGATATAAACTTCTAATTTAAGTGGAAACACAACCAGGTTAAAAACACGGGAACAGTCCGGACTCTCAATATTCCTCATGATTCTTTACAGTCTATCTACTAACACACCAAGGACAAGTCCTCGGTTTTAACAGTGCTGGGTTACAAAACAACATAGAACTTCCAAGCACAGATGGCAGAAAAGAACATAAAAGAAAATCAATAAATAAAAACAACTAAAACACGACGATATTCTTAAACGGAAGAGACACTTACAAACCTGCTCTCTTTCTCTCGCTGTCTGTCTCTACTTGTGTTGCTCCGTTGGGGTCGTGTGTACATGTGCGCGTGTGTGTGTGTGTGTGTGTGTGTGTGTGTGTGTGTGTGTGGATATGCCTGAATGCTTATTAAAGATGTCCCAGTTTTGTTTATTTTCTCTCTTTTCATTTTTGATGTGTGTCTGAAATTAGTAACATTTGTTGTTGCTGCTGATGCCTCAGCTTATGTGTGTGCGTACGTGTGAGTGTGTGTGTGTGTGTAAAGTGGGTCATTGCGGCAGTGTGTGTGTGTGTGTGTGTGTGTGTGTGTGTAATGATTTTCTGAGGCAGTGAATACATTAATAACAGCATTAAGCCTCAGTTCAGTGTTTTTATTCCATCAAACACAAACACAGTTTTATTCACTAAGTCCTCCTCATTCAGGAGAAATGATTAAACCCGGAGACTAATCCCCACTCAGCTGTGTGACAAATCCTCATCTGGAACTGAACATCTACCTCAGTATCCTGTTCTCTATAGTTTTACACCATCATGACACCGCATACACACACTGACTGTCTGATTACACTCCTCTGTATGTGTGTGTGTGTGTGTGTGTGTGTGTGTGTGTGAGAGAGAGAAAGAGAGCGAGAGAGAGAGAGATTTTTATCTCCAGCCAGTAGGATCTCACTGTCCTGCATTTACATCAGTGAACACTGAAGATACAATGCCAATTTGTTTCACAAAAATGCGACCACATGGATACACACACTCTCTCAAACCGGCGCACACATGCAAAACACACACACACACACACACACACACACATGTACAAACACTCCTCCGCCTCGTGTGCACAAGCATGGTGGAGGACATCGCGTTCCTTTTCAAACACAAACATCGACTTTGACGCTGAGATCCAGGTAGTGTTTATTTAAAGAGTCAGTACTGAGTTCTAAGTTTTAAGCACACACACACACACACACACACACACACACACACACACAGACACTCTCTCTCTCTATCTTTCTCTTTCAATCTCTCTCATCCTGAAATTAAAAACAGCAAGACTTCTCATGAATCAAACATGGCACGTAGCTGGAGAGTCTTAATCCTCTCACACACACACACACACACACACACACACACACACACACATACACAACACCTCTTACCCTAGCTACACCCTCAACAGGGGTCAAAGGTCAACCACACGGGTCAAGATGCTGTCTCCTGTCCTGGTCAGGTCACGCTGGAGCTCTCTGTGAAAGAAAGAGAGAATGATGTAGAGAGGATAGAAGCCGCCGTGATGAGAAAATGAGAAGCGGATTAAAGACACGAGATGATCCTGACAAGACGCTGACGCAATCCCAGAATGCACCGAGGTGTGAAAGCTCACAACGAGGAAACTGGATTTGGTCACGGAGGTCACGGAGGTCACGCTGATGATCACACGACACACATCTTCACCCAGATTCACTTCACTTCAGTGTTTAGAGGTTCAACAGCAGCGCTCGCTACACCTGCCATCACGCCCAAACACAAACACAACCCTGTGTTCAGACTGAACACGTCCGCAACAACGTCCTGAACACGTCCTCCACGTGAAAAATCATACACGCCTACAAAACAGAGCAAACCTTCCCCCAAGAAACAGACTTTATTAAACTGAATTCTGGATTCTGATTGGTCAGAAGGTGGTGATTAGTTTTCTTAACGCGCTTGTTCTAATACATCAACGTTTCTATAGTAACGGCTCATTCCCAGTAACTGTGCTTCATCACACCACCCCGTTGTTGATTGTTTTCCTACAACAGAGTGTTTTATTCCTCACGTGTAGCGAGGGAACTGTAATAAGAGGGTTTGTCAGCGAGGCAGAGGGGAAAAGCTCTAACTGGTTTAATTGATTCATGTTCCAGCAGTAATGACTCGACTCTGCTCCCACTACAGGACGTAATTAAAAGGCGGCGTGCTGACGAAGGAGCTTTTCATTTCATTTTGGAGGGGAATTTCGCTGAGGTGTGTGCAGGAGGGGTTTGCCTTACTGCTGACCACATTTATCATCACACACACACACACACAGAGGCGTGAACATCAACACACTCCCCGAGGCCAATCACATGGAGCCGGAAAGTCACACTACAGCGTCTGAGAACAAATCCCGCTTATTTAAACACAGTAAATATCACAACGTCTGGATTAACAGCTTTAACAGAAGTCGTCCTGAAAGAAACAAACCAACTCGAAATCTGGTTAATAATCTCTCAGAACAGGAGGAGGATCCTTCTGAGGGACACCATTAAAGGTTCTACGTAAAACTGTACCCCAGCTGGTTCTCTTTCACAGAAGATTCCGAGTCGGACGCGAGGTCGAACCACTCACCGTCCACCGAACCCATGAGGAACTTGCTTTTAAACAGACTTTCTTTAAAAAAAAAAGATGCGACAAACATTTAGCATAAATTTAGATCAGCGCTGCAGCTCATCTTGTGAATTTGGACAAAACGTTCCACACAGAACCCCTTTACAAAGCGACGACCGCTAACCGTCCACAGAACCCTTTCTCAGGATGTGTTTTTTTGTTTTGACCTTTTTCTGTTTGCACACTATAAAAACTCAGAAGAAAAACAATAGAAAAACTAGAAAAACAATGTTAGTGACACTCTATAATAGCTATACAATATACAATACATATACAATAGCGATACAATAGCTAGCTGCTGTTAGTGTCATATAGTGAAGTGAAGTGACTTGTGGCCAAGTGTGGTGACCCATACTCGGAATTTGTGCTCTGCATTTAACCCATCCAAGTGCACACACACACACAGTAGTGAACACACACCCGGAGCAGTGGGCAGCCGTTTTAGCTGCGGCGCCCGGGGAGGAGTTGGGGGATCGGTGCCTTGCTCAAGGGTCTCACCTCAGTCGTGGTATTGAGGGTGGCAGATCCTTTAAAGGCTTTTAGTTTGTCGCTCTGAAGGAGAACAGGTTTTCTCAATCCTGATCGCACAGGGCTTGAAGTGAAATATTAACTAACCCAGAAACGTTCAACGGAGCATTTTGTTCTCAATTCTGAACATCTTATTAGTATAAAGCACTTCTGAGGAATTTAAATAGCATAAAAATGTGATGATGGTTTTGCAAGCCAAAGTGCAGCTTGATGCAAAGCACACTGACACTGACACACACACACACACACACACACACACACACACATGTGGAATCTGAGCTGTCCTCTCGACCACAGCTGTTAAAATCCTTCTCGCATTTCAAACCCAATATTGCTGCTAGAGCAGACTCGGCCCTGAGAGAGGCTCGTATAGCCACCACATCATCACCATCACCATCATCATCGTCATCTCTCCTGTGTGTGTGTGTGTGTGTGTTGTGTGTGTTGTGTGTGTGTGTGTGTGTTAACTGATCGCCCACAGGAGGCAGAGGTAAGACTATCCTAAACCCGCAGCGAGGTGAGGCAGGAGCACGTCACACACCGAGCAGCATCCTGTCGCACTCGTAACATCCTCACAGAAACCCTGCCAGGGCAAAAACCTCCGGAACGAACCGCTCCGGCTTTCAGGAGGTTTAATGATGGAAAAAAAGCTGTGGTGGCTAATGAGAGGGTGCAGACGTGGAAAAAAAAAAACAGATATGTGACCTTTCTAATTACAGGCTTTCACACATCACTGGTGAGCCGAGTGGACCGGACTTCCCCTTTAATATGGAGTCGTGGTGGAAGAACTGTAGTTATCAGCCTGCACGCTGAAGTGTCCCTGCTCACAACCAGCAGCTCCTGATCTCCCTAAGAGCACAGCCACTGAACCCACCGCCTTATCTACGGCTCGGCTCCGGAATACAAGTGGAAATGAGGAGCTTTTTTTTTTTTTTTCTGGTTGTCAATTCTTCATCAGTCTCTCTCTTTTTATCACTCCATCTCCGGCGCATTCATAAGTCATCCTCATCCGTCGTTTCTGACAGCTGCTCCTGTGTGTGTGTGTGTGTGTGTGTGAGTGTGTGAGTGAGTGCCAGCTTTCAGACCCCAGCAGGAGGGGAAGAGGACGGCTCTTTCACGCTTTCCTAATGTGTAATTAGCGAGCGTTTTGGAGCGCTGCCGTCCGCGCCTGAAATTAGCCGCCTTTTATTAATCAGGCGACGAGGCACAAAGGCACGCTGGGTCTCCCTGTAATCTCCCGCTAAATGTTTTTCTTAATTACACACGGGGAAGCGGGGCGGAGGAGTGTGTGTGCGTGTGTGTGTGAGTGATGGAGGAGAGCTCTATTAGTGTGCTTTATTGCTGAAAATGTGCTGCTACATCACCATC
>JAKKZJ010000024.1:908418-921191 GCA_033441845.1 Pangasius mekongensis | reverse complement strand
ACCAACCGATCCACACACACTCATAGCCACACACACCAACCGATCCACACACACTCATAGCCACACACACCAACCGATCCACACACACTCATAGCCACACACACCAACCGATCCCTAGAGTGAGACAGCTTCTGATAGCTAACGGTGACTAATTAGCGGAAAGTCGCAGGGAGCAGGACGTCTTAACACTTGACGGGAGCAATCAGGACAAGAGGAGGGAAATTACACACACACACACACACACACACACACCGCTGACAAGTGCATGCTGAAATCAGAGAGAGTGTAAGAGAGTGAGAGAGAAGTGTGCAATCAGGATGAGAGGACGGGAAATTACACACGTATTCCTGGTCTGCTGAAA
Source organism: Pangasius mekongensis (assembly GCA_033441845.1). Classification (NCBI taxonomy): domain Eukaryota; kingdom Metazoa; phylum Chordata; class Actinopteri; order Siluriformes; family Pangasiidae; genus Pangasius; species Pangasius mekongensis. The sequence goes on along the minus strand of JAKKZJ010000024.1, from coordinate 920,830 downwards.
TCCAGGATGAAATCAGTGCGAGACTCAGACATGGAGAGTCACACTGACGACCCACACGTCTTCATATCACCATAAAATGCATGAATACGTGATTTTCCTGCATGTCAGGAGGATTGCGGGAAATGATTGCTAATCTATGCGCAGCAGCAATCAGCGCCGATGTATAATGCATGAGTGTAAAGAGACTCTGAGTCCCGGACCGAAATCTACACAGAGACAGCGAGCACCATCACTCTTGCGTACGATCACATCTGGTCTACTGTTAACCATCGCTGTTCCATACGATCACACAGTGCTGCTGAATCCTGGATTCTGATTGGTGTTGATTAATTTTCTATAACAGCAGCTGTGAGCGTAGTGCATGTTCATATTAATGTGTAATCATTGATATGGTGAAGTTTTCTGTAATTTTTATTTAACATTTTGGAAGGAGTCTCCAGTGTCAGAGGTAAAGCTGTAACTTTAGGTTTTCTGGCATCTTCAGGACAGAAGAGTTTACGCTTTGTGGTTTCTCGGTAACATGACAAGCTGCGTTTTTTTCTCTTCTTAGCCTCAGGAGAGAGAAAAAAACTGAGGCTGGTGAGGGAACGACTGTTTATAGCTGCTATAACAAGTGAGAACAGAGACGGACTTGTTTAGCGGGACATTAAATGTAACTATAAACAGATCAAAAGTATAATGTATCATTCTTTGATAAACACTTTTGGCAATAGACAAATTTGGCAAATTGGTGATTAATTCAGCTGCATGCTAACATTTAAAAAGTTTACTCAAATCCCGATTATCACAATTCTCTTCCGTGTCTGTCACATTTAGTTGAAAAATTATATAATTTTATAATAATCTAAATCTTAACTTAATAAAAGATACATACATTAAATACACACAAACACACAGTGTATTAATTATAAATGTGGACTATGAATGATGATGATTTAATTCCAAGCCCACACAAGCACCTGAAACACATAACGGACACAAGATCATTCATTAAGTGTGTATTTATAGTCTGTGTGTGTGTGTGTGTGTGTGAGTGTGTGTGAGATTATACTGAGCTATTTACAGGAGACATAAGGATGAGCGCGTCCTCATTTTGTGTAGATTACATTAGAATTTAGATTACATTTCATAAAATGCAAGATTCTAAAGGAGGACATATACACACACACACACACACATACAGACACGCCTCAGTTTTCGTCGTCGAGAGGAAAACACACACGGCTTCTACTTAAGGAATTCGTTTTGACAGCTCTAATGTACACTGATACTCCTACATCACAGTTAGTGTACTAGTATTTTATCAGAACAGATGTGTGTGTGTGTGTGTGTGTGTGTGTGTGTTTTGTGAGTCGGCCATCAGCTGTCGTCTTTGTGCTGTGTTGAAGTGCATCTTTTCACGTTGGCTACCGCTGGTGTGAGCTTGGAGTCTCAGTGACCTCACACACACACACACACACACCACTGTCAGTGTGTACTGGTGTGAGGCAGATTCCTCCAGGTCACTCGACTTTCAGCTTTCACTTCACACCACATAACACACACACACCTCTCTTGACCCTGACCTCAGAAGCAGGACAGCAGCTCCTATTCAGCATGCCAGCAGGCAGAAGCAGAGGTCAAAGGTCACAGTGTCTCACGCTCGACTGCCGAAGGAGATGCGGATCAATGAAGGGGTCACGACGCCACACACACACAAACACACACACACACACACTGCAGCTAACATACACACTCCGAAGAGAATTTATTAAGAAGAATCTCTCTCGCTCTCTCTCTACATGTCTCTCTCTGGCCCTCTGTCCATCTGTCTCTCCGTCTCCTGTCTCTCTCTCTCTCTCTCTCTCTCTCTCAGTGATGTGATTATGATCAGACAGCTCAGCAGTGACTGAATTCCAGCAGGGAGTTTTTTTTTTTTTGGAAATTGCGATGGAAGAAGAAAGGAGTGGGGGATGAGGGGATGAAGGGGGGGTCAGAAACACAGACGGCAGGAGGGGCGCATTGAAAGAAAGGTTAAAGTTCACAGCAACGCCTCCACAGCACGCACACACACCCCTCCCTCACTTGTGGTACGACCCGTCTGGCAGTGCTCCACTGCTAAAGCCATCTGACATTTAAAGAAATGAATTACAACAACAGAGAGGAGGGGAGAGAGATAGAGGGAGAGAGACAGACAGAGAGGGAGGGAGGGAGATAAAGGAGAGAAATCAATTACTCCAGACTTCCCTCAAATTGACCTTTTTCTCTGCCAGCTGCTGGTTGGAAAAATTTCAAAAGCGCCAACGGGGCGCCGGCCTCATAACTCTCCACCATCATCACACCATCAGAGAGAGAGAGAGAGAGAGAGAGAGAGATAGGGGGATAGCAAGAGAGAAGATGCAAAAAGAGAGGGAGAAAAAAGGGGTGAACAACGATAAAATGATTTGCTAATCCACTTTCACATAAGTGCTCAATTTAGAGGGCAAGAGAGACAGAGAGAGAAATAGAAAGAAAGAAAGAAAGAAAGAAAGAAAGAAAGAAAGAAAGAAAGAAAGAAAGAAAGAAAGAAAGGTAAAGAGCAGACAAGACAGATGCTGGATAGATTGAGTAATCTACTTTCACAGAGACATGTTAGTGGGTATGTGACCTTATTTGTGTGTGTGTGTGTGTGTGAGAGAGAGAGAGAGAGAGAGAGAGAGAGAGAGAGAGAGAGACTAATCCCTGATGTGCATCTCTGTTTAAACTCGTCTTTTCCTCTCGTCCTCTGGAAAGCGTTCAGTGTCCCTGCTCTCGTCCTCAATAATCCTGTTACTGTACAACCCTCAAATACACACACACACACACACACACACACACACTCTCTCATTAGAGCTGGTCTGAAAGGTAAACATGATACTTTAGATATATTTACTAGTTCATATGAGTTCTGTTACATGCGTACAGTCTGCTGCATGTGTGTGTGTGTGTGTGTGTGTGAGATTCAAAAGCGTTGTGTTAATCTATATGATCTCCCAGACAGGATAACACGGCTCTGATTTTATATCCCAGGGCGTAATAATGAGAGTGCATATTTAATAAAGAAGTGTTTATTTATAGTCAGCTTCAGTTCATATGCTAATGAGTGTAAGTACGTGAACGTTCATTAGCTCAGCGCTGATTAACACGCTTGTTTCTGGAAAATGCTTGACATCAATCAAGTGAGTAAAAGGTAAAATCAGTGGAAATGAAGTTTATTAAAACGTCTGATGGGTTTCTCTCCTGGTGTCTGACATCACTGAGACAAATAATGTGTAGAAATAAAAAGAAAACACACAAGTTTAGTCAGTGATTGTTGTATGAAATATCTGATTAATAGGAATTTAGGAAGCGTGTCGTTATATTGTGTAGAAAACACAGTAAATAATGTTGGTGTGTTAAAGAAAATTTTAAAAAGATTGAGTGGAAGAAGAGTAAAGCATTTTCAGAAGCTATGTTACTCACTCACTCATTCACACACACACACACACACACATTAATCTGTCTGAAGTAGATGTGTATAATGAATATAATGTATAATAATAATATAATGTGTATAATGTGTATAATGTACTTGAAAGAAGACTAATAGAGAGAAGAAGAATATCTAGCATGGATATTTTTCAACTCAACTGGTCATGTCTTTAATCTAAAAAAAAAAAAAAGTTACATTCTAAACCTGTAAATTATGAAGCTGTGTGCGGTTTAGCTAAGAGGGAACTGAAGTGTGATGTGGTGTGCATGTTCGACACTGAGCGTGTTCAGGAGATCAGTTCCTGTCACTCTGCTGCCCTCTGGTGGATTAAAACTAACACTGACCCGGGGGCAGAACCAGAACCTAAACCTCAGGGTGTGATGGATCTCCAGTGTACATGAAAAGGATCAGAGTGTTGAGTTTGAGAGCAGTAACAGTGTTATATAAGTACAGAGTCCAACAAACAACGAGCCTTGATGTATGGAGAGCCATCGTTTCTACATTTCTGAGTGACCGGTTAAAGATACTCTAAGACTTCGAAATGTTAGCTAAAAGGCAGAACAATTCCCACTGAAATCCACACAATCAGCACTTCTACTAAGGTATGCTATTACTGATTAATGCCAACGCATACGCTGTTGAATCCTGGATTCTGACTGCTCAGAAGGTGTGGAGATGGAAAGAGTAAGGAGACGTTTATTTAACATTTATGGAAGGAGTCTCCAGTGTCAGAAGTAAAGCTGTAACTTTTAGGTTTTTAGCATCTTCAGGACAGAAGAGTTTATGCGTTGTGGTTTTGCAGTAACATGACAAGCTGTGTGTTTTTTTTTTTTGTCTTATTAACTATAAGAGAGAGAAAAAAGAGAGGCTGATGAGGGAACGACTGTTTATAGCTGCTATAACGTAAGCGAGAACAGGAACTAACTTGCTTCATGACCGACAAATGTAACCACAAATGGACAGAAAAAGTATGACATGTCTTTATATAAGTTATAATTTGGAATTGCTGTCTTGTAAGAGGAATAAAACACTTGAGGACATGCCTTTATTACCTGGAAAGGTGCATGTAGTGCACTTTTAAAGTAGTACTTTTGTCCAAAAAAAAAAAGCTAGGGATGCAAAAGTGGTTCTGAAAGTGAAATTATGTGCATTAAATCATTTTAAAAGGTAAACTACATCCACAGTACCATACTGATATTCTGAGAGGGTAAAATCCACAGTTTTCTGGTAAACTATAAAACAACATGACACAAACACAACACAAAACCACAACTGGGTTAGTTTTTTAGCCTGAAAACACAGTAAGAAACAGGTACTAAAGTTAGCATTTAAACAAATCATTGCGCATTTAAACATGTCTACTTCTAGCTGTGCCATTTTAACCTTCATTAAATCATTTTAAATCAGCTTTGGCTTAAACACAAGACTGAATTGTAGGTCTATATTATAATTATATATTAAACACAGCTACAGGACACCAGACTGCTGTGACCTGTGAGGAGAGAGTCACCTCAGGAGGGTGTAATGAAGTGTGTGTGTGTGTGTGTGAAATGTTCAGCAGTTTCTAGGATACTGGTGACCCGCTGAACTTAGTTTTTCACTTACTTTTTACAAGTAGCGAATTCTCTGTAATTTATTTATATAAATAATGAGCGTGTGCGTTAGCAGTGTATGCTAGCTAGCAGTGAAGCTCACTACAAAATGGCCGCAAACCGAAAACTCCATCGAGTCTCCGCCCACGTCCAACTGTCTCATTTAAAACTAAACCTGAATCAGAGTTTGGGTTAATAAAAATATTTTTAATGCAAATTGGACTGAGTCTTGTGTGTATTTTAAGCCATTAATCGTCCACTGTTACCAACTGCTTTCAGGGGAAAGTAGCTGCGTGCTCAAAAGGTCGTCAGAAGTCGCTTGGCTACGTCATGGTTCCATTTGCATATTCATTGATTCGTTGTCATCAAACCACTCTTATGCTAATTATGCATTAAAAATGCTTATTAATAATGCATTTTTTTAAGGGTAAGATATGTAACAGTAGTCGTTTTAATAGCAATTGTTTTAGTCGAATAGGTTTTTTAAATATACATGTTTACTATTTTCTTTTGTTCGAGTTGAATAGGGTTTTTAAATATACATGTTAATTATTTTCTTATAACATTTAATCACATTTCAGATTTACATTTACTGTGCATAATACTTTTGCATAGCACTCAACTCTCCCAGCTGGTAATTTTAATCTTAACGCTTATAAAATGCACCTTTCCTGCTGTCTTTCAGGCTAACTTGCTAATCGCTACTGGCTGTTAATATTGCCAAATGATACATGAGACATTATTATTATTATTATTATTATTATTATTATCATCATCATCATCATCATCATCATCATCATCATCAACAACAACCGCATTCAGTCAGGATAAACCAAAGATCTGATTTATTTTGAAATATAAAATTAGTTTAAATAAGTAAGAGATCCCACACTGTATTAGCCATCCAGCTAGCTATGATGTTTATCCCAAAACAAAGCTAGCAAGCTAAATCTGGAGGATGATGTCATTCTTGTATCTATAGTGTTGAAATGTGTGTCCACTCTGTTCTTCATCAGTGCTGTAATCACAGGTAACATATATAATACTGTTAGTATAGCTGTAATGTTCTTCTGTAGTGTGTGTGTGTGTGTGTGTGTGTGTGTGTGTGTGTGTGTGTGTGTGTATGTGTTCAGTAGATCTTCAGTAGATCTTCAGTATCTGGTGAGGATGTCGAGGACGTTGTGTGTCAGTGAGGTGGGCGAGTGCATCAGGACACCCGGCGCTCCGATACTCGTCTCCCAGCAGTCAAATCCGACCTGCTTCAGCTCCTCCACCACACCTCGCACCACGGACTCGTCTGTCTCTGGAAGAACAATGTGGAAAAACCAGCTAATACTAATACGGAGTGTATAATTGATTATGATGTATATATATTCATTCCGCACACTACTGTTATCAACACACTCTTGTAATTGTTGTCAGCCACGTTAGCGGTTTCTTAATGATTTACCACCACATCTGAGCTAAATGTTTATATTCCTGTCTCACTGTGGCTTTACATTCTTCATAAAAAGAACATCACAGCTACGTGCTAGCTACATAAATCATTAGCCTAGCAACAACGTTCACACTTGAACAGTGATGTGTTAAATACATCATCCTGACAATATCATAAATATAAATATAAACATAAACATGTTAAATCTAAAATATTATCACTGGCAAATTACTGTGTTTATAAAATGCTGTTGATCATTTTTTTATAGGGTGAATAACATGAAACATTTTTCAATCACGTTACTGAGTAATACAGAGATAGGAAAAATATTTTGAGATGTTCTGCATACATACAATCTTAGATGCAGTGATGTTCCACACTGAGGTGACACCACAACCTGGTGTGTGTGTGTGTGTGTGTGTGTGTGTGTGTGTGTGTGTGTTATAGACAGTGGTGTGCAGGTGACAGCTGACGGTTTTAGTCAACTAGAGGCTCCAGTACAAAACTAAAGAACTTCAGAAACAGTTCAAATGCACTGATTTGTAGTAAAGTTCAGGTTCTTGATGTCAGATGTTTCTACCCGTGTGTGTGTGTGTGGGTGTAGTTTCTGACCTGGCGTGAGGAGTGTGATGGCGCAGCCTCCTCCTCCCGCTCCGGTCAGTTTGCTGTGAAGGCCGTGGGCGAGTGTGACCTGGCACAGCGTGTTCAGAGACGTGTGACCGACGCCCATCACGTTCAGGTGGTGCTGGTTGATGTCTATTAAATCCTGAGGAGGAAAACAATGTGTGTGTGTGTGTGTGATGGAGAAATGAGGTGGAAAAAGAAATGAAACATTTTAGGAAAATAGTATTATAAAATCTGAACGTCACCACTGAACGTAATGTTATCGTTATCATTAAATGACAAATTTCAGCAATATTTCTTTTCATAATTTTGGGAGATGTCCTCAACATTACATTATATTCTTGTATATGGAGGGAAAATGAACATGTGCATCATGAAACAGTTGATTTGTATGACCTTCAGACACACAGTAAACACACTGGTACTGGTGAGAATAGTCCTTGTCGTTGTTTTGTCCTAACTCCTGGTGAGCGCTGCTTGTGTGTACCTCCAGCGTGCTGTAGTGTTTGGCTGAAGCTCCCTCTGTAGCCATCTCAGCAAGTGTGCGCTCACAGATGTGTGACACGGCGTCCACTGACTCCAGCACGGGTGCCATCACAGACGGGTACTGCACGATACACAGAGAGGGTTTCAGATCAGCAACACACACACACACACACACACACACACACACACACACACACACACAATTAACAAACTGTTTTTTCTGTGTGCATTAACTGGATGTGTTTTTGTACAAAAATATTGATCATTATTTTCTTTGTAATATCTAGAAACAGGTGTCAGGTGTTTGACAGTTAACTTTCTGGTACTTCATACACTCTTAGAAAAAGGGTTCTTTTGGATAATTAGAGATTCTTAGCGATTCGGAGCCCTTTCTGTTATGAAAACACTGCTGTATGCTTCTACACGGAACCTTTCAGGTTCCTCCAGAGGAACAACCGAAAAACCCTAAGAATAAACACTCACACCTGTACACTATCACACTAAGAGCTGTGCTTCTTCTCGGAGCCCTTTCTAATAGGGAAACACTGTTGGAAGTTTCTACACTGACCTTTAAAGGTTCCTCATGAGGAACAACTGAAGAAGCTTTAAGGAGCGAAACGACTCACCTGGTTAATTCTGTCCTTCACTCGGGAAACGAGGAGTTTGGTACTGCGTGGTACTTTAGTGTTGGTGAGAAGTATCCTCAGTGTGGGCACTCTGCAGGAACACACACACACACACACACACACACACACATACATATATACACTAAAGTGAAGCGTATTTTCTCACAGTGATAAAGCAGAACACGTTTATTCCACCATTTTATTACAGTTTTGCAAAAAAAGCAGAGGACATGTCCTTGAGTGTGTGTGTGTGTGTGTGTGTGTGTGTGTGTGTGTGTGTGAGTTTGGAGGTGAAGAGTGTGTTTACCTGCTCAGTGCAGTAATTTTCCCAGCATGGTACCGCAGAAAGCCTCCTGCCGACACACAGACACACAGCGTGACGCTTCGGCAAATCAAACGTTCCACTTTTTTTTTAGCAGAAAAATCAAACTTTCTCTTCAAGTACACAACTCTAAACAGTATGAAGTGATGAAATAAATGATAAAGTGATGATTAAGACATGATGATAAGTTTGTCAGACTTTATTCTCCTCAGCAGCAAAGTGAAGTCAGTTCTGCTCCTTTATCAGCACACGTGAAGGTCAACACACTACTGCACACTTTAGAACCTCAATTTACCCAGAATGCTTTGCAGCCGGATCATTACTCAGACTCTTATAGTATGAGTAAAAAAAAAAACCTAAAAAAAAGTGTGACTTGATTAAAAAACTGTATGAAAAGAACACTGTATAAGCGATAAGAGAACCGGAGCTAAAGTCACGTCCTTTATGTACGTTATGTCACATGTTAGATATTAACCCAAAGCTGAGATTTAGTTTTTGTTCATTTTATTGTACACCAGTGTTTATGTATAATCACATTACACTGAAATGGAAACTGGACCTGGATTTCCCACAACTGAGGATTTATTTTAAACTCTTTAAAACGTTTAATTGTGAGATGCCTTGAGTGAAATCATTAAAACCATTTTTACAAAGTGAGAGTTATTATTAGTAATAAGAGCACTGAGTCTCACCCCACGTTCCCACAGCGTTGTCTACTCCTGACGGGTTGCCATGTATGATCTTTTCACCCTGAAACGCCCAGCTATTGATCAGCTCCAGCTCCTGTTCACTCCACCTGAAACACACAACACACTCCTGAGGTTTGGTTTGAACTGTGTGTGTAAGTCTCTACTGCTCTTAGTCAATAAGAACACGTGACTAAATTCGCAGAAGTCTAATAGAATACAGCAGCATTGTATGTGTGTGTGTGTGTGTGTGTGTGTGTGTGTGTGTGTGTGTGTGTGTGTGAGAGAGAGACCTGGCTGTCTCCTGGCTGTGTGTGAGAGGAGAGCTGATGGTTCCTCTGGCGGTGAGCAGAGCAGCAGAGACACACACACTGTACGCAGCGCTGGAGCCCAAACCTGCTCCTGTAGGCAGCTCAGACCACACACACACCTTCAGACAGGGCAGGACTCTGGGGTTAAACACACACACACACACACACACACACACACACACACACACACACACATACACACAAAAACTGTGTGATGGTCACAGAACTTGTCATTACACGTTTAATTAAATCACCTCACAACTTTATAAAAGAGCGTTCTTGACGTAAACGGAGCAAACTGAACATCGGAGGAAAATCATTTTAAGAACATTTTTAATAAAATAACTTTTATAAAATGCAAAGAGGACCATCGTTACTAGCAGGATCTTCTTCTGCCCAAGAAAGGGCTGTTACACAAGCAAGGACTTCTCTGGACTAGCTCTTACTCGGAGTGGGCGAACACACACAGGTAGGTGTAGAGGAAGGCCAGCACCGCCATGCTCCTGGTGTCTGTGGATCCATCAGCGATGGCTGTAAATTCCCTCAGCTTCCTCACGAGCTCCGTGTCCAGCTCTGAAGAGCTCCTACACTCACCTTCACACCATCAGGAGAAACACACACACACACACACACACACACACTGAGAGGACTCACACCAGGGCTGTGTCCATGTGCAGATACGATGATGGACGTACACACGTGTGAGTGTGATCTGACCAGCTCTACCTTTACAGTGAGACAGAAGCGGTTTCAGCACACTGACGTCCCAGCTCAGGAACGTGTCGATGTTGGGCAGACTGATGGACACTTCAGCTGTCGACGTGACCTGCAGCCGCAGATACGTGCGCAGGTTCAAGCTCACAGCCAAAGCAACCTGTTTAAGAACATTAACAGGAAATCTGTTTTAACAAACCTTTACCCTGAGCTCGACACGATTAACCCTGAGTCAGCAGATGCATAACTGCTGATATTCAGTGAGGAGGAGTAACGACCTCTGAGGAGACTCAGTTAATCTCGTTCACTCGTAGCATCATGGAGTGCTGGTCTGATACAGATAGGAGTGAAGTGTAGAGTTTAGATTTATGCAGAATGAAGCCTGATGGACTAGTAATACAGACATCATACAGACACTCATCACTGCATTACACATCCATTAGCAGCATCTGAGGAGTTTCTGTAATATACAGAAAACAAGTCTTATTTTAGGAAAGTTTTTTAATTCTCTCTTCAGCCAGCCAGACTGTTAAAGTCCATGTCTTTAACAAGCTTTAGACACTTTATGCGATACATTATTATACTTTTAAGTGAACTGGTTCATCCAGGAAAAGTAGACACTTTCTACAAAACATTATTATATTTAAGAGTGAAGAAGACTTTCCACAGGGCTGGAGACAAATCCTGCTCTTCTACAAAGTGGTGTTCTTTCAGACTGTGGTGAGATTTTGGACTTTTGAACCCCTCTGAACAAAATATGAGGGTGAAAAGGTTCAAAAGGTGAAAATGTGCAAATTCATGGTCATAAAAACAAAAGCAGGGAATGAAAATAGACCTGTGAGAGTGCTGAATTTGATTTAAAAAGGCTAAAGTGCGCCCTCTGGAGGCAGAATATCACATCTGCAACACTATTTCAGTTAGAACAGGGAGCTCAGAACAGAAACAGTGAATGAAGTGTGTGTAGTTGGACACTTTACCTTCCCGTGCACTACAGCATGCTCTCCGTGCAGGATGCATTTCCCAGGAGCTGAAATTAAACACTCCTGGACAGGCGCCATGTCTGTAAAACAGCCCGCGTTAAAAACCAACCCACATTACGGCAAAATCCTAATCAATCCTAAACCCCTAATACGGGTGGTAAAACAAAATTAGTCACAATCCGTATAAGTTCGGTTTACAGACCACCGTCTATGTCGCGAATTAATCCTAGAAATATATTTATACATATATAAAACCACGCGGGATTAAAATAACACAAATAAAAAGTAAATAAGTTTGATAATTTTCTGCCTGAGAGCCTCTCTGACTGACTTCCTCAAACACTGAATAAGAAGTAAAACCCGCCGCGCAGTGACCAATCAGAAGCAGGATCCACACGCACGGAGAGATACTGACCAATCAGAGTGCACGTCGCCACGTGGTGTCATGAGTCGTCTGACAGCTCTTCCCGCCCACTAAACTACGGGTAGCGAGAGAGGACAAAACTGTGTGTGCAAAGGACAGTTAAATAAAACAGAGTTAATAAAAAGGTGTTTATTAATTATAAATGATAATGAGCTACTTTTATAATATAGTCATTAATAAAGTACTTCGTTTGATTATGTCTGATAATTAAATAAAAATGACTATTATTAGTAATCAGTAATTAGTATAATTATTCTAAAATAATTTACACACCGTGTACAGACATATCATGTAAAACATAACTGTAATAATTTGCATATAAAGTTTCACTTTCACTGTGAATATATTTTGGTAAATAAATGTGGTGGTAAAAGTTTTAGAAGGTCAGAAAGTTTCCAGAGACAGAGATTGTTTCAAACAAAAGTCCTTCATCAGTTAACAAAGTGTTTCTGTAGTAATATTGACCTCTGTATGTATTTTATTACAAATATCAGGCATTTATACTGTTAATATTTTTGGGTTTTACTGACAACTTTCTGAAAAATGTTTTTTTTTTTCAGTATATTTTTAAAATAGTTTTACAATGTAAGTTCAGAAAATGTGCTAGCTTTAAAAAGGTTTTTGCAGATGATCTTTGCTGTACAGTGAAAGCAGTCAGTCAGTGGTTTAATATAAAACAGATTTATAGCATTTATATAAATATCTGTGTCTGATGAGCTCCTCTTCTAACCCTGAGCCTG
>JAKKZJ010000024.1:892692-908318 GCA_033441845.1 Pangasius mekongensis | reverse complement strand
GAGACCATCACTGCTTTGGGGAAGAAACCTGTAGCATGACACACCACCTCTGGAGAAGACTCCTGCTGGAACAGTGAGGCCTCGGGACGAACTGCAGAGACACACAGACATAAATATTAAACCCCTCTGTGAGATTTATTCATTTATAAATGACATGAGGAAAAAGATTTTTAAGTGCAACTAAATTCTTTTAGAAATGTTACGTGATTTTTCCCTTTAATGGTGTGTGCATGTGTATGTTGTAGTGAAGGACAGTAACAGATTTGATCTGTGTGCAGTGGATGATGTTCCTCCTCCACATCTTAATGTGAAAATAACAGAAGTGTGTGTGTAGTTACAACAGGTCACACACTTTACCTTTCCTCTCCAGAGTCTCTCTGCCATAAGACACATACTTCTTTAACCACTTGACACAGGTGTTCTCTAGGTAATTTTTGTCATCATAAGCCAGAGCTCTTGTTTGATCCCACTTGTGTTTGCTGATCACAGCTTGAGGTTTGGCTGCAGTCCAGGTGAGAGTTTTCAGATCAAAACTGATGAAATCGTCTCCATCATAACTTAACTGGTCATATCCTCTAATCGTGCCATCATCATCGAGCTCACAGCCGTACATCCTCTGTAACGTGTGAACTCCTTCAGATAGAGAGAGAGAGACACACACACACACACACACACATAAACAAAACAAATTTGTGATCCAACATTTAATCATTCAGTATGGTACCCTTCTTCCCAGGGTACTAATGCAACACGTATTTAATGTTTCAAGGTAATTTGCATTCATTAATTTTAATTTTTTATTTTAAACCCATTCTCTCTCATGGCCAGTTCTACTGTTTCCACCATTTACTGCACAAACAGAGTGGACAGGCACAGTAGAGCTTGTCACCTTTTTTGTGATGAAAAAAATAAATAAAAGAGGAAACTCAGTCGCAAGACCATTTCCTATATGTGTCCCATGTTACAACAGCTGCTGGGATATATTTTGGTTGTAATATATTCATTCAGAGGCATTACCGTAAATGTGCAGTGAGTGTGCTGTATTTGGATACAAACTCTGAGTGTGTTTCACTCTCACCTTCAGTGTGATTAAAGCGCTGCATTGCTGTAGCAATATTCTTTTTAAAGAGCTCCTCTTGACTCTGCTGTGTCTGGGTCTCACTGCTCCAATAATCTTCCCCCTCATGCATCTGTATCCACTGCGTCTTCGGGATGTATTTCCTGATGTTACTGTCATAGTACACAAACTGCTGTCCATCTACCAGACCAACATCAGTGTATTCTGGGAAATTTATTCCTGGTGTAACTGCTGTGTAGACGTACTGAAGAGAGTGTGTGACTGTAAAAGTGTAAAAAGCTATTTGAATTATTTTGGCACCACTTATACAAAATGATAACTGTTTTTGTTGTTTTCAGATTATTAATTACTTATGCCTGGATAAAGGCAAAAGTTAAATGCTGTAAATGTATATGTAAATAATACTGGGGCAAATTATTACACACACACACACACACACACACACTTAAAGGGAGCTAGGGAGCTGCATTCATGATTTTTCTTTTTTGTCGATGTTACATGTCAGTAATGTTAAGCTGGCTTCATATCGCATAATGTTAGACTAATATGATACATAATGTTAGACTGGCTTCATATTCCTCTGAATAACAAACATAGTAAAAAAAAAAAAAAAAGCTGTAACCCTTTCAAATGATATCAAATGTAGGGGGTGTGTCACTCGTGCAATCACGTGACACGACTGTCACTGACTGGCGGCTGAATCTACAGCGCTGGGTTCCTCGTCGCCCTCAAGCTCGCTTCATACCGTTCTGTGTTTTTCTTACGACCACTGCTGGTGCTGTTACACTCGGTTTAAAAAAAAATCTAAATCTTAAAGTATAACCGCAAATAAGACGAGATCGATAGATAGATAGATAGATAGATAGATAGATAGATAGATAGATAGACAGAGATACAGACATTCAGTTTGTTAAGACATTTTAATTCTTCATCACAGAGGGTCACAGCCAACACTACAACGGGGTTATAGGGCCATTGTTTAAAAATATACAAATGCAAGATTTCGAGAAAAAAAAAAAAAGTCAGAATACTATGAAAGAATGAAGCATATCATTCAGAGCAGCAAAAATAAAGAAATAGGACACTTTACAAATTTAGCAACAAAAAAAGGACTTTTAATTATCATTAATCTACACATCCTATGTGATTAGCACACAGATGCGTAACAACCACTGCTTGTGATTTGTCCTTCAGCAATAGAGAAAATAACTATCTACTAAATAGCGTCTCACATTTTAACACACAAACATAATATGTACCATTCTGTCTTTAGTATTATGAATTAATTCTCGAAATATTGCGAGTTTTCTCTCGTAATATTGACTTTTTTTCGCGAAATATTACGAGAAACTGTGGTCCTAAAACGCCGTCGTAGTAACACGCCGTAATCTACAGCATATGCTGGCACACTTCACGAACGCACTCAATTTTCATTACATGTACAAGGCAGCGTCTGTCAAAAGTTGTGCTGTTTATTCCTCATCCCCCATTTATTTAATATATATGTGAAGAATAGTTAAATACGTGATAGTTATTTAAACGAACGAGCTGAAAACAGAGCAAGCGATAACGCTGAGAAACATCTCGTCGATGTCTTGTTATTTCTTTACAGTGTAGCCTTATACTTTATTATTAATTAAGATGGTTAACGTTAGCGAACTTACCTGCTAATGTAAGATTAACAGGAAAGGTCAGAAAAAGCAGAGTTTTCATGAGAATTCCGTGAGCCATCTCTCGGCGCAAACTTGAAGAAAAAAAAAAAAGAAAGAAAAAAAAAGGAAAAAATGGAATAATAATCGCTTTAGATTGATCTTCTTTTTATATATTTTTTTATATTGTTTTTATTCCTTTTTTTTTTCTTCTTTCTTTTTTTCTTCATTACTTCCTCACTTCCCCACTGTAGCCAGAGGTTGAATTACTGGAACTGTGAGGGATGTCGTCAGATGAAGCAGAACTCGGACCAATCAGAATTTCAGGATTCATACACATCACCAGCTGCTGAGCAGAATGAAAGACTGCAGGTTTATACAAGTGACTGGAGATACGGTGGACGTTTTAACGTTGAAAGGTGTAGCTAAAATGTTTTGTAGGCTGGATCCTGTTGGAGGACGGCTGTTCCTTCCTCTGCTGCACGTTTTATTCGGATGTCCCATGTTCAGAGTTCTTCTTTAATGGAACTTCATGCTTATTTGATGTCTCTTTAGCGCGACTGCAGTATTTTTCAGTTGCTAATTGACTCATTCTAATAACTGGGCCCAATTCCACAAGCCTTTTCGGAAGGTAACAAAATTAAAAGTCTTTTGGCAAAACGTCAGGCAATATTCACTTGGTGCACACAAATATCAGATCTCCGAAACAATTTTTGGTAGCCATAAATCAGAAAGCACATTTAAGCTTAGGTTGTAATTCTGAAAACACAAGTCACCTTAATAAAACCTAACACACGTTTTTATGGTTTAAGCACTACCAAACTACACTTAGCTCTAAAGGTTCGGGTAAGCTGTTTGGTTGTTTGATGAAAAATGGAAAGGAATAAAGCAAAGGCCACAGGGAGACATAGAGACGTAGAGAGAATGTGGCCAAGAAAGAGAAAGAAGACAGTCTATTCAGTTCACCTTCCAACATAATAGCCTTCTCTCCTAACCTATAGCAGCACAGAATAGCACATTGCATTAGCAGTTACCAGGAAGAAATGACAAGAGCACGTTAGTAACTGAAAGTGTTCTTGGGACGGATTATTTCTGTTGCCTCCTGGTTTGTGGTACATATACTTATGTGACCATCGAAGAAAATACACGGTTAAATGCATGAATGACACCATTTAAACAAGGTTTTAGATTATAGAGTAGAAGAGAATTTCACCACAGTAGGAAATAAGTATAATACAAGAATGAAACATGACAGGACAGAAACATGACAGGGAAATAATCCATGACAAGTTGGTGTGATGTAGTGTTTCAGTGCCAAAACATTGTGTTAATAAAAGATGTGAGTTTAAAAACAATAAATGTTTTAATATCAGTAGTTTTACCTAAATAGGTTTTTATTAGAAATGACACAATACCAGTTTTTCTTTTCTGATACCTATTTATTTATTTATTTATTAAATATTAAACATTAATATTATTCATATTAAACCTCTGTCTGTAGCCATTTTTACTGCATTTTATTAACTATGTACTTGCCCTGCTCAGTGACAATAAAGTTGAATCTAATCTAATCTGATCTAGTTTACTGTGATGCATGTTCATGATGATATTTTGGACAGTATGGACACTGATGGCTTAATGAGGACATCCATCACAGCCAACCCAGAAAGGCCACATTCGGAGTCGTTTAAAACATGCAGTAAGTTAATGCTGCGCAGTATGCATTTCCTTGGGCTTTGGCCACATGTCTTATGTGTGGTGTTTATGCTTCCATCCATCCATTTTCCATACCACTTATCCTACACATGGTCACAGGGGAGCCTGGAGCCTACCATGGAGCTCGTGGGGGACACCCTGGAGTCAAGTCAAGTCAAGTGGAGTTTATTGTCATTTCAACCACGGCTAGTTAGTACATAGTCAAACGAAACAAAGTTTCTCCTGGACCAAAGTGCTACATAAGACAAACACAGAACCACAGAGAACTACAAGGGACTACATAAATGTATACATAAAGTGCACAAGTGCACAAACATGTGCAGACAGCACAAGACAGTACAATGACTACTGGGACAGTAAGTCCCAGTGCAGCGCCGACCAGTACACTGTTCTGTTTGAAAGTGAATCCAGTGAGAATAGTGCAGAGTACAAGAGTACAATATAGGTAGCTGAAATAGTGTAAACATAAGAGTAACAGCCTATGTACAGTATAATAAATATTTGTAGCAGCATAATGTAACGTGCAAAAACTTGCAAAAAAATTGCAAAGAGGATGGAGGATGCTCAGTTGTGTGTGTATATATATATATGTATGTGTGTGTGTGTGTGTGTATATATATGTATGTGTGGAAAGGTTGCCAATCCATCGCAGGGCACCATCTCACACACATTCACAATTTGAGCCACCGTGAATCCCACTCGCCCCACCAAATGCAGTCAAATACAAAAGAAAAAAGTCAATAAATTAAAGGTGAAGTTTCTTCATGCATGAACTGCTTAAATTTTATCTTTAGCTTCTAAATAAGAAGCTGCATTAAAATGCAGATTACCACCACTATTGTTTAAATACAATAATTTCAATGCATTGCATTTTAACAAAAATATAGAGTATATGAAGTCTAATCATGGCTAATTAGGATAAATGCAAGCTGTTGAACAGAAATTATATGCTTTAAACTTTTACAAATACTAGATAGTTAGCACTACCTACTTTACAGCTACCTAACTAACTAGAAAGCCAATGCTAAAATACAAGCTATTAGTCTCATATTGAGCCGATGTGAAATCATACAGCGACAGTACAGTGGTGCTGTGAGTACAGTGTTTTGACAATTAGAATGAGAACAAAAAAAAAGCACAACATTCCCGTAAGATGGAATTAGAGCACTGCTTATCACCTTAATGTGCACAAGGAATCTGCTCTGTTCTACAAAAGAATGGAGGCCACAAAGGTATAAAAAAAAAAATCAATAACAAAGTCTCTGACCTGGGGACTTGATCGAAAATGATCGAATGTAACATAACAAGCTCCATGAAAGCGCCAGAGGTGTCATTTTAGTTGGAATTAGAGCTCTAAAATCAGCTAAAATGCCCGATGTCTGTGGCTTCTTTCTCGGGCACCACAGCTCACAGAGCCACTGGGTTGGTGAGAGCTAATGGAGATCGTCTTTTTAATGGTCAGAAAGTGCTCACATGTCATTTGTTGCCATCCAGAGCTATCAAGCTATTAGTCAGTATTAAACGATTCTTGTTTTGGCAGTGGGGCAGAAACACAAACTTGTGACTGGTACGCTCTTCCTGGAGTGCAGTGTTAATTATTGCCCCACTATCAACAACAATAACAAAAGTATGATGTTAAAAAGGCAATGTGCTGCCTTGGATAGAAAGGCATTTTAAATAACACATCAAGATATTATTAAAAAATTAATATTCACAGAAAAATCAGTGATGCCCCTAGCAGACACATAATTTTAATCTAATAATAAATGGTTTAAAAAGTGTGTTGTTTAACAATGAAAAACATATAATTCTTGATGTAGTGAAGTTTTCTATAACGAGACATTTATTTAACATTTATGGAAGGAGTCTTCAGTATCAGAGCTTCGTAATAGTCTGATAGTTTTCTGACACAGGAAAGTCTTCAGGACAGAGAAGTTTACACTTGCAGTTTCTTGGTAATATGACAAGCAAGACAAGCATGACAATATGTTGTTTTTTTATTAAACAGAGAAAAAAAGAGGGGCTAGTTAGCAAAGAACTGTCTTAGCTGCTATAATGTAGGACAGGAACTAACTTGTTTTGTGGCTGATCCTTGTAGGAGCCACATTTGCACTTTTGGTTAATGTGTATTATTTATTTGATTTTTTTTTATGTGGTGCACCTGGGCATTGTGCTTGTCAAGCAAACAGAGAGTGCATTAAATACCATCTGATTTTGCTTCTTTTTTGTTTATAATAAATAAAAATATTATCAATATTCAAACAAAATCTGCTTGGTCCTGGAATTATTGCATTGCATGCATCAAACAACTTACTCCCACACTGGACCTTGTGGTTAAAAGGTAACCTTCAAACTTTGCTGAAACAATCCACAACATTAAATGTAACAATAAACAGATCAAAAGTATGACATGTCATTCATGAATAAATAAAATTTTTTAATTGTTGTCACATTGCTGTTTCAGGACTTGCAGTTATAGGAAAATAATCAACTTCAGGCTGGCAATAGTAATTTTGTGTAGCTAAAATTATACTTGAATTTAAAAATATCCACAATTAAGTGCACTCATTTAACTGTGGAAAATTATTTAGGCATGTACAAGTTTAAGCATTTTAAAGTAAAAAGTAAATAATTTTAAATGAAATTCAAAGTCAAGATCTTGATCCTTAACTTAAAAGAAGAAGTTAGAAAAGTGGGGGCCGGGGTGGGTTAACACTTGTACCTGAACATACAATTCATCTGTACTGAATTGTACAGCAACCTCCAGCCAGATCAGCCTTGTCTATTTTAATGTTTAAAATTTTTCCACAAGATACTTTTTTTTAATTAAAGTAATGTTAATATACAAAGACCATATAAGAATAATAGCCGGAGTCTGTAAATGGTCAATGACTAGTTGAGCTATCTTATAGATTGCGGATTTGGTAAGATATTCCAATCAAGAAAAAAAACATTTGATGTCATGATCTGTAAGATTTGTAATGAGTACTTGGAAGGTCTAAATGAAAATCTTCCAACACCTAATAATTGCACAGAAATTGAAATAATGATACATAGCCCCATGTAAAAATGTTACACTGGCTATTATCTGACAGAAGAATATACTACATGTGGATCCTCCATTCCACTGTGTCTCCTTGTCCTCTTGGTTTTCTTATTAGAGAACTGTAGAGCAACGTAATTTACAGAGTCAGACTCCTGATCCTGCAATGACACAGAGTACATGTCAGATTCTTTCTTGTACAGTATAAGTATTCCTATCAAGGTGGAGTAAGGTACAGTTTACAGTATAGCCATTACTGTATTGAATAGAGTTTCCCTCTGTTTTAAACTATTTCTATGGCGCAATAGTGGAACAGGTCAGATGCAGCTAAAACTAAGCATGCTCTGCTGTTGAGGGTGTTTCGTGCTCCTCGGTGCTACAAAGGACCAAATGTTGACCAATAAATGTAGCTAAGTAGAAACAAATTGTAAATGGCCATGTGTTTTAAGACTAAGAGGAATGAATATAGTTGGCCTGCAAATTGTAACAGTGGTAAACTGGTTGAGTAAGAGAGAGGCTAGAGAGAAGTCTCTGATGCTCTCTAGTGGCTGATTGCACAACCAGTTTAACCTTGCCCAGAGCCATTTAAACACTATTCAAGCTTACATGTCTAATAAAAATTCCACATCCACAGGAAGTGGCAAAATATTGCCCAGGAAAAGCCAGTGTTTTTCTACTGAGAGAAATCTGATCTAGGGCACTGTGCGTCACATGGATTTTAAATAGTGCTGCTGCACCTAAAATCTAAAACACAGTTTATTTATCACAGCTTTAAACACAAGGAGAAAAAAATACGGAAATATTATCAGCTTTCATTTTTTCCTCCAATTTTATAGGCTTATTTGTTTACATCCCCTAGTTCCAGCCCTAATGATTTGATCTGATTTGATATTTAAAAAAATTCATTATATGTGTGTTAAACATTGTTGTTTAAACATTTTCATAGCCTTATCTGGATCATAGGCACCAAAACCTCTAAAATTCAGTTAATTGTCCCCTTTATGCAATAATCTATACATGTAAAAGGAACTGTAACATGTGTTAACATATCTGTGTTTTGACTAAAAGTTTGTGCATGGCATGATGAAAGTAGGAACAAATGTAGAGCACTAAAAAGAAATTAAAACAAACAGAGGTCCCATAAACAAATTGCCTGAGACTAATCATTTTTGTAAAGATGAACGATACATGCAAACAATGCAATGTTTATGATGCTTCGTTTTACTCAGTCATTAGTGAGGTTGTGTGTAATGCATTAGTGTGCATCGCCAATAACACAGTTGCAAGAGGGTTTTGTAGAATATCAGTTCTTGCTGGCACACATTTTTTTATATTTCAAACTAAACTCAAAGCTATGCACAGGGGCCTGGGGGTTACCTGTTATACCAAAAATAAAAAAGGTTTGGTGAATTGTCTAAAGCTTAAGCGTGATTATGTACAAACACTCGTGTGAATTTAGTACGCGTATGTAGATATATCCATAAAACAAAGCAGGTCTACAACAAATATGGGCAGGCATATAGCAAACAATGTGCCAATTTTCAATTTCAGCTTTTCTCTTTGTAACAACATGATGGGAATTTGTATAGCCATGATTTTCACTTTATATATAGTCTATGAATATATGTCATGAACCTAATGCCTCTCATTTTCTATTGTTAACCAAATCAGGGCCAATAGTCAGATGCCCCTATATCTAATTTATCTGCTTTTAAATTTGTATTCTCAGATTTCAGAATTACCTTATTATCTTGTGCTTCATTGTTAACACCTAAAATACAACCACAAAGAAAACATAAAAACAGATTGTTGTTTATTCATTTTCCATTACAATAATTTATGTTAAAAACACTTCTAGTTGTATTAAATCTTAAAAAGTCAGCTGGAAATGTAACAGAACCTTACCTGTATATGTTTTTCTGTGCTTCAGTATGATGAAGATCAGGACACTGAGAAGAATCACAATCACTGCACCAAACACCACAGTCAGCAGGAAGAACACAGCAGAAGAGACTGAACCTTGAATTGAAGATACGAATTAAAGAGCAGTCAATTAAATACTCATCGAGTTTGATTTAAAAGTGGAAATACACGTCTACAAATGTGATATAAACATAAGTGGCTTCCAGACCACAGAGACACTACAAACCTTTAGCTGTTTCTGAATTCTTGGAAAGTGCTTTATTTGTGTCTGAAAAAGGAAACATTATTTTTACAAACTCAATTATCTCAATCAACTTTTTTCGTTGTAGTAAAAACTATTCACTTTGTAAAAAATTACCTTTTACTTGTAAAGTGGTTGAATTGCTAAAGATGATTTTGACCTGTTCTATGAAGCTGCAGTAATACAGTCCCGTATCAAAGACATTTACTGCAGTGATTGTGAGAGACGTGTTCCTGCCATGAACAGACATCACTATTCTCTCACTTGCACTGAAGAAGTAACAATTTTCTGTTCGGCCCGATATTTTTACCTGCTTGCACCCAAGAAGAAGTGGAACTGAATCATTTGTGTGCTTGAACCACAAGACATGACCTGTATCAGCCATGTCATGGCACCAAACAGTGACGTTATCTCCAGCTTCTGCCTCCAAAGTTAAAGAGCACAGAGTCTCTGAGAGCAAACCTGCAACCCATAAAACACACACCTCACTAACACATCACATATAACTTTAATACAGACAGATAACATAGGAGCTTTTATTAGAGTTTCTAAATGGATCTGATCATTTGTCTTTGTTCTATCTTTAACGTAATAATTTTTTTCAGTTAAACACAGTTAAGTGTAAACTGTGAAATACAAAACATCTTTTGGTAAATCTGTAAAATTATTATACATATAACATATAAATTATATAACATTTACTTGTTTCGTTTTAGCTTACAAAGGGCATTAACATCCAAAAATGTTACATAGTGAAAGCAGTAATGTGGTGTATATTAAGACACACGCTACAGTCAAAGTTCCATTCAATTGTTTCTACATGTAATAAATCAATAAATAATGTTATTGAATTACTTACTCATGGCACAAAGAAACAAGGACATAATCACAACCGGACTCATTGCTGCATTGTATCAGGTGAGAGAAACAGAGGAAACTGTCTATTTAGTGAATGGAATGATAGTTTATCTGTGTGTGTGTGTGTGCACGTGTGTGTGAGGGGGTGTGGTATGTACTGTATATTAACTACAAGCTTTTGTTAACTCTAAAGGATGCTTGAATTCCATTTCTTTCAGAACTTTAAGTTTACTTAGCAAACTATATAATGAAGAATAAATCTGCACCAAGGCTGTTGAAAAAATTATACTGTTCAGAAAATAAAATAATCAGAGCGCCATTTTAAGTTAGAACACTGGGTCTAATAGCAACTTCAATAAAATATTAGCTTAGAGGAGAAACTCTGGTCTTTGTGAATGATAGCAACATTTTGATGAAATTAGTTTTTGAGATCGTTTGCAAATGCATAAAGTAAATGCCACTGAGATTATTTCACTTTTAGAACCCAGGCTTTCGTGACCCATCGAGGACGGCCTGTACCAGTCTGTCTCCAGGTGTTCATAACTTTAAGGTTTTTGAGATGTGGTACCCTTCACTGAGAAACTGGGGATTTACTGTATGTGGTGTCAGTTAACAGTAACAGTAAAGTTATTCACGGAATATGCAGGGCTATTTGTGAATTAAGAGGACATTACATAAACTTCCCTGATGCTACAACCCAGGCTAACTACAAGGTACAATTCCATGAATATGGGACCTTCCCAGGAGTCATAGGCTGCATAGACGGAACTCATATTCCCATAAAATGTCCCTCTACTCCAGATGCTGAGGAATACAGGAACCGCAAGAACTATTTTTCCATAAATCTCCAAGTTGCATGCACTCCCCAGTTACAATTTTCAAACATTGCTGCACGATGGAAAGGTGCAAATCATGATTCCCGGATTTTCCATAACTCATCTCTGTATACTCAGTCTGAAACAGGAGATCATAATGGAATATTGCTTGGTATGCTCTGAAGAATTTTTTGTTTACACTATACTTGCACCCAACAACAGCTGAGCAATGGCACTATAACCGGGCTTATATGTGCACTAGGGGTCTTGTAGAGCACATGTTTGGTGTTTGGAAGAGGCTTTTTCAGTACCTTCAGAAAACAATTCGGTTCAAACCAAGAAGATGCTGCACTGTCATCATTGCAACAGCTGTTCTTCACAACTCTCTGAAACAGAATGGATGCCCATAATCCTCCAATAGAAGAGGATGATGATCCAGATGTACCACCATTAACAACAGACCAGAGACAAGGACTTGCATACACAGATGCTTTTGAGGTATGCCACTTTAAGTAGACATTTTTGACATTATTTACCTTTTCATCCTTCCTTTAAAGGTGTATATTTTGTCTGGTTACAAAATATATGTTACAGAAACCAGTTTTCTTTTAAAGTTTTCTCATGCTTCGTAAAGTCTTTTTTAATCACAGTCTCTTTTCTGCTGCCATTATTTTCCTTGGATTTGCTTCTCCAGTTACATACAATTTTAGGATTTCTTTTCTGGATCCATTCCATGTTTGCCTTTGGGTTAAAATTACAACTGATTTACCTGTCATGTGCAATAAATATGGTTGTTGAGGGTCACCATATTGTGATTAGAACAAGACTTAATAATGTATGCTATTTTTCAAGCCCCTGCAGAATTGGTTGTAAAATGATATCCATCATACAATTTATCCTGCATGTCAATATACAGTCCCCTCTGAAACTATTGGAAAGGCAAGGCCAATTCATTTGTTTTTGCTGTAGACTGAGGACATTGAGTTTGAGATCAAAAGATTAATATGAGAAGACAGTTTAGAATTTCAGATTTTATTTCTTGTTATTTATATGTAGATGTGTTAAACAGCATAGAACATAGCACATTTTGTATTAGACCACCCAAATTTTAGGCAAGCAAAAATATTGGAACATGTGACTGACAAGTGTTTCTTGTTACCCAGGTGTGCCCTGTTAAACTGATTTACATCTGCTCTTGGTTTTAGCCTTCATTTTCACCTGTGAAGACTGCATTTGTTGTTAAAAAAGATAAGCCAACACGAAGACCAGAGAGCTGTCTATGGGAGAAAAGCAAGCCATTTTGAAGCTGAGAAAAGAGGGAAAATCAGTCAGAAGCATTGCACAAACATTGGGCATAGCCAATACAACAATTTAGGCTGTTCTGAAAAAAAAAAACAGAAACCTCTGGTGTACTAACAACCAGACATGGAACAGGTCAGCCAAGCAAAACAACAGTAGTTGATGACAAAAACATTGTGAGAGCTGTGAAGAAAAACCCAAAAACAACAGTCAGTGACACCACCAACAACCTCCACAGGGCAGGGGTGAAGGTACCACAATCCACCGTTCAAAGAAGACTTTGAGAGCAGAAATATAGAGGCCATACCACAAGATGCAAACCACTCATCAGCAGTAAGAATCAGAAGAGCAGATTGGAATGCGCAAAGAAATACAGAGATGAGCCACAAAAGCTCTGGAAGCAAGATTAACCTTTACCAAAGTGATGGAAAGAACAAAGTGTGGAGAAAGAAGGGATCTGCTCATGATCCAAAACATATGAGCTCATAGGTGAAGCATGGTGGAGGTAGTGTCATGGCTTTACAGAAACATTCTGTCTGCCAATTTAAAGAGAAATGCATCTAAATTAATCAGGAGGAACTTTATCATGCAGCGAGACAACGACCCAAAACACACTGCCAACTCAACAAAGGACAAAAGTGGAAAGTTTAAGACTGGCCAAGTCAATCACCAGACCTTAACCCAACTGAGCAGCATTTCACCTCCTGAAGAGGAGACTGAATGGAGAAACCCCCCAAAACAAACAACAACTGAAAGAAGCTGTGGTACAAGCCTGGAACAGCACCACAACTGAAGAAAACAACAATTTGCTGATGTCAGTGAGTCAAAGGCTTTATGCAGTTATTGCAAGCAGGGCATATGCAACCAAATATTAAGTGTTATTTATTTTACTTCAAGACTTTTCTGTTCCTATACTTTTGCTCGCCTAAAAATTGGGTGGTCTGATACAAAAGGTTCTATGTTTTATTTTATATATCACATCTAGATGTAAATACCAGGAAATAAAAGCTGAAATCCTAAACTCTCGTCTCACATGCATCTTTTGATCTCAAACCCAAATGTCTTTGGTGTGTAGCACAAAAAAATGAATTGGCCTTGCTGTTCCAATAGTTTCAGAGGGGACTGTAGTTACTAGGAACAAAAGATGCTCTTTCTAGTTTTAGTTATTCTTTTTGTTAAACTGTTCTATTAACAAACCTGAATTCCTTGAAGCAAAGAAAAACAAACAGTTCAATGAAGCTATTACATCTTTAACAATTCAGTGTTCCACAGTGGTTTGTTTTTGTAAAGCAAATAGTGAAAGCATTGTTTCTGTGGTTTTAGTGCAGCAAACATCCTGGTGGTCAAATACTGATGAGAAGCGGGGATGGGCGTGTTTTCCACTGAGTAGAACCAGTATATGCCTTATACTCTTACTTGCTCTAGAGATCTTTGTGGTACAAACAGAAAGATATATGTTAAAAAGATCTAACACTGCCTTTCTGAAGGATTTATGATTATACAGAAGACAGACAGACAGACAGACAGATAGATAGATAGATTTCACAATGAAAACATTTTCATAATTTTCCATTTGTCATTATTTATAAGACATTCCTGAATAAAAATAAAGTCTTCAGCAGATTACCTCAATGAACTGTGATCACTCAACAGTAACAAGCTTATGACTAGGTATGGAAAATAAATATGTCAGTGTGGTTTTGATGCAGCCCTTTGGGTGTTGGGTGGTGAGTGTTTATGTGATGCAATGCAAATAGCATGAGTTTTGTGGTTGGAAAATATTTAAACCACTAGGTACATCTTTATCTGAAATGGACATATAGTGCATGTGTTTGAACAAAACCGTGTGGTTTATGGTCTGGCTGATCTGCACAAGACTTGGCATAAAGCTGACTGAAAATAACTTATTCAAAATCCGTTGATAATTATGTTGGTCAGTGTTGTAGAAGGACTAAAAAGACTCATAGTCTCAGATATAGTTTATTGTGATATCAATATTCATGTGTTCTGATACAGAAATTTTCATAGGTTTTATGGAATCGAAATATGTTTCTTTTTTGTATGTTTCTCAAGCACAAGTAAAGTTTTAGCTTTTTAACAAATAATCAGTGATGCAACCTGGGGTCATGGAGTGTCTGGAGAACCACCAGACACTCTCGCCCAGGTGACCTAGCCAGAGCTGCTAAGACCGTAACTTACAGTCTCCTCTGAAAGTATTGTAACGGCAAAGGCCAATTCTTTTGTTTTTGCTATACACTGAAGACATTTGGTTTTATGATTAAAGGATGAATATGAGATGATAGATCGGAATTTTAGCTTTCAATTCCTGATATTTAAATCTATGATGTGTTAAACAACTTAGAACATGTCACCTTTGGTGACAGACCACCGAATCTTTAGGTGAGCAAAAGTATTGGAACAGATAGTCTTAAAGTAAAAAACATATCCCTTGGTTGCAATAACTACATCAAGCCGGCAACCAACTAACATCACCAAACTGTTGTTTTTTTCTTTTGTGATGCTTTTCCAGGCTTGTTTCTTCGCCGTCTTTCATTCAAAAGATGAATATGAGATGATAGATCAGAATTTCAGCTTTGATCGTCACACACACACACACACACACACACACACACACACACACACACACATATATATATATATATACTTTAAGAATTTCAAAGCTGAAATTCTGATCTATCATCTCATATTCATCTTTTGAATGAAAGCCATTGCACAAGCATTGGGCATAGCCAATACATCAATTTAGACTGTTCTGAAAAAGACAGAAACCGCAGGTCAGCCAAGGCAAACAGCAGTTGATGACAGAAACATTGTGAGATCTGTGAAAAAAACACCCAAAAACAACAGTCAGTGACATCACCAACAACCTCCACAGGGCAGGGACGAAGGTACCACAATCCACCTTTTGAAGAAGACTTTGAGAGCAGAAATATAGAGGCCATACCACAAGATGCAAACCACTCATCAGCAGTAAGAATCAGAA
>JAKKZJ010000024.1:863805-878066 GCA_033441845.1 Pangasius mekongensis | reverse complement strand
CGCGCGTGTGTGTGTGTGTGTGTGTGTGTGTGTGTGTGTGTGTGTGTGTGTGTGTGTGTGTGTGTGTGTGTGTGTGAAGGTAACCTGATACAGCTGGGTTACCTGAACGTGAAGGTGCTGGAGCAGGAGGCCGGACACTTTGTGAGAGATCTGACAGACATGTTGTCCTACTGCCAGAGATACGTCTCTCAGAAAAAGTCCAACCTCACACACTGGCACCCGGTGCTGGGCTGGTTCTCCCAGACTGTCGACTACGGGTATTTACACACACACACACACACACACACACACACACACACACACACACACAGTCTCATTCTATAATTAACTGTCATGCTACAAAACCAAAACAATCACCAGGACAGCCTGTCTGAACCCTAACAGTACAGTCACAATACATTAAGATTAATTCGTCGCTTAGTAACAACACTACTATTGTTCTTTAAACAAACATCAGTATATTAGGACATTTATATGATATATAATATTATGAGAACAGTGTAAGTATGGGGTGCTTATTTGAGCCTTTTTTTTGTTGTATTTTTTAATAAACTCAGGCTGAATGAGTCGATGCCGCTGGTGACGAGGCAGCTGCAGTGTCTGTGGGGCGTTCCTGTGATCTGCACGCTCTTCTGTGACGTCCTCAGCAAAAAACTGGAGGTGCAAGAGCCCGCCCCCCCTCCTCCTCAACCAACCACAGCTCAGAACAATCTGCCCGTCAAAAGTGCGTACAGATTTTGATTTTTGCGTATAAATCCTTCTTGAATTGTGGCTTGAAGTATTTTTTTTTTTTCCACAGACTGATGTTTAAGTGAAGAGTGTTTGCTGAAACAGAATACTGTTCATAAGAGCAGTTGTAATAATATCGCCATCGTTTTCTTCCCTTGTTGTGTTCACTCAGTTTTTAGTAAACCTAACAGTTCCTAAATTACACACAGTTTCTCAGAGTTAAGACCGATAACGGACAGCTGATCTAGTCGAATAGATTAATCATATTTAGATACATTTAAATAAATGGTGAGTTTCTCTTTTGTACCGTTCAGATCTGTTTAAGAGAGCTTTCCAGAAATCAGCGTCGGTCCGGAACATTCTGAAGCCGGTCGGGGGGAAGAGAGTGGACTCGGCCGAGGTGCAGAAAGTGTGCAGCGTGTGTGTGCTGTATCAGACGGCCCTCACCACACTCACACAGATCCGCCTGCAGATCCTCACAGGTCAACACACACACACACACACACACACACACACACACACACACACACACTGCTTCATTAATGCAGTTACACACATGTATATAGATATGTGCAAGCTGACTCTGGCCTGGTGCTGCCTGACATCACAGCTCCTGAAGTCACACACACACACACACACACACACACACACACACACCATCTAAATTACTGTAGTCAGACTTCAAATAAGCACTGTCAGTGTTAATAAGTCCTAAA
This sequence comes from Pangasius mekongensis, assembly GCA_033441845.1. Taxonomy (NCBI): domain Eukaryota; kingdom Metazoa; phylum Chordata; class Actinopteri; order Siluriformes; family Pangasiidae; genus Pangasius; species Pangasius mekongensis. The sequence goes on along the minus strand of JAKKZJ010000024.1, from coordinate 876,621 downwards.
CTCTCCTTTAACATCATGTCTTGTATGTCTTATACATTCACATAGTGTACTAACATAAAAATATATATTTCGTTATAAACTGGAAAGAAACTTTTATGTTTTACCCACTGATTTTTGAAAATCTTAAACTAGTCTCAAATGCAGACTTTATGCTTAGAGCCAGAAATATGACCATATTACTCCTGTTTTATTTTCATCATACAGCGTTTATTATAATTTGCTTGTTATCTTATTCCACATGTCACACACACATCGATTTCTGTGTGTGTGTGTGTGTGTGTGTGTGTGTGTGTGTGTGTGTGTGCCGTGCAGGTCTGACGTATCTTGACGAGCTGCTGCCGAAGCTGTGGGCGTTTATCTGTGAGCTCGGACCTCAGGGAGGACTCAAACTCTTCCTCGAGTGTCTCAACAACGACACGGACGAGTCCAAACAGCTGCTCGCCATGCTCATGCTCTTCTGCGACTGCTCACGACACCTGATAACGTCAGTGTCTCACACACACATACAGCATTCCAAGTCATTTGTCACTTTTCCGTGAGCTTTATTGTCTGCTTTACTTTCGCGTACATATGAATGTTAAAAATGTATGTTTACGTATGCATCAGTGTCTGGGCCTGATGTTTGTGTGTGATGAATATTGCGTCTGATGAACAGGATCCTGGATGATATCGAGGTTTATGAGGAGCAGATTTCCTTTAAGATGGAGGAGCTCATCACCATCTCTTCCTTCCTAAACACATTTGTGTATAAAATGATCTGGGATGGCATTCTGGGTGAGCTCCCATAATCCTCTCTTTGTTTCCCGCAGTACATTTCAGGAGTGTGTGTGTATGTGTATGTGTGTGTGTGTGTGTGCAGGGATGAATTTTGTGTGTGATGTATTTGCAGAGAATGCGAAAGGGGAGAAGCTGGATCTGTTCCACAGCGTGCACGGCTGGCTGATGGTGCTGTATGAGAGAGACTGTCGCAGGAAGTTCACGCCTGATGAACACTGGCTGCGCAAGTGAGTCTCACTGCTGGGATCTAACATCAGGTTTGATGTGCACATGAGACACTCAGAATGGATGTTCCAGGAATGCAAGAAAAATCACAAAAGAAACATCACAAAAGACGTTTCCGTGCTCGGCTAAGAAAGACGCGAGTACAGAAATGATGAAAGCCACTTTTGTGAGTGTGTTCCAAGCTTTTTATGGCTAGGTATCAAACATCATATTAGGAAGTACGTCAAAACAGTGCCATATCTGTGGTACCCTCTGTTTTATTTTATATCCTAATATACAGCCCATGAGTGTTCAAGGCCACTGAACACTCCATCATATGATAATATTACAGGAAGCCCAGGAAATGATAATCACAATTGTTTGTAAGGGTTTTTTTTTTAAAAATTTGTGTGAATGTGTGTGTGTGTGTGTGTCAGGGACCTGAAGCCTAGTCTGCTGTTCCAAGAGCTGGACAAAGGCAAGAAGAGAGCTCAGCTGCTGCTGCAGTACATCCCTCACGTCATTCCACACAAAAACGTCAGTCCCACCTTCATCGCACCTTACCAGATTCAGTACAGGAACTTACTTAATCTTTACACAGCTGAAACGATATTCAATTCTGTCCTTTGCTTGTGCAGTACAGTATTCATTTATTCGTTTATTTTCATTACACTGTCTCACATTTTATCCAATCAGAGGGTTCTGTTGTTCCGGAACATTGTGACGAAGGAAAAGGAGACACTGGGATTGGTCGAGACTAGCTCCGCCTCCCCACACGTGACACACATAACTATACGGCGCTCTCGCATGCTCGAGGTGCGTGTGTCCCGTCCCCTGTCTGTTCACTTCTATTAAACATATTTTCATATAGACTTTTTCAAGACACGGATTTCTCTATCCCACTCGTTTGCAACAACAATCAGTTAATTTTTCATGTTCTGACAGATTTTTGTCTTGAGCCTAGTGTCTTGTTCTTACTCTGATTATTGGAATTAATCTCATTATGATACAGTGTTCATTTAACTTCATATCACATTATAACTACATATATTTTCCATCAGTACTATTTTTCATTTCTCTCTCTCTCTCTCTCTCTCTCTCTCTCTCTCTGCAGGACGGTTATGACCAGTTGCGTAGGCTGCCTGTGAACTCTATTAAAGGTGTGATCCGTGTGAAGTTTGTGAATGATCTGGGGGTAGACGAGGCTGGGATCGATCAGGACGGAGTGTTTAAGGAGTTTCTGGAGGAGATCATTAAGAAGGTCTTCAACCCTGCGCTCAACCTGTTCAAGGTGTTCTCCTTTCTTTCTTTCTCTCTTTGGCTATTATTAATTGCCCATTGAAATACATGGACATTAAATATGTGTTTGTATCTTTGTAACTTCTCGGCCAGGTCTGTAATCAGCTCTTTTATCTCCCACACAGACGACCAGTGGGAACGAGCGCCTGTACCCGTCACCCACCTCCAGCCTCCATGAGAACCACCTGCAGCTGTTTGAGTTTGTGGGGAAGATGCTGGGTAAGGCGCTGTACGAGGGCATCGTGGTGGACGTCCCCTTCGCCTCGTTCTTCCTGAGTCAGGTGCTCGGGCATCACCACAGCTCCTTCTACAGCTCCATCGACGAGCTGCCCTCACTCGACTCCGAGTTCTACAAGAACCTCACCTCCATTAAGGTGCTCTGTCCAGCTCTTACTGCTCCGTTTGTGTGCTGATTCTCTTCAGACAGTCGGATAAAAATACTCAAAGGCAGTGATAATTATATTATATACAAGTGTTGTCAAAGGTATCATTTAGATATGAAAAATGTATAAGTCTTATAAAGGCTTATTGTGTGTGTGTGTGTGTGTGTGTGTGTGTGTGCTGATTTGCAGCGCTACGATGGTGATGTCAGTGATCTGGGTCTGACTTTATCGTACGATGAGGATGTGATGGGGCAGGTAATCAGAAACAACATTCTTCTCTCTACCACACTCTTAGCCTTCTTTTGTCCCTTTTTCTGCTTCTTTCTGTTCATCTTTATTCACATTTTTATCTCTTTCCCCACAGTTAGTGTGTCATGAGTTGATTCCGGGTGGAAAGACCATTCCTGTTACTAATGAAAACAAGTGAGTCCTTCACACTTTCATATGGCTTAAACAGCATTAGCATGCTAGTCCCAGATTTCTCTCTCTCTCTCTCTCTCTCTCTCTCCAGGATCAGCTACATCCACCTGATGGCGCATTTCCGGATGCACACGCAGATAAAGGAGCAGACGGGGGCGTTTATCCGCGGTTTCCGCAGCATCATCAACCCCGAGTGGCTGCACATGTTCTCCACCCCTGAGGTGCAGCGGCTCATCTCCGGGGACAACGCAGAGATCGATCTGGACGACCTCAAGTGCGTCTGTCGTTTCACTCTGTCTTTAAGTTTGCTTTGCTGTGTGTTAGGTGTATTGCATGTGAACGTATTTCAGCATCTGACTGTGTAACAATGTCAGGCAGCTTCATACATAAAATATTGAATATAAAGCTGTTTCTTGGGCAGTTTGTTCGACATGAATTGTTTCTCTTTGTCGTTTAGAAAGCACACTGTGTACTACGGCGGCTTCCACAGCAGCCACAGGGTGATAATCTGGCTGTGGGACATCCTGTCCAGTGACTTCACTCCTGAAGAGAGGGCCATGTTCCTCAAGGTGACACACCACAGCATGCTTTTACACTTACACACTGATTGGATTAGTGAGAGTTGTGAAGTCTGAACTGGGATTTTATTTAATTGATATGTATACAGTCCCCTCCGAAAGTATTGGAACAGCAAGGCTAATTCTTGTGTTTTTGCTATACACTGAAGGCATTTGGGTTTGAGATCAAAATGGCCTCCCAATGCAATGGCAATGTGCAATGGCTCTGATTGATCTTCCCACTTTTCTCAGCTTCAAAATGGCTTGCTTTTCTCCCATAGACAGCTCTCTGCTCTTCATGTTGTTTTGTCCTTTTCAACAACAAATGCAGTCAGTTATAATCAGTGTATCAGCGCACACCTGGGAAACAGGAAGCACCTGTCAGTCACGTGTTCCAGTATTTTTGATCACTTGAAAAATGGGTGCCATGTTCTAAGCTACTTAACACATCTAGATGTAAATATAATTAAATGAAAGCTGAAATTCTGATTTATCATCTCATATTAATCTTTTGATCCGAATTGTATTCAGTGTATAGCAAAAATAAAATAACAGGCCTTGCGTTCCAGTACTTTCAGAGGGGACTGTAGATATGCGTCGGTATTTTTCAGGTTTGTGCAGAATGTTTGTGTGAAACACAGTGAATTATCCAGCATTAAGCTGGAGGCAGTGTTGACGAGGATTAACAGAAAAGACCTGTTTCTTATCATGTTGTAAAGTTTATCCTGATTTTGTTGTGATATGTTGTTTTTTAGTTTGTCACCAGCTGTTCCAGACCTCCTCTGTTGGGTTTCGCCTATCTCAAGCCCCCTTTCTCCATCCGCTGTGTGGAAGTGTCCGACGACCAGGTCAATCAACACCACACACACACACACACACACACACACACACACAGACTCGTTTGGAATGACTGCATGCATTTAATATGCTTAATTAATACAGTTAAGACAGATTACAACCAGGAATGGGCAAAAATACATGAAAACGTTTTGGTACATAATACCGAATACCCCAAGATGTGTTTTATCTAAATAAAATATAGCATGTTGTAAGGAAGGCCATGAGATTAGTAGTGACAAGTCACAATGCTCTATTAGCATCCTTGTGGATAATAACCATCACTGATGCTAGGTGTTCTCTAGATAACACACTGTTGGTATGTTATTGTTATTTCATGTGCCTGTGGTTTTTCGTCTGTCTTTTGAATATTGCTGATTTCAGTAATCTGTTCTGTGTGCATATATTTGTGTGTGTGTGTGTGTGTGTGTGTGTGTGTGTGTGTGTGTGTGTGTGTGTGTGTGTGTGTGTGTGTGTGTGTTTAGGACACTGGAGACACTCTGGGCAGCGTGCTCCGTGGTTTCTTCACCATACGCAAGAAGGAGCCTGGGGGCCGTCTGCCCACCTCCTCCACCTGCTTCAACCTGCTCAAACTGCCCAACTACAGCAAGAAGAGCATCCTCAGAGACAAACTGCGCTACGCCATCAGCATGAACACGGGCTTCGAGCTCTCTTAACACACACCTAAACATACCCAGACTCTCACTCAAAGATTGCTCATTCAGAAATCAGCAATGACGAAAAGGCAGACAGGAAGCGTATGTCAAGCTTTCTGAGTTTCTGGGCTTGTTCAGAGATGAGAGACATTAACTGCAGCAGCACAGGAATTAGTCAGAACGTGTTCATTGCTCACACACACTGAATGGAAAAGGCGAGACCTCTGTCCTACTCAGCATCTGAAGCCAAAGCATCTCCACAGGCCTTATTCACCTCAGCCTGGAGTGTGAAACTCGATCAAACCCCATCAGCACATCTTATTCCTGCTTCAGTTTTAAAGTAAAGTTTTGGTGTGTCTTTTTTTTTTTCCCCTCATTACTCACACTCCTGGACCTTCACTTCTCATGAGGATTGGGACGGGACCCATCACAGTAGTCAGAGTGTAACCCAGCCGAGGGGGTTTCTCAGGCTTCCAGACGGAGACGTGGACTCATCTCTCACTCGCTCTCTGCAGTGGACAGCAATACGGATGCAACACAAAGCCATGAAACACACCACATGAAGGAAACTTCAGGAGAAACAACAGATCACGTGTTAAACTACGCAGATGTTTGGATCACTGCTGTCGGTTCATATTGTGGCGCCATGTGAAAGATCTAGAATAACAAATTTCCGTGTCTTTTGTGTTCCCTTTTACACACTACAGGAGGAGAGCGTATTTAACTGACACTTTGCACATTATTTAAATTAGAGCAGGCTGCCTGAAGGCTCAGTGGAAGTCTCTTGGACTAATTTGTTTAACGGATTTTATTGTTATGAAATTGAGGTGAGTTAGCAAACAAAGAAAGGAACTGATGTACTGTATAAATATACAGTGAGCTGAGAACGACTAAATCATTTGTTATAAAGTCTCTCTTACGACACCCTAAAGAAGACTGCGGTGAATATTTATAGTGCCGTGCTGCACAAACCACCAGCAGCATGAACCAAAACGAAATGAAGTCAAACAAGCAAATGTAGCGCGAGATGTCTGTAAAGTCCAGTCATGGGTAAAATGACTTCGATAAAATGATTATTTTGTATTTTACCTAATTTTTTTCCTCATTATTCCTTCAAGTTTTGGTTTGTCTTGTTTCTTTCAGGTGCTTAGACTCTTTTGTGTTTAATTATTTTAACACTTTTTAACTTGTGGTTCATGACGCATGGTTATTTACGATGATCCCATGGAGGCGCCGTATGGTGTGTTTCTGACTCTACTAACCTGTAGCCGAGTGGAGATACTGTAATCAGATGTGGAGACACTTCTGCTTTGCTCTTTCTTCCCTTTGAAAACAATAACTGATAACTAACACACACACACACACACACACACACACACTGCTCTGCCGTGGTTTAAGAGTGTTACACTGGAAACAAGCCATATGAAGGAGAAGAGCGAGTCTTAAACCAGCTCCCGGATTATTTAGAGACTGGACTCTAAAGGACTCTGAAGTTCTCTTCTTGCATGATGTCACTGGATGCTTCAAAACTGTGGTCCTGTTATTAAATTTAAAAACGAGGGCATTCTCTGTTTTTTTTTTTTTTTTTTTTTTTTTTTTTTTTATCTTGTAAATTGTAAAAAGCAACCGAATGATTAATGAGACGTTTTAAACAGGGCCCCCGTGAGCAGGTTACAGAGCTGATGAGGCGTGTTCTGTAAAAGGCTGAAGATGAAGAGCAATAGCTTATTTGCAGAAACGTCATGTTTTGTATGCAATGCTTTCCTCACTCATTGTGCAGTGTGTGTAAATTAGAGTCTTGTACATCAGCGATGCCTGCAGTGTTTTTTCATTTCTATAGTTTTTACTGCATATTCTTCCGTTTTAATCTCTGGTGTTAGTGTGTGTTTTTCAGATAGCTGGTGAACTGAGACTGGTCTGGAGCAGACATGCTCAGATCTCACACACTGCATGAAGGCTTTAATGTGGTGTGTAGTGGAAGTTCCAGGTTTGGGAATCACTGCTGCGTGTCTTACTTGTGCACTCGTTCTGACTGACTTTGAGAAGCAGATGTCAGGTCTGTATCCTGCACTCATCTGTCTGAGTTCTTCCTGTTTTTCTGCTTCTGTACGTGCAGATATCATGATCCTTTCTGTATGACCAAGCTGAACGGTGCTGCTGATCCTAACGAGTGGAACACAAGGGCTTTGGACTGCATTTTTATTCAGATGGACTGGTGTGTGCCTGGTGTTCATACAGTCATCGTGTGTGTGTGTGTGTGCGTGCGCGTGTGTGTGTGTCTCCAGGTCGTAGGACTGAACATTAATGCAAAACAAACTTTAAAGAACGACTGTAAAAACTGAAGGTATAAGACTGAGCTTGACGGATGATCTTCAGATTTAATGATGTCACGAATCTTTTTTTTCCTCCCTTAAACGATATAAATCTTCCCCCTGTTTCTGCGCTTGAGGATGTTTTTGAACTACAGAAACAGCAGGTCGCTATAGGAATGAAAAAAGCAGTGTCATTGTAAAGTTCTGTATTATCACACGTGTAGTAATATTTCTTCTGTAAAATGTAAACTTAATCACTTCAATCATGTACACATTTAAATATTCTAAACTCTTTACTAAACATCCAGTGTGTGTGTCTCTGTACAGTTTATTCACCCGTTTACACCACAGCGCTGTTGAATTCTGGATCCTGATTGGTCAGAAGGTGTTGATTTAATTTTCTATAACAGCAGCTCTGACAGTAGTGCAGCTGTAAATCACAAAGGTTTTTATTATTATTAATATTATTATTTAAATGGATACTACATTAATTAGTGTTACAAGTTGCCTGTTTAATTTTGAGGGAATAAATGAGTGGAATGAAGATTTTATCAGTTGCAGCAGGATCCTGTAGGACGCAGTACATTATTAGCTGCACTTCAGGCTTTTGAGCAGCAGAGGCCACTGTGCACTGTGTGTTTATACACCAGTAATTAATTTGTTATATTGAATCTTTTTTAGGCAATCTTTTTTGATAGCATAAAGAAACCTAAAGGAGGTAAAAATGTAATAAAGAAATTCATTTTTAGTTTAAAACACTTCATGTACTGAGGGGCCATATTTGGGTGATTCTCCAACTGGAGGCACTTTTATGTCCCTGGACCACAAATTCATCTAAAAACATTTTAATATGAAACAAATTTTTTTTACTACAGCAAAAAAAAAAAATATATATATATATATATATGTATGCCTTCCTTTTTTTCTTTTCTTCTTTTTTTTTTTTTAATACCAATACTTTACAGCTTTGGCCTTGTCCCCAAGCCAGACTTTTAAACTTCTCTGTTTCAGTAAACTCATGAAAAGTGATCAAATCATACACAGTTCTCATTGTGTGCCTTCACAGTAGTTTAAAATTTAATATAAAAAATATAAATTTAGTTTACATCTGTTCAGTCTGAATATATTTTTGGACAATATATCTCTGTCCCGGACGTTCCCATCATTACCATCACAGCATATTGTTTCTGGGGGAACTTTTTGGGAATAACACAGTTTATGGTTTAACCATGAAATAATAACTGACAGAGGGGTACATGCCTGCCATGAGAGAAGCCTGAAGACTAGTGTTATCCAGACCATGAGCTATCCTCTTTTTCCCCCAAAAACTAAGAAAAGTCATTACTGTGACCTGTCATTACCAACACATTTCTAGTTCTGATGGTAATGGCATCCTATCAGTTTATTTTCTAATACGTAGGGATTTCTTTTGTAATTTTAACATTTCTTCTCTGATATTTGGAGATGAATCTTTCTTATGACCGTAATTATGATGAAAAAATTAAATGAACTTAAATTTTTACTATTTCTGTTTAAGATCTCATGGCCCCGAAGACGACAGCGCAATGGTCTGGAAAACACAAAGTCAAGGAAGATCCCGTGGAATATCAGGAGTACTGTGCAAGAGAAAAGGAAAGATACAGGAAAAGAAAAGAGACAGAAAAGCTTAAAACAGTCTGCCAGCTTTCAAAATGGGAAAAAAGACATAAACGCAGACAATGGAAATTTAAACAATGAAATAATAGTTTAAATTTATACAGCAGTATTTCGCAAGCAACAGCCCCCTGAGTCTCCAGTAGACCAGCGACGGGGGCTGAATGATGCTCAGGGTTTCCAAGAATGTCCTGAAAGGTCAAGTGCACACCAGGAAGCACCTCACAGGACAGAAAAAAGTGAAGGCAACAGAACGAAAATCTATCATGATCTTAGTGCAATTCAAAAGAAGCTAGCAGAATCTCACACATGATGGAAAAATACAAAAAGAAGTGTACTTGACTTTCCCAGCTTTTCAGTTTGGAGTTGCCAAAGCTAAAAACTAATGCAGCTCAACGCAAAGGCCTTAAGGAGGACATCGCTCTTTCACAATACGGTGTCGTCAGAGCTTAGAAAATAAATACCATCACTCTGGAGAGAAAGACGAGCAAACTGTCTGAAAGATTCTGGCTGGAAAGGTGCTGAAGAAGTACCGCTTACTCAATGAAGTGAAAAAGCAAATAGGAAACTCTTGCAGTACAGTGTGCAGAGACAAAGAAACGCCTACAGGTTTGCAGTGTCATAAAAAAAACATCACAGAACTAGAGAAAAAGCTCACTGAATTTTTGGGATGAGATGAAAACAGCTGATCATCCACAGGAAAAAGTGAGACAATAACCTGAAATAAAAAGTAAAGCTGCAGAAACGTTTCCTCAGTGACAGTTTGCACAGCCTCTTTCTGAAAGAGAGAAAGTGCTAATGTGAAACTGTCATACACAGGGTTTAGGAGCTACTTTTATGTTAAGTGTCTTTTGTCTCTTAACACATCTTTACAGTGTCTTTACAGTGTGTTTACAGTGTTATAGCAGCTGAACATAAACGTTCTGACGGCCTGGGAGTGAACTATGTGAAGTAAGCTTTTAAACTGAATTAATTTCATATTATGTAACACATTCATATTTTTATATTATTGTTAATTACATTCTTCTGTGATTGTTTTTCACTTAGAGCATTAAAAAAAGAGTACAGGTGCAGTAGAAGAGCAGCTCAATATCACAACAGTCATAAAAGCATTTCTGTATTTAAGGGATTTTCCACACAACACACACACACACACACACACACACACACACACACACACACAGGGGTGTGGCAGGACTTTCCAAAGCAGAGTTTACGCACTTTGTACTGAACTGTTGTATTTTATAAGACTGATAAACATTCATTCATCTCCAGTAAACACTTTATCCTGTACAAGGTGATGGTCCTGGAGTCCATCCCGGGAATATTGGACATGAAGAGTGTGTGTCTGTGTGTGTGTGTGTGTGTGTGTGTGTGTGTGTATGTGTTTTTAACACAAACAGGAGTCAGTGTGAAGCGTCTCTACTCAGCAGAATCATCTTCATGTCCTCATCTGAAGCTTCATCAGTTTCTTTCATTTTATTTTTTAACAGAAAACCTAAAACAGCTGGAACCATCACTCCGTCTCTGAGAACAGCTGCTTGGGTCAAATTCCTAGCAGGAAGGGAACTTATAAATGTTTCCCAAATCATCTCTAATGTTTAAAGCTCTATAAATGTTAGATGAGGTGTCTCAGTGTTGTGTAAGAAATAAATAAAGTAAAATTATTAAAGAAAATTGAACATAAACAGCAGGCAGCTCAGTAAGCCGGGTTTTCCCCGTCACTAAAACACTTTCAGTTCAGTTACTAACCTGCTCCTGTCCTTTCGGCCTAGTGACTGATGAGGCAGTGTGTTATTCAGCGCTGCTATAGGCAGAGAGAGAACACGGCGGAGAGGAAAACACACACCCTGAGGTGTGTGTAGTGCATGAGCATTTATCTGTGTCTATAACACACACTGTTTTTAATTCTACTATTGAAATATGACTCTGTGCTACAAGTCACACTTATATAAAGGACAAAGTCTAATTCTCAGTTAGCTGAATACTAAGTTAGGAGAATTTATCATGTTCTCTTACCCACTTTATTCAGCTCTTAAGCGCCTCAGATTTCTATAATTAATTACTCTTTAAATGTGGTCTGAACTTCATCTGAGTCATAAAAAACAGACAAACACGTTTCAGGTCATGAACCAATAACCCGACATTCCCTTGTGAATTCTCTTGAGACAATATTGAATAAATTGAATTAAAAGCTGTCCAGGTCCTGAAACCTGCTACACCTCAGTGCTCCCACCACCGTGCTTCACAGTTGGGGCGGAGTCTTGGTGTTGGTGTGCAGTGTCTTGTTTTCTTCACAAAAAGTTAAACTCTTGGAGAAGCTGATATAAAAAAGTTTACATACTTTTATACCGACTCTGTTAATATTTCAGTGATTCATTTTGTGCTGAGAAGAAAAAATACAGTTGTTGTGTGTTATTAGTTTAATGAGAATGTGTTTGTCTGTTGTTATGAATTTCATCAACATGGGAGACAATTTTATTACTGAGATAATTACAGAAATTCACTCAATTCAAAAGGTTTAAAACTTTCACTGGTGCCCATTAAAATGATTTATGGAGATGTTTCTAATGAAACGTGAAGAAATCTACAGGAGATTTAGAAATAAAATAAGGTTGTTGATGAGTTCATGCAGTAAAATAGACGTGTTGTGTTCATGGTGACAGAAACAGGAGTCAGTCTGAAGCGTCTCCACTCAGCAGAATCATTCTCATGTTCTTCTCCGAGCCTCCAGCCTCCACCCCAACCTCCATCCCTCTCCACATTTACACCTCAACTCACCTCCTTCACCTTCTGCACCTGCAGACACTGAAATAACAAGCACATTTTCATCAGCACATTCTTTAATAGAGGTGTTTAATAATAAAAGGACGCACTGTATAAGATTATATTTACTGTTTACTGTCTTTCAGTTCAAAAGCTCAAACATTAACACCACCTTCTGAAGCCTTTTCTGAGCTGTGTGTTAACTGATGATGGAGAACACAGAAGAGGTTTTTATTAACAGTGGAGTAGTGAACACACACACACACACTCACTCACACACACACACACACTCACACACACACACACATACTCACTCTCACACACACACACACACACACACACATATAGATAGATGAAAATATAAAGAGACATGATCATAAACAATTTCCTCCTCCATCAGCTCCTGCTTTTACTTTCAGAATAATCCTGCACTCCTCAGTTCTCCTCAGAAACTGGTGACGCGACTGAATCCTGAGTTCTGATTGGTCGGGACTCTGAGTTCTGATTGGTCAGAGCGCTGGTATAAAAACTCCTCCCCCTCACAGGAGACACATTCGCGCTGAACGCAGGAGCCGCAGCAGGAGCTTTAACTTTCTGTCACCGAGTTACACAGAGTTAAAGAGAGTTAATCTTTTATTATTATTATTTTGTTATTGTGTTGATTGTGTTGACAGTGAGAGTGTGAGAGTGCAGAGAGAAATGGCTCGTGCAGTTCTGAAAGCTGTGATTTTCCTCACAGTTTCTCTTCATCTTTCATCAGCAGGTGAGTCTGTAATGTTTATTAATAATTAATTACACATTAATTACACATTAATAATGTGTAATAATAATTATTATTGTTGTTGTTGTTGTTGTTGTTGTTGTTTAATAAAGGGTCAGTAGCTTGTGGCTGTAATGTGAGAGGAAGCCGCCTCACTGCTGCTGTAATCAGCTGTTTCAGACCGTAGGAGGC
>JAKKZJ010000024.1:844859-857499 GCA_033441845.1 Pangasius mekongensis | reverse complement strand
TTACAAATGAGGAAAGACAAGAAAATGTGCTTACTATAGCAATTACTTATTTCTTTTATTGGAAACAATAAAAGCATTTCCATTAGTAATTCATTATATTTCTTCTTCTTCTTCTTCTTATGAGGTTTTATGGCTGTTGGCAAACCCGCTTCCGGTGCTTTACCGCCACCGTCTGGACTGGAGCGTGGAGGCGGTTAAAAAAATTAACTAATTTAAAAAAATTAATAATAATAATAATAACAACCACTATAATAAATTATTTTAAATTCTCCTGTCTACTCCTATTTTTTAAAGATATCTTAATCCTGCACTATATTTTTTCCTTTGTCCTGCTGATTCTTTAAGCAGACTTTGTAGATTAAACGTTTCTTCACCCGTATTTCTTACTGCTTCAGTTAGCTCTGTCCTTTCTTTGTGCATTTCATTAGTACATTATCTATTGTCTCTGCTTGGTCTATTACAGGGTCCTGCTTCCTGTTTTCCTGCTATGAATAATAAAGGGCCCAGAATGCCCTATTCGGATGCGAGTAATGATTGAATCTTCCTTCCCTTTGTTTATTTGCTCCCTTTAGTTTTCTTGCCATTCATTATTTACAAATTCTTACATTTTCCCTTTAATCTCTTCCTTGCTGAGCGCCACTTAATATTACTACTGTTACTATTTTACATCTTCCACCCACTGAAGAGCACTAACATCACATCACACTACCATCACAGCAATTAATGCTGTTGCCTACACGGATATGTGATCAGTTATTCTTTTCTTAATGCTGCTCGGAGATTTTGGAGTAAACACTGCAGCAGCTGTGCGAACAGAGAGCGGATCTTTGCATCCATCAGTGTGTACATGATGAAGACACCTGATCTTAATACTGCTGGACAATAACCTCCTTACAGACATCGTTTTCATTCTTGATTTTGTTTTGGAAATGTGGGTCAATACTAAATATAAAATATATTGCTCATTTATTTGTTGACCTGATCTTAATAGTTTATAAATGCGACATGTTTCCTGTGGAAGCTAATAAATAGTTTAAATAGCATTAGCATTATTGACGATTAGCTAAACTCGCTACATAAAGGCTCATTCTGAGACAAACTCGCTTTAATGGAATAATTATCGGTTCTTTTAACCACAAGAAACCGTAGAGTGCAATTAATCGTAGTTAATGACACACCCTGCGTTTTCCTTTTTAACAAAAATAGAAATTTAATACTTCTTCTTCTTCAGACTGAGGCGGTTGACATCCAGCGTTAAGGTGCATCACCGCCACCTACTGGACTGGAGTGTAAATTACAGCTCTCAAGATTTAAACTACGTTTTTCTTATATTCTGTTTTCCTTACATATTACCTACTCACCAATCCGGTGTCTCTTAAAATGTAAACAGTACTGTGCGTATTCTTAGTGATTCTTCTTGTAACAAACTCAGTTTGAATAAACTGTAACCACAAACACGCTAAAATTCTCCCGGGGCTTTAAGTCCAATCAGCCAATCAGGGCGCAGAAGCCGGTCTGTGTCTAAATACGGGTAGGGAAAGAAATCCGCGAAGAAGCCTACATTTGTGCATCTTACAAAATATTCCGGGTAGAAACACTTTTGTGTTACGTAAACGTCTGCGCTTTCTACGTGTGTAAAAACAAGTGTTTGCAAACGACGTCGGAGCCCCGCAAATGTTTTAGAGTCAGCATTTAATCAAATTCCACGTTTTAGTTAAACATATAAAAGCATAAATATATCAGACGTTTATATTTTATATTATTTTATTGGTAACGAATATTATCATCTCACATAAATATGTAATTAAATCCTACGTTGTAATTTAAATTAGCGCCGCCTACGTAGTGATCTTAATATTTACTTACTGCTTTTGTTAAAAACATTATTTACACAGAATATAACCCGCTTCTAACTGGTGCGTCTCACAAAATATTCCGGTCAGAAACTGTTTTGAATTAGCTTTTCGAAGACATACATATTTACGTGTAAAAAGCTTAACATTCGGAACAGATCAAAAATATTTACTCGTGTAATATATAGTTAGTACAGAACATAGTGTGTACAAATTATATATAAAATAAATATATATAAAGCTGTATTTAAATGTATCGCTCATTTTTTAAACCGATCTTAATAGCTTGATGTTAGCTAGCATTTGCGGGTTAATACAAAAGACAGTAAAACATAATCTGTTTCTCTAGTAAGTGAGATCAAAACTAAAATCTACGTTAGAAATTTATGTAAGCACAGTACATTTCCTTAAAAAATGAATTTCTTTATTTAAAAAAAGGATGGAAAATCATTATGGAAAATTTGCTACGACTACTATTCTTTCACTTGTGCATCTAACAACTTGCTCCGGGTAGAAACAAGCGGCAGATGTACATAAAAAGCACATCGTTTGGAGCTCGTAAATCAGTCTCTCACATACACAGTATAAAACACATATAAAGCACATAACATTTCGTTACATGCAGAACTCTGATAACAGATTTATACATTTGATTTAATATTTATAAAATATTAGGTACCATATTTGGAACAGATCAGCAGTCAGTAAAATTACTGTTCTTTATTTAATTCTTTTTATTGTTTGAGTCTGTAATGCAATTAATATTCGCTTTTAATTTAATATTGAAGTAAAAGAAAGATATTGGTTACTTTTCTCTTTACCGAGAGCGTCATTTGTGCAGGAAAGATTGAGTCTATTATAAATCCTTAATTGGTGCATCTCAAA
Organism: Pangasius mekongensis; assembly: GCA_033441845.1. NCBI lineage: Eukaryota > Metazoa > Chordata > Actinopteri > Siluriformes > Pangasiidae > Pangasius > Pangasius mekongensis. Next base: position 854,761 of record JAKKZJ010000024.1, on the reverse strand, counting down.
AAACCTTCCGTGTAGAAACAGGTCTGATTTCGTTAAACATCCTAATAGCTCATTACTTATATTATTACTTATAAAATATACAGCTAGTATATTTTATTTTAGCTCAGTGGAGCTGTGAGATGATAAATGAAGGAATATCGCGTAAATATAAAAAAGTAAGTATAGACAAGAGATGAAGAATACAACATTCCCTTTGGTCATGTAAAGAAACCGTAATTAAATAAATTAAATTAAATAGTTTTTCTGTTTTCTTCTTCACACAGGTGAGTGATTAGGTAACAGTTAAATTGTTCACTTTAATGGATATTGTAATAAAAGACCTGCTGTTAACAATTTCGGGAATTTTTTCCCCCTAAATTAAAGAAATCTGTATCGTGATGACGTCACCACAGTGAAGACAAACGTCACCGCTGAAGAATGCGGGTTTATGCGCATGCGCAGTCTCTAACCGGAAGTGATTAATCCTAGGCAGGTTCCAGGGCCCGAAAGCGTCGGGAAGGATTTCTATGGTAAAATACCGTGTTTTTCTCCTTTATTTAACAGTATTACCAGTGACCATGTTATCATTTGATTACGTTAGCATTTTATATCTGTGTATAAGGGTTTTAGTTTTGTAAGGCTTTCGCCAGGCTGGTTAGCAGCAGCTGCGTCTGAGTTCATTAGCGGTTTAACTCTCAGCGACGGCGGCAGTTTTCTGCTCTTTTTAATTGTTTTGTGCAGTGACACGTTTAAAAGCTCTTCTTCAGCTAATAATGAATTATGTACTGGATAATTATCTGAATTTTGTTGCTTTTTATTATTCTTCCTCCACCTGTATTTCAACAAATCCCGCCTGCTAGGTGACGATTTGCTAATAGTTAATACGTGACACGGAACTGTCCAATCAGCGAACAGGTTACGGCTCTGACGCACGGGTCTGTCCGCGCGCAGGAGGCGGGGCTTGTCGGAATACGGGTGGTTAAATCTAACATGGGTAAATTGAAAAAACAAGGTTTTGGTGCGACGCAGTTTGGTAACTTGTTTGGATTAACAGCTCTGTAACCGGCGCAGATTTAAATATTTAACTTATAAACTATATATCTTATATTTAATATCATGTACTGTGATGTTTTATTGACAGTAGACATGTTTAGCATCTTTTTTGGTCAAACATGAATAAAATGTATTTGTGTTGTTATGTAGTTACACTTTGTGGAATGAGATAAACATGGCACTGCTGTTAAAGGTCATGTTAATGCTTCCTGCCTCTCCCCTCTTATCTAATCTGGGCAGATTATAGCTCAGGTTTCCTCTGTAGTCATGACTGTGTGTGTGTGTGTGTGTGTGTGTGTGTGTAACAGGAAGAGATGTCAGGAGAGAGTGCTGTGAGCTCGGCTGTGCCGGCTGCGACGACCCGGACCACCTCGTTCAAGGGGTCGAGTCCGAGCTCCAAGTACGTGAAGCTGAACGTGGGTGGAGCTCTTTACTACACCACCATGCAGACCCTCACCAAGCAGGACACCATGCTGAAGGCCATGTTCAGCGGCCGCATGGAGGTGCTCACCGACAGCGAAGGTACTCTTCTGTACTCCAACACTCACATCTTCACACACACACAGCAGTTCCATGATGAAATCCAACAGTTACGTGCTTACAGAGGAGGTGATGCTCTCGTTTGCTTCGTGTTTCCCCTGTAGGCTGGATCCTGATCGACCGATGCGGGAAGCACTTCGGCACTGTGCTGAATTACCTGCGTGACGGCGTCGTGCCTCTGCCTGAGAGCAGGAGAGAGACAGAGGAGCTGCTGGCTGAAGCCAAGTACTACCTGGTGCAGGGTTTAGTGGACGAGTGTCAGGCCGCACTGCAGGTAACACACACACACACACACTCGCATATTTCATGCAAACTCACCAGCATACAACACGTCTATATAACACACACATATTGAGCTGTAATTCATTATTTAAAATAAACTGCTGAAAATATAACAGTGTGTAAGTACAACACGTTGTACAGCTTCAGTTTTCTCATTTTTAATTATTTATAAAAATTCTTGTAGAACAAAGATGCCTATGAGCCCTTCTGCAAAGTGCCCTTAGTCACATCACCTAAAGAAGAACAGAAACTTATCGCCACGTCAAATAAGGTACAGTGAGCCACCTGTTATTTCATTTCAATGCTGTAGAAAACATTCATTAAATTAGATCTGTTTGTTTACAGCCTACCGTTAAACTCCTGTACAACAGAAGCAACAATAAATACTCCTACACCAGGTGAGAGTTACCGTGACGATTATGGGAATGTTTATCTCAGAGTGATGATTCAGGATAAGCTCCATGTAAACCCTGAGGTTAAACCTGATCTCACTGTCTCCAGTAACTCGGACGACAACATGCTGAAGAACATCGAGCTGTTCGATAAGCTCTCGCTGCGCTTTAACGGGCGTGTGCTCTTCATTAAAGACGTGATCGGAGATGAGATCTGCTGCTGGTCGTTCTACGGTCAGGGCAGGAAGATCGCCGAGGTGTGCTGCACCTCCATCGTCTACGCTACTGAGAAGAAGCAGACCAAGGTAACGAGCAGGAACAGAATCTCACCCAGTGTGACGTAGCGACCCGTTGTTTGGGTATCTTCTGCTGAATTAAAATCTGAAATGGTGTCCCTGCTGTAACACAGGTTGAGTTCCCCGAAGCACGGATCTATGAGGAGACGCTGAACATCCTGCTGTACGAGTGTCAGGACGGCCGCGGGCCCGACAACGCGCTGCTGGAGGCGACAGGGGGCGCTGCGGGACGCTCGCACCACCTGGACGAGGACGAGGAGCGTGAACGTGTCGACCGCGTGCGCAGGATCCACGTCAAGCGACCTGACGACCGCACACATCACCACCAGTGACCTCTAATCCTCGTTTGACCTCTGCCCTGCAACCCCTGTGCCTTAATCACCTAGTTCCACCCTTCTCTCTCTCTCTCTCTCTCTCTCTCTCTCATTCCCCCGCCCCACCCCCCATCAGGGATCACAGTGCTGGCCAAGCATTCACACAGTGAAAAGAAAGAGAGAGAGAGAGAGAGAAAGGGAGAGACGCATATAACAATCGCTGAGTTCCGAGATCCATTTCCACTCCTTATAGGTTTTAAAATATGGTCTGAAGCTGACACTTGATGCCAGGTTGCTTTCTTTCTCTTCCATGCCAGCGTATTGCTCGTCTTAACGAATGTGGTTCATTTTGAACTGATGCAGAACGGCGTGTATTTGAATAGTGATGACGTGAGCAGCAGTCAGGAGTCCTAAAATCAGCACTATGACGCTCGGCGTTGTTTTTGTTTAAACGTCAGCACCAAACGTTGCTGCAGTTAGAGCTCTAAAATGGACAGTGTTAGCTTTTATCAGGTTGTGTATCGTGTGTGTGTGTTACGTCTGAGACGGACTGTGGGTGTCGCGTATTAACTATTAACTACAACTACTGGTCTTCTGAGCATTGATTTTGCATGACTAGTGTCTCTGTAATGATAGATTTGTTGAGTTTCTTGCTGTTGATGTACTGAGAAAAGAGATGGAGGGAAAGAAGCTAGTGTGACTCTTTGTCCACCAGAGGGCAGTACTGTGCTGGTTTTGCCCCTTTAGAAAGCAGGCTGTGGTCACATTGAGCAATAACTACTCCTATAAATCATGTCAGCGATACTTGGTGATACTTATCTTGTGATGTGGTGGATTACAGGAGGAAAGGCGTAGATCGTTTCACCATGTGCTGTTTAATTAATTAGTGGCAGGCAGGTAACGGCGCCTCTCTCTGCGGGTCTGCTGAGTGAAACCCAGATGAAGTGCTGAGTGTGCGCGATGCAGTAATGCAAGCTAACTGTAAACTCTGCTGAAGGAGCATTGTCGTTTTCCCCCTACAGGACAGGGTCCTGCTCTGTTGCTTTACACAAGATCACAGATCCAGGATCAGCTTGTGCTTTTCACATAACCAGTAGAGTTTATATTGAAAGTGTAGACCTGGTCCTGGATCAGCAGTAACATTACTGGTCCAGAATCAGCACGCTCTGTATTATTTTCGCTACAGTATGAAAGCTGATCCTAGATCAGCGGAGTCTGTTAAATATAATTTCAGTTAAACTGCCTCTTGTTTAGTGTGTGTGTGTTTGTGCGGTCACATTTTTCTGTCATTAGTTTTATTAAAGGCACATTATTTCATCTGTATACTGTAGAGATGTTTGTACAGATGTGCACATGATTTAAGAAATGTTTTACAAACAATTATATTTATACACTCCTTATTGCAAATAAATATTTCTACAAATTTTCCAAGACCAGAATCTTTGTGTTTGTCTTTTATTTCTGTATTTTGTACATTTAAGTATAAAACCTTATCGTAAATATGGCTTCGTGTTACGGGTTCAGGGAACCGGCGACAACATTTTCAAAGCTGTTTAAAAACTGATTGTAGTTTATGAACTGACTTTTAAACGGGGACTGAAGGACAGGAACCACTGAACATACCACTGAAACAAATCTGCTTGTATGTAAGCCAGCTACAGCTGAACTTAATAAAGATGAGTGCTTGGAATTAAAATCAGTTTTAAAGAAACCTGAAGAATAGTTTTGTCCTTCCACAGCTGAACTAGATGTGTAAATGTGACAGTAGAAGCTGGTCTTCTTCACTACTCACATCATCGCGACCTCAGCCTTGGTGTGACCTGAAGTAAACAAGATTAATGCTTTACATTAAAATTCCCTTAACTAACATTTACAAACTATGAACATCAGCATTAATAAACCATAAATAATATTAAAATTAACTGAGGTTTGTCTAAATACATACACGTGCATTAGGCAATATTTATTTGTCTGTAATATTAACATCAGTTATAATATTTTACTAAGTAAAGAATAAAGTTAAATAAAACAACATGCCTTCAAATGTGTTAATCCACTTGATCCATAGCAACTTGCCAATGATTACATTTTTTTAAATTTGTTTAAAAACTACACATACTTTTTAACTTCTTATAGTTATGAGCTGTTACTATAGAAATGATTACGTATTAGGACAAGTGCATTAATATAAACCTGGGATTTGCAGCTACGCTACTGTCAGAGCTGCTGTTATAGAAAATCAATCAACACCATAGAGTGATGTTTATTAAACCAGTGTAAAGAGGCAGTTTTCACTCACCACCATCAGATGGCCGTTTTTGTCCTTGTACACTGTGGCTTCCGGTCCAGTGCTGAAGTCCACAAAGTTCTCCTTATTTCCATTGATCTCAAACTTAACACTTAAATAGGATCAAATATTAGACCATTAGATGGATACAATACAGAGCACATCACAGGTAGTTTAGTTTGTGCAACAGGGTTAGGGTTAGATGTATTAACTCATATAAGAAATGTTTTATGAATTATTTATGAAATATTGAACATTGAAGATCAATGAATCAATCACTAGTGAATCTTCTCACCTTGCCTGAAGCACACTGATGGCGTTCTGCTTTTTTGCCAGCACGCTGAGTTTGGTCAAAACTTCGTAGAAGTGATCGCACTGGAGTACGAGATCTCCCTAATGCAGGACAGGACGGTCTTACAGCCAAATCTCAAACTATATAATTCTGTAATAACTTTTATATTTAGAATATAATAAATCATTTGATGATTTGAACCTGATTTAATGTTTAGGAGACTTTACAGAGATTACCGTCTGTAAAATGGAGACTGTATTAGCAAACACTAAGTTACACTACAGTCATCTGCTGAAAAGCGTTAGCAGTAAACAGGAAGTTTAAATGTCCTGCCTTTTCCTTTCTTACATTAAATTATTATTTTTTATTAGTTTGGTCATTTTGAACTAGCTAGTGATGCTATGAATAATGTCTACATGCTCAATCCAATCTTGGTACCTTTTGTTTGGGGCCATCACACACCACGTGTAGGATCATGAAAGTGTCTCCCAGATTACTGACAGAAACTCCTGCAAAACACAATGACAACACAACACAACACAGCTACACCAACAGAACGCACTAAAACAGCTGACTGTTAACACTAGATTTAATTTGCTAACAACAAATTAGGGCTAATGGTGATCTGCTACCATGATTCAGTTTCTATAAGCTGGTCCATCTAAAAGCACTGATTAGCATTTATATGTGATGTATTACTTTCATTTGTATCCCTAAAAGCATTTTCAGTGGGAGCCTCCACTGACCGAGTAATTTAAAGCAAACTCTGATAATAAAATACATCCTAGTTTAGCAAGAGTATAAATAAAGGAAAAAAAGAATCGTGGCCAATACAGAATGTGATGGTTCATAATTCACCTTTGAGTGAGACATACTGGACTGTCTGTTTGATCTTGGCCTCTTCTGCGACATGAAGTGCAACCTGGGTGAGAATCAACTGCCTGGGTCGAGGCTTGAACCCGTTCCGGTCATATTTCACCACAGGAACACTGTACTGCAGAGACAGAAACACCAGAGCAGCACCAGAGAAAACAGATAGAAATGGATGAGCGGATAAAGAGGCAAAGTGGATAAAGATAAGGTGATTTTTCTTTGCTCTGTTTGGATTTGGCGATCCTAATACGCCCTGTTTCAGTTCCATAGGCGGTGTGATTTATTAAGATTCAGTCTTACAAGGTACCTTTATGCGTTCCTGTGTTATTGCCTGCAGGACACGCTCGTTAATGTCCTGCTCACCTTCAGGGAGACACAAGACACCATGTTAAAAAGATAACAGTGTCAAACTCTCAGGATCCCCTGCTCAGTACAGAGCACTGATTTACACTGAATAAACCAGAGTGTGTACAGAAACACTGTAAAATTAAAATCATGTCAGCAATTAGAGAGAAAGTTCACATGAGGTAGAACCATGATACTTTCTGAGATTCTGAAAATACATAATAAACATGATGATGATGATGATGATGATGATGAGACTAATGGTGATGACGAGGGTGATGATGTGTAATGTACTGACTGATCCTGGTGTCCACAAAAGGCACAGCGACACTCTGAGGGTAGCTTTCCTTCTTCCCTTTAAAGATGGCACTGGTGACCACCTTCAGCTGCAGCTAGCAGAAGAAAAGTCATCACATTATTAACGTTATAAACATTATGAACAGACGCCACATGATGTCATCAGGAGACGTGTTTGAAAGTGATCATAGGCAACAGGGTTGTGTTGTCACTCCAGACCAAGTCACCACTGTCCAAAATTACACTAGAGCTGGGACCTGTTTTATGAATGATGGAGTTCAATACTGTGTTACAAATTGAGTTTTAATTTAAATTAAGTTTTTAAGTGGTGCGTTACTGAACTTATTTCAGTAACACAGCAAGCCCATCATTTTACTTTCGAATTTAATTCTACCATTACTATTCAATTCTAACTGTGTTTATCTTTTACTTTCACTTATTTCTGTACTTTATATCACCATGTTAGACCCACTTATTTAATTAGATATTTTAAAATGTTTAATTATTTGGCAACTTGCTTGTTATACACATTTAATACAATTTGACAGTCTGCATGAAAAATGATATAATTAAAGTTATTATTGTTATTCCTATTACCTGAGCTTTCCTCTGAGGTGTGATCCCTCGCACGTACTTCCTCACTAACCAGCGCGTGTGCAGCCGCCGCAGCATCTCTGACGCCTGCCAGGACAAGAAGAGAAGACGGGACTAAAACAGTCTGACTGCTGATCATGTCGTGAATAAAAAGGATATATGAAGCATTATACTAAGCTGCACTCATTTACATGAAGGGATGAAGATTAGTAATACAGTATTAAGACATTGTATTGCAGTACAGTGTGATATATCATTACCTCTCGCATTACAGGTGGAGCTGTGAGCCACGTGGTTTTGTCCAAAACTGTTTTTGGTAGATTATTTTTCAGCCGTCTGAGGTAGCTCTGTCTGACAAACACCAGGTACTCCGAGTTATCTGTGGGTTTTGCCTCACCACGTGTCAAGTAAGCCTTAATAAATCTATAAAAACACAAAAACAAAATCACATCAAACTCCAAAACTCTAGTTCTTCTAATCTAACACTAATCCAGCCAACCTGAATCAGATTAACTCTCCAGAAGCAGGTTTTATCAGCTAATGCACGGGCCACAGTACAGGACTTGTACATGTTGTCTACCTTAATATAACGACAGATTTCACAAATGTTTTGTCCTGGATCACTATGTTCACAAATCAGATTCACGACCAATGATCCAGATGACTCCAGATCCACACGACATCAAGATTTTCACAAGACAGTTAGCATCTCCCCACGCTTTAGGACGATAAAAAGTGTAAATATTTATCATGTTTAACTTTTATGATTTTAAATTTTAGCAACCATGACTGGACTATGAGCAGAGCAGATGATTTATCCTTGACTTTTACACACTCCACACCAGAAGATAAACTGGGAAGATAATAATTTAAGATCAACAAAAAATCTGGACACCTTCTGAAATTGTCGTGACTCGGGAAGAGCGAGTCACTCTCAATATCAGCCCGGTTATTCACTTCAGTTGCTCACTTATAATATAAGTACATTTCCTTGGATGTCCATTTCATTACACATCCCTGTGTGTCACTTACTTTTTGATGACTTTGACAGCCCAGGCTCGTCTCTCTCTCTCTTTCCGAGCCTGAACTCCTCTCCAGCATGTTTCAATTTTAGTAGCTGTTGGTAAGAATATTTATCCAGTAAGATTTAGAATTTACATTTACTGTCCATTTTTAGATTTTAGTAGCTGTTGGTAAGAATATTTATCCAGTAAGATTTAGAATTTACATTTACTGTCCATGTTTAGGAAATATCTGAAATGAAATGACTTGCCTGCTTCTTTCTGTTTTTTGAACTCTTCTCTAGTCCGGTAACCCTTGTACTTGGCTTGAATCTTTGCAACTACAACACAGACATACTCAAATGTTCATAAAATTAATATCAGAAATCTCACATGCTCAAGCTGTCTATCGTCTCACTGAACTCTTACTCTACTGACCCAGCTCATGTTTACAGATCTCATAGGCGTCCTCAGTGGCAAACAGTGTCCTGGCATAGCGGATGAAGATTTTAGTCCTGCAAACAGCAGACGGGAATAAAATCACTATGTTTTTTTTTTTTTACTTTCATTATTTCCCTGTTTACAAGTCACAGTTACCCAGTTTCAGTCTAAAAGCACATATTAATAATTAGCTGTAACAATAATTAGCCCATAAACCTTTGGTCCACTACCAAGACGTGTTTTTACTTCATGAGTTATCAAACACCAATACAGTGTGTGTGTGTGTGTGTGTGTGTGTGTGAGATACCTGCCCATCTTGTACTCATCAGGCTGGTAGCCCAGGTGCAGCACCAGTCTCTCCACTCCCTCAGCAGGAACTCCTCTCCAGTGTGGCCAGGTATCAGGGCACAGAGGTTTATACCTGCAGCATCACCATAAACACACCTGAGTGTCTCAACAACGCCATTACATGCTGAAAAAGATTATTATCTGAAATATTATCATTTCGATTTGCTTGACACATACTGGCCAACTACTGTATATTTATGAAAAATTTATGAAAACCCCAATGTGTTGAAAACGAACACAATATTATAATTATACCTCTTCAGAAACTCCTCATATCTCCTCCGATATGCAAAACCGGCCCGCCTGACTCTCAGATGTTCCATCAGACCCAAATACTTCACCTGGTGCCTCACCAGCACATCATCAAACCTTCCTAGACAGACAGAGAGTGTGACATCTAATGTAAACATCTAACTGTTATATTCTTTACAATAATGTCAATTAGAAATAAAACCATTACCTATGCATTCAATAAAATCTGAGTCTTAACATTCTCTCTAGGAAGCACTGACTGTTTCACACAGATAGGGTACTGTATAAATTAAAGTGTGTGTGTGTGTGTGTGTGT
>JAKKZJ010000024.1:820135-844759 GCA_033441845.1 Pangasius mekongensis | reverse complement strand
TTCTCTCTAGGAAGCACTGACTGTTTCACACAGATAGGGTACTGTATAAATTAAAGTGTGTGTGTGTGTGTGTGTGTTGTCTCACCTGACTGCTTGTTGTCGTTGGATTTCAGGCAGCGAACGTACCAGGCTTCTTTAGCCATCAGGATCTCAGTCAGTCCCTGCAGACTGTTCTTAAACTGAGTCGCCACCTGCGTTCACATTCACATTCACATTCAGACTTATTTAGTTCACTCTGATCCAGTTTCATTTGTTTTGAAATAACTGCTTTTGCTTCAATCCAATAGCTATGGAGCTGATTTTATTTATGTCAGTGAACAACACAGAGGAAGCTATATCAGAGAAACACAATCAGAGTCCTATTACACTCGGAGCAAAAGCAATGAGCAATGAGCCAAAGATCAATCATAATATTGTCTAAGAGACTGACAATAATGATTCACAATTTTAAGTGTATTTTGAAAATATTCTGCACTACACTTTTACATATACTGTAATATTATTAAATATCTGGAGGGAATCACGGCTAGGTCAGTACAGGATACTCAGAAAGCAGCACCATGGCACCCATTCCAGTTCAGAAATACTGAACACTCACTTTACCACTTGGCCTAATTCATGCTGCAGAGAACAGAACACCAGATCTGTAATGCTAGAAAACACCTCGCTGCATAAAAACAAATTTTTAATAGCATCATCATGTAGTAATAATGGCATATGCTGGTAAAACCATTTGGTGAAGAAGCTCCTGATCCAAAAATCCAAGTCTATCACTGGTCATAGGTTTAAAACTGCTTTCTGATTGGCTGCGTCTCATTCATCACACCTGTCAGTGTCTCACCGTCTCAGGTCTCCTCCTGCTGTCCAGCTCATCAGAGGAGAAACACTGCTGCATTACAGAGTTCTTTGACTGCCGCATCACCTGTCTCACACAAATACACACACACACAAACACACACAAACACATGTGCGCATGCATACACATATATATGTAAAAGAGCAGATTCCAGTATGTCTTTATTGAGGTCAGCTCCTGTATAATGGACGCTGTGCAGTGGGCGGGGCCAGGCTAAATTCTCTCCGCACTCACCTCTTTAATGTGCCTGTACAGCAGGTCATTGTTCTTGTCAATGAAGCCTGTCAAAAATTGTAAGAGGAATCACATAGCTTAGAGAAAGAGAGACTATTAGAGACTGAGAGAGAAAGTCTGCAATCAAGCTTTCCTTTTCACATTCTCACAGTAATAAAAACCTGGGTTTGGGATCAGTACTCTTATTTAAATAAGACATATTAGAGTGCTACTCTAGCTAACTTTAACTGTAATTTAATGCACTGAAATATTAATAATAATTCTTTAGTTTTTTTTGGAAGGGGTGTTTAATGTGACGTGTCTTACCCACGACGCAGTAAGTCACCTCGCCGGCGTAATGAAGCAGGCGGAAGTCGCCTCTCTCCAGAGTCCTGCGGGTTTTCTTATCAGCCAACTTCTGTCTGTTATTCCGTTAGAAAATTACTGATATCAGCATTCATGGTCCAGGTCTTAATCCGATTATATTATACATGTTAGAGTAGAAGTGGAACTACACTCTACAGGACAATAGCTGAACAATACTGATGACTTTGTTCCACTGTTCGAAAGGGTCCTCACCTAATCCCCTTGTGGAAAAGTGGAAAAACTGGATAACTTTAAATATATATTGGGCTAGGAGAGAGAGAGAGAGTGAGCAAGGCAACATCATGGCCTTCTAGCCATGTCACTAGCTGTTAACATTACAGGAAGTAAATCCTCAGACAAGAATAAAAGGTGTTTTATTTTGACTCACGTGATAAAGTGAGGATGGTTGCCCATTTTCTTCTCCATCTTTTCCAGAAAGGTAAGGTCTGTCGCATCACCTGGCATCAAGCACTCCTCATCCTAAATAAGGATACGACAGGGATGAAGAGATTAAACCATGGCTCTATTCCCACTATCACACACACACACACACACACCCACACACACCTGATGGAGCTCATTAAGGGCTTTGAAGATGAGCCTAATTTGAGAAGGTACCGTTCAAATGTTCAATCCCTCAGTAGAACAACTGACATAACACACTAGTGGCTGTAACGTTGGTCCACTTTCAGACAGTTTAACACGAGTTTACCAAAAAACTGAGTCCAGTGTGCTGTTACGGAATGAAACTGAAGAAACAGAACTACTGCAGTTTCTGTACCAGTACAGAGATGATCCCTCTGTGCTTCTCCTCCACCAGGTCACAGATGATTTTGTTATTGAAGAACTGTACGGGTTCCCACTGAGACACACACATACACACAAAATAAGCAAACTGTACATTTATTATCAGTAGTATAATATGATGTTAGCATTTGTCCAATTCGGGATGACACACTAGTCCTATAATTCTGATTAATCTCCCATTAGATATTTCTGTTAAAGGTATGATGGGTTGTACCCTATTGCCCTCGGCAGTGGTTAATAAGAATGGACTTGTGTTACCTCGATGCCCTCGGCTTCATACTCCTCCTGTTCAGCCTTCAGTGTGAGCTGGATAAACAGCTGCTGGAGCTTCTCATTGCAATAATTAATGCAAAACTGCTCAAAACTGAAACACAGCCATGTATACACACAAACACACACACACATATAAACACAGACAGGCACACATGTACAAGGATCACATCCTTCATTACAAGTGTCTCTTTGTATCAGCGGTAGGTACGAGGTGCTAACTGGAGTGCTTGGGGCTTTAATTAGCATGCTAACCATTAATAATGGACAGTGTTGTGAAATATATTCAGCAGCGTAATAACTCTGAGGGCCATTTAAGGTTGCTGCAGTCTGTGTATATTTTTATTATTGGCCACAGGACAAAAAAAAAAGTACCTGTTCACGTAGAAGACCTCAAATCCATAGATGTCAAGCAGTCCAATAACTGTTTTTCTGGTCGAGTCCTGAAAAATCATGATTAAAAGTTATTGGGTTGTTAATTCAGCAGTAGTTTATTAAACCGGAATCAATATTAATCCCAGATTAAAAATAACACTCTACTTGGTTGAATAATTATTCATTTTTGTCATTGGACTAAAATTACATCTGAGAAACCTCCATATATAATTCCATATTTGGTACAGTTTTAAAAGTTTATTAGCCTTAATCTGCTTTTCATCTTTTCCTGACCTGATTCTCGAGAGACTCGTTGATGCGGTTGACCAGCCAGGTGAAGGTGCGTCCATAAATGGCTTTGGCCAGTGCGTCTCTGGCGTAGACGGCATGATCGACAGTGAAGGGACACAGAACCTGGACAAAGCACAATTATACATTAAATACCATTAATTCATTCTATAAGAATTGAGCTGAACAATATTTCAGCATTTGACTGACTGACTGATGGACATTCATGATTAATTCACCTCTCAAGCCAACACCAGCTCCTAATAAAAGCCAAGGAGGTGTGTAAGAGGTCGGTGTATTACCTCATCTGCTCTAGCTTCAATCTTCCTGTAGGTCAGAGCCTCAGTCAGAACCTGCACATGGACTCCAGTCAGCTGCACAGAAAGCAGCAACCTTTAATAATCCTGTTTTTCTAAATATCCAGTCATGACTCTGTGTGTGTGAGTGTGTGTGTTTGTGTGTGTGGTAGTATCATACCTTCGATACCCAGCGCAGTTCAGCATTGGAGGTGAGAACAGCATTGCCTTTGGTATCTCTGTCGAATTGGACGTTCCCCAGGTGGAGAACACTCGCAATGATTCCAAATAGATGCTACAGATACACAGACGTTAAGTGCACACACAAACACACATATAGTATTATATCCTGAAACGCTGTCTCATGCTGTACTTCTGTGATGTTCTCACCTCAATGTCGCTGAGATCGAAGTGCATGACTGAGAGGGCGTTTTTCACTGATTTCCAGTCGTTCCTGTCGTTGATGGAGCTCACTTTGGCACACTCACCCTCCAGGAGTCCAGCAAAAATGCAAACATCAGAAATATGACACTATGTCAACACATTTCATTCTAAATCTCTACTATAGTTTACAGAAAAAAACTTCTGTTAAATATTTTAGCAGTCAACTTTCCCCAGCACTACAGCTGTATATCTTCAAATACACTATAAATAATCATTACAGTGATCAACTGATAATTAATAAAAAATATTGATGAACATGGACCCCAAAAGCAGTTTCCATGCCCTATGGACACGTGTGTGTAGCAATCTGTTATACTTGTAGCAGGTAGTTGTAACGCTGTGTGTCTCTATCGAGGCCCAGCTGTCTCAGCAGGTCGTCGTCTCCTCCCTCCAGCAGCTGGTAGAAGATGTGGAAATTTCTCTCGCCGTGGTTCTGATGGACCACACGTGATTTCTCCAGCAGATAGCTGAGGATGTGACCTCCAACTGCATCTCCCTACAACAACAAATGACAGAGCTCTAACTTTACAAATGTAGGAAATAAAGTAACCGTGGTATCAGAGCAAATCCCTCGGTAGTGTGCATTTACAGTACGTGTAAAACTGTATTGTCAGCAGCTGATTTGATGTTAATAGGACAACAGGAAAATGTAACAGGACTTGGTGAATATTACTCCTCATCTTCATTTATTGGTAGTCAGTATATCTTTTCATCTTATTGCAACAGTGATCTTTAATAGAGCACCAAAAAAAAAACTGAGATAGTGAAATATATTTGTAAAACCAGTTCCAACCTGGCAGTCGAACTGAATGTCCATGTACTTTCCGAAGCGACTGGAGTTGTCATTCTTCAGTGTTTTGGCATTTCCAAAAGCCTGACAGGAAAATTCAACTATTTTACGAAATGATGAAGAAGAGTCCCTCGCAAGTCTATATTTTTAAGTACTTCATGATGCTTAGGTATACATAAAATAGGCAAGCAAATTTCCTAGAAACCTACTATATATTTACATTAGCATTGTAAGTAGAGAATAAATTCACAGCATCTCCACCCAAAGACTAAATTTCATCCTATCTGCTGACAAATGCATATTTTTAATTTACATTCAAGATTAATATTAGGCAACTTCGTTAAACACATGTTGAAGCAGTTCACAATATATAATATATATTATATGTTATATAATATATATATATATATATATATATATATATATATCAATATATAAACACACTATATATTTAATGTAAAAGCAGTAGACGTGACCTCCAGGATAGGATTGGACATGAGCATTTGGTCCCGGACGGAATTCAGCAGGGAGCTACTGGGGCAGCTAACGGCGTAATACTGCAAGATCTTCTTAGTGGCTTCAGTTTTTCCTGCCCCGCTCTCCCCAGAGATCAGAATGAAGTGGTTATTAGCCTCTGCTAGCATGGTCTGGTAGGCGTTATCCGCCAGGGCATAGCTGCAATGAGGGGGAAATAAATGCTTAAGGAGGTGGAGATTGTGGCTGTGTGGTGGGTTCTGCTGAGGTCTTAAGAACACCTGAGACACTTTTGTCTTAAAGTCTTCATATGGAGAGATTTGTTGTTTTACAATGTCCTGTTTATGTGTATGTGTGTGACTGGTGCAATTGGCATATTACAGTAAAAGATGTAGAGTAGATGTTTGGATCTTTATGCGACATGCGTATCAATGGAAATAGCACAGACAGACTTACATGTGGGGTGGAAGCTCATAAAAGTTGACCACCATATAAAGGTCCATGTGCCTCTTGCTGTAGATGTCCAACTCTTTGTATGGGTTGACTGAGATCAGAAGGGTTCCAATATAAGTCTTCAAAAAGATAAATAAAATGAGGTGATACCATAAACCATGGGGTAGCTATACATTTTTAAGACAAGCAGTGATACAGTGGTGATCTAATCCAAACTTTCCCCAGCTCATGGTCAGTAGTGACAGCGAGGTGAAAGGAAAAGTCTGCTTTCTAAGCGCTCTCAGTTTTCAGGTCAACCCAAACTCACATATATCAGTTCCTCAGAGAAGCGTTTCTTCAGGTTGTCCAGGAAGGCTGTCTCGCTGTTGTGGGCGTCCAGCAGCACCATGTCCTGGACACCGACTCTGTCTCTGGCAGTCAGCGCCCGCTCCAGATCCAACTGACGCACCTTACCTTTTCCTTTCTGCAAATTAGAGAAGCGAGCAAGATTGATTTATGCTTTGGATGTAATCTGTTTAGACCAGGATTCTTCTACTCCTATCCACAGCACTGCATAGCTTAGTTTTTTCCCTGCTTCAAGACACCTTATTCAGCTCATAAATATTATTGTACATAACTGAGAAGCCAATTTAAAAACATTAGAACCCCTAAACTATATGACACACATGGATTATAATTGGAGTTCACTTATCTACTCCAAAGTTGCACATGATTGGGATGTCAGGTGTGTTGTAAATCTGCTTGGAGGAAACATTTCTGCAAGTGTTTCACATCACGAATTAAATTCATATTAGCTGAACAAGCAGAATTTGTCCTGAATCTTCACCCATGGCACAGAAAACTTGATGCATTTGCACTTTGACACACCTCAGGTAATCATACGACTCAGACCAAGAAGACGGTTTCTTGGAAATACAAAACTGAGTTGTGGTAATCCAACCGCATAACCTCCCACTGTTTAACTAAGGGATGTTAGAAAGGCTTTCTGTCGTATATTTGGTGTAATGAGATATCCAATTACGATGACCTAGCCACTCAGGTCTGTGTGATTGACAGCATAATTTACTCTGAATCTCATATGAACAAGCTCTCAGTTGCTGGAGAGATGCCCACTGATCATATCACATCACCTCCAGTTCAGTAGTCTTTAAACACTCTAAAATACTTTAAAATGCTCTTTAAATACACTGTAAAATCCTATAGCTCTGGCACAGGGACAGTTGGGATTGCTTTGCTTTGATCTAAGTTTAAAGCAAGTTCACAAGACACTTTATTGAATGTATTTCCAAATCAGTGCCTGGATATGTTTGATTTTGTTTGCACTTTTACATGTGCTTATTGAACTAGAAAATAATAAAACATTCAAAAACTATATTTTCTCACATTCTCGGTTTAATATTTCTTTTTCTGGGATATGTATTCATATTATGTTTGAATTAATAATATTTTTGAAGTCCACTTTAAATACAGCAGCATGTAGGAAGGGAAACCCTTACAATATATTGGAAGAAACATTTTCTTTGCATTCTTTTATATCTTAGAGTCCTTTCTTCTGTTCATTTTCATGTCTTCTTTTCCCCTCAATGCTGAGAACCACAAGTTATTTGACTTTCAAATTATAATAGGAAAAAAAAAAGAGAAACATTAAATCTAATCTGATGAATCAAAGCCCTCCTGAAATCCTGCTCCTACTCCAAATTCACACACCAAATCCTCATTAGCTCTCTTCTGAAAGAGGCCAGTTTTTTGTCCTGTAAATTCCCCAGGAAAAAAAAAAGAAGAAAAAATGGATGGACAATGAAAAAGCTTTTAAAATGCAGTCTACATTCCATTACATATATTCCCTCTGCATATCTTTTCAAAATTTATTCATTAGAAAACATTTAACGTCAGAGTGAATTTCACACTGGCCAGTCTGTGGACAAAGGAGGAGATTTGGCCTATTTGGGCTGCGGGAGGAGGATGGAGGGACGGAGAAAGAGGAGAGGGCAAGGGTGTGAGGTAGGGAGGGAGTGAAGGAGGGAAGGTTCCCTGTGTTTGTCTGATCAGAGCCTCTGAAATGAGGCCTTCTTGAGACTAAATAGTGCTGTAACGGTCCGTGTCCAATTAGAGCGCCCTGCGGCCGAACAATGGGGACTTGTTATGAGCAGCACAGTAATATGGACTACAGAACCCCAAAGTTCAGGAACAGTGTGTGTGTGTGTGTGTGTGTGTGTGTGCCCCTGAGTTTGCCTTGGTTGCGACCTGTAACAATACTACACCAAGCCTATAATTGCCAAGTGTGATTTTCTCCCACCTGTCAGCCAATAATTTCAGCCGTTCCACACACACAAACACATCATCACTGTCACCCCATCCATATCATGCCCTCAGAACCGACCCCAACACACCCCCACCCCCCACTCACCCCTCGGTCTAAGCCAAAGAGGCAGGTGAACAATATCATTGAAGGTCCCCATTTGAGATGTCAGAACTAATCTCAGTCTTGCGGTTATTGTGAAGAGGGTGGAACTCCCACACCCCCACACTTCCCAAACTCCACTTTCTCTCCGATTTGCCATCACTGTTACATGGGAACAGGCTGAACTTGGTGCTGAACAGGAGAACAATAGAACAAGGGACAGAAGGGATGCTAACACTTAAGCATGTGACACATCAAGTGTGATAGAGCACACAGGCATCAGTAGAGGAAAAGCTGGTTCCGAGTCCAGAGGAGACTCAAAACGAGACCAAACCAATGGAGCTTTATGCTTAGGCATCTTGAGACTTTGAAAGGTCTTCCAGAAGAACTTGCAATGCTCGTTTTCAATGCAGCTTCTGTAAAGCTTTCCTGGATGTTCAACATTTTCATGAAATTAAACAACCATCAGAACACAAAAAGGTTCATCAACTCAATCACTGCAGTGTCATATCAGGTAGTGTGGCACATTTCTTGAGTGGTGAAGTGTCTTAATTAAGAGATGCTTCTTCGGCCTAGTGTAGTGTGTCCGTTACAGCTGAGTGGAGATGACCTCATCTGAGGGAAAGAAAGAGTCAGAGAGGGAAGAGAGAGAGAAAGAGAGAGGGATACTCATCTTCTAAAGTAGGCTAGGCCAAAGAGGAAGAAACATTATCCACGAGAGGATCTCCTGAAGTGACCCGTGGGATCCTGTTACATTCTTATTGAAGAAAGTGGGCATTAAACCTTCAGGGATGCATCTTATGGACTCATGATCAAAATATGTGACAGAAACTGTGAAGTGAAGGGTGCTCTCATGCTGTAAAATCGGACAATATTAGAAGAGATAGACATGTGTAATTAATGTGAAAGACAAGGACTATGCAAATTGTGTGAGTTTCAAATAGCATCTGAAATTTCATTTGATTAGAGAAGTTTCTGGTGTGTGTAGCTGTGCAATTAAGGCCAAGGATTACTCTCAAGGTAACTTTAGTACACACACTGCAACAAAGACAAAATCTCTACCTTTTGGTAAAAAGTGCTATATGGATTAAAAAAACACACACAGCACACTACCATCCTTCCAGTTATACCTGCATCTCAGCTGCTGTATAGACCAGTGGCTACTTGTTCCTAATCTTCCCTAAAGCTCCCCTGGAGATGCCACATTTAGGTACAGGCTAGTCTGTGTGTAGTCTACATGCTAGTGAGGGCCATAGAAGAACGTCAAAATTCCACTCCAAATCAGGACTTCAGAACATCAGAATCCACCCATCAGTGTTCTGTAGAACCTTAGAATCGCCAAAATAGCCTGTGATCGCACTGTGATCCATAGAACATTAAATGTTAGAACATCAGAGTTTTCCTGCTTCTTATGGTCCACAGAAACTTCCAAATTTATGTGTTCCAGTAGCCTGTAGAACCACAGAAGTTGAAAGTCCAATATTCCCAAGTCCAGTATTGCAGAGCACTTCAGCTTGTCCAGTTTCAGCTGTTCCAGTACATTTTTGTACAATTTCAGTGTTTTACAAAACTTCCGTTATCCCTGCTACTGTGTCTTCTGGAACTTCAGTCTTCTGTTCCCCATGTTAGCATCATCAGGCTGTCCAGAACTGGTGTGAACATGTGAACACCTGTCTCAGCACTCAGTTGCTCCAGCTACAGAGCCGGCATGCTAAATCATTCATGGCCTGGTCGGACTGGGGGTTGCAGGCAAGCAGATCTTGTTCAGTGTTTAACTGGGTGTCTCCTAATCTACTGGGTGCAACAAAGATACAGAAACACAATCCATCCAAACTCGTTTACCAGTCCTCCACTCCCTCTGAGCAGCCTCTCCTCCATGGCCACTGCGCTACAATGCAGGTCCGGTTACTTCCTGATCTTTGATTAGCGAAATGCAATGACACCCAATCACTCACCTATTCAGTAGATTTGAGAAGAATGGTTAACAAGACTGTCACGATGATGAACGCCATTCCTCCACATCACTGACCTCTCAGTACTAAGAAGCCAAAGAATCCACAGTTTCCTGTATTAGATTTGATAATTAACTTCTGAGTCTGCTGTGTTGGAGCAGCACTGAGGCCTTTCAGGATTTGGACGTTGAGAACCCTGCTTTGGATTCTGCAGGTTCTGATCTTTCCATAAAGTGGACTCAAGACTGTAACACAAAACCAAATTCAAATTCCCAGTTTACCCATAACATGCTGACACCAAAAACTTTTGGTGTCACCACAGATGGTCTGAGCATTCAGTGAAAAAAAACAAAAAAAACAACTTAATTTAAATTTTGCTTTGCATGCTTCGAGTTAGTCTCAGCCTCAGGTGCTCCACTCACAGGCCATGGCCATGTTTTGTATATTTTTTGGCTTTAAGCTTCACGATACTGAAGGTCACAGTCTGACTGTCTCTCTGCACTTCATTGTATATGCACTTATCAGTAGGAAATCACATCTTCAAAAGTTATTAAAGAATTTTGTGTGAAGCAGTAAGTGGTAAGATTACCTCCAATGACTGGGGAAAGGTCTATGGTTGGTCTTCTCCCATGTCAGTAAATCCTGGTTTTGGCCACATTTGTTGATGAAATGTGCCAGACTCTCTAGTGAACTCTATAAGCCTGGTTTGCAAGACTATTTAGTTGTTTACCTAGCAGGGTAGGACACTGTAGACTTCTTACTCAAACCAAACTTGGTACCAGTTCCTTACAGATAAGACTGGAATCGTCAGGTAGTTTAGGAGGTCAGTTTCCACACAGCGATGAACAGATGATCTGGCACTTCTAATAGATAAAGTCGTACAATTGTTCTTCAGATTATTTGACTTTGAATCTTTTTGTGAGGTAATTCATCTACTGATCTCATACTTTATGACAAAGTTCGGCATTAAGAGATATTATGAGCATACCATACAGAAAGCACTGATGACTGGAATGGCAAAGAAGGCCTTCTTCTTCAATCTGCTTATCTGCAGCTTTCCACATTCACAGTTGTCCTGTTGCCAAACTGTGTTGTCAGGGGTACCTCACACCTCTTACACCGCCACCCTCCCTTTACACTCGCACACCCCTCCAGGCCTGTAATGCTTGTCCAACCTTAACAGGCTTTGAGCCGCCTGCTGGGCCCCGGTACCGCACGAGACTCTGCAAATCCCATTACACATGAGTCACAGCATTTGATTCTCTCATTAGAGATTCCAAACAGAGAATAAGGGCGTATTATGACACAGGCTTTGCTGCGTTCCCACCGAAAATCCAATCACATCTCCCTCTCTTGTCTCTCTCATTTTCTGATCTGCTTCTTGTCTCAAAGTTTTGCTGTGTTTGTCTTCTTTTATCAGTATTTTTTCTCATGAAAAGGCCTCACAGTCATTCCCATAACATAACTCTGTGCTGCTTTCTGCATAAATACAATGCAAATGCAGGTAAACAGAGTGCTTGTTTCAGTTAAATATAATGACTCACTGATGGTGAATATTTGAATATTCTTCCACTAGATGTTGCCGATATTAGTTGCTGTAGTGGGAGATAATTAAAGCAAATTCTTTCCAGATGTTTCACTGTCACACTCTTGATGGCATCTTCAAAAGAAATCAAAGACAACTGGCTCTGACATGCACCAAATACGCATCACAGCGGGGTGATGAACGGATGATAAAAATGATGACAGAACTGACAAGTTTCTCTCTTGGATGGCATGAGGGTTTAATGTGACTTGTGGACGTGACCAAAGGTCTTCAGCAGGGTCAAGGGGATGACCCTATCATTGACCCCTGGTTGTGATGTCTCTAAAGGGGTCTGAGAGAGCAAAGCTAAAGACACAGCACTGGAACTAAAGCAGAGGGGATCCAGTCACCACGTCATGAGAAATTCTTATATCTAATAAATGGCTGCAACAACATATACAACAAGGACACATGATCTAAGAATATATACTCATTGATAATATTCACAGAACTAGCTTTAGATAATATATTACAAACTATAATGTTCCTCTGCTGATAACATGCCAACACTGCACATGCTTACAGTGTTAGGTAGTGGAGTTACAATCTCATATAATTTAAACAGAGACTCTACACATTTACACCACTGGACTGCACGACTTTATTTTTATTGTACTGTGTGTGTATTGTGTTGCATTATTTAGTCGGCATTATTTAGAAACTAGTGAGTATTACGTTGCTGCATGCCGCAGTGTGATCATAGAGACTCACCAAACACTTTAGTAGGAACACTATACTAATACTGGGTAGAGCCTCCCTTTGCTCTCAAAACAGCCTCAATTCCTCATGGCATGTATTCCATAAGATGGTGGAAACATTCCTTTGAGGTTCTGGTCCATGTTGACATGATTACATCATTCAATTCCTGCAGATTTTTCAGGTGCACTTCATGCTCCAGATCTCCCATTCTACCACATCCCAAAAGTGTTCTACTGGATTCAGGTCCGGTGACTGGGAAGGCCACTGAAGAACACTGAACTCATTGTCATGTTCATGAAATCAGTTTGAGATGACTTTTGCTTTGCCATTAGAAGATGGGTAAATTGTGCACATGAAGAGATGCGCATGGTCAGCAACAATACTCAAATAGGCTGTGGCATTCATGCGATGATTGACTGGTATTAACGGGCCCAAAGTGTGTCAAGAAAACATTCCCCACACCATTACACCACCTCCACCAGCCTGGACTGTTGACACAAGTCAAGTTGGGTCCATGAATTCATGCTGTTGGTGCCAAATTCTGACCCTGCCATCTGTGTATCTCAGCAGAAATTGAGATTCATCAGACAAGGATATGTTTTTCCAGTCTTCAAGTTGTGGTGAGCCTGTGCCCACTGCAGCCTCAGCTTTCTGTTCTTGTCTGACAGAAGTGGAACCAGACGTGTTCTTCTGACATTGTAGCCTATCTGCCTCAAGGGTCAACGTGTTGTGCATTCTGAGATGCTTTTCTGCTCACCACAATTGTACAGAGTGGTTATCTGAGTTACTGTAGCCTTTCTGTCAGCTCAAACCAGTCTGGCCATTCTCCATTGACCCCTTTCATCAAAAAGGCGTTTCCATCCACAGAACTGCTGCTCACTGGATGTTTTGTCTTTATTGCAACTCTAGAGACTGTTGTGCATGAAAATCCCAGGATGATGACTTGAGATACTTTGTGACTACACAGCAAATCCTTTAAAGATGTCTATTTACTAGATGAAATGTAAGTGATGTTAAAGTGCTTGTACTTTAGGAATAGTTCTGTTCTGTCCACATTTATCCTTTTTTTTAACATTGTTATTAGTGGGCATAATCACAATGTGTGAGTTCTCTGTATGTTCTATACCCCTAAATTAGATTATAAAGACAAACATAAGACACAAACAAACAAACAAACAAACAAGTTATTATTAATTGATCTTTGTTATGTCTACAAGGGTGACATAGTCTTGTAGTTCATTTTAATTAAGAAATTTGCACATTCCCTTTAATTATTTTTCTGCATAAATGCATATAATTCATTCTTTCTTGGTGGTTTTGATTACATTTTAAACTGGCATAAACACTAAAGATGTCCTTTAAAAAAAGATAATGGACTCCTGCCAAACAGTCAGGAACTCATTTTTCACAGTTCTATACACAATGATAGGAGCACTACACATTTTGGTTCCCTGAAAAACCTTTCAGTCCATGATTCTTTAGCCATTTAGTCACCAAATAATAAAACAAACAAACAAACAAACAAAATCTTCCACAAACAACATCCTTCAAAAAACTAAAAGCGTTATGTAGATGTACAATAAAAAAAAATTGGTTAAACATACACCAATCAAGCAGTTCTTTAGAAAGCAAAGATTTAGTTCGCCTATGGCCTTACTTATCACTAAACTTATTTTCTGGCCCCATTATTCTGTAGAGACCGACGACAGAGATTTGACGGCGCTAGGACCAGGAGGAGGCTCGGGACGGGTTTCCTTTCTGTCCGTTACTCCGCATTGATCGTTGTGACGTGGCGGATTCGCCATCTGTAAACTCCCAAAGGGCTCAAAGTCAATTAACGCCCATCTTCCCTTAGGATTACATCGGCCTGGAGTGCAAACAGCGCATCATTCGCTTTATTCTCTACCCTCATTACAGCAGGGGGCAAAAAGTATTACATCTGAATGCACTTTTCACAAAAGCAGTGTTTAACAAACAAGGCACCATGTTTGAAATAATATAATGTTTTTACATTTATTACACAATACACGGTTGTATAATAACTTGCACTGGAGACTAGGCTTTAGATGCAGACTGCAAGCTCCTTTTCTAATAAAGAAACTGCACACGACTCCGGGGACACGTTCAGCACAGATTCAGCACAAACTCACGGAAGCCTCAGTAAGATGATGTGACTAAGATCATTATAAATTCACGAATAACTACGAAATAAAGTCCTAATTAATAAGCAATGGTTGTATTTTTCTGACTTTTGGAGTTCTTTAGTGTTTTCCTGTTGAGACGGTAGTGTGTAAAAGGGTGTGTGCTGTCACACATCAGTCTCAGTGAAATGGGCTCGTGCTCCGCTGAACACCGCCCGCCACTTTGCGCCCGTTTTCCCGCTGCAGCGCGCGCGCCCTACAGAGGCGCCCTGTGTGTGCATTTACACCTGTTAAAGCCTCACACTGAGCACAGCAACACTACCGAGCACACACACACACACACGCAACACCGACACCAGCTTCACACCGACACGGATACGGCACGGAGCGCTTTATAACCTCTCACAGGAGCTCATTTTGGTTTGATTTTTTAAATTATTATTATTAATATTATTTTATGTTGCCATGGATTAGCTATACGAGTGGACCTACACGAGAGGGATGATTTGCAAAACAGACTTCTGAAGAAGAAGATGAACAGAGGGTTAAAAGCGAAACTTTTTTTAACGTGATTTTACAGGCGCGCGTGCACAAGACACAACTCATTCCCAGCATTTTGAACGGAAAATCAAATAGACAGCTCTTTGCTTAAAAGAAAAAAAAACGGAGAAACAAGTAACCTGAGCAGTGAGGATTTTAAAACACCCAAATCTAATTAAGCTGTGCGAAAATTCTCCTAATTAACTCAGAGAAAAAGTTATTACAGCCGCAGCAGCTGCGCTTTTCCCCCCGCACTGCGCACGCGCCTCTCTCGCAGCTCCTCAACGGTACGGCGCAGGAATACGCCACTGCGCATGCGCACCACTGGCTCTCCAGCCGGAGCCGTCGAGGGAGCACTGCGCATGCGCAAGACTCTCTCCCTGAACAGGGCTGAATGAAGAGGGAAATTTAAAAAACGGTTTCAGGGACCGGGAGAGCTGAACTACTGCATCTCTCAGCTCACTTCACACTTTATCCTGATTTCATTCCAGCAAAACAGGTGAGAATCGGTTCATTCCCAGCTTTATGTCTCATGTAAAGTGAGAATATTAGCAGATGTGAGTGATAGTAATAGTAATAGTAGGTATCATTTGACAGCTGAAGGTGAATGTCAGGTTGTCATTCAGTTGGAGGATCAGATATCAGGTCCCACTCTGTCTCTCCTAAGTGCTGATTTAATATACAATCTATCAGTTAACATGCAACATTTTTAGATACGATTATGCCATTTCTGTCATCAGTTTATTAAGACCTGAATTAGTTAAATATAAATATTAATACAACTGTTCAATTAAGTGCAACCAAATATTACTTTTTTATGTTTACAATAATAATGCTGAATAGGGAACAATTTAATTTAATAACTTTTACCTCTGTTTCTCAAAGGAAGTCAGGTTTTCAGGTTTTAACCCTCTCAGTCCTCTGTTTCTGTTCTCTCTTTTCATAACAAAGCATGAAGCTAAAGGTATTATTAATATGCGATGTGTGGTGTTAGGAAATGATTGAAGCTGGTTGTACGGACAGGATGTCAGGACTGATGGCAAATTCAGGACATAATCAGAACTCGGAGCAGGACTACAGGTAAAAACACAATTTATTTTTTCTTCCCTTTGGATGGTCAATATTGCATTTCTCCCTAAAATGATTCCCATTTTGGAGAACAGGTTTCTGAGAATATTGAACATGAGTCATTATGAGAATTTGAATTCCCTGTATACATCCATAAAGCAGGGTTTAAAAAATGTATTTAAAAAAAACTGAAAAGCCTATCTATCTATATACTACTACTATTAATAATAATAATAACAATAATAATAAATTAATTTTAAAGAATGCATGATTTTTAGCAGACTCTTTTCAAAAACATATTTGGTAAAACTTTTCTGTTTTTAATTTTGCTAAAATGAAATGATGATTTATAAATGGAGCAAACAAATGAACCAGACCATTCCATTTTACTGATCCACTTCTTCAGAACGTCTCCTCCTTGTTTTGTTCTTTGCACTGAAACGGGCAGTTTGTGAAAAGAGCGAGCGAATCATTTTTGGCCCTGAATGGACGTGTCAGAAAGCATCAGGACCGAGGTGCACTACCTCCTCCCCCCCCTGTTTTCAGGGACACTTAACGGTTTGCATCAGTGAGCAAATAAAATCATCTCTTCTTCTGTCCACTTGTAACTTCACTCTAATTGCCGCAGGGTTACAATGAGATGTCCGAAATGCTAATCTTTTCTGAGGACGTGATGTGATTCTCCCTGCTACTGCTGAATTCCTGACCTCAGTAAGCAGTGACAGATTATTAGTGACAGTGGCTCTCTATATATGTGCATTAATATAAACAATATTTAATAGAATGATCATGATAAAGGCTACCGATGCTGGGTTTAAATAAGATTTTGTTCCAGGTTTGTGTTAAACTGTCAAGGTTTTGCTGTTGCTGTGCAGCTTGGACCACAAGCTCAGGGGTTAATGACCTGTGCTAGTGACCTAAAGATTACATTTATATGTTGCTTTGGATAAAAGCATTGCTCATTTCATTAGTAATTTTATTCAGTTTGTATAAAATGTTTATTATAATTGAGGAAAGAGCACTTCCTTATGAATCTATGTATGGAGGATAAAATACAAAAACTCTGGCTAACAGATATGAGAGGCTGGGTTTTGTTTGTTTGGCTTTGTTAGTAAAACGTAGCTAATAATTTTTTTTTTTTTTTATAAAGGTCATACTGGTTATTTCACCTGTACTGACACGTTCTGAACAGATGGCCAATAGGAAGTCTTGAACAAACAACACAGAGGCTTCTTCACTTTGTTTCTCCATCATCAAGCCTGCAGTATAGTGTTTCATTAAAGAATTAAGAAAATTAGATATAATGATGGTATGATGATGACCAGGTGTCATGCAACGAAGTGTCTTTTGTACAATAACATTAAGCAGCTGTTAAACCCTGTGTGTGGCGTTGAGGTGTCATTTCTGCGGCTTGCACCTCAAAGCTTCAGTGTAAAGTTACACTCGACTCTGTGTGTGTGTGTGTGTGTGTGTGTGTGTGTGTGTGTGTGTGTGTGTGTGGTGGATGATTATTCATAGCCTCTTTAATGGGGCAGGCTGGGCGGCCCGAGGCCACGTCCCGAATCTCTCCTCTCCACTGATGTAATTTATTCAGGTGACAGACAGAAAGTGTGCCTTATTTACCCCCCTCCTCTACCCATCTACCCCCTCCGGCCGTGTGTAGCCCCCTCGCAGCCCTGGGGGAGGGGTAGGAAGGCCCGGCTCGGGGTGGAAACAGGGCAGCCAAACAGATGGCATCCTATTTGTGTGAGGCCTGTCATTCCAGCAGATTAATGCAAGAGGGTTGGTT
This sequence comes from Pangasius mekongensis, assembly GCA_033441845.1. Taxonomy (NCBI): domain Eukaryota; kingdom Metazoa; phylum Chordata; class Actinopteri; order Siluriformes; family Pangasiidae; genus Pangasius; species Pangasius mekongensis. Next base: position 826,952 of record JAKKZJ010000024.1, on the reverse strand, counting down.
AAAGAAAAAGAGCGACAGACAATCAGGGGCTGGAGTGAGGGAGGGAGGAGGGAGGAGAGGAAAACAATAGCGCCACGTGCCGTAGTGCAGATTTTGTCGTTCGCTGACACAATAGGTGATCATTTTTCAACGAGGCTGGACCAACTGTTGCAGACGGCGCGAGCCCCGTTAACTGCGTTTCAAACGATCCGCTGTTTACGTACGATTCAGCCAATGGCTGACTAGCGCCAGCAGTCACCTGACTAAACTGTGTGTGTGTATGTGTGTGTGTGTGGGGTGGGGGGTTACTACAGTGTCTGCAAAAATAACCGAAAATAGTGAGGGTTGTCATAGCGACCCCAATTATCAGGCTCAATAGTGAGCAAGTGGAGAGGATTGAAGGGCCTCTTTCTCTTTCTCTCTCTTCTCCTCTCAGTGCTCCCTTGAAGCAGTGTAAAAAATTTTCTTATACCAAACAAACAAATTTTTCTCAATCATTCAAGTCAGGAAAGGTGGGAAAAATCATTATTATTTAATAATGATACAACTAAAAATCACTTTTTATCAGTAGTGACAAAACTATAAATCAATAGTGACTGTTCTAATTCAGCACAATACAGAATATTTAATTGTAGCTTTTTAAAGAATGCACTGATAATCGTTTATAAAGATGTTTATATCTTAATAAATAAATCCTGACTGTTCGGAGTGTAAGATGCTTTTTGTGTTTCCCTTTGAGAGACTCTCCTATTTTAAATCCTCAGTCTAAAGTGTATCACTTCCTTCAAGCTAAATTAAATATGGTGTGAATGTGTTTGTGTGTGTATTTGTGTGTTTAGGCTCCTGACCTCGGATGCGTCCGAGCTGTGCAAATTTGACCCCGGTGACCTCCAGTCTCTGACCTGGCTGACCTCGGTGGATGTCCCTCGCCTGCAGCAGCTCCGCTCAGGCAGAGCTGAGTTCAGCATGAGCGCTCAGGACCAACTGCACGCAGGTCAGCGCACACACACGCACACACACGCACGCACACACACACGCAGAGTGTATAAAAAGAACTTCCTAATATCATGATTTTGACTGTGTGATTACGAACCTACAGCAGCTCAGCTGAGTAACATGAGCGTGGCTGGAGGAGGAACGTCCATGATCCATCTGCAGAGCAACATGCAGCACAGCCCTCTGGGAATCAACAGCGTGAGTTACACTTGATATGACCCACAGCTTTACTTTACTATAACATTCTGTGCCTTCACCGGGTATCCTGAGCTATTAATCTGTTTCTGTGACTGCTCGTTTCTCAGATGCCACAGTTTTCTCCCAGTTTTCCGTGTCCTGCCTCGGTCTATCAGCCCTCTTCTCAGCAGGTGATGACTTTCTCCCAGTCCAACCAGCAGGTACTTCACTCGCACACCGGTTACATCCTGAATCGCAGCTCAGTGTAGTTAAAAGATGTAGAGTTTGGTTCTGGCCTTGTTTCTAATCTAGTACACCGGATCCAGCCTGTTAACATCTTTAGGAGAACCTAATCAGCATCATCTGAAGTGCTGAGAAGGTCCAGAGCCAGAAATAATAATAATTAATATTAACATTAAGGCAGTAGAGTGCATCAGTGAGGTCAGAAAAGTGTAGGATGAGTATTTAGGATATTGTGATGGGTGCAGAATTTTTTTTATATAGTTTTAGAGATTCCAAAATGTTTTAACCTGCCACAGCTGAATGTTCTCTAACAGATCTGGTAGACTTACAATAATCTAATAGTTTAATAGGACAGGAAAGAGAGGGGTTATAATAAAGCCCTACATGCTGACTCACTCCTGTGTGTTTCCTGTGATTTCAGTGTTCTCCTGGAGGACTGTACAGCAACTTCAACAGCCAGAGTTTATTCACACAGCAGCAGATCCACACTCCACACAGCCAGGAGACGCAGCCCAAAACCTTCCCCAAACCCATCTACTCCTACAGGTGAGCCACCCTGCAACTCTGTCATACACTGTAATCAGCTGATGTGCAAGCAGATGTCCACTGTCAAGTGTTTCCACCATCTGCATAGAAACAAGAAGAGCACCAGCCAAGTACAAAGGCCACAAAGGCTTCTCTTTATCCATACACCAAATGTTATAACCCAGACAAAGGCGCAAAAATTAGGTGCCGTCCCTTAATTATGTACCAATATTTAAAAAATGCAGAGAGAAGCATTATAGAGAACAAGACTAACGCTGATGCAGCGGCATGTTAAAGCCTGTCTGCTTCTCCATCTTCCTCTAGCTGCCTGATTGCTATGGCTCTGAAGAACAGTAAGACAGGCAGTCTCCCGGTCAGTGAGATCTACAGCTTCATGAAGGAACACTTCCCCTACTTTAAGGTGAGGTTATACAGAACTATACAGAGTGTGCAGATGAAAGTGAGCGCTAAACAAAACTGATTTAGTATAACAATGCCTCTGTCTCTCTTCATTTTAACTCTCTGGGATGGTCAGACGGCACCAGACGGCTGGAAGAACTCTGTCCGGCACAACCTGTCTCTGAATAAATGTTTCGAGAAGGTGGAGAACAAGATGAGCGGCTCGTCGAGGAAGGGCTGCCTGTGGGCTCTCAACCCGGCCAAGATCGATAAGATGGAGGAGGAGATGCAGAAATGGAAGCGTAAAGACTTAACGGCCATCCGACGCAGCATGGCCAACCCAGGTCAGTATCAGTAACGCACTAGGTTCTGATTGTGGTGTTTCTGTAATTACACGAGCTAATGCATCAATAGTTTTTGATTTTACTGTGTTTTCTTTTTTTTTTTTTTTTGCCTGAAACTCTGACGTTCCCTTCACGTCCTTCCTCAGATGAATTAGACAAGCTGATCACGGATCGGCCGGAGAGCTGCAGGCGGAAACCGCTGGATCCTCAGCTTCCTCCTCCTCAGCCGGTTTTGTCTCTGCAGTGTCTTACTGTTCACCATCAGCTCCAGCTGCAGCTCCACACTCAGCCCCGGATAGCACCGACGTCTCCGGCTCCTGCTCAAACACCACCGCTCCACCCTGTACCTGACCTCGTCAAACAACCACCACCACAACAACAACAACAACAACAACAACAACCGGCAGAGATCTTCAGTGTCCACAGTGATGTCCATTCTGAGGTGGACGCTCTGGACCCCAGCATCATGGATTTCGCCTTGCAAGGTTGGTGAATTTTTGAATGAGACAGATGTGATAAAGAGTGATGGAAATGTTTAGATTTTCAAAAAAGATGACAGAAAGAAGTGTTTGTCTCGGTTGTTGTCATGGTGAGCAGAAATGCCTTATTGTGGCTGCTAAATGCTAATACTACTCAATGGTGGCAAACTAATATTAGACACAGATACCCTTCACCCTTTGTCACGTCTTGGCAGCGGTTAAGTGTCTGTGCTAATAACTGGAAGGTATCACACTAGTTATACTATAGACCTTCACTCACGGCCCCTTGTCTACCTGCAGGAAACCTGTGGGACGAGATGAAGGATGACAGCTTTAACCTGGAGGCCCTGGGCTCGTTCAGTAACTCCCCCCTGCGTCTCTCTGACTGTGATCTCGAGGGGGTGAGCACGACGCCGGGGTCCAGCGCTGCTGAAATTCCCTTCTCGGGTGTTTACACATCTTACAGCACGGTGGATGGATTCACCAACCAGTACATCAACACGCAAGGCAGCAACAAACCCATTGTCCTGCATTAAAACACACACACACACACACACATACGTGCGCACACACCCCTACCAAACAGCAAAGACCAGCTTTACTCCAAAGGACCATCAACAATGCGGACTGTGGCTTTTGATTATTTTATTATTTTCCTGGCTTTTACTTTTCTACAGTACCTTTCAGTATTGAGCCAAACAATACTGTATTCATGGACAGCCTTCCTTCCACAAACTATCACTGACAGAACCTCTGGAACTCTGATCATAAAAAAAGGGACATGCATAATGCTTGACTCAAATCAGTCTCTAGCGCTGAGAAAAAAGTGAAGCAAACAGCAAATTTCTGGAAAACAAGAAAATATATGAATGGTTATGTACATACGAGTCTTCCATATATACAGCTAAATGGACCATTTTGTCTGCACCATGTGTGTAATATCTGTTTTTTCCCCCCATTCCAGACTAGGCATGTGCTGACATTACATGTTATACATCACAATAATAGGCTAACATTTTATCATGGTTGATCAAATCACAACACTTGATCACCATGTATTCAGCTTGAGGTCTTGTCTTGGGAACAGCATTATGGGATCGCCTTCTCCGAGACAGACACGTGAAGCACTTTCAAGCGCATCCAAAATAAGGAATCTCATTCCGCAAGGGTTTACAGCAGAAGCACAAACGCTCACTCCTGAATAGTAGGCGACGGCATTCTGAAGCCTCCACTATAACCATACTGTACACGTTGTACCAATGATCAGCACATGCCTATTCCTAATAAAAGTCTGCTAATGATGAGTTGATTCCAGTGAGAGAAAATGACATGTTTATATTTGGTGCTTGGCCCCCTTGTAAGCCTGTAACTAAGCTACTTCCTGTTTTATTAAAAGGGATCCACTGTATGTTTATTTTTCATGTGTTTGCATGTTAGCGTGTTTTCTGTAGCTTGTGTGTCTTCTGTTGTGGTGTAATAGACAGCAAGTCTCCTCTGTAATTATTGATTATTATTTATATTTATAAGCCAGGAGATAAAGAGTGGCATGGAGGAAATTGTGCTTATTGTACATAGCTACGTATGTCCAAAATGATTAATGGTGATCGCAGACACTATCCCACAGCAAATTCTTCTACACATTAAAGGACTTTCCCAGCAGTCTTTTTAAATCAATTTTTAAAGCATATCCACATATAAGCTTGTGCAGTGTATTTCTGAAATACCCTTATGCAGCACTGACTTAAGGGGCAACCGCACTGTGTGTTAGTTAATAACACAAATATAATAAAAAAATAAAAAAAAACAAGCAAAAACATCACAGGTGTGTGTGTGGGAACGTTGAGGCCATTTTATTTGAGGCATACATCATACAGCAGTCATCTTTTTAAAAACATCCTGATAGACAGCGAAATTCAGGCACTTTATTAAAAACATTTTCCAAAAATCACTACTGAGGTTTTCTCTCAATCCCGACTAGTAGTGAAACAATCAGCATTATCATAAAGCTTATGTTTAACTACAGCATTCACTACTGTTCTCAGTGTAAACGCTAACCGTGTGATATACATGACACTCAGATCTCCCTTGAAATGCTTCACCCAGCAGCTAGGGATTTTTTTTCCCCCCAATGAAATGAGCTAAAAGGCATATTACTGGCAGGTTTCTTTTTAAAATAACATTTACACATTTCTTTTTAAAAAATGACTAAACCTGAGTTGGCGCACAAATATATACACATTAAAAACCTATAAATGCTTCACACAGGTTCAGTGGTTCTCTTCATAATACTGCTACTTACATTAAAAACTACATATAAAGCAGTTTGTTTCTTTGGCATGCCAGCACCGTTTCCCTGAATGAACACCATGTTTGGAATTGTGCGTATGTGCGTGCGCATGTGTGCGTCTTAAAACAAACACACCACCTGCAATATACTGATCTTTCAGCATAAAGCTTGATACGGTACATTCATTCACACTAGGGGTGAAAGACACGGTTGTGGAAGCCGAAAGCACGGCAGTGTTTAGCTTTCATCCTGCTGAGGCTTTGTGCGTTGATAAGGGCTGAACTCGGCGCTGCTGAGGCTCTGCAGAACTGAACGTGCCGCGCCGGGTCTAAAGCTTTACAACATGTATACCGAGATAGTCGTAATGATAATTACAGTGTGCAAAACGTGAAAGGCAGACAGAGCTTATGGAAAGAAGTGGAGGTGCTTGGTTTTGTGCGTTCATTTCAAGGCAACACTGGTGTAGGATATTGTGAATTGAAACACTTACAGGAATATTTAGACAACAATAACATATTTCACAATGTTTTCAATGTGAAATGCCCAAAACGTGCACACTGAACTCACGTGGCTTTGCACGTTATATGTGCGCGTATGCTTTGTGTGGAGTCACTCTGATCCTTAGAGACACAACTATATAGAAAACATCCTTGTTCTTGTAACTAAACTTTTACTTTCTTACCTGATTCTTACCTACGTAAGCGCAGGCAGCCAGAATGCCCACTGACGCTAACGAACGCCCACTGACACTGGCACTGAGCTGACTGCTGTGTTATTGCGTGTTACAGTGTTAGCCGGTGTTGGTCGAGCTGTCCATGGTGGCCAGCAGGTGGGAAACCTTGGCTCTCTGAGATGGAGTGATGTTCTGAGCCATGTGGATGATGCAGTCCATCGCTACTTCTGGATTCGCCTCCATGAGACTGTGAAATCCCAGATACAGTTCATAGTAAGTGGCACTGATCAGCTAGAACGTGCATTACACCTGGAATTATCTCCACTGTACACTTTAATCATGAGCTGAGTTGAGTTTGTAAATGTATTATTCTCTTTTTGTTTTATGTGTGTCTCATATGTTTAATTTTTTCTTGAACAACCTGACACCATTGCAAATAACAGGGCATTTTCCTCAATTTCCTCTGTTTGAGGGCATTTCGGCTACCTGCAGATGTGTTTGAGGGCATTTCGGCTACGTGCAGATGTGTTTGAGGGCGTGTCGGTTACCTGCGGATGTGTTTGAGGGTGTGTCGGTTACCTGCGGATGTGCTTGAGGGTGTGTCGGCTACCTGCGGATGTGCTTGAGGGTGTGTCGGTTACCTGCGGATGTGCTTGAGGGTGTGTCGGTTACCTGCGGATGTGCTTGAGGGTGTGTCGGTTACCTGCGGATGTGC
>JAKKZJ010000024.1:809560-820035 GCA_033441845.1 Pangasius mekongensis | reverse complement strand
TGTGTTTGAGGGCGTGTCGGTTACCTGCGGATGTGTTTGAGGGCGTGTCGGTTACCTGCGGATGTGTTTGAGGGCGTGTCGGTTACCTGCGGATGTGTTTGAGGGCGTGTCGGTTACCTGCGGATGTGTTTGAGGGCGTGTCGGTTACCTGCGGATGTGTTTGAGGGCGTGTCGGTTACCTGCGGATGTGTTTGAGGGCGTGTCGGTTACCTGCGGATGTGTTTGAGGGCGTAGTCCCTCTTCAGGTATTTGATGTTTTCTCTGATGGCTGACCGCAGCCCCTCCTGCTGTGACAGGTGTTTCTCCAGCCACTCGACCACCGCTTTATTATTGTCCCACAGGTAAGCCTGAAAAATACATATTTACCAATAAAGACTTCATCATTATGCTCTGCAGTTTTAACTATACTCCAAAACTCCAAAACATGACCCAGATATTTAAACAACCTACACGTGCTAACATCGCTAACAGGATTGTGAAGAAGCTTTGGGGTTCTTTATCCATACACAATTTTATTTTACTAATAACAAAGATAAGATGAATTGAACCTAAACGCTAGAACTGTATGTAGCACTATAAAATCTTAATGTGGCATCCTTTACAGAACAGTGCACACAACTTCTGGGTTTTAAAAATCAATGCTTCATAATAAATAAAATTTAATAATTTTAAACATTTCACATGGGTTTGATGACATTTTATTTCACTTTTGTTGTTAGAAAACTGAGAAGGTTTTTTTTAATAATCGCGAGCAGGGTTTTTATTGTCTCACTTTGACAGTTCCCTCAGTCTCGATGAACCAGCGGCGCAGCATGGACTTTATATGGCCGCTGCTCAGGTCTCTGTTGGCCTGCACGATTTCACTCTTCACCTTCTCCTCCAGCAGGAGGCGCCGCAGACGCCAGTAAAAAAACGACCGAGCATTCTTCCACTCCAAGATATCCTGCAAAATACATGACCAGGGCAAACCACCAACATTCACACAGTCAGTACCAGTAACTACAGCCTTATCAGATAACTATAGAATTTACTATTATCTGTAAACCTAAGAATTATATTAGTCTTTTCAGTTTAGACATTTTTGTCTGTCACTTCCTTCTCACCGGTTTAATTCCTACTTTTATTGCTAGCGCTGTCAAACGTTGTTTATGTTGCTATTGAGAGGTCACTGCCAATCACTCTGATCAGACACAGCCAGTTCTGATCAGGTTAAAAAGTGGGTGTTTTGTAGCTGCTAACTACAATTAACCTGGAGGTAAAGCCATATTTCTTCAATCCATAGCATCACAAAGAATTACTTATATTTGTATAAAACTTTAATAGAGGATTTAATGTGAAGAACTCATTCATACATTCATACACTAAGCCTGAAGGTCATGACTAATGATGTATAAATGGTTTTAAATAAATGCTACTTCATACCTTTATTTTATTGGGAATTTGTATTTAAACAGATCACGGTGTGCATTACCGTGATAACTCCTTTCTCCTGCATCCTCCCGGGGGTGTCGTGGAGGTCGACGAACTGTACGGCCACCTGGTGGTAGATGGGCAGCAGAAACTCCTCTCTGTCTGTGAGCTGAGCCTCCACATCACTGCGCTCCTTCTCCGACAAATCTGGAGAACCTGACAAGAAAGACAGCACCAGTACAGAGTGTATACAGAGCAGCGAAAACCCTACAGAAAAACACAAAGCTTGTAAGCTCTTTCTTACTCTCTCTCTCTCTCTCTCTCTCTCTCTCTCTCTCTCTCACACACACACACAGCCTCTGTAACATGAATGTCTACTCACCGAGCTGCTGGGCCAGCCGGGAGTACTCAGGGTCGATCCTCCTCATGGTCTTCAGCAGATCCTTCCTTCTGAACTTAATCTCCACCGTGCCCTCTGGCTCTAACACACCTCCCCTACACACAGAGATACAGAGTGGTGTGTGTGCATGTCAGGAAATAGACCTGAAAAGCAATAAAACTGAAATAAAAGTTGTTTCGTGAACCCACCTGCTCTCCCTGTCAGCATAGAGCTCCATGTACTGTGGATTGATGGTGGGGTCGATCACTACCCATGATCCTCCTCTCAACTCAGCATGTGGGGGGATGTAGACCAACACGGGCTGATGGAACTCCCTCAGGGCATCCACGATGTACGCGCCAAACTTTAGCACCTGGTCATACATGTCTGACAAACAGGAAGTTGAAATATTAACAACACTGAACAGTCTTTATCACTGCTGTGTGTGTTGTTTTTGTTATCCAAGAGTCTCTGTGTGATTTCCAACTATACAAAATAATTACAGGTCCTGCACTGGACAATGAAATGTAAATTAAATGCATTTGGTATTGTAACAGTAATCAGTGATCATCACTGATCATGATGATGATGATGATGATGATGATGTGCAGAAGTGTAAAAACATGGAGATCTTTTGCACCCTTCATGCCGCCGGAGAAGCCTCTCCAGTTGGCGAACACCATGAGCGGAAGTTTCTCTCTGTTAAAGTCCTTCATGGCCTGAGCGGTTTTATAAGCTGAGTCCGGGAACCACACCTGCCCCGCCTGCTGCACGATCTGATACACACACACACAGGCAGTTAGACAGGCAAGCAAAGGCTCTTTATATGGGTGAGGCGCAAATCATTACATAGCGCCCGAGTGGACAAAGCAGACAGATTACTGTAAAGCCTGTTTAAATGCTTTGAGTAGTCAATCCACACTCAGAAGCTTCAAAAGCTTCACTTCAGCCATGTGTGATGTGTGTGTGTGTGTGTGTGTGAGAGAGACTTACCCTCGCCTCTGAGTCCAGATTGGCCGGATCTGCTGGGACCGTGACCTCAACAGTCCGTGTTTCCACAGCGATGACCCCGAGTGGAATCCCTCCCAGCCTGTGACATGCAAGAGATTCCAGTGAATAATAAAATATAACATCTGGCAGAAAGGTAAAGGGAATTGTGGGTAATCTCACCTAGCCCTGCCCACCACCACAGTCTGGGCCCAGGTGGACATCACCTCCATGAAGGTGCCATGGTCGAAAAACCCACTCTGCCACGCCCCCCTCACGCCTACAAACACAATACAGGATGAATAAAAAGACACATAAATACTTAGAAATATTTGCTTATTACTTACAATTATTTAGAGATCATTCAGTGTGGTCTACATAGAAGTATGTGTGTAGACTATATAAAGATATGAAATAATGTGTAAAGCTGCCTTTGTTGTGTGTGTCTTTGCTGTTATAGTTTGTGTCTCTTTAGAATCACAAGCTTTAGTGCTTTAGTGCTTTAGTGTACAGGTTTTAATGACATATATGCCATATAAATACCATAATTTACAAGGTTAGGAGGGTTAATAGAGATTATCATCAGGGTTGTTATAAGGCCTCTCACTGGGATGAGGACGTCCACAGAGCATCCAGCGAGGGTCGTAGGGAGCCTTGGTAGGGAAAAACTCAACCTCTCTTTCCACTGGATCAGCAGGGGGCATCAGAGGTGCAGGACTGTGCTTATTCTAACAACACACATCAACAACACCACACATATCTGATAAAAATCTGTTCTCCGAAAATACATAAAGTTCATCATTCAGCTCAACACAATGCAGTACAACATTACTGCCAGTTTTATATTAACATTTAATTTATGCACAAAAACCTCAGTAATCTGAAAAGCATATTAGTAATTCAAGTTTTTATGTTATCTAAGGTGTAGAAGAGGATTGAATGAAATGTGGTGATGACTAAAATAAAGAATGCTGTTATGTGTGTGTGTGTGTGTGTGTGTGTGTGATTAGCTGGTTCTCTTTCGATGCCTTCATTTTGTTCTTCTCTTCAGGATACCCCCCCCCCCCCCCCCCAGCCTGAAACTGACCTTTGGCATGTAGGAGAGCCACTGCAGGATGGTGAAAACACCCTCGAAGTCGTCCGGGACTGTTGTGTGTGTGACTCCGTTGTTGTACATGATCTGCACGCCGCCCAGCTGGTTGTTGGAGGTGTAAACCTCACGACCAAGAACCTAAAAAAAGGCAGAAGGAAAATAAGAATGGAAAAGGTTTTACACACACAAAAAAAAGCGTGTAATGATGATCGATATTAACAACATTGGCTACACTGGTAGAAGCAGAGCAGGTACGTGTGCACAAGGTTTCTGAAAGGTCGAGGATTATGATAATGACCTGTTTATATCTACATCAGGCTGTTATCTGTATGATAAAGCATTAGGACCTTGTTTAGTGCTCCGGCTCCAGTCAGGATGATGTGGGAGTTTTCCACTTGGATCACTCTCTGTCCGAGTCGAACCAGGTACGCTCCGATGCCTATCGCCCGGCACGTCACCTACGCAACACAGACAACATGACCAACAAGCCCTGAAATCATAACACAACCAGCTGTGCCTGCAGCCAGGACGAGAAATAAACAGGAAGCTCTCACCATACTGACAGTGACGATCTCCTCATACGCCTCCGACGACTCGCCCGCAATCATCCCTGACCCTCTGAGGTTCTCTACACCGAGCCCATCCTCCTTCCCAATGATGTCAGTGATGATGTACCTGCAGCAGTTAACACGGTCAAAGCAGCTGGTAAATTATGCATAACACAAAATATAAACGTAACCCAATCCTTCGATCTGCAGCACAGTATGGAGAGGAATATAAAACGTCAGCATGACCTAATGTTTAATATTTAGCTCATAGTTAAGGGGAATAAGATGTTTACAAATTCTAGAAATATTTAAGAATTGCGATAGTCTAGCTTTTATTTGAAAGAAAAAGAACGCATGTTTATGCACAATATGTAAATGAAAAAATGAAAAACTAAAAACAAAATATAATACAGTGTAAAGCTGGACTGACCTGGACTCTCCTCCCTCCTCCACATGGCGGCAGTGGATGGAGTTGGTGGAGCTGATGCGAGTGTAGTCCTGAGGTGTTAAATATAAATACTTAAATCCCTGCGGGAGAAAGAAAAAAAAACACAAACACAAAACAGTGAGTGAACAACACAACATAACGCAAATCACAAAAACATGACACTGTGATTATACTGCTCCATACTGCAGTACACTACGCCTGTAATATTGCAACAATCTGCTGTTCCTGGCCTAAATATTCTGACCTGATTTATCTGATATAAATGGAAAGTACTGAGCGAATGAAGGGTCGTACTGCACTGCGCTCAAGACCGTTATGTCTACACACGAGTTCTCAGTTTATTAGCTTTAATAACGATGATAATGAATTGGTGATTCAGCGTACACACGTGAATGAGTAATGAACCGTTTCACCTTGTAGGGGTCGGCGGGATCGATCCAGGCCACCTGGAACATGTGCTTGATCTCCTCGGCGAGGCCGATGCGAGCGCCACTGTTAGCGGCGATGTAAACGCGGGGAATTCCCTCGGCTCGCGCGAACTCCGACGCCCGCAGGAACAGCAGGTCCTCCTGAGGCCCGAACGAGCCGATCTGATGCGTGATGTCATTACAGATCACGACGATGTCACGCCCCTCAGGGTACTCAGGGGTCTTCATCTTCATGCGGAACGCCACCATGCCCACCTGAACACGTCGCGTGAAGGTAGGGAGATATCCAGGTGCAGTTTTAGTGATCAGTGAATCCATGAACACAAAATATCCTTAATACAGAAAAGCAAAACCTGCCCAGCACTTCACAGCATGCTTCATAATCTCAGTCTGTGCACTACCTCGTTGTCTCCGGGCAGTCGGTTCATCTGCACGAGTCGGCCCTGAGGATCCAGCACCAGCTCGTTATACAGCAGAACATCTTTCGGGTACTTATCCCCAGGACCCCACAGCTTAAACAGAGCCTGAGACAGACAGTGACGTTAGTTCTCATTTACCTGCTTTAAAACCACAGTCTGGAACAAAGCAGTCATATTTTACAGTGCAAACACATCCCAAACGTACACACTCGTTTCTACATGATTTTATTAGACATACGCTAACAGGTTAGTCATTTCTCTGAAGCACAAAGCTGCACAGTTTAGTGTTTTCCTTGCTCTAATCACACACTTCAACTCATTTAAAGCTTAATAACTTGCTGGTAGAGTGTATTACAATGCCACGGCTATGCGTGTGTGTGTGTGAGTGGGCTGAGACTGTGACACACACCTGGCGGAACATCTCGGGGAAGTCGTAGACGTACGTGGTGCCGAGGCTCTGGGCCTGGAAGCGCTTGGCCTGCAGCAGGTCTTTGGTGACGTACGGCGTGTTAATGAGCATGCCGTGCAGGGGGCCGTGCTTCTCTGTGTACGACTTGAACATGATCTGCCACACACACGGATTATCAGCTGTAGAAAACTGACATTTAATTTAAATAATGGTGTTATAGTTTTTATTTTTTTCCTCTTTTTGCTGTAAACTGGTAGCCGCATCAGTCATCGCCTTGCACAGGTCGAGGTGTGTGTGTGCACGTGTGTTTATACCTGGCCCGATGCCGTGTCTGTGACCTCCTCGTACAGGCTGATGTCGAGGTAGTAGCCGTTCTCGTTGGTGAGGAACAGGCGGATGGGGACGGTGCTGCCAGTCGGTGTGAGGCGGATGTTGATCTTGAGCTCGGCCTGCAGCACTCGGAGCTTCCACAGACGCCTGCCGTAACGCATCACCATGGAGCGCACCGACTCCTCGATCTGACAGCACACAGACAGGATATTTCTACCAGCCAATCAAAGCAGAGGAGGCGAGATTTGGTCTAACGCTGCTGGTAAAAAAATAATACGCTTCATTCTTTCTAACCTGTGTGAAGCTATATATTTTGTGTGTTATCATTACTGGCCTCAGCCAATCAGGACACACTGTTTCGGAGAACTACCCTTTAACATTCGGATTAGTGTTTGAAACCTGAAACACAGATCTGACCTTAATGGGATCCATGATGACGGTGGGGACGAAGTTGAGGAAGATGTGGTTGCAGTCTGTGCGTGTGTGTGTGTTGCTGAAGGCCACCTCCAGCTCATCCATCGCCTCCAGGAGCAAACGCTCACCTTCGTTCTGAAGGTACTCAAATGATGCCTCCTGCATACACACACAGACAGATTTATTTATATTACATATATACACTATAAATATGTTTATCAGTGATATATAGTATATGATCATATCATTTTTGGGTTTAAATTTCAGGTCTCATACGACAGAAACACACCATGTGATACTGTGGCCACTATTTGGCATGCAGTCGCTAAGGTGAACCATCAAGTGGATCTACAGTGCTCAGGTAGTGACTGTTACCTTGGTGATGAGGTCGGAGTGGCGGATGATGGCTCTGATGAAGAAGCGGTAGTCGGTGACCTCAGTGCCCTCCTCGACACGGGCAGCGCCCAGGTACAGGTGCATCTTGTGGTTGGCGCAGGGTACAGCGGTCAGGGCGAAGTTCCTCATGCGGTTCAGCTCCAGCTGGAAGGCCAGAGCCGGTTCCAGGTTCCGGTAGATCTGATCCTCCTGGAACTACACACACACACACACACACACACACACACACACACACAGAACCAGAAAGCCACAAGAGACTCAATACAATATGACACATGGGTGTTAAAAGTTTTGATAATTTTCATCTTTTCTTTTTTTTTTCTTTTTTTTTTTACCTCATCTCTGGCTCGGAATGTGAAAAATTTAGGAAATTCCCTCTATAAAAAAATAATAACAAAAGTATAGCATCATTTTTAAATAATATATATAAAAAAATTATTAAAAACTATTCACATTAATACTTCATAATAATAGAAATGTTGTTATAAGCAAATATAAAGAAAAAAATCATATATTGTTAAATAGGTCATTTTTTAAAATATATTTGCCTTAATTTAAAATATATATGAATTGAAAACTATTCATGTGAAGTTGAAATTACTTCAGTTTTTCTGAGATACAGATCATTCACGTACTTTCTGTGCCACCAGGAAGGTGATTCTCCTGATTCCGTATTCGTACAGTACAGCTTTCTGTCAGAAAATAAATAAAAAGCACCAGAGCACTATTTCAGACATTCATCACTACACGCGGTGCTGAGTTTCTGTGGCAGCGATCAGAAGGCGGAGAGAATAAAACCCTGTCAGACAGAATCCCAGCTGCCTCTGGACAAAAGCATCTGTCTAATGAGTACCTTTAATGTAATGAACAATTAGTGACAGATAAAATAATATCATCTACTTTGGGGTTGTGAAGTGAGGACTTGTGAGACCGAGGACAGAGGCAGGACATATGAACTCACTTTAGACTGAGCGAAGTCGCTGAACGCCGTAACTAAAGCGTCGTCGTCCTCAGAGTCGGCTGATTGGATGGAGACGTTAATGATGTGGATGGGATTCTCCCTCATGTTCTGTCAACATCATTGAACAGCATGATCCACACTGCGACCAACGCGCTGTGTTTGACTAGCGTGTGTGTGTGTGCGCGCGCGTGTGTTTACCTTAATGCTCTCTTCGTCATAAACATTCTCAGAGAACAGTGTGCTCTCACACATGGGGTCAGCGAAACAGGAAATGACCTCATCAAAACACCTGCACACGCAGAAAGACAAGGATCATGGCGGCTTCAGTCTCTACACAGCTACAGTAAAACACGACTACACAGCACCACCAACCAATGCAACCAATACACACAAAGAACAATGTGTACACACACACACACACACACATACCTTTTGAAGTCATCAAAGCCCTGGAAGGCCACCATGGCTCCCATCCTCTGACAGGGAGGAGATAACGCCCCCTCCAGGAAGAGCTCACTGCCCTGACGCTGCATTGAATCAAACTGCCCCGACCCGCTCACCGGCAACCTGTGTGTGTGTGTGTGTGTGTGTGTGTGTGTGTGTGTGTGTGTACACGTGTGTTTAGGGTGTGGGCGTTAGTTATGGAAAGAACAGCATGCTGATTGTACTGAAGCTGCTATAGATGACAGAAGCTGTTTACATGGCAGACATGTTTCTCACACCTCTACATATTTCTATTTACATGAATCCATTAATATTAATATATCATAATAATTAATGTATCATTAATACATAAGTGATTAATGGGAATTCTAATATAATAATGAATTAATTTTGGCTTTCTTGACTGCAATTACACTCTTTTTAGTTCTCCAAACAACACACCCTCCTCTTACTGCTGCAGAATATTCATTTCTCATTTTGCTAAACACGATCCTGTTCACTCTCTGGATCTCACCACACTGATATGCACGTTACGACTGCAGTAATAAGTGGAGCTTATCAAATCCGCAGCGCTCATTTTCATTTGTGTGCAGTTAAAAATATGATTCGGTTGTACAGTTATATGAAGGTTCCTCCTCAGCAAGCATCAAGCTGCCCGTGTCGACTGGGAGCTCAAACAATTCCGATCAAATCCAGACAATTAACATGTCTACTTAATTCATTTAGATGAAAATCATAACTGCAGTACACACACAAGAAGGACATCAAACTGAGTCAAAACTGGCTAACAAGGACAAAAAGCTGTGATAGCCACAATATCATGACTGAATTATCACTCCATCCCCATAAGCGCCGCCAAACTGCTCAGAACGAATAAGACTGAAGAGAACTGAGTTTTACTGGACTGCAGAAAAAGCAGCAGAGAGCACCCAGCATGCACTGGTGCACACAGCCAGGCAGCTGATTGGTTGGCAAGGAGGAGCTCGTACTCTACCTGTTCAGCGTGGGACTGCTCCCTCTGTAACGAGAGCATTCAGAGAGCAGCGTTAGTGAGAGTGTTCATCAGCCTCTAACCTTTACATGCCTGATGTGTCGGGGAAAAAGCTCCGGATTTTCACTGGGTTAAAAAGTCAAATAAGAAAAAGATAGAAGCTAAAACTTTTATTGTCATAAAGCGTTTGTCTACGTAAAACTAGGAAACTGTTATATATTTGTTATTTACTGTACGTTGCTGCGAAAACACCCGAGATTTTTATATCCATTTTCTCTTAGATGTTTATTTGATGTCTTCTGCATTAATGATTCAGCAAGAAATATGAAAAAAAATTAAATTTCAGACAAAATCTGAGGTTCACAAAAATCAATAAATCAGTTCATTAATTAATTATGACAAAAGAATAATAGTAATAATAAAGAACTGGTGCTGCATCCAGGGTGTAGGCATTTTCATTTTAAACTAAAGTGGTACTGAGCAGATTAAACGGAGTAAGAGATCCACTGTTCATGTGTCTGTATTGTAATTTCAGTTTTTAAGATCTCGCTGCCTCTTCAAGCAGATAAATCACTTCAGGCTGGATGAACAAGGCCACTACACCACCTAATAACACAATCAGAGGGTCAGCCCCGCTAGCACCGTTAGCATGGTGAGAGTAAGCAGTGTATTTATTGTGTCCTTACAACACTCCAAGGAGGAAATTAATTTCAGCGTGGGGATAAAACACCAGCCAGCTGAGAGTTTCAGCCCCGCTAGCACCGTTAGCGTGGAGAGAGTTAGCATAGAGGGTTCATTAGTAGCTTGGAGGAATAGAG
>JAKKZJ010000024.1:794168-809460 GCA_033441845.1 Pangasius mekongensis | reverse complement strand
GAGTTTCAGCCCCGCTAGCACCGTTAGCGTGGAGAGAGTTAGCATAGAGGGTTCATTAGTAGCTTGGAGGAATAGAGAGAGATCATTACGTGGGTTTGGGAATGGAGCGACTCACTCTGATGTATGGCTCTCTTTTACCACAGAACACACACAAGAGACAAAGTCAAAAAAACTAACAGGAGGGAAAGTCTTTAAACACTTTTTAAACACATTTACAATTTTTACTGCCTTAAAAAGTCGAAACTAAGTTGTAGACTTTACACTTATGCACCTTTACCCAGTTAATGGTAATACTTCTGCATTCTTGCTTTAAAAGTGTTAAAGTGACTCGTCAACATTGTTGTTTGTGATCAATAACTTTAAAAAAAAATCAAAAGATTAATAAAGAATCGAGGTTTAAAGCAGATCATCTAATTTAATTTTTAATTTTTAATTAATTGCCCGTTTAACCCATCAGGCACCACTGGGACTCGAACTGAAGCTAAAATTCAAATTTGAATGCAAATAGTTTTTACATTTCTAAACATATATGAGTGTGGCTCACATGCTGACGTGTGTGTGTGTGTGTGTGTGTGTGTGTGTGTGTGTGGTGTTACCTGTTGGGGTGGGATGAAGGGAGCATGAACTGAAAGTGCACAGCACACGTGCCATCCTTCATCTGGTGGTGCTGCAGACTGTTCAGCTCGTAGGCTATATAACCCCTCCTCACATACACCTGCACACACACACACACACACACACACCACACACCACACACCACATAACCTCATATAACCTTCTGACACACATAGCCACAACAAAGCTAATCTAACACAGCTAACCACATACACACACACTACATATACAGCCTTATATAATCTGTTATAAACCTATAACCTGTTATAAACCTGTTATATTAATAACACACCATGTAATCTCTGATAAGCTGTAATTCTGTAAAAATACAAATTAATAACACACTGACCAGAAGAACAGGGAGAATGAAACAGTGTGTGTACCTCTAATGCGGCCATGCACACCACGCGGTTATTGTGGTAGAAGAAGCTGGGCAAAACATCAAAGATAGACGTCTCAGACAGGATGAGTTTCTGTGGGAAGACACACACACACACACACACACACACACACACACACACACACACCCCTATAACAGTCTGTTTCACTATATTATTATTATTATTATGGTATGATAGCTATTTAAAAGCTCACCTTGAGGTTCTCGGGGCAGAACTGGTGGCCGTACATGTCTATAGCAGACAGGAAGATGGACTCCACCTGGTTGTGTCTCACTTCATACGAGGGCAGATGGGACGCAATCAGTGCCTGGGAATGAAAAACACACTCCTTACACTATAACCACTTCACACACACAGGCAATGTAATATCAAGTCATCTTCCTATCCGTCTCCTTTGTCCAGAGTGGGCTGTAATACAGAGTCTCTGGTGCAGGTACACAACACACAGTTACACATGATACACACAGTGTAGGATATGAACACACACACACACACACACACACACCTTCGAGTGCAACACAATACAATAAATCTAACAAGCATATCAGCAAAAATATTAAACACTATACGGAACTACACAATACACTATAAAGCTTAATACTGTACACTACGTCTCACTTACATGGCTAACAGCAGCACTGCGTAACAGGTCAAAGGTCAGAGGTTGTGACTTGTCTACTTACCTGTCTGGCACACAGCGCGACCTTCGAGTTCTCCATCTTACTGAGCTGCGTGAACTCGTTCAGGACGACCACCACGTCGTCCGTTAGCATCGGGTCCCGCCCACACAGCTGATCCTGCCAATCACAACACACCCAGTGTTCTTACTGAGAGTAGGGTAAAACACGAAGCATTACTCTAACACATAATGCAGACTCATTAAATCACCATCAGGTGCTAATCATTAACGTCTCCTAATGATACACACTGTTTGAGGAGAGCACATGAAAGTGTGTTACCACGTGTATGAAATACATGGCATCATAATTTGTTTAAAAAAAAAAAAAAAAAAAAAGACGCAAATACAGTGTGAATGAGATATTTTGGTTTTATGTGAGAAGCACAAGGATTTGTGTCAGTCTTAAATAACGTATTCTTGGATAATGAGAATCAGTTGTCTTCAGTATCTGGCTTACTATGAGCATGGAGACGAGGACGTTCTTCCTGGAGACCTGAGCATGGGAGAAGATGTGTTCCAGCACAGGGGTCATGTCAGGCTTGTACTGCTCTCGCAGGTTTATCACACACTTATCATACGTGCCTGAGACGCAGAGATAAGGAGAGGAATGTGTGTGAGTGACTTACATATAAAAAATAGGGAAACATAACAATGTCAATAACAAAGACAGATTAAGGAGCTAAACTGCAAAATGAAAGCACTAACATGATAAAAACCCATGAAGGAACCATGCAGGATGTCTGTGTGTTCACTGAAGCGGAGTAAATTCAGAGAGGAAACTGGAGATTGGGGTGATTTTTACGTGAGTGTGTGTGTGTGTGTGTGTGTGTTACCCTGCTGGAACTCTATCTCCACCTGCAGGTAACGGCGCAGCAGGTCCAACACTACGGCCTTCATATAGCCTCGAATGCCACTGCGATACCTGCACAAACACACACACATACAAATAAAAACACTTAAATACTGAACCTAATAGAGAGAGGTCACATGGGGATTAAGCCAATTTTGGCAAAAATTTGATAATTTTATTTCCCACAGGCAGATTAAGATGCACCATTTCCTGAAGCGCTCCAGTAACTAGTGGTACTTTATTGTCTAAGAAGCACCACCTCACCCCTTGTAACTGTGACTCAGGGATGAAACGTTACTCTGAGTGCCTCACTACACAGAAAAACACTGTAACTCCACAGTAACCCTGAGACTTCATCTGTAACTCACACTACTGCAGGCAGAGAAAGGCAGAGTTAACTCACCTCTGCACCAGCTGCACGATGCTCTGAGTGTTCATGAAGAAAACCTCGCGGTCTGCTTTCCTCTGCAGTGTGGCTGCATGACTGTCCAGGATGTTCGCAATCTAAAGCAAACAAACATACACCACGTGTGCAGACATCATACTGCAAAACACGGCAAAAACTGTCGGGTTTTTTTTTTTTTTTTTTTTTTTTTTTTTTTATATGCCAGATACTTAAATGAAACGCATGTTTTTGGACAGTGGGAGGAAACCTGAGGAAACCCATTTGATCAATAAACTGAAACTCACCCTCTGGCTGGGGAACTGGCAGAGAACAGAGGTGATGTTGCTGGCGTACTGGGCCATGACCTTGCGGATGACCTTCTCCACTGTGATGGGGATACGACCTGAGACGCTGGTCATGATGTCCTGCAGCTCCAGCAGCGGGAGCGACGGGTCACGCAGAGTCCGCATCAGAGAGTCCACCCACTTATTCAGCTGAACAAAGAGAGGAGTGAGGAGGTAAGGCATCAGATCACGATAACACACACGCAACAGTGTACCATTTAACATCAGGGTGTACGGTTACCATGTGTACAGGATACTAATAAAAATAATAAAAAGTGTCATGTTTCTATTCATTATGAGTGACGTGTACATTTACATGCCCCCGTGTAAAGGAGAGATAACGTAAGAGTTCTCATTCATGAGCGCTTCATTGTGGGGAAAAGTGTACAGAGACTAACTGTAGACTCGCCCAAACATCATAATGTGATTATGAGTGTAATAAAGCTTTTAGAGGCTAGTTGGTGCTATGCTAATGTCAGGACAGCGTGTGTGTGTGTGTGTGTGTGTGTCTCACTCTGCTGCTAAAGTAGGGCTCAGAGAGGCAGTATCCGTCCATGACCTTCATCAGGTTCTCCAGCACGCTGTGGAAGACCTGGTGCAGCTTCTCCCCCACTATGGGCAGCGGCTCCTGCGGAGGTAACGGCTGCGTGTTCAGCTGCACCTGCAGAAATACACAATAACACAATTACACATAATACACAATCAATACACAATCAAGGATGTGAAGAAACTGAAATTAAAACCACTTACTTTTTAATTTTAGAGTTAAGAGTGACTTACTGTATTGTAGTATTTATTTATAACTTATTGTATTATTTACATACACAACAGCTCAGTGTGTTTAATAATAAGGACATAAAGGAGGTTTAGCTGTGATTGTGTTACCGGGTAAACGGTGCTCGGGTCGTCCAGGGCGATATGAGCCACCACACAGCCGGGCTCTAACACGGCTCCAGGTCGCTTAACAAAGTGAACACAGCCTGATTCCTGCACGCTCAGCGCCATCACCATTTTCATCACCTGCACACACATTGTTATTAAAAATAGGCAAATACAAACCATTTGTTTATGATAATAACATGAGCACAACATAAATATAAAGCCTTGGGATAATAAGACGAAACCCCATCGGCTGCTTGTTATTACGCAGTACGTTTGCTCTAAATCTTTAAACCTCTCCACATGCGGTTTAACCTTTCTACACTTTCTTCTGTAAATGTCTTCAGCAGAAGCAGCGCTGCAGTTTTTACTCACCTCGATCTCAGCGTACGGATATCCTGCCATCACGTGTCCTCCATCCTCCACTACGTACTGCAGCAGTTTCCCAGCGGAGGGGGAACGCAGCACCGTGGGGTCTCGCTCCTTCTCAAACACACACGTCTTATTGCCCACGGTGATCCGGTAACTACAGAGACAAATCAAATGTAAAGAATCAGAAACTCTTTGTGTGTCCTGTAAAAGTGGCTTGCAAATGTACACATACCCTGAGTGTACAACTATTATACAGTTTATTTAGCATAGTGAGTCAGCCCTAGATGGAATAAAACTGTACAGGAGAGTAGGAAGTCTGTAGGAAGTACTAATCAAGAGGAAAAGGTTATGAGACAGGAAGTGAAACCTGTCGACTTCCTCCTTCATGTAGGTGGTGTAGCTGCTGCCGCTGTAGGAGAGGAGCAGGCCACCGTCGCTCAGCCTGTGTACGTCGATCTCAATGTCCGAGCCGTTCGTTATGATCACGTAGGTGGTGGGAGACTGACGGGCCACCTAGAACACACACACACACACACACACACACACTATGCACATTATGAACACTTTAAACATGACATTTTTTATTAGAATGAATAGTGGCACTTCTCAAAGTGTGTTAAATTACAAAGAAACCCTTATGAGGATTTATAAAATGCTTACTGAGTGCTGTTGCCTAATTACAATTAGACAAGATGAGTTACGAATACAGGCTTCATGAAAAATACTAATGAAGAGAAACCTTTAGAGCTTAGAATCTCGTTACCTTGAGACAGTATTTGATCCCCTCGTAGATCAGATCCACCTCCACGGTGTTCACCAGACTGGCAGCAGGTAACACCTGACCTCTAAAACATGCAAAAATCACATTAGCAGCCTTTAATCTAGAGAACAGATTTAAAAATTAGGTATATTGATTGTATGGCTAAATAAAATGAGTTTTGCTAACTAAAACTGATCTTAATGTGTAATTCATCACGTTTTATGTAAAATAACCGGCTCACCTCTCAAGAGAGTGCAGAAAGTCAGACATGCTTTTCCTGAAACTGGCATCGGCTACGTTCAGAGCTCCACACACCACCCCCAGCATGGTGTCCGGCCTCTCTGCCTGCACAGCGCACACACACACATTTTAGTATTTAAAAAGAATTCGGACAGGTGGGTGTACAGGCTGCAGGTTAAACCATTAGCCAGCACCAGACTCGTACCTGCACTTTCTCAGCGATCAGGTGGTCCAGCCAGCCCGTGTCGATGTCATTGTTCCTGAAGCTCTCCGTCTCCAGCAGCTTTATCAGATACTCCACTGTGGTCCTGAAATCTCCCCGGATAGACAGCTCCTTCATGGCCACCACCATGTTACTGCACACAGAAATGCATTCCGTTATAAACACTAACTCACTAAACAAACTACGCACATTGCACATGCAGATTCACTCAATACAGAATGACAAACAATTATTTTATGCATTTTTACTAATAGTATTTTTAAAAGAGCAGTCAAACATTGTCCCCATTGCAGTACATTCTCAAAAAGGCAGTTCTGTGTTATTATGACTGCAGACTCACCAAGACCCAAACAAGGTTTTAAAAAAATACCACAAACAAAGTGGAATAGCATTAGCTGTAGCGTGATCTGGAGCAGTAATAATGTGATGCGAGTGCTGATACTGACGAGATGGCCTCCTCTCGGTTCTCTCCCCAGGAGAAACAGTGTCCGAACTGCGAGTCGGCGAACTCGTGCAGCCCCCCTGTGGCCCCCACGCTGAAGTAACCCCACACGTTCTTACTGCTGCGGAAATTCAGCTCCTGCACCGTGCCCGAGCTCGGCTTAAAGCCCTGCACGAGACAAACACGCGCGTATGTTATCCCTATAATTTAAAAACTATGGGTTTAAATCTGCTGAATCCTTATCCGCACGCACTTCGTCCGGGTTCTCGCTGGTGATGCGAGCGGCGATGACGTGTCCTCGAGGACAGGGGACACACTCCGGATCCTCAAAATTAATGGGAGCATCATCCCACGGAGACTCTCCATACAGCACACGGATTTCCTTCATCCTGTGCAGAGGAATCCCCATCGCTATCTACAGAAATGAACAAAATATAAACACACGGTATTATAAAAGCAAAAAAAACCAGGTGTGACTGTGTAAAGGGATGTATGCTGTATGTAAGGTGTTCAGTACCTGTAGTTGTGCAGCTGGGAGATTTACGTCTGCAATCATCTCTGTGCACGGATGCTCCACCTGCAGCCTGGGGTTTAACTCCAGGAAGTGGAAACTGCCGTCCTCTGAAGACAGGTACTCTACTGTTCCCGCACTCACATAGCCCACCATCTTAGCCATGCGCACCGCATACTGAGTATAAACAAACAAACAAATAAACATACGACAAATTTATAAACAACCCTCCAATTCTGGTTCATAAAAGCCAGCTATGCTAATTTCACAAAACGTTTACCCGACATGTGCCCAAAATCCATCAGGAAAAATTCCACCACTTCAACTTACTACTGCTAGACGCTTTTAAAAACTGACCCTCTCCATCTGCTGGAAGGTGGAGGCTGAGGCGATGGTGGCCGGAGCCTCCTCGATGATCTTCTGGTGGCGGCGCTGGATGGAGCAGTCCCGTCCGAACAGAGAGATGGCGTTTCCGTACTCGTCTGCCAGGATCTGCACCTCCTGGTGGCGTGCGTGCTGAGCCAGCTGCATGATGAAGATGGGCGAGCCGGGCACCTCCACCTGGACCTGATCAATTACCATACACAATTCCTCTACATTTAAAAGGAAACATAGGAATCTGTGAAACTATAGCTGATTAAAAATACTGCATTGCATAGATATAGTGCATGATGTAAAACTCAGAGACTATTGACCCACAGTAGCAACTATGTACTGCACCGAGTCAATAGCTTCCAGCTACAGCAGCCCTCCACTCAATAATGTATACAAGGTCTCCATCTAGAGCATCCGTCTCTAACACTGATGTATCTACCTGTGTACCTACGTGTGTGTGTGTGTGTGTGTGTGTGTATATATATATATATACCTGTCTGAAAAAGCTGGGGAAATCTTCAGCACTGTCCACTTTCCTGATTCCTTTCCCTCCTCCGCCCTCTGACGCCTTGATCACTACAGGATAGCCAATCTTCTCTGCACCCTACAGTCTCACACACACACACACACACACACACACACACACACACACCCAAACATATAACACAGCTACACCTGTAACATTCCCAGATCCAGTCTCACGCACCTCACATGAATAAAACAGATTATTAGTCGAAATGGTGATGATTAACGTCGCTGATGGGTTAAGGTCTGAAATCTGTGTAAAATGTGAATGCTGTATTTACAGCGAGGCCTTCGTCCACATCTCTAACGCAGCCTTTGGCGTAGAGCTCCGGCGGGACGCTGATCACATGACCCAGTCTCTGTTCTTCCTCTCCCCACACTACCTTCAGTCCTGGACAGAGAGAATAATGAGGTGGAACAGCAGCCTGATACGGTACAACTTAACATCCCATTCATCACCAAAAGAATCATTCTTAGCCTTCAGGAGCATTTAGGAACAATTCTTTAACAAGTGAGACACTCAGATTTCCAGTGACTTGCTGAATTTTAGCATTTCTGATGTCCTTATTGCAGAATATCACCAACATTAAGATCCTACAAGAAACCCAGACTCTGAAACACAAGGCCTAAATTGTGTCCATTGTCATGGAGGAAACACACAAACACACAATGCCCATTATTTCACAACATCTGGATAAACATAATTTTATACCCGAGAAAAGAGAACACCAGTTATTGCTATGGTGCACGGATTCAAAAGCGAGGAGGAACCTCACTTGTGTGAGTGTGTGTGAGTGTGTGTGAGTGTGTGTGAGAGTGTGTGAGCCTGTGTGTAGAGTCAGAAAAGAAGACAGTAGTAAAGAGGAAGACATTACCAGATCCAGACCAGGGTAAAGTGGGGATTCCTGCAGTCTGAGCTACAATGGAAGACGCCACTTTATCTCCCAGAGCCCACATGGCTTTACTGGACGGCCCTGGACAAGCACACACACGAATATTACAAATATCAAATATTACAATGTGACAGTATAATATTTTGGGAAATGGTTTTACTGGACAGTACTGAAGCACA
This sequence comes from Pangasius mekongensis, assembly GCA_033441845.1. NCBI lineage: Eukaryota > Metazoa > Chordata > Actinopteri > Siluriformes > Pangasiidae > Pangasius > Pangasius mekongensis. The sequence goes on along the minus strand of JAKKZJ010000024.1, from coordinate 800,787 downwards.
CACACACACACACACACAAACAATTTTATCAGTGCTGAGCTGTTAATATGAAAACAAAGAAAGAAAACAGCTACAAAGGAAAGAGGCATTTATTTCTGGAGTTGCACCTAAAAATGAAATTCCCGCTTTATGGAGCAGCTCCGGCAGCTTTGGGTTTTCCGAAGCGTGACCCCAACCGGCCCACACGGCCTAAAGACAGGAGAGCAGCATCACTCTTACCATCATCATCATCATCATCCATCAGCTCCTTATAAGGGTTTCAGTAATTCAGTGCTTATCAGTAATTATAATAATCATTTATTATTTATTTGTATGGTTTCGGAAGTCTGAGTGTCTGTTTGGGAATTACGGGCAGTTTGCTACCTGTACTGGAATTCTCTTGGCGATGTCCACTATCATCTCCACGTTGGCGTAGTTATTGTTGTTCGGCCCACCAGGAACCGGCACGTAGTGATCCGCCATTTTAATGTACTCTGAAACACAACACGCGTAACTAATAACACGTACACTCTGAAACAAGAGACTGTCATGGCTTTCACTAGAGGAACAGCAAGGTGAAGTGGACCAAAGCGTGGTGTCTGACCCGCGTTAGCCTTCAGATCCTCAGGCGTGACCATCACCACGAAGCGGATGGTTCTCTCGTTGCGGAACATTTCGTAGGACCAGCGGCGAATGGAGCGCATGCATTTCACTGCTGCGATGCCGTTATTGGCGATCAGCACCTGAACGCAGACGAACACGGAGGAACACGGACAGTTATCACGTTACAGGGACCTGCTCAGGACAGCTGCGTGTGAAGCGGAGAAAAATTTCATATGACATTGTGATGAAATTATAAAGTGTGCTAAAAGTTTAATTATATAAAAATTTGATACAGAAATAAAATCTACTAAAATACAACAGATTTTTAAGCAACAGACTACAACGCGCACACACACACACACACACACACACACACACAGACACACACACAGACACACACACAGACACACACACAGACACACACACAGACACACACAGACACACACAGACACACACAGACACACAGACACACACACCTTTTCTATGATGCGGGTTCCTCCGAATCGCTTGACGAACTCGGCCGGAGAGGCCACAGTGAAATCTCGAGGAACGTCCATCCTTCTCTGCTCTCGACCTTTCTTCATCAGGTGAAGACCAGACATGCTCGGCCTGCAACACACACACACACACACACACACACACACACACACACACACTTTATAGATTAATAATAATAAACTAATCACTTTTACGTCTCAGCTTCTGTCTATATATCGTTATATAGCTCTGCCTATCATTTTCATCATTTTCTACCTATCCATCTTTCCCTATACCCATCCATCCGATTCATCCGTCTATCCAGTGTATGCACCCATCCATCTGATCCACCTATTCATTCATCTTAATATCCATCCACCCACCACTATATATTGATACCTTTCAATCTCTCCATCCATCTATTCATTTATCTAGTCAGATATTTATATAGAGAGAGACACATTTCTATTTCCATCACTTGTCTTTTTATGAACATATCGATCTCTCCATCATTAATCCACCAAGTTTAATATCTGCCCAACTTTATCCAACTGCAGCACTAGTGTTACGGTGCTCTGGATATATATATATATATATATATTTCTCTCCATTAATTCATCCCTCCATCTATCTATTCATTTCTCTTTGTCTGGCAGAAAAGTATTAGACACATACGGATAACTAACACATGCACTATACTGAACTGTACACACACGAACACAATCAAAACAAATGTTATATAAAGTAAACACTGACTAAAACAGGTCCTTAGACCTACCAAAACTTCTTACACACCCTCACAGCTGTTACACACACACACACACACACACACACTTCTGTACATACCCAGTAAACAATCCATCACACCAGTGTAACACACACACACTAATGTAAGTTGTTCTTAGTGCTGTACTCTGCTCTCTCCCGTCAAACTGAAAGTCACATGACCCTCAGCAGCCAATTACAGCTGAGTATCTAATCAGAGGGGTGGGGTTTAGGCTTTTCTCAGAATCTGGACTTTATAACACACGGCCTTTCCTGCTTTAATGCTGCAACTTGGTATCATTATAAGAACAAACATAAAGAACCCGAAGCACCAGTCATTCCCCACTGCAGTGTAAAACTCTACATCACAGTCTAACATGTTTTATCACCTTATTAAAGAAGTATCTATTATTCATACTGTATAAATACGCTATACGGAGAGTCCTTTCATCCGTTATCTACATATTTGTCTATCCATCGACAGTTAAGTGCAAAAGTTTGCGTCCTCTTAGAACAAACATAAAAAATTCACAGTTATTCACTATCACAAGTTAAAGAAGTGATGAATATCAAGTCTTCCTTTCTGAAGGCGGTAACTATCTTGCAATAATTTTGCACACATTTTACTTTGCTCCCCTTTCAAAACCCACTGGGGGGTGTAAACTTTTGCACTTATCTGTGCATATCAGACCATCAATATATTTACACATCTGTCTGTCATCTACTCTCGAGTACGAGCTGATGAATAATCAGGACAACACAAAACTGCAGAAATTACAGCAGTACCATGAGTGTGTGAGTGTGTAGTGCAATGTGCTCAATGTCTGCTGTCAGAACCAGCTGTTAGAAACACACACACACACACACACACACACACACACACACACACACACACACACACCCTCTTGCATGAGTGTGTTTTGTGTTTGCTCGTCTGGTACCCGCCGTTCTGCATCGTCTGTCATCAAACAAACGAAAGAAGAAAAACGACGGTCCATTCTTCTCTCTCTCTCTCTCAATTTTTCCGTGTTTATTTTTCACTAACTTCCTTTCTTCTTTATCTCTCTGTTCTCTCCATGTTCTCTTTCTCTCTCCTCCCCTTTCTTCCTATCTTTTTTCCTTTTCCACTCCCTTCCTTCTCTCTTGACATATTCCTTTCTCTTTCTCTCCCTCTCTTTTCTCCCTCTCTCCCTCTCAATCCCTGCCAGAAAAAAAAAGACTCCAACATGAGAAGTGTGTAAATGGTGTGTAGAAGGAAAACAAACAAACAATACATTCTGTGTGTGTGTGTGTGTGTGCGCGTGCGTGTGTGTGTTCTGTATCAGGTCTAGTTATTTTAGAGAGTATTTTTGGGTCGTACTGACAGGAGAAATCACTCGTTAAACTCAAACGCACTTTACACAGACCTGCTCGCCTCTCTGACTCTGCTCATTCCTCACCTTCCAGCCCATGCGAGTCGGTCTCCATGGTGATTCTGATAAAGTGGCATACGGAGCGTGTTCTTTCCTGATTAGTCGTCCTTTATCAACCAGCGAACAAAAGCCTCGAATGCCCAGGTCTGGTATTAATAAATCCAGTGCAGGAGAGCTGATCTGAGATCAGATTCCCCACAATAACACTCATCCAACTCAGCTCAACACACACACACACACACACACACACGGGCAATGCTGAATACCTGCCGAGATTCTTTCCACAGTTCAGATAAACAAATAAAACTAACTTAATGTTTCCCTCCTCTGACTGTGTGCTCACTCAGAGCTTCATATCAGTCTATAACGCTGCATAAGGACCTTATAACACACACACACACACACACACACACACACACAGTGTTTCTGAAACGCATTAGTTTTGCCATGTTTGTGTGTGTGAGAGTCAATGTCAGAGAGGAGAGCTTCCATTAATAGCACACAGAGACATGTGGCATGCAGCAAGAACACACACACACACACACACACACACACACACACACACACACAGAGGGCATGAAACTTTCACGTGACCATAACTTTACAGCTGTGATTTATTCCCGCTGAGAACACGTGTGTTGGAACTGCGCACTCTGCTGATACTGAACAAACACTGCAACAGGAAAAGCTACAACACCTTTAAGAAGCTAAAGGTGTTTAATATTCAGATCAAGTTATAATTATAATTACTACGCCAACCTGTGTATGTTTTACGCCTCAGCGTGTGTGTTACAGTAAAACACTGAGGGATGAGGTGATGTGAGGAAGCGGACTTACTGTTAACATCCTAACGCTGATTGTTTTCCTACAGCAGCACGTCCCTAAGTGTTTTATTCCTCTAACACAACTTTACAGTTAATGTTCAGTGAAACAAGCCAGTTCCTGTTCTCGCTTACGTTACAGCAGCTATAAACAGTCGTTCCCTCATCAGCTGCTCTTTATTCTCTCTCCTGAATTTAATAAAACTCAGCCTGTCATGTTAGCGAGAAACCGCAAAGAAGCGTAAACTCCTCTGTCCTGAAGACGTCAGAAAACTTAAAGCTCCAGCTTTACCTCCGACTGTTACAAAGCGCTGACACTGGAGACTCCTTCCATCAATGTTCACGTTTAAAATCTGTTTATGATTACACACAGATTACGCAGTGCGTCCGCTGGACACCTCCCTGAGAGCAAATGAGCTGTTGCTATAGAAACGATAACGAGTGCATTATTATAAACCTGCGCTACTCTCAGAGCTGCTGTGAGAGAAAATTAATCAACACCTTCTGACCAATCAGAATCCAGAACTGTGGGATAAATTACAGTGAAACTCCCTGAATAATATTTTCTGGACCTCCAGTGTTTCAGCTCCACTGAACCCTCAGAGAAATTAATTATCATGAACACACACACCGTGCATCCTGAAGACACACTGAAGTACTGAATATGATTTTTCTACTACGTGACATCAGAACATTCAATAATTACAAATTCACACACAAAAATAATGCTGTGAGAACTTTACGAGTTTTGCCTGAGCATAAAGAGTACGAGCGATATGATTGGTCGGTTTAGCACCATGTGAGTGAAACTGTACGTCTTCCCTGAGCTTCTGATCCTGACTCCTACCTCATGCTTGTGGATTGGGACGCGCCCGTGTCCTGTAAGGTGGCCTCAGGTGCGTCACTCCCTCCTCTGATGTGGGATGTGGCCGAAGTGGAAGCCTCATCGTCGGACGAGTTGTCTTCTGACGCACCCAGGATGAACTTGAGCTTCTCCCGAGCTTCTTCGACCGACCTGAATCTGAGCCCTGACGACTCACAGGAAGTGGGCGGAGCTCCTGCGTGATCTGGTTGTCTGGACGCTTGGTCAGATGGATTGTGGGTAACAGCTTGAGGGTTTTCCTTATTCTCAGGTGATGGAGACTGAGACCTGTGATCCATCGGTGCAGATCTGATGAAGCTTCAATGAGCCTTTATCTTCCAGGAAGATCAGGAGACTTTATTCATCGTCCCAGAGACCTGGAAGAGGAAATACACACCAGCAGATATGATTACTGTAGAATAAATTTATAAATTATTGTAGGATAAATACAGCAAAAAGACCTCAAAACTGTTCTTCTCTAAGAGTCTTTGAAACAGTGGGAACACTAAAAATAGTGCACTATGTAGTGAACAAGTGTAGTTTAGGACATGACTTGCTGATAAGTGAGTGTGTGTGTGTGTGTGTGTGTGTGTGTGTGTGTGTGTGTGTGTGTGTGTGTGTGTGTGAGATTTGGGTGAAGGGTCACTCTGCTATCTTTAGGAAACATTAAACTACACCACCTCATGAAACTAAACACCACATTAATGTTCACCCTTATTACAAAACACACCTTTAAATCTTTCTCATTTTAATGCGTTCATTTCAAACACATCACGTTTATTTACTATTTAATGTAAAACATCACTGTGACTGAATCCCCTCAGAGCTGCCTAACGTTAGCTAACTCCATTAGCCTGCATGCTAACACACAGCTGCAGAAACACTGCGCTCGAGCTAAACCCCGAGTTTCTGGGTTTTAGCGGAAGCTAAAGCTAAAATAATATTAAAGTACAATCAAAAAAGTGAAACAAACAGTTAAACCCTGCTGACTGATAAGCAGATGCTGGTTATTTAGTCAAATTAAACAACAAACTCAGTGAGTTTATTTCAGCCACTATAATCTCTAACTATTAGCATATTAGCATATTAGCACATATCAGTAACACATTCACCTGCTGCTCGGTGTGAAGCTCAGAAACTCACAGTGTTTCCAGTGCAGAGAAAACAAACAGTTCAAACTCCCTGCATCCTGAGAGAAACACAGCTACAGGGCCGCGTCCCAAATCACTCACCCTCACTGTACAGGGGCGCGTCCCAAATCACTCACCCTCACTGGACAGGGGCGCGTCCCAATTCACTCACCCTCACTGCACAGGGGCGCGTCCCAAATCACTCACCCTCACTGCACAGGGGCGCGTCCCAAATCACTCACCCTCACTGTACAGAACCACGTCCCACACCTCTATTCTGTCCTGTGTTCTATTTCAGTTATGCCCACTTCAGTGGGCCGTGGTTTATTTCACTGACAGTGGGCCGTGTTTTATTTCACTGACAGTGGGTTGTGTTTTATTTCACTAACAGTGGGTTGTGTTTTATTTCACTAACAGTGGGCCGTGTTTTATTTCACTGACAGTGGGCCGTGTTGATGAGGGCAGTGTGTGAGTGCAGTAACACAGTGCACCAGCAGAGAGAGCTCTTTATCATCTTAACATATCGAAAGTGTTTGTGCATTTCTGGAACTCAAGGGATTTTCCAAGCAG
>JAKKZJ010000024.1:739869-753348 GCA_033441845.1 Pangasius mekongensis | reverse complement strand
ACTGGAACACCGACTGCACCCCAGACCTCCTCACCAACATCAGCGCCTGACCTCACTAATGCTCCTGTAGCTGAATGGACACAAATCCCCACAGCCGCGCTCCAACATCTAGTGGAAAGCCTACTTTTGGTCGTATAGTGTATCTGGGGGGTGGGAATTGACAGTGTCTAAAATCAGTGAGGGCTGTTGGTAACAACAAAGGGTTAAAATATAGTATCTTTCAACAGCTGCACAAGGAGTCTGTCGATGTTAAACAATGCATTATATGAATGCAGAATGATGTAAGGGACACACTCACACACACACAGCTGTCCTTTTGCGTCATTTGTTCTTTGATTCGATATTGTGCATTCGGTTGATCTACTTTCAGAATCTCCTTCAAAGGCATTTTGTAGAAAAGACAATTCGGCAAAGCTATCAAACTTCAGAACTCCGCCACCGTGTTGTATCCACTGCCGCATCTTCTGCCGCATCTTCTGTCATGTCTTCTGTCACATCTTTTATGTGCTACACCCACCACTCACCCATATTAACCTTAAAATATGAGTTACAGTTGATTTGTTATTTGTTATTTCTCTAATACATTATAAACATGTTATTTATTACTTTTTTAACAGAAAGACTCCTGTAACAACATGGAGTGGCTCAAAATTGCCTATGAGACTCATGGTTCTGTTGAGAGGTCGTCTTTGCACCAGGCCACAGATATAAATGAAAGTGGGATTTACATCATCAAAAGTCCATCTGAAGCTCAAGCAAGGGTAAAATGTTCAAATCTATTACTTTCTGCACTGAGGTTATTAGTTATCTGTTGAAGATTTACAGAGGCTCAGTGTCTTTTCTTGCATTTCTTCTTACAGCTGCACTTTCTATTTATGGTTACTTGTTAAATTTATGGCTAATTGTTGGAATAAATTCAAATAAAGAAAAACTAACCAGTATCAAACACTGTTATACACTGTTATAATTTAAGCCCTTGTACTCTCATGTAGTTCTAACATTTTAAAGACAGTTATACAACTATGAGAATAGAAGATTAAGAATATAATTGGGCAAAAGTAACTAAGTTGGTTTGGTTGTACTGAAAGACTTGCTGCATTCCCTGATGATGTTTTACTTTGTTTTATAGATTAATCTGGAAAATTGCATCACATTAAGATGCAAGGAAATCTTGGTTGATGGACAAGGTGCAGAATACAGAACATACAGCCTTTCTGAGCTTCAAGAACTGCAAAACAAACTGATGCTGATTACTGTCAGCGTTAAAAACCGAGAGGATGAAATCACAACCTACATTGAGGTAGGTTTATGAATGCAGGTGTACAAAAAAATAACTTATTTAAAAATTCAGTAGTTCAGAATCAAATGCATGCTAATTTATTCGAATTTGCTCATGATGAATAACATTCATCTTCACACCTCACTTTTTCCTGACATTTTTCATTTGTGAGGAATTGTCCACAATATCACAATTCCCTTCCTCTTCTGGCAAAATGTCTTTGACTCTAAATTCAAAGTCAATACTAGTATTGTTATAAGTTCTTGCTAGCCTCTGCCAGATGTTCCAGATCAGTCCATCCCTTCATTTTTGTCCTATGAATTTTATCCAAATGTGTCTCCAAAGCTCTTCCCTCAAAAGACAAGCAAAGTGATGTGGTTCGAAAATTCTGGAGTAACACCAGAGGTTACACATCTGATTACAAAAATGCTTCTTTTTGTAGAATTGGTGCTGTTTTACTTTTCTATGTAGTTAGATAGCTAACAAAGCTAGAGATAAAAAGAAGGCCTGGCTAAAGTACACTGCTAGATAACTTTGGCTAAAACACAAAGTAATTAAGAAGCAGGAAGGATCAAGTTTCTCCCTCACAAGATCTTCTGTAAAGTTTAGAAGGTTTTTGAAGGGACAGGCCATTGTTATGTATACCTGCATTGCAGAATGTTTAATGTGTTACTACAGAATACCGTGATGCCCATTTGGTTCGAACCCTACTTAAACATCCCTGCTCCTGTTAATCAAGGCCTTCAGTAACATGTGAAATGAAACTCTGCAGGGCAATAGATCTACCACAGTTCAGACTGGTCAACAGATTGCCATCAGATATTCTTATTTAAAATGCAAGACAGTTTCTGGATGGAAGGATGGAATAAATTTAAGGATGAATAAATGTTTGCTGGTGATGCTGGTGTGATGCGCAGTATCTAGGCAAAGCTCTCAGGCATATCAAGCCACCTTTATTTATACAGCACATTTAAAAGACAACTTTTGGCCTAAGTGCTGTACATCATCTCAGCTAGTCCAAACAACAATGAAATAAAACATGATAAAATAAGATCAAAAATAAAACTAAATTAGTAAATCAAAATAGAAATAAAAACATGCAAGACAAAACTACGGATAAAAAGACAGGACAAAAACAGAAGACCCGATACTACAGAAATGAAAGACATTCAAATGCTTGGGAGAATAAATATGGTTTGAAATTGTAGTTAAATGTGCCAACAGTGGGTGATGCCTTCATGAAAAAGGAAAAGCTGTTATATAACCTTCCTCTGAGTCACTGGAAAGGTTGAAAGTAGCCGGTTAGGTGATCATGAAGCACTTAAGGTATTAAAAAGACAGAGATCAGAGCTACAACTTGGTGCCAAGCCAAGATTTGCAGAGATTTAAAAACAAATAAGATTTGAGCTCTATCCTGCACTAGACTGGCAACCAATGAAGGGAGGACAAGAGAGATGTGTTCCCTCTTTTTAGAGCTGGCCAGGAGCTGAGCAGTTGCAGTTGCATTTTGAAGACGGGACAGGGTTGACTGATCCTGAGGCCCATGAAAATAATATTTTTTTCATTTTACACCTTGAGCATATCCCTAAATTGATTGGCCATGCAAAGAAATGTGACTGAACTTTAAATTTATAGAGCAAACCAGCTGTAAATGTAGCCACGCTCCGCTGTTTCAGCCTTACTGTGTACGTCCGCAAATGCATACTTCCGGGGTAACGTTAGTAAATAGTGCCTCTATCAGACCATGTTAACCAGAAGTATTAACAGACCATGTTAACCAGAAATCAGTGAACCCAACTGAAAGCCGACATATTTCATGACGTAATCCGAAAGTGACGTAATGAAATAATTCCAAACAGTTAGGTAATCTAATTGAAATAGTTTCTTTTTCCATTTAATCCCAGGAATTGATCACTCAGTCAGTTCTTAAAGCAGTGATAATGAACATAAATGTTAGATGACGCGACGTGAGACAAGGGAACAGTTAACGAGTGTATCTTTACTTGAGGTGCAGGAGTTTTGTCAACACACATTAAACTTCTTTACGATAACACCCGAGCATGCGTAGAGGCGAACTTAGGAACTGAGAATTTAAAGCAACAGAACACTTATGTTCTACAATAAACAAATCAAATTTACCCACATGGTGTAGAATTGCCTCTGCTACTCAGAAAAAAGCAATAGTATTTATCCATGCTTTTTTTCAGGTTTTGGAGCAGATCATAAATGTGGGAAAGTGCTTCCTTGAGCTCCGTGATGCTGGACATATTCTGTTTCAAGACTGGGAGATGACGGCCTACTGCCAACAAAAACATGATATTAAAATTTGGGTGAAGTTTGGGATTACAAATGTGGAGATCAAAGGTTACAGACCGCTGCTTGACGAGTTGAAAGGACTGTGTGAAAGCATGAGAGGTTGTCTCTCTGAATGGTTAAAGTACACAGAGCAGAAAAGAAACATGTACTACTACTTAAATTACTTCACAGCAAAACAGCTAGTCTATCTGTGTTGCTCTATGGCTGAATTTCGGCATGAGTGGAAGAATATTAGCACTGGGCTTCTTAACATGCTATCCGTCATGAAGGACAACATTAAAGAAAGTGATGTGCAAAATGCCCTCACCAAAGCACTCGAAACCCCAGCTGAAAGTGGTGGATCACAAGCAACGCTCGAACTCAGGAAGTTCCTCAATGTTTTTCCAGACACGATAGAATATTTTCTTGATATAGGAATTACAGAGGAACAGATCAAAGCAGCAATAATGTTTTGTGAAGAAGACGAGCAAGTAGCAGGAGGCTACAGAGACTCACAGACTATAGAGGACTACCAAGACACTGTGATGCAATGCATTGATGATCATCAGAATGATGAAGAATGGGTCCAGGAATGGTGTGAGAAATATGAGACAAGACGGGACGGTGTCCTTAAAAATCAAATGAAATTCAAAGGTGGACTCACGACAGAAGAAGTGTCTTTTTCAATGACAGAGGAGCAGATTGCAGCAGCATTTGAGAACTTGGAAAATTCTGATGAGAAGATTGTAATGCTTTGGAAGACGTACCACAACAAGCTCTCAGGGCTTGTATCAGACAAGTTTGTAGACTTAGATGTTCTTGGAGAAACCATGAACCATCTTGCCAAATCTGCAGAAGTGACCGTGAAACGAAAACTACCGATCATTTTGGAAGGGGGCAAACCCAACCTGATTTCCTGTAAAGATGTTGAAATGCTTCCACTCTGCCTATCTCTGTACAAAGATAAAGCGCAACCGTTGCCAACCTATGATGAAATTCTGGTCTGTACCTCTGAGACGACTGCAGAAGAGGTGGAACTGATTATCAGGAGAGCTGTACAGCCTGGCAGCACACACGAGAAGATCTACTGTTTACTCAATGCAGACAAACTGAATCATGACGTGTCCCGAAAGTTCGAGTCCATTTTCTACAAAAAGACGCAGGAGGCACATGTCCAGGGAGGCACGAATAAGAGCGATTACCAGTTAATTATTTTCTGCGACTCAAAGGCACATCACAGTTATGTTGCCACTGCTTTTGACATGTTTAAGAGGACAGTCTCCGAGAGTCCAAATCTAAATGAGGAAATTAAACAATACCTCCAACACAAGCACCAAACATCCTCAGAAGTCAAAACTGGGTTTTCAAAATTGAACCAACTTGACCAATTTCAGCTGAAAGCAAAACTCATTTTCTCAGAACATGCTGGCATGGGTAAGAACTCTTCTCCACTTGGCTTAAGCATCCAGCTGCCCAGACTCATTTCATTATTTACATTTATTTAGCTACAATGTTAGTGTTAAACTGTACTTAGTGAGCCATTTCCACATTTCAATATGTGAAATATCCGATATATAATATATAAATAAATAAAAAAAATTTAATGATAGTGATTTTTGTGTGTGTGTGTGTGTGTGTGCCTTTGGTTTTTTGACTTGTTTACTTTTTATTATTCTACAATAGGAAAATCCCTGTATGTGAAAAATCTTGTGAAAGTGTCTGAACAAAACCTTAAAAGCGCAGGATTTACTTATAAAACAATACGGATAAGCCAGTCACAGCTGAGGACTGAAGACATTGCCTCTCAGCTGCGGCAGTATGAGGACAAACCCATGGACAAAGTCCCCAGAATCTTTCACTTTGACATTCCTCCTGTGGTGAGTACTTTTATTTTATAATCTGTTGAAAAACCAGACAACATGTAATTTTGATAGTGTAATTTTAACCAGAACAGGATGCAATTCAAAATATGCTTACTAAATGTGCCCATAAAGTGTCTAAATGCTGTCACTATGACTGAGGTCAGGTGAACAAACAGGATATCAGAGTCGAAGACAAAATCACAATCAAAGTGAACAATCCAGAGTCTGAAAATATAAACAGTAATGAAAACAAAGCTGAGCAGATGCTTTGCAGTGAGTGTGTGTTTGGAGTGTGTAGTGGGGTGGGGATTAAGTCCAGGTGTGTGTGTGTGTGTGTGATCAGTAATCTGGTGACTGTGAATGTGACATTGAATGTGGTGTGTGGGTGTCATAGTCGAAGGAGTCCATGTTTGTAGTTCATGGTGCATTCTGGGATATGGAGTTGATACACTGATTCCAGTGTAGACATGGCAGCTGGGAGTTCATGTCCTGAGCGGGTGTGACACTGGCATTTCTATAATGCTGCTTTGTGGTGATGCATTACTAAAGATTCCCCACAACTAGTCTGCTGTAAACAAAACTCCACCCTACAGTACATCATACCCTGACTATCAGACCGTTCCAGCACTAATTTGCGTAAATTCTCTGTTCAGGTGACAAAAGGACTGTACACGTTTCTGCTGCAGCTGTTTGTGCTGAGATGTTTTCAGAGCCCTGATGGGATCATATGGAGGTACAATGACTCCCACATTTACTTGGTGGAATACACAAAAAGAAAGCACAGGGAATGTGACCGGCACAGCTCTGAGGTAATCACTGTACTAAATGATTTTGTGAATTTAACATTGCAGCTTTGTTGTAAGTTTACATTCCACAAATGGCTGGCTTTTGTGATTGGACAGGATTCTGATAAATGATTTATCATCATTTATTTTTATTTTATAAAAAACACACAAACACACAGCTTTCCTTAATCCCCCAGAAAGTTTGCTTCTCTAACGAGTGATTTTAAACATCTTATTTCTTTGTTCTCTCATTTATACACCTCCACTGCTTGGCCTTTGGCTGGGTTTGGGCAGAAGACAATGGGAAAGTGCGAGTGATTCATGTAGTGTATTCATACCGAAGAAAAAGTGAAACATTTTCTAAACATATTTATACACACCATTGTGTACTATGTAAAAGATGACATCATCTTTCCAGGCAAGATAAAACGCATTAAGAAAAAAAAAGAAAAGAATCTGATGTATTAAAGTGGTGTTACAACTCTGACCTGGTTTTATATGATATGGTTAGCTCCTCAGCGTATTTAAATATTTAGTGAACATTTAATATTACTGTAACTTACTTGCAGATATCATCTCAAGTAGAAGATGCGTTTTTGGAAATGTTGCCGACTGTTAAGTGTCTTTCACCTGAGGAAACCCTGAGACATCTAGAGCAGAAAGGATCGTACGATAAAGACTACCAGCTAATGGATGAAGGAGAGTTTCGTAGTGAAGCCTTTCAGCGCACTTACCAGTACTTCAAAATCTACAGACTAAGACAAGACCAACTTGAGGCTTTCTCTTTCCATCCCGAATTTGTTGAAGATTCACCGAAGGAATGGTTAAAGTGTCTTCTGCAGTTCTGTGACATTAAAAACCCATCTTGGGGAGAACTGAGGAATTTCACACACTTTCTAAACAGCCAGCTGAAGAAATGCGAACAGTCTATTTTTTGTAGCGCTGCCTTAAAAGATGACCTGACAGGCTTTAAAAAATTCGTTGTGAAATTCATGATGACAATGTCCAAGGATTTTTCCATGAGATCCCTAAAGACGTCAGATGACAGTGACGAGAAAGTGGAAGATGCAGCAGCAGAAGACACGGCTCTCAAAGAATTTCAGCTCCGAAGACGATGGGAACAACAGGCACATCCTTACATCTTGTTCAATGCGGATAATGATTCCATGACATTTTTAGGATTCCACATTCACAATTTAGATGCAGTTGATGCTCGGACTAAGGAGGTAGTGGAAAAGAAAATTATCGATAAGACACTTTTTATCCAATTAAAGGCTCAAAGAGTGCCTTTTAACATTGACTTTGAGAATATGCCCCGTGCCGAGCAGCTTGATATTATAGGCAGAGTGCTAGGAGTCAGGACTGTGGAGGATCCAGATGATACCTATCAGCTGACATTAGATAATGTGATGAAAATGCTTGCAATTCACCTTCGATTTGAGTCGGACATTCCTGTGATCATCATGGGAGAAACAGGATGTGGAAAGACCCGGCTGGTCCAGTTCATGTGTGACCTGCTGAGATCAGGGAAGGAGAGACAAAACCTGATTGTGGTGAGGGTGCATGGAGGTACATCATCCGAGGTCATTTACAAGAAAGTGAGGAAGGCGATCGAGATTTCAAAAGAGAACGAAGTCCATAATTTGGATACGGTGCTGTTTTTTGACGAAGCTAATACAACAGAGGCTGTTAATGCCATCAAGGAGGTGATCTGTGACAAGTCTGTCAATGGAGAACAGATCGAAGCCCCTCGCCTTAAGATCATTGCAGCATGTAATCCCTACAGGAAGCACTCAAAGGAGGCCATAGAGCAACTGGAACGAGCTGGATTGGGATACAGAGTCCGAAGTGAGAATACGGAGGAGAAACTCGGGCAGATACCAATGCGGCAGCTGGTCTACAGAGTTCAGCCATTACCGCCAAGTCTTACTCCTCTGGTGTGGGACTTTGGGAAGTTAAATGAGCACACGCAGGAGCTCTATATCACACAGATGGTCAAGACATTCTTTCGCAAAGAAAACCTTCCCGATAATGGACACCAGGCTTTATTTACGAAGGTAATCTCTGCCTCTCAGAAGCATATGGTAGAGTTAACTGATGAATGCCGGATGGTCAGTCTCAGAGACATAGAGCGGTGCATGAAAACAGTCATTTGGTTTTATCAACAAAGGCACAAATTATTTAAGGAAATTGACAAAATTAGAAGAGAGAAAGGAAGCACTGATGATCTGGTTCGGTCTCTTATTCTCGCAGTCGGAGTTTGCTACTTGGCTTCACTGGAGAATCGAGATGAATACTTAGAACAAGTTTCAAAAGCTTTCTCTCCTGGCGTGACAGACATTGACATTCAGAGAGAGATTGAGCTTTGCAAAGAAGCATTCATCTCAAATGTTAACTGTCCAGCTTCAGTGGCAAAGAATAAAGCTCTGAAAGAAAATGTATTCATGATGGTTGTCTGCATGAATCTAAGAATCCCACTGTTTCTGGTTGGAAAACCTGGAAGCTCAAAATCTTTGTCCAAGACAATTGCTGCTCACGCAATGCAGGGCAAGGCGTCCCCAAATGCTCTTTTTAAAGGATACAGACAGGCACAGCTGGCCTCATTCCAGTGCAGTCCACACTCATCTCCTGATGGGATCATCTCAATATTCAGGCAATGTGCCCAGTTCCAAAAAGGCAAAAATTTGGAAGAATATGTTGCTGTTGTGGTCCTTGATGAAATTGGATTAGCAGAAGACTCTCCAAAAATGCCACTGAAAACATTGCACCCCCTACTGGAATATGGATGTGTTGATGATGAAAGTCCTGATGAGTTCAAGAAAGTTGGATTTATTGGAATTTCCAACTGGTCATTGGATCCAGCGAAGATGAATCGTGGCATTTTAGTTCTGAGAACATCTCCTGTGACGCAGGAGCTGGAAAACACAGCTCGTGACATTTGTTCAAGTGATAAGGAACCAGTCGATGCAGAGATTAAATGTTTGATTCCCAAGCTTACTGAGTTCTACTTAAGAGTGCTTGAAGAACAGAAGAGTGAGTTCTTTGGGCTCAGGGATTTTTACAGTCTTGTAAAGTTGATTATGTCCTATGCCATAGAAGCAAATGGCAGGCCATCAGATGAGGATCTAACCAGAGCTGTGCAAAGGAATTTTGATGGTTTGGATTCCCTAAATGTTCTGGAAATATTTTATGATATTTATAAAGAGAGAACAAGGAAATGTGACATTGTCTCACTGCTCAGAGAAAACCTGGACATAGGGACTTCAGGGTTTACTTCCAGGTACCTTCTGCTGCCAACAATCAATCACGCTGCTCTTCAGATTTTGAAATCCCAGAACATCATTGATGAAAGCAATGTTGAAATCATCTTTGGATCAGGATTCCCACACGATGAAGAATACTCTCAGGTTTGCCGCACGGTAAACAGAGTGAAGACGTGCATGGAGACGGGAAGGTCAGTTGTCCTGCTCAATATTCAGAGCCTTTATGAGAGTCTCTACGATGCTCTGAATCAGTGCTACGTAAAATTAGGCGGGAGTTACTATGTTGACCTGGGGCTCGGAACTCACAGAGTTAAATGCAGAGTCAAAGACGAATTTCGACTGATTGTCATTGAGGAGAAAAGCACAGTGTATGAGCAGTTCCCTACGCCGCTGCTAAATCGACTGGAAAAACACTGCTTGGAGATTAGTAATATTCTCCCGGACCATGCTCAACAGATGCAGGCGGAATTGGAGGAATGGCTAAATTCATTTGTGACCCAGGATTCAACTGAGAGCAACCAGCTCATCACCACCAAGAGAAAATATGACACTATAGTTGGCTACACAGAAGATACGTGCGCGTCTGTGCTTTTACAGTGCTGTCCTCAGATAATGTACCGGGAACTGGATCATGAAGAGAGAGAGGAAGTTCTTGAAATGGCCCAGGAAATGCTTCTTCAGTGTGCAACTCCAGATTCAGTTTTGAGAGCAACAAAATACATGAAAGAAAACTCTGAGAAGTTTCTAGAGGTGTATTTTGTAAAGCAGCCACACGCCAACTTAATAGAGGCTTTAAAAAACTACAGAGAGGCTGAAACCGACGGAATTTGTCTTGAGGTACGCTTTACGTGTGTATTTACCACCAGATGTTTTACTTTATATAATATTTCATATAATAATCCATTTTGAGTGTTTATTATTATTTATTATTTAAAACAGGTATCCACATATTCTCGACTGCTCAATAAAAGAGATGTGGAGAAAATCAATAAGGAGCTTGACATTACAGAGAGCAATTCCTGTCTCTTCCTACTGAATGAATTTTACACAGAGCAAGCCTTCTCTCAAACAGTGAGGTAATGATTTTACTGACGTACGAGAGATGGTTTGTAGTAATTTCATAATTATGTTTGATAAACAAATTCAACTATACTATTATGGAAGATAAACTGTAGACTTACTGGTGCTTGCCAAGTTTGTGACACATTGTGATCGTTTCTGCTAGTGAGTTTCTGGGCGCTGATGCGGGAGCACGCAAACTCGTGCTGCTGCAGTCTTACTTTGATGATCCAAAACAAAGTCAGCGACTTCTCTTCTGTGTGAGGTGAAAAGAGAAACCATTTTCTACATTTTTAATGTATAACTATTTTGTTTAGCTTGAAACTGTAAAGCCATTGGAGTTCTTTTTTTGCTAAGATATGAAGAACAAGTATTTAACTTGTTTATAAGCAGAGTTAGAAACATCTTATTTTATTAATTTAACAAATCAATATAAAATAGCCAATTAAATGCATGATATAAATGCCTACATCACACACACAGATGCGTGCCCAATAAACTGTAAATGCACCCCAGTAATCGCTTCATGTCCATTAAAGAGTTTATCTACAAGCTGCTTTTTTTTCTTCCCCCAGACACAGCATTACACGGATCAAAAGTTCAGTCTCGGGTGGAGCTGCCTTTGACGTTGTGCTTCTCACAAGGCTTCCCCGGATTTCAGGAGGCTGTGGATATATTGCTACATTTGGAGGTTATTCCTGCTTAATGTACTGATTTGCACAATTTACAGAGTAATTAAATGCAGAAACTATAATGAACACATCACCAAGAGAATAGAGAGAGTCTTGTAGTCAGTATACAGTATGTTCAATATGCTTTAGCTTTTATAAATACAGTGCACATACCTGTACAGTGATGTGTGTACTGTTAGTGTCTGAGCTGGTGAACCAGCATGATGATTTATTGATAGAGACTCTAAAGCACTTCTGTAAGTCACTCTGGATAAGAGCATCTTCTAAATGCCACGAATGTAACTGTAATTATGTCTTTTTTAGACGGCTGGGTTTCACTACACATAGATGAACTGATCGCGACTCCAGGATTTCCCGGCGATGTTTATGAGCTGCAGCGCATGACTGTCTCAGAAAGTCTCGCAAAAAGTTCCTTCCCTGCTACAGGTAACGTTGAGAGAATTTTGCAACCTGCATTCTGCTTTTAATTCCTTTTGCCCTCACATCAGCAATCGTACAGTGCTTGTATTTTGGTAATAAAGTTGTTATTTTGCATACTTACAGAGGATCCTGACACAGATAGTCCTAAAACCCCGTTTTCTGAAAAACAGGTAAGCTCTGCGCATGTGTGCGTGTGCGTGTGTGTGTGTGTATGTGTGCGTGTGTGTGTGTGTGAGGGACCCCTCACACTTTGGTACCATGTGGAACTAGACCATGCCTCGTGATGATTTTCCCTGGGGTTTTGATGATGTGGTGTATGATGCTCGTTTGGGGAAGAACTGAAAGCATCTTTGAACTGGTCCTCAGTCATGTTTAGTAGTTCCTGAAGTAGTTCCATTGTTGGAATATGATGAACTGAGCTCTCCTTGATGGCCACTGTGCATGATGGACCTGTCTCTGCCTTATCTCTATGTGAAGTGCATCCACCAATTTTCTCTCGAATTTGAGTCCACTGTTAAGGGCTGTTGGATCTGTCTGTGGCTGAGTGCAGAGCTGCATGGTGCCATTTGTACACTGCGTTATGTTTATGTTCTCGGGAGGGATGCTTTTGCCTTTTGTTCATACATTTGCTGTGTGGTCTGTTAGCTTTTTAGGTGTAAATGGTACACATAAAAGATCTTTTTTAAACTAATATATGTTTAATCCCAATTTTTCATTGCAGGATGTCTTTATTGACGCACACTTGCTTATGAAGAAGTCTTTACAGAAGGGCATTTTGCAGCTGCGTGACAAAGCAGATAACACTCAGAGAGCCACGAAGCGTGTAGAGATTCTCCATGGGCTGCTGCAAAACAAATACGCTGGTGAGAAGTCCACATTAAGCAATATTCCTTTACTGAATAATTGAATAATTCATTTGCTTTGGTGATGCAGTGCTATATGGCATTTGCCATGTGCTGCGTCTTTATAAACAGGAAGTTGTAAGTTGCCATGATGTAATACTTCATAATTTTTTTATGTTGTTCAAGCTCTAGTGCTTGACCCTAGTTTACTGCAGTGTATATAATACTTTATTTCATGCAGTATGATGAAATTAATGAATTTGTTTTCAACAGTGTCTGGTGCTTTCATTAAATCACTGGAAAGGAGGATAGTCAGCTTTCTCTCAGAGCAAGAGAAAATGAAGGGAAAAGAGAACTGGGTTGTTGCTCAGGCGCTTTCTGATCGCTTTGTTGCTGAAGGCAGATCATTTAGGTGAGCAAACATATTGTATATAACTTATTTTAATTAAAATGATAATAAGAAAATAAGAAGAATGAAATACTCGTATAAAAAGGATAAGATTTGCTTTTCAGACACGTGCTGTGGGTTCATCTGGAGGACAGCGTCGCCTCAGCCCTAGCCCACATTCTGGCAATCATTGATGGAGACAATAACCTTGATAATCTGATCAGTGATCAACCGTCAGAAAAGTCTGACTTCTGGCTGAATGTATTTCAGGAGGATCAATGGGATCTGCTGCACATTCCAGGCAATATGTCAGTATTTTCTGTTCTTCTTAATCAAGTCAGAGTGCACTTTCTTGGAATGATCATCAGGAAATGAAAGCTGAAATTCTAATCTTTCATATCATTTACACTATATGGACAAAAGTATTGGGACACCTGACCATCACACCCATATGTGTTTGTTGAACGTCTCATTCCAGATTTATTCCCCTGTGTTTGCTGTTATAATGAGCTCCACGCTTCTGGGAAGCTTTCCACTAGATGTTGGAGCGTGGCTGTGGGGATTTGTGTTCATTCAGCTACAAGAGCATTAGTG
>JAKKZJ010000024.1:694340-717765 GCA_033441845.1 Pangasius mekongensis | reverse complement strand
ACTGTCTCTCTGAAGCTCACAGTGAGAGGACGCACTGAGCAGAGACTCTCTGAAGCTCACAGTGAGAGGACGCACTGTCTCTCTGAAGCTCACAGTGAGAGGACGCACTGAGCAGAGACTCTCTGAAGCTCACAGTGAGAGGACGCACTGTCTCTCTGAAGCTCACAGTGAGAGGACGCACTGAGCAGAGACTCTCTGAAGCTCACAGTGAGAGGACGCACTGTCTCTCTGAAGCTCACAGTGAGAGGACGCACTGAGCAGAGACTCTCTGAAGCTCACAGTGAGAGGACGCACTGACCAGAGACTCTCTGAAGCTCACAGTGAGAGGACGCACTGAGCAGAGACTCTCTGAAGCTCACAGTGAGAGGACACTTTAGCACTCTGTTTTTTCTGAGACACACTCGCAGGTAAGCTTCATGTGCTCTGAGTTTTAGTTGATTTCTAGTAAATTGCAACTATGAAAATTTAGTTTCTGTCATAGTTTTATTTCTAGGGTATTTTTGCATACAATATTTGTAGAATTTGTATAAAAGCAGATGTCCGTAGTAGAAATATTTAGCAGTATTGATTCAAGACTGCTGGACTTGGACTAGAACCTTAAAAACGATCTTCCATTTCTCCGCTCCATAAGATCATAAAACAAGTCAGAGATGTCGAAACGTTTCAGAATGACCTGGAATGACCTCCTAAAAACCTTTACTTTTAATTGTGCTATAATTAGATATAGATTGTGAATCTAGATTTTCTGTCCTAATTTTACAGACAAAAATAACAGAATGCTGGTTATAATGTTGGAAACTCTCATAATGTTACAGACAAAATTTGAGAACTTTTGTTACAATTTTACAAGCAAAATCCAGCTCCTGATGTAATAAAATGTAAAGGTTGCTATCTAGAACCAGTAGCTCTTATTTCACAGACAAAATCTAGCTCTTCTGTTGCAACTTTACAGAAAAAAAATCCTCTTTTTGTCATATCGCTGGGCAAAATCTGCAATCTTGTTTGCAATTTTACAGATTAAATCTAATTCTGCTTTTGTGATTTTATAAACGCTATCTAGAAACACACATCTGTTGTAATTTTACAGAATTCAGACACAATCTAGATTCTCTATTTTTACACATGAAATAGAGCTTCTTTGTTGTAATTTCAGTGACTAGAGAACTCCAGAAACACACAAGACTAATCTCTCTCTCTCTCTCTCTCTCGCTCGCGCTCAGCGCCATCATGACGCGTAAGGTGATCAGTAACAGTCGCGAGCGCTGGCGTCAGCAGAGCGTTAACACGGCGTTTGCGGAACTCAGGAAGCTCATCCCGACTCATCCTCCTGAGAAGAAGCTGAGCAAGAACGAGATCCTGAGACTGGCCATGCGTTACATCACCTTCCTGCTCACGCTGCTGGAGAACCAGAGAGACGGAGCCACAGAACACTCGTCCTCCACCCTCATCACACTCATCGCGGGGAACATGAGGAACCTGAGCTCACACACACAAACACACTCGCCCGGATCCAGCAGTGACGGCGCAGAGACCTGGTAGAACCAACACCACCGTCTGGAGAACTTAAAGAACCTGTATGAAACAACTGCACTGACCATATGAGCCCTAGATCCTTTGTATTAATTTCACAGACAGGATCTAGAACACTAGAACCTTTCTAATGTGTTTTTACAGAAAATCTCACACCTCTGCAGTCACTCTATCAATCTAGAACCATCCAGGACTACAGCCGTAATTCCAGACAGAACCTAGAACCTTTGCTCCAGCACAATGCAGATTTTAGCATCCTTATTTCATTTATAATGAACAGAACAGGCAAATGCAACCTGTGCAGTTCTGTAGAAAGCCTGGAGCCTCTGCGTAAATACACACAGAATCTAGAACCTGTAACCTCTGCATGCTGAAACACATAGAACCTCACACACACACACACACACACCTCAAACCCTCCCCGCTAACACAGAACATTACTCTAAAGTTCAGTAACGTATTAGACAGGATTCAGCAGGTTTTTAAGGTCAGGTCTCCGACAGTGTTCTGAAAACGTTGCATTAATGTTGCAGCAGCGTTGTAGGAAACGTTTAAAACATTTATAGAAATGCAAAATTCAGAAAACTTTTGAATCTACGCCGTTCTCATGCAACATTTAGAGCTTGTTATTTAGTATTTATGGTATTTATTTATTCTCATTATGGCATTGTTTAATAAAAGAAAGCAATTCTTTGATGAATATTAATTGTTTTTCTTTTTGAATGTAACTTATTTATTTGTATTTATTCCTGTTTTATATTTAAGACCATTATCAGTGCGTGCTGTCCTGATGAATATGTTTTAATCATTTGTTAATTTATTGAACAGAAATAAAACTATTCAACATGCTCTTTGTTCAGCAGATTGTTGATATTTCTGCGCAGTGTCTCTGTTCCTAAGTTTTTGTCATCACTGGAATGTATTATTTATTGGATCAGTGTAACACTTTTCTTATTAAAATGTGCACAAAAACAGTCTGAAAGTTACTGTGAGTTTATTACACACGTTTATCGCCCGCTAAACAAAGCAGTGACGATTTCTAAAACACAGTATCATGTAGGAATAAAGCTGGAAAAATAAAAGGTGTGCAAACAGGAACATGTGTGAAAACATTGCACTAAAAATCTTTACAAATTTATTTAAAGCAGTTTGTTAGTGTTATTTAACCTGATGCAATGGAAAACCCTCATAAAAGTGTGCGTGTGTGTGTGTGCGTGTGCGTGTGTGTGTGTGTGTGTGTGTGTGTGTGTGTGTGTTTAGCAGCGTTTATTGGCCCTGATGGTCATTTAAGAGGTGTGTGACCATAGCGATGACCCCTGTGATGGTCAACTGAGAGTCGGGTCGCCATGGCGATGGCCTTTGTGATGTCATTTAGGAGGTGCGTGCCCATGGCGATGAGCTTTGTGATGGCCGGAGTGTCCTGAGAGCAGAGAGAGAAAGCACAGCTTAACTTATCACCTAAAGGTCAGAGGTCACACTGAAGTCAAAACTGACCAAGTAGGCTTGTGTGTGTGTGTGTGTGTGTGTGTGTGTGTGTGTGTGAATAAATTAATTTATTTACTGTTGTAGTTTCTGAAGATTCTTGTTGTTAACACCAGTGAAACAGTTTAGACGTCTGGATGTTTTTGCTGATGTTTTTGTTTAAATCCTTATGAAGGACAGTTTGATGTTTTGGATGTTTGTGGGAACGTTCTCCAGAGGAACCCAGCAGTCCAGGTTCCTCAGGAAGCTGCTGAGATGTGAAGAGGTCAAATCTTCACTGAGGCGACTCTGAACACTTTAAACCAGGAGAAACTGTAAGTTTGGCTCGTTTAACACTTTTCTGACTGTATGAACAGTGTGTGTGTTATTTCATAGACTTAATGTCTTCAATATAATTATAGCGTGAAAAATAGTATCAATAGGGTACAGTAGCTATTATTTAGTTTAATATTATTTAGTTTAATAGTTGAATAGTTTATCTCCCAGTAATTTTGTCCATCAGTTGTTATTACATTAGTAATAATCAGACATTATTTTTTGCACGACTGATTATTAGGTGATTAGTTTAATGAGTAAAGGTTTCATTTTTTATTTTAGTTGACTATATTTTATTTTACAATTCTATTTTAACATAACTTACTATATGCATACAATATTTTTAAGTCTAATTTGTGTGATTTTGTAGGATTTGACCCTGAACCAGTGTAATGGTTCATAGTAATGAATAATAATAATAAGTGTAACAGTGATGAATTAGTGTAACAGTAATAATGTAATAAGTGGAGGTGTGAAAATATTAATGTTAGTAAAACCTGTTTGAAGTAATCAGTCCACAGTGTCTCAGAGCAAACGCGGCATCCCGACTGCAGCTGATCCACAGCGTAAACACACACACACACACACACACACACACACACACACACGGATAACACGACCTGCTGTTCCAAAAGCCAGACACGGTGGCTGTGTTTGTGTCTAACGCCTTGTGTAAACAGCAGAGTTAAACACTCAGACCTGCTGTTTCCTTTCTTTTTTCTCTGTGTGTGTGTGTGTGTGTGTGTGTGTGTGTGTGAGACATCTTGTGACAGTGTATGTCAGGATGAAGCACTGAAACATTATGCTGAACTGTAGGTGCTGACCCACACCAGGAAACGAAGCCACTGTAGATAATGGAGAGTGTAAATCCTGCGTTTCTGGAATATTCTGCTGAGAAAATGAGTGAGTCAGCTCAGGTCATAGGCATTAACACTTCCAGTGTCTTATAGCACGCCGTGTGTGTGTGTGTGTGTGTGTGTGTGTGTGTGTGTGTGTGTGTGTGTGTGTGTGTGTGCGCGTGTGTGTGTGTGCGTGTGTGTGTGCGTGTGTGCGCGCTCACCTCATATGAGTCTTAATGTGATGATAATAAAAAGCTCTGAGCATCTTTTCTTATCTGTCTCTCACACTCACACTAAATCTGATATCACAGAACACCAGATCCTCTCTCTCTCTCTCTCTCTCTCTCTCTCTCTCTCTCTCACACACACACACACACATTTATGAGCTATCTCCCTGTCTGTCTCTCCTCTGTATTATTTCTCTCTCTCTCTCTCTCTCTCTCTCTCTCTCTCACTTTTCTTCTTACATACACTTCATCCTTCCTTCCTTTTTTATTTCTCAGACACACTCTGTCTGTCTCTCATGAGCAATATGTCTCTCTTCTCTTTATTCTAACATGCACATGCACACACACACACACACACAGACACACACACACACACACTTGCTCTCATTCATACTATCCTCTTCTCTAAAGCGCTAAAGCACTGTTTCTCTTTTTCCTACTCTCTCTCTCTCTCTCTCTCTCTGTGGAGTTGGATGAATGAGTGTGTGGTATTAGCCGATTAGCCTGATCTCTTTATCTGCCTCTAAAGCGAGTTCACACTCTGCATGTTAACATTTCTCCACTTTCTCTCTCTCTCCATCTGAATCTCTCTGTCTTTATCCCTGAAAAGGAATCGCACTGAGGTGGAGGGTGTGTGTGAGAGCCAGCGTTATCAGTGTGTGACAGGCTGGCCAGTGTGTGTGTGTGTGTGTGTGTATGGACAGGTGCAGTGTTAGCTGGAGGGAAGCCCATTGTTGGCGCTCTCCTCTTGGAGCACTCTTTCACACCACACACTCGCATTTTAATCAGATTAAGCAAATCTCTACTTCAGAAAGCATCATGCTGGAACTCTCAGAGAGAGAGAGAGAGAGACAGAGAGAGAGAGACAGGGAGAGAAAGAGAAAGAGGGAGCGAGAGAGAGACAGAAAGAGAGACAGACAGAGAGAGAGAGAGTGTGTGTGTGTGTAATACCTCAGAAGGTTGTTTACACACACACACACACAGTCTGTTCTGTCTTAACACAAAGCGTCAGTTACATCAATAATCTACAACACAGTGACTTATAAACGTACAAATATGGGAAAATGAGTCAGACGGCTGTAAGTAACACACACTGACTGGGAGTTCAGGGCTGCGTCCCAAACCAGCTTCTGCACACTAATTAGGTACTAGTGTACTATTCAGTAGGATAGAATGTGGTTTGGGACACAGCCTGAGTATTTACTCTGTAGATATAATGATCTGCTGTTTAATTCCTTTACAGAATCCTTCATAGTGTTTATCATTTGATTAACTCACTCGGTATAACTGAGTGCAGGGAAACACCTACCTAACGTTAGCATGCTAGCGAAAACAGAGCAGCGATGAAAAGACACAGATTCACAGAAGACACACATACACACACATTCAAAACAAGAAGAAGCTGAGAAAATTGTGTTAATCTCGCTCTTTGGGACTGAGTCTGAAATGCATAAAATACAGAAAAACACACCAAAATCACCTGTCGCTAGATGACACTGCTGCTCTTTCACACACACACACACACACACACACACACGTATAATGAATAATGATTAATGAATGTGGTTTATACTTTTTGTTTTGTACCCTAACGGAGAGGTACAGAGAGTTCAGAGGGACACGCTGCTCACATCAGTGTATTTTACTGATTAAACTGTAACAGGATTCGTGCCATGGCAATAAAACCTCACAGGCCAAAAGCCTGACTGTTAAACCACCAGTTTAGACAACTTTAATATTCATTTTATGTAACAGATGGTAGAAATAAAAGCACGCACATGACTATGGAATTTTTTTTTTTTATCCAGAAATGTGTACATAGTGCACCTTTAAAGCTGGAATCAAAAAGTGAATTATGGTCCATTTACGTACGTGAAATCTTTTATAAGTGTACACTGTATGCACAATTCCGGGCGAAGGAAAGCGTCGTGATCATCAGACCCCTCATCAGTTTATGACACGTGTATAAATAGAGAATTGTAATCATGCATCAAGAGCAGACGTCAGTGTGTGTTTATCAGAACGCTCACTAAATCTATCAGAAACACAAAGCAAATGTGTCCATCAAGGTTCTCAAGGAGCTCCCGCTTTAGGTTCTTGTTAAACTCTATGTAAAACTCTGTGGACTCATGTGTAACATGCTTTATCATGTTAAGAAAACACAAAATGGTAATTGTTTGATCTTGTATGAAGTTCACTTTATTTCACACTTCTTTGTTTGTGCTGTGCAGAAGAACTAACACAAGTGCGAGTCTGGGATTGCGTAAGGGCGAGTAAATGATGAGAGAACTCAGTTTTGGCTGAACAGTCCCTTTAATACATTGAAAACAGGAAGAAGACTTTATCTGAGCTTCACAGAAGAGAGCAGGCCGGCGCTCAAGCACATGACTGACTGCAGGTGCGCTCTTAACAATCTCTTTAGCGTGAAAGTCAAGTCCATCTGTCGTGGCGGAAGAGATCAACTCGGTGTTCTCATCTTCATTTCATCTTCTTTATGTGTTTTTTTCTGATGGACGTCTTGGATCCTGGATCTGAAATTTCCCATTTTAAACTTTAGACTGTTTTTCCAGCCAGTATGAACCACTTCATGAGTTCACTGACTCGAGAGAGAAGCATTTTCTTTTAATCATGTCTCTAAGGCAGAGAGAGAGTTCAACTGGCACGATCTTCTTTTAGAAGATTTCTTTCTTCTTTTAATTGTTGGGAAGCATCCACCGGAGTCACAGCATTTTGAAGGAACATTGCTTCCTGAAACAGCATTTACCGCCTCTGTAACAAGGAACTCATCAACATCTGGATAACTCTTCCTCTGGACACTTGAAGCAGCCGTGTTCAACCGTGGGAGAGACAACGCAGGCATCTGAGTCGACTGCTGATTGACATCTTGAATAGAACTTGCTGGAATGTAAAGAATGCCTTGCAGTGTTCCAACTGATGTGCCAAATCAGAATGAGTTAGATCACCAGAATCAGCTGATTCACCTTCATCATCCTCCATTTCAATCCCATCCACAGAAGTCTGTTCTTGTGCTTCACTCTCATTCTCGAAACTATTTCTGGCTTCAGCGGTCATGAGCCTCCAGTCATGTTCACTATGTTTCTTACTTCTGTGGGAATTAATGTTGCAGAAACACTGCTCTGTTCTGCATCTTCTGCTTTACCCTCACTCATGTCTGCTGCACAAGTGCTTCAGGAAGTCTGCTGGTGTGCAGGGCTCCGAGAATTCACGGTGCTGACGGTTAAGTGTAAATGCTGCTATTTCCCTCACCTGTGCAGCCCGTTCTTCTGCGTGAATCCTGCGTGAAAGGCAGTCACGGTGTAGACATGGAAGAAGAACAGTTTTCTGTGTGAACACCATGTTTCAAGCGATAATGTTTGAGAATTTGCCCTCTTTTCTTCAATACTTACATTTCCACATATTCCTGTCTCATATCACCTGTGATATTAAAACAACTGAAAATATATATATTTTTTTTAAAGTTAATGCCAAAACATAATCATGAACATAATCATAAAAATCTAAACACACCAAAACAAAATACACCTAAACCAGCAAATAAAGCTCTGTGGCTTCACTTGAAAATTACAAACCTGCTGGAAGGTAGACCAGCTAGATTAAATAGTTAGAGCTCTCAGGGACTTTTATGTACCGTTATTATCTATGTTTCACCTTTAAACAATGTATTTATGGTACTTATTTGCATCTTAACATTCAGTCGCTTTCGTTCCACCTGAGTGCAGCTGTCAGTCAGGACATGAGGGCGTGGCCACACCACGCTTACTACCTTTACCTTCTTTTCTGTTCTGAACTCTGTTCTGTTCTGAGCCCTGTGTGAGTTAATGATCTCAGGCAGGACAGTATTTAATCACACACACACACACACACACACACACACACACACACACACTGAGGATGGAGCTGCTGAAGGTGTTCCCGGTGCTAACGCTGTGCGCTTTTCCGGCAGGAGTGAACGGTGGAAACGTGTTGGTTTGGCCCTCCGGCGGAAGTCACTTTCTGAACATGATCCCGGTGCTGGACGCGCTGATGGACCGGGGGCACCGGGTGACGGTGCTCGTGCCGAGCGCAGCGCTTCACCGGGACGTGCGCCGAGCCGCGCGCTTCGACCTGCTCTTCTTCAACGTGTCGGTGTCGGACTCGGAGCTGCGCCTCTTACTGGAGGACTTCCTGCGCTTTTCCATCCACGACATGGAGCGCGCTAGTCTGCTGCACATGCACGCGGAGTTCTACCGGCTCTACTCCCGTAAGCAGGACCTGGCCCTCTCGTACTGCGAGGGCACGCTCCGGTACCCGCCGCTCATGGACCAGCTGAGGCGCGTGCGCTTCGACGCGATCCTCGCGGACCCGGTGTACCCGTGCGGCGACCTGATGGCGCACGCGCTCGGCGTGCCGTTCGTCTACACGTTCCGCTTCTCCATCGCGCACACCGTGGAGCGCCTGTGCGGCGCGTGCGCAACGCCGCCGGCCTACGTGCCGGGACCCATCAGCGGCTTCACCGACCGCATGAGCTTCACGCAGCGCGTGCGCAATGTGCTCTTCTACTGGAGTCAGGACGCCATGGCCGTGAGCCTGTGGAGGAAATACGACCAGTACTACAGCCAGTATCTAGGCGAGTCCCGAAATACACGTTAGAGTATCTGATTTCAGCTCTTTCTCATAAGCTCCATATTACAGCACTCCACTTTTCTGCAAACTGTACACTCAGCACACTTACACCTGGCCCAGGCGAAGCTCCCAGTCTAGCCAGTTCCACATTAAATCTGCCAGAGGATCCACATTTCAGGTCTCCATATCTGGCTGTAAAACAGCTTTTGGTTGTTTGATTTGATATGACTCATAATACTTAGATTACGTCATACATGGGAGGGGCTGAGCAGGTGAAGTTGTGTGGGTTTACAGTATAAGTGGCAGCAAAATCCAGGGATATATGGAACATTTAAAAAAAAGACAGCTAACGACAAATGACTGTCAGTGTGAGAAATTAGTGATTCAGCGTGTGAGCGACGTTCTTCTAGAATCCACCGACAGAAGGGCAGCAAACGCACAGCACAGTAGTGGCGATGGAGAAAGACGGGATATCTCCAGCTTACTTTGAAGCTGATTTCTGATGACGGAAGCAGAACGTGGTCATTTTCTTTAATCGCAGGTCCACCGTTAGAGGATCTTCATCGTGTAATCTGACACGGAGAACACACTTTACAGGTGTGAGGATGTGTGTGTATGACAGATCGGGGTTCTCTGTCTGATGGACTGATGCAGTGTTCTTCATGCTGCAGGTAAACCCACAAGTTACTGTGAGATGATGGGCCGAGCTGATATCTGGTTAATCAGAGCTTACTGGGACTTTGAGTTCCCACGACCTCTGCTCCCAAACTTCATCTATGTTGGCGGACTGCACTGTACTCCTGCTAAATCTTTACCAAAGGTGCACACACACACACACACACACACACACACACGCTGTGACGGAGCTATCTTCCATCACGGTATTAATACAGCTACCACGTTTGTGCAGTAATGAGTGTTACTAATTTAGACTCTGTTCAGGACTGCGAATAACTTATTCTCTTAATAATCTTAATAATAATCTTTTCCTTTTTTTTTTATTCTTCGTGTAGACACTGAGTAACAGTCTCAAAACCCACCATGTGATAACAAAAGAACATCTGAGAAACCAAACACAATTGTATATCCACTGGGTAGGTCTTTATTTATATATATATATATATATATGTGTGTGTGTGTGTGTGTGTGTGTGTGTGTGTGTAGGATATGGAGGAGTTTGTACAGAGCTCTGGAGATGATGGTGTTGTGGTGTTCACTTTGGGCACGCTGATCACAAACCTCACCATGGAGAAGTCCAACACTATCGCCTCGGCTCTCGGACAGATCCCTCAGAAGGTTCACAACACACACACACACACACACACACACACACACACACACACACACACACACACACACACCTGTGCATGGTAGTACAGCAGGTATCATTACCACCTCAGAACCCCAGGGCCCGTGTGGATCCTGAGCTCGGGTTAATGTCTGTGCGTGTTCTCCCGGTTCTTTGTGGGTTTCATTCGCTCTCTCTCCAGTTTCCAAAAACATTGCCAGTAGGCACTGATGATGAATAAATGAATCATAACAGATGGTGGCTTGTGGCTGTTAGCATGATTCAGGCTTTCAGACGTCACTGTGAACATTAAAATATCTCCCAACATGTGAGAATAAGAAATACACAATGAAAAAAAGACTAAGTTAAAGATATGTAATGCGCTGAGAGACAGACAGTTACTACTCTAGCTCCATACTTGTGTTTTATACGGGTCCAAGTGAACATGAAAACATAGAACAGCATGTAGAATGCACGAGAGACTCAGTATTAAAATTACAGTAAAGCTCTGTGTTACTTCATTAACGTGATGATGTGATTTGATTGACAGGTGGTGTGGAGTTACCGAGGAGAGAAGCCAGACACTCTGGCTCCAAACACCAGGATTTACCGCTGGATTCCTCAAAACGATTTACTGGGTCAGTACTGCACCTGTCGCACCTGTTATGCAGATACATTTTTTTCTTAGTGCTACACACCTGTTTATGGGCGTGTCTTCCTCTTGGCCAATCAGGTCATCCCAAAACCCGAGCGTTTGTCACCCATGGTGGCTCGAACAGCCTGTATCAAGCCATTTACCACGGCGTGCCCATGGTGGGGATCCCGCTGTTCGCCGATCAGCCGGATAACATGGTGCACATGCAGGCTAAAGGCGTGGCCATCGTCCTGGACTTCAGCAGCATGCAGACGCAGGACCTGGTGGACGCTCTTACAGCCATCATCTATCAACCAGAGTAACGGACCAAATATTTCTCAGTTCATCATGGCTAGATCTTACCAGATATGTTCAACTTCAGTAGTTTCAGTAACGAGGTTCAGTTTTCTGCGTATGAAGTGCTGGCTCCTGTTCAGCAAAGCTCTTCTGTTACCTGAAATGTGTAAATTGCATCTCTCTCTTTCCTCTGCAGTACGAAATGCTAAACGCCTCTCTTTAGCCACTCTGTGTTTGCTGTGCAGGTACAAGGCGAGCGCCCAGCGTCTGTCCCAGATCCACCACGAGCGTCCCGTCAAACCTCTGGACGAGGCAGTGTTCTGGATCGAGTGCGTGATGAGGAATAAAGGCGCTAAACACCTGCGCGTAGCTGCTCATCACCTCGCCTGGTACCAGTACTACCTGCTGGATGTGCTGAGCTTCTTCATCCTCATACTCGCTCTAACCCTGTACATCTTTAGGAGAATCTGCAGAGTCGGCCTCTGGCTCGCCAAATCAACATTAACTCACAAAAGAAAGTTAGAGTGACGCTCTTCACGTGTCTGTCTGTGTCCTTTACCTCATTCACACTCGAACAAAGCGAGCGTCAGGATTAGGAGTGTGACAGGGTGACTCATTTACCCTATTCGATGTCGGTACACACAATCACACAATATTAAACACCGTTTAACACTTAAGCATTTACCATTTTATCACAATTATGCCTTTTTTTTCTTTTTGCACTCTCTTTTTCTGCATTTGTGTCCACTTCGTCATCCACGTTGTACTAATATCACAAGCAAAATGTTCTTTGTTTTCTGAATTTTTAATTAAATGTAAAGATGAATTGTAAATTCTAATGAAAAATATTTATAAATGTCTGGAATGAAACTGACTTTTTTGGATTAAAGTCTGTTTTATATGTTTTGTGCTTCTTTTTCTCTTTATTATTATTGTTGTTGTTGTACCATAGTCTTAAATATATATTTGCTATTCCTGTTCTTTTTATTATTCTTACCATAAAGAAATAAAGCAAGACCATTTTTTTTCTTTAATATTTATAATTCCTGCTCCGGACACGTTTCAGGGTGCGTGCCCGCCTCAGGCTGGTCTCCCTGAGGTAAGATGGATGAACTAACATGTCTGCTGTTTAACTAGTCCAAGCAGCTAGCTAAACAATGTGCAGCTTAAATAAAAGATATTTCAAATCCACACTTTTGTGTTTCAAAGCTTCATTTGCAGGCTTTATTGTACACAAACATTTCCCTCAAGCATTGTAAAGGTCCAGCAATAAGTTCAAAAGTTTTTTTTATCTGGCATCCAATAGGATGTGAGCATAGGATTTGATCACGTGACGTGGAAGCCTCTGATTGGCTGTGTGATTCTGTGGCTTTGATTAGGTGAAGTGCGTGTTTGGTGACAGTGCAGCAGCTCCACGCTTCAGTTTTCATTTACAAACCTACAGAGAGCTCTGTGAGGAGCAGTGTGTGTCAGGAAGCATGGCCTGGAGTAGTTTTCCTCTTTTTACTCACTTTACACTGAGTGTGGAAGAGCTGGAGTCTGGAACTGTTTAAGGAACATCATGGAGGACTTTGCTGAAAGGAAAGTGGAGGCCATTTCATGAGTGAGTCATGTGACTGGCTTTGCTGTTAATTAGCTGATGGTTGCTGTGTCAGTGTTTCATACAGAGCTGTGATCAAATACCTAGTGAAATATTTCACTCTGTACCAGACCTCTGTCTCTCTTTAACTCTCTTTATCTCTCTCTGCTACTCATCACATATTCACCATATTCCTTACAAAGTCTCTCTCTCTCTCTCTCTCTCTCTCTCTCTCTCTCTCTCTCTGTTACTCATCACATATTCACCATATTCCTTACAAAGTGTGTGTGAGACACAGCCAGGGGTTCATCTGTCTGTCTCTTTAGTTTCTATCTGTGTGTAAATTAGTATAACCTGTATATTATATTGAGTGTAATTAGTGTGAAATTGACGGCTCATATCTCGGCTTTGGAGTGTGATATTCAGACCGAACCTGCGCTCCTGTGTACGTCTCGACTTCAGTAACCAACCGTGTGAATATGCAGAAGATCAAAGAAAGTCAAATTTTTCACCCAAAAAAACGGTAAGGGGTTAGCCTTTGTGTTTTTTCGGGCGAAAAATTCGACTTTCTCAGATTTTCCCCAAATTCACACCGTGGGTCACTGAGGTGGAGACGTACACAGGAGCGCAGGTTTGGTCTGAATATCACACTCCAAAGCTGAGATCTGAGGCTCTGTTTCCAACAAACTCCAGAGTTTAGTGATGGTCCTGAGACACTGCGCACAGTGTACAGCGCTGTATCTCCGTCTGCACGGGTGGCTCAGTGACTGTGTGTGTGTGTCTCAGTGTGATGATCAAGTTTCAAAGCTCAACTTGGATTTCTCAGATTATAAACACAGGTCTTTGTGTGTAGGTGTTGAAGTGGAGGACAAACGTCTCTACAGAAGGCACCAGGGGTCTGGAGCAGTGAGGAGCGCAGGACTGAGACACATCACTGAGCTCATCACATCACTACAGGTCAGAGATCACCTTTTATATTCTTAGATAATTCATATAGCACTTTTAACATTAGACACAAATCCAGATGTAGATTTAGATCCATAATGAACAAGTGGCAGGGAAAAACTCCCTGAGAAGACATCTGCGCTCTCACGTTGATGAATGCGGAGTTTGTTTTTCCTGTGAGCTTCATATTTCCTGGGGTTTTTTTGTTTTTTTTCGCTGGCAAATTGCTGTAGTATAAGAGGAATAAAACACTTTCTGGGGGACATGCTGTTATAGGAAAATAACCAACTTCAGCAGGGGGACAGTCACTCAGGTTGATTTATTTTCCTATAACAGTGTGACACAGAGTGCTTTCTTCCGTCCTGTCCCATACACACGTCTACAACAAGGCACTGGGTTTATGTTTAAAACCTTAAAGCAATGATAAATTGAGATTAGAGGAATGTGATGAACGATGGATTAAAAGCCGTTACCAGGTTAAGCGTAGTGTAGAAGCCAGAAGTAAAAACGCTTCAGTCTGAGCTACATGTTGATTGTGGTTTATTTTTCATACAGTCCAAAAGAACAAAAACAGGCGCGTCATGTGAATCAGTCTTCAGTAAGATTGATTTAAGAAAATAACAGGAAACTAAGATATAAGGCCCTGAATGACTAACATCTGTGGGGGGAAAAAAAAAACTTAAAAAATAAAGAGGCATGTCCTTTACCAAAATAGAGCATTATTTTACAGAGTTCTGTTCCTCCACATGATGGAAGGATAAACAAGAACACACTGATGAGCACTGAGAGAAATCACCATCATCATGAGGTTCAGTTTGATCACAATCGTAAATTTCCTTTTAAATCTAAAGATGCTGAAGATGTTTTTACCATCACACTGTTTCAACAAGCACTGCGTCCACACTGTAGAAACGAGGTCTCGCAACAACATGGTCACAGCCTCTGAATGCACACTAACCAGCAGCCGTGCACCGGGAACAAGCTCGTCACGGTTTATTGTGCTATCATGAGCAAAAAAGGTTCCTCACTTGAACTTGGAGGTTGTGAGGATGGCGACGGTCAATAAAACAGCTAAATGTCCTTTAATTATTAATTATGAATGTATGTCATGCTAGCTGAAGGCGATTCTACAGTCACGTGCACGGAATCACGCTGGGAAAAATCGTTCTTTTGCGTTAATACGGCGTTAATACGGCATTAATACGGCGTTAATACTTTGAAGTGTAGAGGTGTGTGACACGCAGCTAGCTTGGAGTCACACACTGATACAGACGTCGCCTCCTCCATCCATCGTTCAGCTGGGAGGAGTTTCCTCGCTGCACTGCGCTCACGGAGTCAAATGAAAAAAACATGCAAGTCGCTCTGTACATTCAGTGTGTAGCTGCGAATGTAGAAATGTCGGACTGGGCCCTTGTTCTCGATAGCTCCTTCTCAACAGCTGCTACCGTAAACCTGACCCACTTTCCTGATGTTTATTTGGTGTAAACAACGCAAAAAAAAAAAAAAAACATTTTAACAATCGATACGTCATTAAACAGTGTAATATAAACTGCACATTTATTGCACTTATTTATTTATTTTCATCGTTAACAGTGCGACGTAAAATAGTGCTGAAGCTGAAGTGTGTGTTGACTGAAGTGCAGTTTAAAACGTGCTTCATCACCCAAATAAACCAAAAATAGCGCCACCCTGAAACCCTTTTTGATTGAACTTTGGAAAAGAAAGCTAGATTACATTTTTTTTATTTAATTACGGGTGAACTAGTAAACATGACTAGCCGAACAGCTCCTGCTTCCCTACTGTTAACGTGTACACTGTCTCAGAATGGCGAGATTTCTCTCTTCTCAGTTTTTTCCATCTAGAAATGGGAGAAGTTTGGAAGCTGCCAGTCCTGATGCTGGCGGATGTTTCTGACGTGAGAGAGAGATTATAAAACATGGTGCGTGCTGCATGTGTGAATATTGTGGTGGTCTGTAGTGCTGATTATGGCTCCGTCGCTGCTGGTTAGTGTGCTGTGTTCAAACACACGTACAGATGAAGGCTTCAGCCGTCATACTCCACTGTTACGGGGTGTGTGTGTGTGTGTGTCTCCACCCTGCCACGCCACCGCCACCGAGCCTGACGACATCTAGCACACGATTAATCACTCTTTATTCCACAGCATGCGCACGTTCATGATTAGCTTCTCGAATGCCACAAATACTGCACAAGTCCTTCAGCATCACTGCTTTTTTTTCTTAACATAGTTTCAACCATCAGCTAAAATCTGTAATCAGTCCTCTTGTAGAAACTGGGTAAATAATGATTCATGAACAAAAAAGCTTCATTTTCTCTCTCTCTCACACACACACACACACTCACTCACTCACACAAACACACATCCTCTTGTGATACACAGGTTAATATTTTACATTTGGTCATTGTTTAGGGGCGAAAAGAAAAAGAAGAAATGAGGGACGCACCAGGATCAGAGCTCTGCCGTGGAGTAAGACGTGTTGCTTTAAGGACAGACAGATTGCTGGTAATCAATATTAATGATTATTAATGATTATTAATGATTTAAACACAGTGGAGCAGATCAGAATGTTGTATGTCCTTTCTAATTTAATCCACTTTTTTTTTTCCCTCAGATCTCGAATCGGTGCGTCCCTGAAAAACGAGAGGAAAAAAACAGAAGTATAGACGAGGAGGCAAGTAAATGTCATGATACATTCCAGCTGATAAGAACTTTTATATAAAGCACATTCACATCTGTAGATGCTTTGGAATGATTTTAGCTTTACACACACACACACACACACACACACACACACACACTTCATCGTGGTGTTTTTCTCCTCAGGTGCGACAGCAGCAGCCTGAGTGCAGCCTCACGAACAATAAATAGGACTTACGAGCTGTTCATAAACAAGGAGACGATTCAACTCAGAGCGAGGCAGCGTTAAACCACACACTCTCTCACACACATCCACCCCATGCACACACCCCCCCTCTCTCACACACACACTCACTCTCTCTCTCTCTCTCTCACACACACACCCACCCTCTCTCACACACATCCACCCCATGCACACACCCCCCCTCTCTCACACACACACACCCACCCTCTCTCACACACATCCACCCCATGCACACACCCACCCTCTCTCACACACACCCCCCATGCACACACCCACCCTCTCTCACACACACCCCCCCATGCACACACCCACCCTCTCTCACACACACCCCCCCTCTCTCACACCCCCCCCATGCACACACCCACCCTCTCACACACATCCACCCCACCCACCCACCCTCACTCCCTCTCACACACACCCCCCATGCACACACCCACCCTCTCTCACACACACACGCGCACACACACCCTCCCCCCCGCCCACCCTCTCTCTCACACACACACTCTCTCTCTCACTCACACAGATTGATGAAAAGTAACAAGAAACATAAATACCGGAAAGAGATAACAGAAAAATAAGATTAAGAAAAAAAAAATACAAAAAAATAAAGATCAATAAGTGACTCTCATTTCTTTCACTGTTGTTCCCTTAGCCATACGACACACACACACACACACACGCACACGGTGTGAGAGCAGGTGAGAATTTCCTCCTCCAACGGTCTGTCCTTTCACCGAGAGACAGACAGGTCCCTTCCTCTGTCCGTCCCCCGTCTGTTTAAAGGCATGTTGGGTTTACAGAGACGTGTGTGTGTTCTGCACTTTCTCCCTGTAGCAGGTTTCTCGCTCCATCTCTCCATCACCCTCTCACCCTGAGAGAGAGAAGCGTGTGGTACCGTCACTCAGAACAGCGCTTTAGACCCTTGGTTCTCGAACTCGGACCAAGCATCATTCAGCTCCATGAAGATCATCTTGGCGTACTGCTCGTACGGCTTCCCCGCCGCCTGGACAACGACAACGACAGCAATGAGAGGTTAGTGAGGAACGCGAGAACACCGGGCCGTGCACTGCTGATAACTTCCTGCTCTTCTTAAGCTGCTTTCACACGTGGTTTTCCCTCAACTGCCAGCACGTGATCATTTTTAATCCAATCAGGGCAGCGGTGTAGAGTGAGCCGAAATACTAACCTACATCCATACAACAGGATGGAACGTGCTTCCTCTAGCTGTGCACTTCCAGGAGGGAAAAGTCCCAAGCAATGTCAAGAAACGTCAATTAAAATTAAATTCCAAAAAAAAAAAAAAACACTTTTCTGAAAAGTAAACTTCTTGACCAATCAGGTTGCAAGTTGTGGGGCAACAACAACAGTTTACTGTTTGTTTAAAAACAAAAGAAAATCAAGTGTGAAAGCACCGATATGAACTCATTTCTCAGGACTGCTGTCATGTTTAAAAGAACAGTTACAGTTATTAAATCACGTTAGTAAAACACTAAAGCCCTGAACGTTTATTTTATTTGAACTTTGTATCTGATTTGGCTGAAGAAGCAGAAATGCGTAGTTTCCTGGTGTCTCCTGTATCACCCTGGCAACAGCGCAGAACTCGCAGGCTACAGATGAACTGGAAACATTAACACCTCTGCACATTTCCGACATTAATAAATAGAGCTTTTTTTCTAATTTTCTGCTCGTCAGTGTTCAGTGCAGGTGTAAAACCCACTGATCTGAAGCCGGGGATTTAACTGCATCCAGTTCAGAAAGATAAACAGATCATAATTAATTAGAATAATGTTCAGGATCGCAATAAATTCAGCTCAAACTCAGCCCTAAAATAACGCAGGTTATGAGAATGTAAAGTGTTTAACTGAGTTGAATCAAATCATGGTGAAATTGCGTATGTACTGAAGTGTGTGTGTGTGTGTGTGTGTGACCTTGTCAGGATGGACGATGAGCGCTGCTTTCCTGTAGAACTTCTTCACCTGGTCAGGTGTGAGCAGGTCGGCCATGCTGACGGGTTTCCAGCGCGTCTCTCCCTCCCACAGCACCGTGTGTAACGTGGAGAGCAGAGCGCGGATATTCCTCTCCTTCCCCTCGATCCAGTCCAAAATCTAACACACACACACACACACACACACCATGACTACTGAGATGCAGTAGACCAGGGTCACTGCTCATTCAGCAGGACTGACGGTAAACTTTACACAGCAGAAGCTGCTAGAGGAACCATAACCCACGCTCTGTGTGTGTGTGTGTGTGTGTGTGTACACGTACCTGTAGTTTGAGCGGATCCATATCTCTACTCAGTTCCTGTTTCCTCATCTCAGCAATGGTGCGCGGACCTCCCTTTCTATCCGGTTTGGAGGCGAATCCCTGATTGGATAACAAATCCTCAAAATCATCCTCCTTCACTTTGGGCTTCGGACCTGAACACACACACACACACACACACACACACACACACACACACACACACACGTCAGTGTCCCTGTCTAGCAGCAGCTGGGTGTGTGTGAGAGAGATTGTGTGTGTGTTTACCGAATCCCGGCCCCCTGAGTCCTCGCTCCTCTCGTCCTCCAATCACACTGAAGTTGAGGTTGTAGTTGGGCTTTGCTGATTGGGTGGTGCTGGGTTTGGGGGCGGAGCTCGGAGGTGCCCATGGTTTATTAGCAGGTCGAGACGAGGGCTGCGGCTGCTGCTGCTGCTGCTGCTGCTGCCACTGACTCGAGCTCTTTGCTGTTCCAGCAGGGGGCGCTGCTTTAAATCCAGAACTTGAGAACCCGCTGCTGGAGGAGCCTGAAACACACACACACACACACACACACACACACACACACACACACAGGTAATCATGAAACATTCAGTAAGTTTAACGTGTGTGTGTGTGTGTGTGTGTGTGTGTGTGTAGGTGATTCTGACCTGGCAGAGTGGAGCCCAGGTTACCGAGGTCAGCGAAGGGGTCAAAGCTCTGAGACTTGGCCTTCGAGAAGGACGAGGACACACCTGGAGCTAACACACACACATTTTACACGTGTATATATTCTCACACACACACACACACACACAGCAGCTGCACTGATTATGTGATTGAGCAATTGATCAGCTGATTGGTTACCAGTGAAGGCGGGTTTTTTAGCATTAGCAGACATGCTAGCTGCCGTGCCGGAGGAGGTTCCGGTGGTCCAGCTGTCCCAGCCCCCCAATAAATCAGGCTGACTCGCTGATGATGTCATCTTGGGCACATCCCCCGTGAGCTTATCTATTCAATTACACCAATTAGCATTAAGATCCCGTCTGATTAACACACTGATCCGTTTAACTCACACACACACACACACACACACGATACCAA
Organism: Pangasius mekongensis; assembly: GCA_033441845.1. Taxonomy (NCBI): domain Eukaryota; kingdom Metazoa; phylum Chordata; class Actinopteri; order Siluriformes; family Pangasiidae; genus Pangasius; species Pangasius mekongensis. Next base: position 697,760 of record JAKKZJ010000024.1, on the reverse strand, counting down.
ATCAGCAAGAATCAGCTTAGACAGGGCCATCACACGAGGTCATGTGACTCTGTGGGAGGAGCTACGGAGTGAATATTGGATCTTACTGAGGTTGAAGAGGCTGGAGTTAGTGGCAGGAGGTGGAGCTTTGAAACCACCGCTCTCTGACCCGAGCAGGTCATCAAATAGGTCTGATCCACCCGTGCCCCCTGACCCCACGCCAAACGGGTCGAAGATGTCATTCGCTGTCGAGAGAGAGAGGCATGATTACAGAAGGTCATTTCCTAACTCTAGTGTTCTCACATTACTGACTGGCACACAGATAGAGCATGCCTAAGATCTGAGAAGGTTACTGCAGAACAGTGACAGAAGGTCTGCGCTTGTGGAATATGAATAGTGGACGATGCTGTACGTGATTCTTACGTGCCAGAGTTCTGGGTTTCTACAGCAGAATGATTCTAGATTCACAGACAATTCTACCTCGCCTGGGGTTCTGAGGTTCTAGAGGGTTACAGCAGAACGATTCCCCATGCCAAACCCAGTTCTAGCATGCCTGAATTCTAAGGTTCTAAGGAACCGTGTGGGTGGAGAGCCGAGTGGCAGTACGGTGTAGTACCTTTGGGGGCAGCAGAAGTGGGGGCAGTTGTGCTGGGGGCAGCAGGGGCAGCTGAAGGCTGGCTGGACGTGTTGCTGAAGAACAGGTCCTCCGTGTCCCCTGTATGGGAGGGGCCAGGGGCGGAGCCAAACAGGTCATTCAGCAAATCACTGTTACTGGAGCAACTCTTCATTCCTGTTTCTGGGGCGACGGTCGGAGGGCAGGGGTCAGAGTTCAGGCCCAGCAGGTCCTCCGTGTCAGGCTGGGGGTCAGAGATCGTGAACTCCGCCTCAAACAGAGGTTCACTCGCATCCCGTGACAGGGTTCCCTCTGCAGGGGCGGAGTAAGAGACAGATTCCTCTCCTGATTCGCCGCCACTCTGGTCGTCCTGCTCGTCCATTGGTCCAGACACACCGTCAGCGTGATGGTGCGGCCCGCCCATGTCTGGACAACAGAACCAACAGGGGTGTTAAAGGAACATCTGAACATCTAACGTGCCACACGTATTCTCCCTGGAAATGGAAATCCCATAATACTTCAAATCTTCTCACATGTCCTGGGTTTACTGATTTACAGGAACATTGTGTGTGTCAGTGAGGGCGGGGCTTAAGCTACATCTCAGAAGCCAATCACAAACTTGATCGCAATAGTTTACTAAACAGTAATTTTAATTAAACAATATTAAAGTCAGCCTAAGGAGTGCTAGTGAACCTGACTAGCGACATACGGCCAGATGGCTAGTGCTAACGACGTAACATTAAAGCAGCAGTGTATGATAAGCACTGCATGGGGTCACAGCTGGGAGAAGAAAGGCTAATGGTGATGTCACATGATCAAGTCTGTGATTGGCTGGTTGAATTTCACTTAAACTCCACCCATGCTAGTCAAGGAAAAAATTTAGCAGCCTAGCGCAACACTCGTCACTGATTCTGCGTTATTACAGAAGCGTTAGGCCATTACTGGGAGGTAAAGCATTAATATTGGCACCATCTCATTAATATGGAGACTGTAGACTACACTGTAAGAGATGAAGTGAGAGGCGAGAGCAGCGTACCCTCCCAGTCCAGTGTCTGGAAGAAGTTGTTAGCGTTGGAGTCTGTGCTGGTGCTGGGAGGTGAGGGAGAGTCTGCGTTCCGTTCTTCAGGAGAATGATCTGGCTCTGCGCAGCCCGAGTCATAGAACATTGTGGAACCAGGCTGCCGAGGAAGTTCTGGCTTCCCTACAGAAAGACGGAGAAAGTGATATGTAGACATATAGACCTGATCTTTTAACTCGAGAATCTCAACACGTGGTCTAACTAACTCCAGCAATCTGCATAAGATCCTCTGAGACACACTGGAGGCGGAGTTTCTCACCGAACTTGGCCAGGATCTCCTGCTGCTCATCTCGGCTGGAGAACAGGATCTTGGGATTGAGGCCTTTAGTGGAGAAGTTCTCCCACGGCGGAGTCTTGTGGGCGGAGCGATCACGAGGCTCCACCTCCACATCCAGGTTCACTTGGAACAGGTCAGGGTATTTCTCCTGGATGTCACATGCGTCCAGATCATACCTGTAAAAACAAACACACACACCAGTCATTACATTTATTAACTATTATAATGCTTAATTATTCATTCTTTGTCTACACTTTATTCTGGCTGTCCAGAATAATTCCAATTTCCATTACAGTGTCAATAAAGAGACACACACACACACACACACACACACACAGAGAGAGAGAGAACAGTAAATGAGTCTGAGATCAGCTCTGTCCCTCACTCACTTGGCAAATTTGACGGTTGTGGCGTTTCGAGGAACAAAACCGGTGTGGAACTGAATCTGGAACATCTTCATGGAGGCCATCTACACGGAGCACATACAGAACACACCCCAAAATAGATCAACACACCACACAGAGAACCTTCTACAAGAACATCACTCTGGGGAGGAGACAATGTGGACTGTGTGTGTGTGTGTGTGTGTGTGTGTGTGTGTGTGTGTGTGTGTGTGTGTGTGTGTGTGTGTGTGTGTGTGTGTACGTGTACATACCTTGGCCTGAAGGCGTCCTCCGAGTGTGGCGCGAGCGTGGTAGATGACAACCAGCACGTCTCCCTGCACCAACACATTGAGGGGAATCTCAGCTCTGCCGTCCTCAATCTTAAAGTCCCTACACACACACACACACACACTTACACACTTTCATCATTACTATTAGAGAAAATCCAGACTATCCAAACTATCAGTCTTCTCTCGGCTGGAGTGAGGTTTGGACATAAAGCTAAAGGGAAAAGACAGCAATTAAAAACATGGCCAGAAACAGGAAGTTGTTGATCATGTGACTCACCTCATCCTGTCATATTCCTGTGAGGTGGTGGCGACTCGCTCGTCTCCTACGTACACCTCACAGAAGGGCCGGCAGCCGTTCCTCTGTTTGTTGAAGAGTGGTACGGGCGTCATGACGATGGAGCGGAGCATTATGGGCTTGCTGTGGGGGATTATGGGCTCCTCCGCCATCATGTCACACATGTACTCGATATACCTGCAATCATCAATCAATAATTATCATACACACGTACTCGCTATACCTCCAATCATGCACCAATAATCACACTGACATACTCGCTATATACCAATAATCATACTAACGTACTCGCTATACTTGCAATCATCAATCATCCATCAATAATCATCATAAACACGTGCGTGATGTACCTGCAATCATCAATCGATAATCCATCAATGATGAAATACACATACTCAATATACCTGCAATCAATCAATAATCATACACACGTACTCGCTATACCTGCAATCAATAATCATCATACACACATACTCGCTATACCTGCAATCAATAATCATCATAC
>JAKKZJ010000024.1:605385-617251 GCA_033441845.1 Pangasius mekongensis | reverse complement strand
ATCCATCCATCCATTCTTTTATTCCTTTATCCATTCATCCATCCATCCATTCTTTTATTCCTTTATCCATCCATCCACCCATCCATCCATTCTTTTATTCCTTTATCCATTCATCCATTCCTTCATTCCTTTATACATCCACCCATCCATCCACTCTTTTATTCTTTTATCCATCCATCCATACATATATACATCCATTTTTATTCCTTTATCCATTCATCTATCTATCCATCCATCTATCCTTTTATTCCTTTATACATTCATCCATCAAGCCATCCATCCATTCTTTTACCTATCCATTCATCCATTCCTTCATTCCTTTATATATCCATCCATGAATCCATCCATCAATTAATTCTTTTATTCCTTTATCCATTCACCCATCTATTCATCCATCCATTCATCTATTCTTTTATTCCTTGATACATCCATCCATCCATCCATCCATCCTTTCATCCATTCTTTCATTAATCCTTCTACCTATCTATCCATCCATTTATCCATCCATCCATCCATCCATTCATTCTTTCATTCCTCATTGGTGAGGACCACATTTGCCCACATACATATGAATATCTGATGGTGTTTATCTTAGAAACCTGCATTTTTTAGTTAAATAAAAACTGAGAGAGACAAAAGGGTTTGGGTGAAGCATAGCACTGATTAACGAATAATGTGTGTGTGTCTGTGTGTGTGAATGTCAGTGTGTGTGTGTGTGTGTGTGTGTGTGTGTGTGTCTGTGTGTGTGTGAGTGTGTGAGTGCCTGGATGAAAAAGTAAATTTCCAGGCATTTATGATATGTGGTGATTGTCATATTTCCTTTTCTTCCACGTACACACACACACACACACTGACTAAGTCAGACTAAGTGAATCAACTTTGTGTGTGTGTGTGTGTGTGTCCAGCTCTTAATCAGCACAGAGCAGAAAATTCCTGTAGTTGAAATCTGAGTGGCGTCACAGAGGAGGAACTGCTGGAAGAAAAACAACAGTGTTTCAGAGTTTGATTATTTTTATTCTTTACACTCACTCATGACTCAGAGGTCAACGCAACCAAATAAACATCGAGAATCACGAGAGGTCACTTTACGCAAAAGAGACTACACATCGTATCACCCGTTATACTTCAGTGCAAAGAAAAAACATCAATATAGTTCGCAAAATAAGTTACAAATAAAAAAAAAAGTTGTGATTGTATAAATATTCACCGCCTCATCGCTGTGAATCCGCTACATTAGATCTTCTGGAGTGAGACGTGTTCACAGCGTCAGATGTTCAGCTCGTCAATGGCACCGTAGCTGATTTTACAGCCCTGAGCTCATCACTTTATCGCCCCCTAGTGGAACAACACCTCTCTTTTTTTCCCCCCAAATCTTTAAACTTTACAGTTCACAGAGACAAATTTGATTTAGATTCTACACAGATTCGAAATTCATTCAGGGACAGATTAAACCTTTATCGGCTCGTATGTTCGACACCTCTGCTCTAAACAAGCGTACGAAAGAGGAACCTGTGACGTTTCCATCCCAACAACAAGCCTTCAAATCCATTCATGTGTTTCATCACAACAAAAAGATTGTGTGGAAATGTGAGAACCCGGTGTGTGTGTTTTCACTTTATACTGCACACTGTTAGAAAATTCAATCTAGAACCTTAGATTGTCACTTACAGGTTCTACGTAGCACCTTACAACATATCAGGTAGCAGAACTCTTAAACAACATGTTTTCTGAGTGTTTATTACTGGAAGCATTCTGTAGTTTATAGAAAGTAAATTGCAGTCTCTCTCTCTCTCTCTCTCTCTCTTTCCTTCCTTCTTTCATTTGAATAAACCCTCAAATATGGATGGAATTTAAAGATCTGATGATGGACATTTGTGATGTTTCATAAAAGAAAAAGATTGTGTGAAACTCAACCGAGATCATCTTTCCACTATGCACTCATAGAAAAAAAAAGGTTCAGTCTAGAACCTTTAAGGGTTCTTCAGCTTACGGGTTTAATGTAGAACCCATATCCGGAAGCAGAACTCCTTACTGGAAGCGAAGAACTCTACCGGCTTCTTTTTGTGTTTCCGGAAGTTTTTACTTACTGCTGCTTGTCATTTCAAAGGACATGTAATTTTGGATAAACCGTCAGAGAAAAAAAAAATACACACACACATACACTCACACACTCACACACACTCACACACACACACATACACTTCCTGTGTGGGCGAGAGTGTACAGGGTTTCTCCTGTTTAAACTGCTTAGGGGGAAGTAAGCAGTGCTGATGACAGTGGAAAACTACAAACCGGGAGAAAGCAGAAGGATGTGATTTATTGGCGGAAAAATACAAAACTACCCCAGAGTCCAAGGACTTGACTTGATTACAATAATGAAGTTGATGTTGACAAGCAGGAAGTTGATGATGCCAGGCAGGAAGCTGATTCCAGCATTGCATTTCATCGTTAATGTACAAATATTACCTGATAATGAGCTCCTTGTGGCTTGTGATCATAGCTTTTTCCTGTAGCATTTCTGTGACATTAATAATGACACCAGGAAATGGAGATGCTATCACATTTGATTTACGCTACAGGATACTATCTAGTGATTTTCAGATAAACCCCGTAATAGGCAGTTGACAGTTGGCAACACGCAGTCATCCGGTGTACAGCCTAAAGCTTGTTTTGGGTGTGTTTTAGAACTGTGTTTGAGGTAAAATCATTAACGAGGGTTGACAACTTTCAGCCAAATTTCATAAACCCCACAAACGACCTGAAACTAGCCCAAAAAATCCTGGCATTGGAATAGGGAGACACATTCTTCATTTTCTCAGCCTTTGTGTGGGGAAACTGTGGTCACCGTGGTGCACACGCATTTCTCATGTGTGGACATTATCCACTCCATCATCCCTCTTTCCCCTTTCTCAATCTTTGTGTAACATTAAATAGAAATTGTTCTGTACATCATAAACACACTGTCTGCACTTACACTTTGCTTTGTTTGTGGAAATTTAATAGATTTAATCCCAACCACTTGGTATAAAACAAGATCTTAGAGGATGTAGAGTATTTCTAAACTATCTGGCAACCCCATTAAATATCCTGTCCTCTGTTCCTCCCCTGAGCATGGGGCAGCATGATTCCTGCCCCAGTGGGCTGCTATTAGCGCTTGTTGTTTTTGACCACTAGGTGCAATAAAGACTCGATGGAGTTAGATGGGGCAGTGAGCACGCTGCGCCCCGATTGCTCAACATTTAGAAAGGGGAGCAAATCTACAGAACATCAGCTTATATCTGTGAATTAGTGTTTCAATGGAACATGAAACACAGTGTTTCATTTTCCTTATTGTGAATGAGGACGGTCTGAAGATGAATATTTGTTGAATGGTGGAGCTCTGCCCCACCTGCCCCTGTGTTTGTGCTGAAATCTGAACTACACCACAATCCTCTCCTTTCCTACCCCTCACACTATGATCCCAAGAACAGCAAGAACACTGTACACCCAGTGAAGCACGGTGGTGGGAGCATCATGATATGGAGCTGCTTCTCTGCAGCCGGTACTGGAGCATTACACGTCATCGGCACATGAATGGAGTGATGTACCAGGACGAAGATGGATGATTGGATTGAAGATGATTTGCTGAGAGGAATGAAACTAAACTGAACCACCACGCTGCAAAAAGCTAATTACCTCTTACTGTAGATGTCTCCAAGCTGAAATTACCACTAACCTCGTTCATCTGTGGTGTTTTCTGTTCATATTTATAAATACACAGTCAAAAGATATTATGTGTAAATTTGAAGTGGATATGGAAATACTGGACACACTGGAAATCACAAAAAAAGTCTAAATACTTATTTCACCTCACTGTAGACGTGCACTTTTATTCCACACCTCGTCGAACGATACTCTTCACCCCTTACACACTCTCATTATGGCTCATTTTTCATATTTTCATTTTCTGTTCAATGAAACTCAAAATGAGAATGTTGTTGTTTATAAGTTGATGAAGTGTGTAAGAGGGGATGTAAACTTTCAGTCATAGAATTAAACAGAACTGCTGATTCAGTTACCGTCATAATCAATTTGTGGGTTGTTTAAACATGCTAAAATATGTGTGTGTGTGTGTGTGTGTGTGTGTGTGTGTGTGTGTGTGTGTGTGTGTCTGCGTGTAAGTGTGTTTGGGTATGTGTGTATGTGTGTTTGGGTATGTGTGTGTCTGCGTGTATGTGTGTTTGGGTATGTGTGTGTGTGTCTGTGTGTGTGTGTGTGTGTGTGTGTGTGTGTGTGTGTGTGTCTGCATGTGTGTGTGTCAGAGAGTTAAATGCTTCCTGTGAAACTTATTGTCTTTCATAGAGCTCAGCCAAATATGCTTTCTTTCTTTCTTTCTTTCTTTCTTTCTTTCATTAATTATTTCTTAATCTTTCTTTCTGTCTTTCTTCCCTGTAGCGATTTCTTTTCCACTTTTGCTTTCTCTATTCCCTTTTCCTTGTACTTTTTGCATTCTTTCTTTCTTCGCCGCATAAATAGAAGAGTGTTTCTAGAAAGTTCTCATGCCTCTAAAGTAATTTTCCACACCTGAGAGTTTACAGAGTGCTACATACCTGTGTGTGTGTGTGTGTGTGTGTGTGTGTGTGTATTTGTGAAAGTGAAGGAAGTGATTTCACCTCCACTCCTGCTCTTTTGTTAGCGATAAGATGACTTTGGGCACTTGCACCATAGCCGAAACTCAGGGTGTGTGTGTGTGTGTGTGTGTGTATGGTATTGTAATCAAAGGAATGATGATGGCACAGGATGAAAGAGGAAGGAGGAGCTCCTAATCACCAGGTGAATCTTAAGGAGTCAGACACAGAGCCGAGAATTTCTGAAGGATTCTCCTGAGCAAGAGAGCAATGACTCACAGACATCACTTCATTCCTCCCGTCCTTTAAACACACGTCACCTGTCAATCATCATCACATCGCCATGATGACCATCGCCCTGACGACCATCTCCCTGACGACTGACCCTACAATGGCACGAGCTTCCATAACGAGGTTCCGCTCGGTGTTACTCATGTTAGTGTAAACAGAGGAAACACTACAGTGGTACAAAATGGCGTGGTGGATACACCAGAATAAACTACACACAGGGTCATGTGACACGCCCACCTGTCAATCACACTCACTGCTTCACACCTGTGCACGGTCAAGGACGCAAAGCCTTCCTTAAACTGCTGAAGCAACTGCTAAAATAATAATAATGATAAAGAAACAAACTTTAAAATGGAGGATTTTGAGGAGGTTTGAGTTTCCTATGTGAGCAATTTGTAATTTATTAATAAACGACACATCACACTTTTTAACCGTTTATAGTTACATTTGATGTTACGGAATGTCCGAGAGACTCGGGTCTTCAGGAGGAGTCTCGGAGTTTACACTTTGCACTTTCTTGGTAACATGACAAGCTGCGTTTTTTTTGTTTTGTTTTTTTGTCATATTACAGTTTTAAAGTTTTATGGCATATGTTTCCCACAAGTCACAGCACCACGTTAAATCCTCGCCCTAAAGCAGAATGTATTCCGCACTACGTCAACGGTACGCTAATAACGCCAGTGCTCTCCCACAATGCAATGCTGTCATTTCAGAATGATTTTCACTGTGGACGTGTCTCAAACCAAACTCCCTATCTAACATAAGTGTGTTATTACACCTGTCTTCGCACCCTGACCCTGGCGTAATAACCTGAACGAGTCGGTCCCAGCAGGAAATGCAGGTTTTCTGCCGTAAAAACTCCCAGCATGCCTCACTGCTGCTATATAAACACCTGGAACACCTGGAACACTGGACACTGATTTCTATCCAGTGTAAACGTCTGTCATCGTGCTTTGGGAATGTATTATGCACTTTTTTTTACTTATTTATACCCCTCCACCGTGGAAGGAACAGGTAGGCGAAGGAACACTTGGACAAGGACGAGTGCAGCTCGGCTTTTAAACAATATTCTACGTTAACAGATTTACAGACTCCGGTTTAAAACTCTGGGAGAACTTATTTTTCTCTTAAGGCACAAACATCTGTTGCAGCAGAGTTACGTGACTGGAAACCTCTGCAGAATCTATACAGAGTGTGTGTGTGTGTGTGTGTGGTGTTGTATATGCAGGATTGCATGCCACTACAGGTCTGACACACCTTCCTCTGGAAGGGCATTCCCATTTTCTTTTTTTTCTCGTCTCTCTCGCTCTCTTTCTCCCTCCTGTTATATGAAACCAGGCAAATCCAGAGCACTCTGGTGCAGGATTACTCACACTCTGGGAATGTGTGTGTGTGTGTGTGTGTGTGTGTGAGAGATAGAGAAGGGGATTACAGAGACCAAGGTTGCGTGCATCTTGAAGCAGGAGGAGCTGGTTTGTAAACTTTATTCCCCAAGTGTGTGTGTTGTACATGTGTGTGTGTGTGTGTGTGTGTGTATAGTGTAATGGGTGTGTGTATAGAGTGTGTGTGTGTGTGTGTGTGTGTGTGTAATAGGAAGTGCAACTGGGAGATTCCAGCCTGAGTGTTGGTTAAAGCCCACCTTTTCTAACCGGACACACACACTTACACAACACAAGTTGTGTAATATCCTGGAGGAAGTGGGCTGGGTAAAGTGCATTACACGAGGTGGGGGGGGGTGTGGGGTGTGTGGGGTGTGTGGGGTGTGTGTGTGTGTGTGGGGGGGGTTTGTGTAAAAACGCTGTGTTGTAGTGATGGTGCAGATTCTACAGAGTATGTAACAGTGTGTTAAACCGGTTTCACACCACGCAGCATCAGCTGTGTTTAAACATGATCCCTCATTACACTGTACGACATCAGAATAACCTCTGCTCTGAATTTTGTAACGGTCTGTGAAATTGCGTGTTTGTGTAACAGTGACAGTGTGTGTGTGCCCCCGTGTCAGATTATACAACGAAGATCCTCTAACGAAAGACCTGCGAATAAAATGAAAATGACTCGGTTCTGCTCACGTCATCGATCGGCGTGATCCGGAAATCAGCTCGTGCAGAAACACACACGTTCTTCACCGTGAGCTCGAGGCAAAGAGGAGACATTTTCTATCCATTAGCATGTTTCGTTTACGTTTCTCCATCGCCGCTAGCGTATCGTAGCTGCGCCCTGAGTCTCCGTCGTCCTGCTGGCGGATTGGTGGAAAGTTCATCCACATACGAAGCTAGCTAATTTAGTTCAAATGTTTATCCTCACACCAAGCTAGCTAAGTTGAGTCATTTCTGTAAAGGCTCTGTCCTGTAACTAGCTATTTATTATTACTATGAGCTGGACTTACTTACAGGGGCAGGAGGGTCATTAGGTCCAGTGTTCCTCTGAGAGGAAAAAAATAAACGTGCGACTCGATTCTTTCCATCCTGTTTTAGTCTGAAGCGCAGCCGATCACCACGTCTGCTTTAACTGTTGTTCCATGCGAGACACAAGCCATCACTGAGTCACAGCTGAGAATTTTTTACTGATAATACATGTGATGACTTCATCACTGGCATTCAGGGACACTTAGTCACTGAAGGACAGTAAAGTTCCATCGCTTCAACAGTCGCTACTGTGAGAAAAAGAACACGAGTTTACACCATTAGCACCGACACTGCGTTCACGCCAGCAAGTGGCCGCTCGTTTTCCACATGCGTCCGCAACGCGGAGCAGCAGCACATCAAAGGAACACAGATTTTCCCAATTCTATTCAAATTTTGTGGTAAAGCGACAAATCCATATGACTGACTCGAATGATTCCAGTCATCTGGTGCATGCGATCTGTCGTTTCTTCAGTTCCCCACGCACAACTCTACCTCCTTAACCTAAACCATGATTTCATCTTATCCTGTCATATACAACCTCTTATTAAATGTCTACACAGACATTAAGAAGAAAAATAAAGCTTGGAAGGAAGTAGGAGAGGTTGAAAATTTGTGATTTTCACACTGATTAATTGTGCGTTATTGATTTGCGTACAGTAGCTACGACTATTTCTCATCAGACGTTGGACAGGCCACGCCCACAAGACACAAGTGACCTGACGCCTGCTAGTGTGAGCGTAATGAAACACACCCCAGTTTCCTGTCCCACTTCCTGTTCCTGTGAGCTTGAAATGAGCCGCTGATCTTCTCTGTAATACAATCAGACATTTGGAACAAAGCGAGAGTCTCAGCTGTTCTAGAATGTTCCAGTTGGTTCTAATGTCCTAAGCTGGAAGTTCTAGAATCCTTTTGATCTGAGCTCGAATGTGTTCTGTTTTAGTGCACTACATAGTGCGCATTCGTCTCTCTGAGAAGTATGGAGCCATTTGGAACACAGCCGAGTTAAAGCAGCGCACCACCCACATTCAGGAGATCTCTCTCTCTCTCTCTCTCACACACACACACACACACACACACACACACACACACACACATGCCATTTTACATACATGGTGAATGAATCATTTATGACCTGAATAAAACAGAAATGTCCATGTTCATAAAACTCATTTGGTATCATAGGTTCCTGTATTCTCATTAACTATTTATCATAATGAACTAAACATGTCTCACTCCTTTCCTCAAAGAAAAGTCCTGTGTGATTCCTAAAGTATCTGCTGCAGTCTGTGATAGAACAAAGAGGTCATAGGTCAGAAATCTAAACCAGACAGATCTAATAGAGTCTCCGATTAAAGGTCTTAAATGTCTCAAGACAAAGATTTTAAAAGCATGTATGTGTGATGTAGCTTAACAACGTTCCTCTACAGTCATGCAAGTGGAAACTTGTTTAGAGATAAAAAAAAAAAACAGTATTTTTTACTGTGAGGTATCACATGCTGGTGCCTCTGTGTGTGTGTGTGTGTGTGTGTGTGTGTGTGTGTGTGTGTGTGTGTGTGTGTGTGTGTATGTTTTGTCATGAAAAAATGCATTTCATTTCTTTCTATTCTCATTCTGGTATTTTTCAGTGACTAAAAAGGCAAAGGGACACACAGATATGCAAACTTCACATGTTTATTTTACACAGAAAAATAAATACATCATTAAATATTCATTAAATAAATAGCACAGAATAAATAACTACATTAGCATATAATAGCCTTTCTTCATCAAATTCAAACAACTGGTTCAATTAGTTCAAGTGTTGCTCGGAGTGACAGTAATCATCATCATCATCCTCATCATCACACAGCTTTGTAGTCTTCTCCTACACAGTATTCTTGTTTTAAAATAAATATATAAAGTAACACTTCAAGTAAACCTCAAGTTCAAGTTTAGTCCGTTAAAATGTCTGTGTCAGTTCCTGTCTTGCATCTCTGCACAGGCAAAGTGCTGATTTAACCTCTTCATTTTACTCAGTAATTCAGTTCTTTAGTGAGGAATTACTTCATGAACAATGCAGATGTTAATGCAGATGTGCAGAGAGCAGTCCAGCTGAGGTGAACACCTTCTGTCTGTCTTCCTCGTGGAAGCCTGGTGTCTCTGTGTCTTCAGCTCGGTCTCTCTGTCTCTGTTTGTCCCTGAGGGCAGTGAGAGCCTCCATCAGTTGTCAGTGGATGGATGGATGGATGGATGGATGGATGGATGGATGTTCACTGCTCGCAGCCCAGCGTGTGGTAAACAGCGGGATACAGGAGCGCCACCACGTAGGGGTTGTTCCTCTGCTGCCGGCGGTGCTGACGGTGTTCCTGCACTTCTGTCTCCTCCATCTCGCAGGTCGTGTTCATCCACGGCCCCGCGTCTTTGGAGCAGCTGGTCATGCGCCTGGCGGTCTCCTCGGCCGAGCGGAAGTGCAGGAAGAGCGGCGAGGACGCAGACGCACCATCGCCCGGTAGCTCACCGGCGAGAGCGTCTGAGAGGGCGGCCGCTTCCGTGATGTCGTGCTCGTCGTCGCGCTCGGTGTAAATCTGCGCCAGCAGCACCAGGCACAGCGCCAGCAGCCAGCGCTTGGCGGGGCTCTTCTCGGCCGGCGGCAGGTATTTGCGCACTTTGGCCGGGTACATGACCCGCGTCACTCTGCGCCGCTGCTGCTGCTGCTGCTGCCTCAGCGGGCTGAAGTGCTGATCCGGGAGCCGGTCGAAGGTGAACACTTCGGGCTCGGTGCTGCGCGCCATCGGTCTGTACGCGCTGTGACTCGGGTAGGTGAAGCTCATGGTGGTCGATCTGCTGGTGTACATTGTGTCGTAAGCAGTGTGTGTCGCGCTGTTCGGTACGCGTCGGTGTGTCTGACTCGAGCTGCGCGCAGAGGAATTTATAAGACCTGAAGCCACGCCCCTTTTCCACGAGTTCAGATTTCTTAACACGGAAAAGTCCGCGGCTATAAGTTTATCTGGAAGTGAAATTTCATCAGTCAGAGGCCAGAAATATTAAATCATCTGCTCATCATCACCAGATCAGTTTATTCAGCCCTGAACCAAAACTCTTCTGCTTTCACATCTGACAAGCTGCTAAAAACAGCTCAGAGCCCACTGACCTGCTAACGCCACTCTCTGAGACACACAGACTGTACTGCGTCTTGGCGCTGGTGTAGTACCATCTGCCAGACATGTTTTCTACTTTCACTGTGTGTTTTCTTTTGTTTTTCTTTTTTTTCATGAGAAGGTGCATGTGGTGTTTAATTATTAAGTTATAATAAAATTAAATAATTCAATTAACAATGAAGTATCTTGTAGAGTAACACTTTAAAGGTACATCAGTGATCCTAAGGTCCAATAATGTACCTTCAAATTCAAACACCATTAAAGATAAAGATAAGCACGCTACACTAAAAAGGTGAAGTGACATGTAGCCAAGTGTGGTGACCCATACTCAGAATTTGTGCTCTGCATTTAACCCATCCAAGTGCACACACACACACAGCAGTGGGCAGCCTTTTTTGCTGCGGTGCCTGGGGAGCAGTTGGGGGTTTGGTGCCTGGTCATTCACGCCCCACACCTACAATCCCTGCCAGACCTGAGACTCTCTAACCATTAGGCCATGACTGCCCCATTACACTACACTTATCCAGAAGCGCTTATCCAGAGTGACTTACAGAAGTGCTTTGAAGTCTCTATCAATAAATATATCCTAATACTGGTTCACTAGGTCACGGACTAATATATTACGGCGGTAATATAGTAACAAGCACTCAGACAATACAATGTTGTTGTTGGGTTTTTTTTCTGCTATTTTAAGTATTTAGGCAGATGTAGGTCTTTAGACATCGTTTGAAGACTGCCAGTGACTCAGCTTTTCTGACATCTAGGGGAAGTTCATTCCACCACCTCGGTGCCAGAACAGAGAAGAGTCTCGATGCGGGCCTTCCTTGTACCCTGACAGATGGTGGGACGAGTCGAGCAGTGCTGGAGGACCGGAGGGAGCGTGGTGCAGTGCAAGGTGGGATAAGTGCTTTGAGGTAACTGGGCACTGGTCTGTTTTTGGCTTTGTATTTGAGCATCAGTATTTTAAATCTGATGCAGCAGCTACAGGAGGCCAGTGGAGGGGCTGTAGCAATAGGGAGGTGTGGGAGAACTTGGGAAAACCAGTCGTGCAGCTGCATTCTGGATCAGTTGCAGAGGACGAATGGCGCCAGAGACAGACCTGCAAGGAGCGAGTCACAGTAGTCCAGTCTCAAAATGACAAGGGACTGAACAAGCACCTGCGTGGCCTGTGTAGAGAAAAATGCACGAATTCTTCTGATGTTATAAAGGAGAAATCGACATGAGCATCTCAGATTAGCACTACACTACATTCTACTACACTACACTACATTCTACTGCACTGCACTACACTCTACTGCACTACACTACACTCTACTACACTACACTACATTCTACTGCACTGCACTACACTCTACTGCACTACACTACACTCTACTACACTACACTACATTCTACTGCACTGCACTACACTCTACTGCACTACACT
>JAKKZJ010000024.1:570011-588181 GCA_033441845.1 Pangasius mekongensis | reverse complement strand
GCTGGAGCAGGTTTGGGCCTCTTAGTTCCAGTGAAGGGAAACTGTAACGCTACAGCACACAGAGACGCTCTATACAATTGTGTTCTTCAGATTTTGTGGTAACAGTTTGGAGAAGAAACACACGTGAATGTGATGGTCAGGGGTGCACATACTTCTGTCCATATGGTGTATTGTAATTCAGAATAACACTGCTCTGAAATCCAATCAGCATTGAGCATTCCCGAGAATTCGTATCACATTTCCAGGTCAGTTACATTTTTGTTCTGAGTGTTTAACAGTTAAAGCCAGCTTATTGTTGTTGTACATTTTTTGCAGATGATAAATAAATAATAAATGATAAACTATTTACTAAAAACTCACATTTTGTTCTGAAATGCAGCTTGTCACGTTGCCGAGAAACAGCAAACTGTCTGAACTCCTGAAGATGTCGGAAAACTTAAAGTTACAGCTTTACCTCTGACACTGGAGACTCCTTCCGTATACCTGTTTATTATCAGTGGGGCGACGCCGTACACGTCCCTGTGAACAAGCTGTTACTATAGAAACGATAACGTATTAGAATATAAAATATAAATATAACACACAATATATTTTAGAAAGTTCGTTACGCTAACTGAGCAGTTTGTCAGGAGACTAGTAGCTACCAGACGACATGACAGATCCGTTTTCAGGAATCAGGAATGTTTTTAGATACAAATCGACAATGCGGCATTGAAAAAAATGCTAAATGACAATGCTTTCGCTCTTAAACGTAACACAGGCTGACTGACTGACTGATGCTAACGTCACTAACGTCCATGTCAGAAGTTCCATTTTCTCCCTAAACTGCATGTCTTGAAAAATTATAGCTGTTTATTCGAGTAATTATGGGTTGTATAAATATAAGGTTAGAAATGTTTCACAACAGCACACGCTATGAAATGTGAAATCCTCACTGAGGCGGTAACGGTAGTGTTTTTAAATGTTTTTTACGTTACCAAGCAGTGATGGGATGGACGACTAAAATTAGAACTTGAGACGGGTTAAATAAAGTAAAATTCAGAAAGATGTGTACGTGTGTGTGTGTGTGTGTGTGTGTGTGTGTGTGTGTGCGTGTGTGCCCGGGTCTCTCAGGGCCGTGGGCAATGAATGCAGACTCAGGGTGGAGTACTCTCAGGTTTGTTATCTGTAACAGTAACTAGGGCTCACTTTACACACACACACACACACACACACACACACACACACACAGAAGTGAACTAGAGAATATGGGAGTGTTAAAGTGTCTTTGCATCACATGCAGTGTAAGTGACAGAAACAGGACACAGGACATGGAGTTGAAACACTGAACTCACACACCCAAGTGTTTATAACTTTACACAACAAATTGTGTGTGTGTGTGTGTGTGTGTGTGTGTGTGTGTGTGTGAAATAGTTGTATGGGAAGGCACTGACCTGAGACTTATCTGCACACACACATTCCCTCTCTGTCCTCCCAAAAGACAAATGGCTTATTATCACAGACAGAACTTTAAAAAGTGCAGCGTGTGCCAGTTCCCATGCTGAACACACACACACACACACACACACACACACACACACACACACACACATTTTGGCTTTTTATAAACCTTATACACTTTAAACAGTTTCAGATGAAAGTGTGAAACTTTCCCACTGAAACACTCTGATGGAGTGTTTTTATTTATTGATTTATTTTTTTGTAATTTTATTTTTTATTGTTCAACAACTAGAACTTGGTTCATCACCACATCATATAATAAGCACCTTCACATATTCAGCCATTCGCCACAATAAATGGAATGCAGTCAAAACAACAACACATGGAAATGAAGCGGTTGTTGAACAGTCCTGCTCGTTTACCCCATTTTAACGCGCTGCCAGAAACGATCTCGTGTGTTTTTCCATCCCCTTCATTATGCATACATCTCCCCAGCGTGTTCTCATGTGATGCGATTTCAATCACCCCATCCATCCATCCTTTCAGATCTGGGGTTTTGGGGCATTTCCAGTTACGCAGAATCATCCTAGCAGCTGTAATACAATAATAAGGATCTTAATAAGGTCTTAATAAGGATAAATGCATTTTTTGCTACACGGGGTGCCACCGATTTATCTCCAGGAAGGCAAACTCATGACTCCAGAGGTAAATTAGACCCCAGACACTCTTCCCAGTATTTTGCACCAGAACGGGTGAAATACAGAACATTCCCACATCATATGTAAGCAAGTGCCCTTCCATTTGAGCACTTCATTATCTTTCACTTTCATTATCTGCCCCTATTGGGGAATGGTGTGCCAGAATGTGATATGACCCCAACCCCCAATCCAACAAAAAAAACAACAAGGAGAGAACGGTCATACCAAACAGGAGCGTTTTCATTCAATCGACCCAAAATTCCGGTCCGTAGAGCGCCGTGTCAGCTATCAAACGGGTCCTGGACAGCGCAATTATCCAACTGGACCCACCCACCCATCGAACCTGCCCCATAAGCTCCACTTCTGGCGATCTTGTATACGTATTTGGTCACTTCATTCTGTAGCCCCGCAGTGATCTTTGATGAACTTCATCGTAAACACCTTACTCTTCCCTTGCCATGTAAAACGGAGTGAGGCTGGATACGGCACTGTCTACTTCACATTAACTCTCCTCTCCTCAGCATTCTCCGCTTCCTGACTCTCTTGACATCTCAGAGGAGAAATAAATCTTACGTCTTTCCTATTCAGTCGCTCCTTTTTCTCTGCCAGCTCGTAACACTTTCTCCCTGGCCGATGAATACAGAAACCTAATCAGCGCTCTTCTCGGTGGTTGATCTGGGCACATCGTGCCGTCTCAATCTCAAACTCTCCGTCCGGATCAATACCCAGTCCCTCGGATAAGATTTTCCGCACGCACCTGATCATTCCACCCGCCTCCAAACCCTCTCTCAGACCGATCAGCCTCACGCTGATGGGCCGGCTTTTATTTTCTAAATCCTCAATTCGATTTCACATAGCTTAGCTTCCAGATGTTTGTCATGTCGCTCGTCTTCATTGATTAATTTCGAGGTAGCGCACACCATGTTGGAAAGGCGACCCTCCGCTTGGTGCAGCCTTTCTTGAATTGCATTCACCGAGTGTTTTAAGTCGGTCACAACTTCTTTAATTGCTGACACCTCCGTCGCCACTACTCATGAGGTACAGTTCATCTTCCTTACTTCGGTTAATAAGTTTTCCATCTCGGAACCGTTGTCTGTCTGATGGGGTGGCGGCGCTTCGTGTGCCGGCGAAGTCTGTCTGGTTGTCAAGTGGCTCGTTGTTACCCCCTTAAAATACTTCGACGTGGAGGTCGACATCTGCGCTCTACAACACCCTGTGTGTTTCACAGCTGCTCAATCTCACCAGGGACGCTGGCTTTGATAAGAAATGTCGAGTAAATATGTTGAATAAACTGAATATAGATCACTCAGCATTCATTCCTGAATGTTTTTAAATTTTAAATTCCAACTGCCAGCTGATGACGTCATAACGGCTGTTACGGCAGCCGACCAATCAGCAGACACTCGCTATAATCACTCTCTGTCTCTCTCTGTCTCTCACCACTTCTTCCTTTCATTCCTCTGTTACTTTACTCATCACATCCAAACCTTTTGGAGATTTAATATAAAATCAGCTGATGTAGGATCAGTTCCACGTTACAAAATTGATATAAACCCTGACCTCAGATCAGCATGATGTCATATTTGAGTCTTTACTGATTCACTGTGCTGTTTTTTTTCCTGATAAAGTCTACCTGCTGTAAGACTTCTGATCAACTGATGGATCATCATCACACATCATACATCACACATCTTACTGTCATTAACGCAGCTGCCGAGTTTCGTCACCACCCGTGTGTTGGAGCAGGAACTAATTAAACTGTGCAGCTGTGTTAATGACACTGTGATGTAACATCACATCATTTTCATGAGAAAATTCACTGAAACTCTTCTCTTTTTAAACAGGAAAATGCATCAACACCCTGCGGTCAGGGCTCATTAAATTTAAAATTACAGTTACAGTTACAGTTCTTTACAGTCAAAGAAACAATAACAGCTAAATCTCAGCCAGCTAGAAGCTAAATTTAAATTATAGGAACTAAATTTCAGTTTTAAAAACAGCAGAAGCTAAATTTCAGCTCGACTGAAGCTCAATTTAAGTTATGAAAAAGATACACACAACATTTGAATTAATAAAAACCTATATTCATTAAACCAAAAGCTACATTTCAGTTAGCAAAAAAGAGAACGTTATATTTCAGTTAGTTATAAGCTAAATCTCAGTTCAGGAAAAGGTAAAAGGTAAAAGTTAAACTTTAGCAAGCTGTAAGATAAACTTTGTTAACTAATTTTGGTTAGCTTGGAAAGTAAATATATTATTATTATTATTATTATTATTATTATTATTATTATTACATCTAAAGTAAAAGCTAAATACATGTTAGGATTTTTTAAAAGGTAATCATTCAGGGACTTAAACTGTAGCTTGCTAAAGAATTTAAAGCTACATTTCTACAAGCAACAAAAGGTAAAGGATAAACTTCATTTAGCTAAGTTCAGGTTTTCTGTTAAGAACAAGCTAAATATCTGTTAGCTATGTTTAAGTTAGTTTACATTTCTTTTAGTGAGAATGTTAACTTTTAAATTGAAATTTAATCCTGAACAAAACATTAGACGAAAGATAAAAGATGCATTTCAGTAACAATATCATGCTAATATCTGCATTTATTTCGCTAAAATAAAGCTATAAAGTAAAAGCTAAATCTCTGTGTTGATGTTTTTGAGTGAAACGCCTTCTCCGTGTCGTGATGTTGGAGATTTTAAAGATTTCTTGGCCTCTTCTCTACATGGCGTGAGGGTTTCTGTGAAGCTACGCTGCAGCCTGCTTTTGATTATTTGACCATTAACATTCGGGTCGCTCGGCTCTGGAGCGGGCCGCAGGAGTTTCTGTGGTCGGGATGGGAACCTCTGTCTTACAGAGTGTGTAAGGTGTACATACACTTAAACACACACTCTTACACACACTCTTACACACACTCTTACACACACTCTTAAAATTCCCCAGGAATCCATCATTGGGAAATAGAGTTACAGATTCTCGTCTTTATTTACACACATTTCCTGTTTGGTGGAAGCAGGCCAGCTGAAGTTCACACAGTTCACCGTTCTTCAGTGTTTTTCCATTACATAATGACGCAGTCATGCTGGAAACATCGCCAGCTCACAGCTTCACACCTACTGTAGCTGTACAGCGCCACCTGGTGGACAGAGAACCATCGGCTGCTGCTTCACACTGTAACTCAGCTTCAACGACAACGACTTCGGAGCCGAAAATCATTTACGAGAAGTGTATTTATAATTAAAATAAAATAAAATGTTGAAATATCAATGCGAGTAGAAACACCTCGCTAATCTGACAGACTCTGGGAGTTTAACCTCAAGTTTGTTCTTCATTTCATTTCTCCTCGTTCTCACTTGTTCTCACTGCTCCGCTCTCAAGCTCTCTTATGTTCACTAGTAATGCAGGTAGCTACAATTAGCAAAAAAGATCCTATCAGCAGTAAAAGTTAAAACTCTTTCACTCATCCACAATTTAATCATTCTGTAAAGCAATTAAACAAAATGAAATAAAATGAAAAATCAAATAATTCATATACAACATCAATTAACTCCATGTCTAGCTACTCATTATCAACGCTAGCGTCAGGTAACGTTAGCTTACCCTGAGAGCTGCGGATGAAGAATCTGTATTTCCTTTATTCAGCGTGGAATACCTTCTTTGCTGTTTCTTTTTCACCAGTAACTCCTTCGAAGTTTAGTCTCGGCAGCGTCGACAGAGATGAGGTGAAAAATCTTTCCGAGGCTGACAGGAAATAATTTTACCCTGTGTTTACTTACTTCCTGTGTTTGTGAAACGCACCTGTTTTCAAGCTAAGGTTAGCTAGAAATGTTTTTAGTTTGTTAAACTAAAAATTGCCCAAAAAAGAGTAGTTCTCTAAGATATATAAACCATAAACTCAATGTTAGCTTGTCGGCTAGCTAGTTGGCTAATTATCTGGCTCATTAGTATTAGCCAGAAACATTCATGATAACTAGCATGTTTTGTTGCCCAGAAAGCTTTGTTTGTTTTTTTAACAGTGGTGTTAAATTATAAATTGCCCCCAAAAAAGCTAGCTAGTGTTAAAAGACACCATAAAATTGACACCAAAAAATGTTCAATTGCTGTTTTAATGTTAGCTAGTTAGCTATCTATCTGGCTGGTATTAGCTGGAAACTTTCCTGATAAGTCTTTTATTTTTTATTTTTAGTAGTGGTGTTAAACTACCATAAGATATAAAAACAACCTGGTGTGAAAGTAAACATTGCCCAAAAAGCATAGTTTTTTTTTCATTAACATTAGCTTGTTAGCTCGCTAGGTAGCTAGCTGTCTAACTTTCCTGATAACTAGCATATTTGTTCATTTTAGCAATGTTGCTCAACTAAAAATTGCACAGAAAGCTAGTTAGCTCCATAAGATATATAAACCAGAGTCTTTTGTTTGCTAACATTAGCTTGTTAGCTTACTAGGTAGATAGATATTTAGTATTAGCTAGAATATATTAGCATTCCTGATAACTAGCATGTTTGTGCATTTTAGTTAAACTAAAAATCACCCAGAAAGATAGCTAGCTCCATAATATATCTAAACCAGAATCCATTTTAATTGCTAATGTCATCTTGTTGGCTAGCTAGGTAGCTAGCCGGCTAGTTTATGTAACTCTTTGTATAGCTGGTGTGGTGGTTTTGGAGAAATGCAGTGTTAGAATGGTATAAATTCAGACATTTAGCCAGCGAGTGGTGTTTTCTCTGTCTTTAATAAGACTGATAATGCTGAACATTCATGTTTACAGTTAGCCTGCTTAGCAGCTAATAGTGCAAATCTGAGGATATCAAGTAATGACAGGAAGAAAAGATAAAAGAGGAATACATATTGTTATTTAATCAGTCTGAAGGTGACAGATCATCTTCCTGAAAGTGCAGAGAGTGGCAGCGTCTCGCTCGCTTTATCAGGAGAGAAGCAGGCTGCTGCGGAGGAAACGGGTTTTTACAGAAGATCCGCAGGAGAGTCGCTGAAACCAGTTCACACGTTCTACCTAAATAAATCTCTCTAAATAAATAAATCTCTCTAAATAAATCTCTCTAAATAAATAAATCTCTCTACAGTAGCAGCAAGTTGACATCAAACATGTCTCGTTGCTGTAGCTGTGGTTGTGCAACTTCCTGCATGTTCTTCTGGAGCTGTGTGTGTATGAAACAACAAGCAACAAGCGTTTGGACATATCAAGATACGTTAGAGTGGTGTGTGTGTGTGTGTGTGTGTGTGTGTGTGTGTGTGTGTGTGTGTGAGTGAGAGAGAAAGTCTGTTTCTTGATAGTTTTATTTTTCTGCCTCGTGTTAAATATCCGTCTTTTCCCTCTCCCCCGTGGGAAGCCTGACTCTCTCACTGCTGCAGTGAAGAGGTAAAAAAATGAGCCATGGCCCGGTACTGATCCGAGGCCCGGTACCAATCAAAGGCATGGTGGGAGGTGCGGCTTATGTGCAATGCTATTGGCTGTTGTGGAATTCGGTCAAGCCCTTTGACCTGGTGCCTCGCTGTGTTCCAGTTTCAGAAGGAAACGCATCAACATACGGAATCACATCACAGTTCTTCAGCCATTTCAACGATAATTTAAAATCTCTACAAAGGAGATGTTTTTCTGTCTTTCTGACCTCCTCCATCTCCTCTCGGATGGCATTACATTACGTTATCAACTCGAGTGAAGTTCTACCGGTGAGCAGCAGATGAGGGATCAAGTCGACATCGCGGCAGGCTTCAGGAGCAGGACGTACCCATAGTGCACTGAGATCAGGAACGTACCACGTGATTGTCTGTACTCAGACTGGGTTTGTTTGTTTCCTCCACCTGTAGTGAAGGAGCTGATCGTTTCCCGTTACTCCCTCATGAGCTTTAATCGACGAGGGAATGCCAAATATGGAAATATAGAGAAATCAAACCGCTGCCGCCTCACCGTGATGTCATTGACGTTTTGAAAGGAGGATGCCGATGCCGATGGTGAGCGAGACCATGACGACCGTGCCGGATATCATGAAGAACGCTCTGCACATGGGAATCCGCATGAGCCGGCTGAAGAACGGGCACACGCCGCGCCGCGTGTCCTGATCCGCGCCAGTGCTGGTGGGCGTTCCGAGGTCCAGGCTGCAGCGCTGGTTATTTGGGGAAGTTGGTATGGAGCTGGGAATGCGCTTCACCTGAAGCTTGCCTCTGTTGCGATTGAAGCGGATGCTGTAGACGTGCTGCATGGTGTCCGGCAGGCAGGACAGCACCTCCACGTCCGTGGCCAGTTTGGGCAGGCCGAGGGTGGGCAGAGGGGTGTACGCTCTGCACAGCGGACACTGCAGGCTCTCGGGCTGTGACGACTTTATGTTTATGCGTGCGAGGCATTCCAGGCAGAACGTGTGGCCGCACTGCAGCACTTTGGGCGTGTTGAACACATTGTTGAACTGACTGAAGCATACGGCGCACTCCAGCTCGGGGAGGTCATTGTTACTGTGACCTTGAGCTTCAGAGACATGCGTGGTGCTCGGCGTGGGCACACTGGGGCCGTCTGGTGCGTAAGGAGACCGCTCCATGAGGGTGAACAGTGATGGTGCGATGGGCAGAAATCTGATGAGTCAGTGGCGCAGCTGTAAAGCTGCTGCTGGTCTGAAAAACAAACAAAGATAAACAGACCACAATCTGATTACATTTATTTGCATTAGAAAAGGATTGACCAAAAAAAGAGACAGGAAGTGAGATTGCACGTGCCCAATTCATACCCAGCAGCGGCCCTTCCTTGTGTTAATGACATATTTGCTTTGGAAATGCAAATGGAAGTTTTTGAAGAGCAACAACTCGGGGCCATGCAAAGCAGCAAAGCAGCACCAGCCTGTTTACTGATGGTGTGCACTGTATGTTCAGTCTGGTTCTGACAGCAGTGCAGCCGCAAATCATGGGGATGTACAGTCCCGTCTGAAAGTATTGGAAAAGCAAGGCCATTTTTTTTTCTTTTTGCTATACACTGAAGACATTTGGGTTTGAGATCAAAAGATGAATGTGAGGTGATAGATCAGAATTTCAGCTTTCACTTCCTGATATCCATCCATTTTTCAAGTGATCAAAAATATTGGAACATGTGACTGACAGGTGTTTCTTGTTAACCAGGTGTGCCATGTTAGATAGACTGTTTAAACAATTACCAGCTCTGAATGTCTACTCTTGGTTTGAGCCCTGGGTTTCACTTGTGATGACTGCATTTGTTGTTAAAAAGGATCATCAACGCTGCCTGTGGAGGGTGAGAAGTATAATCAAAGACACCTCTCAACCCAACCATGGTCTGTTTACTCCTCTACCATCTGGGAAATGCTACAGGAGTCTTCACTGTCGCACTAGCAGACTCAGGAGTTTCGTCCCATCAGCTGTCTGCCTTCAGACGCTGAAGTGTACACCCCCATTCTGACCCACGCAAAACAAAACAAAAAAAAACTGTACTGTACAATATTAATGATGTGTGCACTCTTAAATACCATTTGTCATTTGCACTACCATGGTAACGCCCTTACACCCTTACATCATTCTCAACTTGCCTCCTTGCACATTACTGACTAATTACTATCATGCTATATAGTCACCTAATATATATACATCAGATATGTATATATATATATATATATATATATATATATATACTTCATTTCTCTGTACAATGCACCTTCTATATCTGTACATCTAATCTAATTTAATCTACTCTAATCTAATAAACCAACATGAAGAACAGAGAGCTGTCTATGGGAGAAAAATAAGCCATTTTGAAGCTGAAGAAAAGAAAGGAAATCAATCAGAGCCATTGCACAAGCACTGGGAATAGCCAGTACAACAGTTTGCAATGTCCTGAAAAAGAAAGAAACCACTGGTGTTCTAACAACCAGACATGGAGCAGGTGGCCAAGGAAAACAGCAGCAGTTGATGACAGAAACATTGTGAGACCTGTGAAGAAAAACCTAAAAACAACAGTCAGTGACCTCACCAACAACCTCCACAGGGCAGGGGTGAAGGTAGCACAATCCACCATTTGAAGTAGACTTAAAGAGCAGAAATATAGAGGCCATACCACAAGATACAAACCTCTCATTAGCATCATGATAAGAATCAGAAGATTGGAATTCACAAAGAAATACAGAGATGAGCCACAAAAGTTCTGGAATAAAGATGAACCTCTACCAAAGTGATGGAAAGGCCAAAGTGTGGAGAAAGAAAGGACCTGCTCATGATCCAAAACATACAAGCTCATGGGTCAAGCATGGTGGAGGTAGTGTCATGGCTTGGGCTTGCAGCTGCTTCTGGAACAGACTCATTAATCTTTATTGATGATGGAGCTCATGATGGTAGCAGCAGAATGAATTCAGAAGTCTACAGAAACATTCTGCCAATTTACAATTCGCAATCTAATTGCAAGGAACTTCATCATGCAGCAAGACAACGACCCAAAACACACTGCAACACAACAAAGCACTTCATCAGGGGGAAAAGTGGAAGGTTTTAGACTGGACGAGTCCATCAGCAGACCTTCACCCAACTGAGCAGCATTTCACCTCCTGAAGAGGAGACTGAAGGGAGAAACCCCCCAAAACTAACACCAACTGAAAGAAGCTGCGCTACAAACCAGGAAAAGCTTCACAAAAGAAGAATGCAGCAGGTTGGTGATGTCAGTGGGTCACTGGCGTGATGCAGTTACTGCAAGCAAGAGATACGCAACCAAATATTAAGTGGTATTTACTTTAAGACTCTCTGTTCTGTGCCATGTTCTAAGCTGTTTAAGACGTCTAGATGTAAACATCAGAAAATGAGAGCTGAAATTCTGATCTATCGTCTCATATCCATCTTTTGATAACAAACCCAAATGTCTTCAGTGTAGAGCAAAAACAATAGAATTGGCCTTGTGTTCCAACACTTTTGGAGGAGGCTGTATTAATACACTCATTCTAATATGTTATTGTTTCTATAGTAACAGGCCCTTGTAAAAAAAAATAAAAATAAAAATGTAAAAATGTGTGTAATTGTTGATGGTTTGTGAGGAGACGTTTATGAAGCATTTATGGACAATGGAGTCTCCAGTTTTGTAATAGTCAGAGGTAAAGCGGAACTTTAGGTTTTCTGACATCTTTGTGGCATCAGGAACTGACTTTACAACTTCGCAAAACACTAAATGTAACTATAAATGGATAAAAAGTATGATGTGCCATTCTTTAATAAATAGAAAATATTGTAATGGTAATTTGCAGTGGTGTAAGAGGAATAAAACTCTTGGAGACGTGCTGTTAATGGAAAATAATGAACTTCGGAGTGGTAACAGTAACACTGCTTCATCACACACACACACACACACACACACACACACACACACACGGCTGTGGTTATAGTAGCGATGCTTCACCTACCTGGATCTCCCGCTCTCTCCGTACAGAGCCTCCATCACTCGGCCCACGGCTCAGTGTGTCCCCTGCGGCTCTGTCGCTTCATTAAGCCTTCCTGAACCGTTCCTCCTTCTCTCTACATGTCTATCTAAACCGTTTCTCCCACTTCCTCCCTCTCTCCCTCTCTCTTTCTCTCTCTCTCTCTCTCTCTCAGTTCCTGCACTAGTACGCTGGAGTTCACTGTGTGTGGTGGGATTTGCATACAGGAATAACATGCACCAGGAAACACACAGAGTAGTCAAATAACGCTGAGAGACACACAGACAGAGACAGACAGAAACAGCGAGAGATGTGTGTGTGTGTGTGTGTGTGTGTGCAGGTTGGACGTGTGTTAGGTCCAACAAAGGTCAAAGGTCAGTGCCTGTTCAATAATAATAATAATTACCATTACACCACAGCACTGCTGAAAATCGCAGGTTTATATTAATGCACTCGTTCTAATACGTTAGCGTTTCTATAGCAACAGCTCATTCACAGACGGACACTCTGGATTTTAAAAAGCATTGCTATGATGAAGTTTTCTGTAAGGAGACATTTATTTAACATTTATGGAAGGAGTCTCCAGTGTCAGTGCTTTGTAACGGTCAGAAAATCTGACTCAAAACCTGTCCCTAAACATTTCCCCCTTTTTCTGGTCAATTTTTGTTAATAATCTTCACATTTTTTACTAATCCTCATAAAATCTAATAAACCCAACACAACTGATTTATGATTTTATTTTAAATTGTTTATTTTTTAATCATCCCAGAATTAATATTTACACTTAATATAAATACTATTGCATAAATTACAATGATACTATATTTTACAAAATGCTACATTTGATGAGTTTAAGAATTTACTTTTTTAAAATACAGTTACTGCTAAAGTAGCTAAGTCTCTTTCACCCAAACGTTTATATACACATTTATGCACATACATTGTAAAGCTAGTTTGTTTAAATAAAGTATTTTATGAAATAGCAGTGAGAGTCCATTTTAAAAAGAGGGTGGAGCCTAGAATGACCCCGAAAGTCAGGATCACACTGTCGTTGGAGTGGTACATTTTGCCCTTTAGTTAGAGGAACATCATTAAAGGTAGTGGTACAATTTGACCTTCAGCGTCTTTTAGGTCACTCATGGTCTTTTTCTTCATCTCCATCTGTCCACTTTCAGTGATCCCATGCCCACTGTAGCATCAGATTCCTGTTCCTGGCTGACAGGAGAGGAACCTGACGTGGTCTCCTGCTGTTGTAGCTCATCCACCTTAAGGTTTGTTGTTCTGAGATGCTTTTCTGCTCAGCACAGTTGTAAAGAGTGGTTATTTCCCATCAGCTCGAACTAGTCTGGCCATTCTCTTCATCACCAAGTCATTTCCGCCAACAGAACTGATGTTCACATGATGTTTTTTGGTTTTCGTACGTTTCTGTTTAGAGACTGTTGTGTGTGGAAATCTCAGGAGTTCAGCAGTTTCTGAAATACTCAAACTCAAACACCAACAGCCATGCCACGCTCACAGTCACTGAGATCGCCACGATCACGGAGATCTTCCCCCATTCTGATGTTCGATGTGAACGTTAACTGAAGCTCTTGTCCTGCGTCTGCATGCTGTTATACACTGCGCAGCTGCCTGGTGATTGGCTGACTGGACAACTGCATGAATCAGCAGGTCTACAGGTGTTCCTGTTTTTCTAAAGTGGCTGATCAGTGTATATAAACAACTACTTTAAAGCATTTTGTGTTTTGTGTTGTTTGTCAGTTCAAATCTCCAGCACTACGACTCTGTCCTTTGGCTCAGTTTAGCAGCTCGCAAAAAATCTACAAAAAACCCACAACACACGGCATGTTTGATCCACTTCCTGCAGTGAGTCAATTCAGAGTCGAAAGTAGAACGAGACCACGTCACTCAGATGCTCTCAGACGTGAGTGTGAGTGCCCGAGTGTGTTCTCCCCTACCTAAAGAACCGCACCGAGGAGGAGAACACCCCAGGGTTCTGTTCACACACTAAACACTAGCCGCTGTGTACGTGAAGGAACATTTGCATTGTTTATTCCGTATTGAACAGGATGTACCTGTACAGTACTATTTTTGTGTAGATAAAAAAAATTTCTACGCAGGTTTCCACATTTTCAAGTGACTTTACTGCATCACTCTGTGTGTGTGTATGTGTGTGTGTGTATATGTGTATGTATGTGTGTGTGTGTGTGTGTGCCCTTCCTGTTTGTGTACAGTGTTCTTGTATACATTAGTGGTTAGTAAATGCAAAGCAGAAGTGGAGAACGGAAAAACCAAAACAGGTTCTCCATATCAGTGACTATAAACGTTGTAGATCTCCTGTGTGTGTGTGTGTGTGTGTGTGTTATAACACACTCGGGCCGTTTCTTTGCATACTTTGTTTGATAATAGAGAGGAAGGAGAGGAAAATCATGGCTTAGTGCTTGTTCTTTGGTGTGTTTAAGCTGCAGCTCACTCCATCCACACACACCCTCACACTCACAGTGTCAGTGCCGTAAAGAGGATAAACCCGCACCCACATCATTTCCATTGACGAACAGGGTAGAGGGGGTGCCAATACTTAGATAGTCAGTAACTGTACACCTGTGACATGGATAGTGGGAGGAGCTTATACAATGAACGCTGTGTGTAAAGGTCTCAGTGCATTAATGATGTGCGCGTGATGGCAGTGTGTCCCTGAGCGAGAAGTTCTCTCCTGCTCCAGACAGGAAGTTAGTGCTAGCGTTAGCGTTAGCATTAGCATTAGCGCTGGTCAGAAGCGTGCCACTTCCCTGATGCTGGGGGTCGTCCCCTGTGACAGCTGCAGCTGGTGGAGGCCTGAGTGGTAGCTGGCACACAGGAGAGTGCTGGAGTCACACGGCGCTAACGACGCCAACGGCCCTGAGCCGTCCAGAGACAGACTGAACAAACACGCTGCGCGCACACACACACACACACACACACACACACACAAAGATTGTAGTATATCCTTAATCATCAGAATTATAAAATATTGATGTTCATTATTCATGTTGTTGAGTGAGTTGTGTCATTGTGAGCGCTCTCAGAGCCGCGGGTTGCACATCACTATCTGATCTCACTCAGCTAGATTAGAGTCAGATCAGCATACTGTTAATGGTTATGCGACTGTTACTACCTGCCACATATTTATGCACTGATTCCTTAGAAATCTTCTCTGTCTTACAAATTTTCTCTGTGTGTGTGTGTGTGTGTGTGTGTGTGTGTGTGTGTATGTTACCGGCCGTGTTCTGATCCCAGATCTTGACCGAGCTGTCGTGCGATGATGAAGCGACGAGCGCAGGTGAGCCGATGCTCGGGGGGAGGAACACGCAGCACGCCGTCGTCTGGACATGTCCTCTGTACTCCACCACCTTACAACCCGGCTGTCTGAGGTCCCACAGCTACACACACACACACACACATTTACAGAGTGATCAGATACACACACAGGCATCAGCAGTCTCAGCTGTTCAGTAGCATTCAGATAGATACACAAACATGTAACACACACACACACACACACACACACACTGACCGTGGCCTCACAGCCGTGACCCCCGAAGCCGTTGCTGCAGGACAGTAAGTGGTAGCGGTTCACACTCACGTCACAGTGAGTCTGGATGTACTGCTTAGCTGGAAACGTGTTCGTCACCTGCCATGTCCGACTGTCCCACACTCTGTAACACACACACACACACAGACACACACACACACACAGACACACCTATCCTACATTACACAGGAAATCTACAACGTTCATTTCCTGCCACTGCATCTGATTATTATGTGATTATGTGTAATCTGATAAAATTAAAATGAACATGACTTTTTTTGGCTTTGGTTGTGCAGACGTCATCTGCTCTGACGTCTCACCTGATGGTTTTATCTTCTGAGGTTTGGACTATTGAGGTTCCTTCAGGAACCCAACACAGATGAGTTACCTGATACAGAGAGAGAGAGACTTACTGAATAACTGTGTTAATATCAGCAGTAATCACACACACACACACACACACACACACACACAGGATTTATCTGGTGTAGATATCAGAGACACGTCAGTCATTAACCACCACCAAGCGAACGTTCATTGCATCACTGTGACGGCACACACCACTCACAACCGTCACGTTTACTGTTATTCTTTATTCACACGCTGTGTTAATTTCAGCAGTAATCACACACACACACACACAGACACACACACACAGACACACACACACACACACAGACACACACAGACACACACGTTTATATGCAAAAATACATTGTGGGAGGGAATATGATCACACATCCAGCACCTGAGGTGTGTGAGGTGTGTGTGTATAAGGTGTGTGAGGTGTGGGTGTGTGTGTGAGGTGTGTAAGGTGTGTGAGGTGTGTGTGTGTATAAGGTGTGTGAGGTGTGTAAGGTGTGTGTGTGTGTGTGTGTGAGGTGTGTAAGGTGTATGTGTGTGTGAGGTGTGTGTGAGGTGTGTAAGGTGTGTGTGTGTGTGTGTGTATAAGGTGTGTGAGGTGTGTAAGGTGTGTGTGTGAGGTGTGTAAGGTGTGTGTGAGGTGTGTAAGGTGTGTGTGTGTGTGTATAAGGTGTGTGTGTGAGGTGTGTAAGGTGTGTGTGAGGTGTGTAAGGTGTGTGTGTGTGAGGTGTGTAAGGTGTGTGTTCTCTCTCACCAGGTTGCGTGAGATGGTGTTTCGGTGTAAACGCTTCCCGCTCTCGACGTCCCACAGACACATGGAGTTATCACGAGAGCCGGTGCACAGCTTCGAGCCGTCTGCAGCACGGTTATTACACATTATTAACATCAGGGCTTAGTGAAACAGCAACACTGTGTGTGTGTGAGGTGTGTGTGTGTGTGTGTGTGTGTGAGAGAGTGTGTGTGTGTGTGTGTGAGACCTGGGCTAACAGCGACTCCGTTGACGACGAGTTCATGCCCACAGAACGACTGGATGGGGTTTGGACCTCTGGTAAAATCCCACATCAGCACTGATTTATCGCGGGATGCGCTGAAGATCCACGTACTGCCTGCAAAGCAGCCCAGCTACGCACACACACACGCGCACACACACAAGCACACACGCACACGCGCACACACACAAGCGCGCACACACACACACACACACACACACACACACACACACACACACACACACACACAGAAAGACTAATGTGTAACTGTGCCCTGGTTTGTAAAATGACTGCTGATGTAATGAGTGAGCTGGTCGTCAGGGTAACGCTGTGTTATATCTCTGACGTGTGTGTGTGACGGTAAGAGGTTATAACGTGTATTAAATGTTTATGAATGCTGTTACTGCGTTACCTTGGTGATCTCCTTGCTGTGGCCACGAAAACATCTGCACACTTTTCCTGCTCTCCAGTCATACACAACAACTGCCTGAGCGAGAACAGAGACACGCTTCATAACCCATACATAACTCACAGTTCATATCCCGTACGCAGCTATATACACACTTCATAACCCACACATAACTCACAGTTCATATCCCGTACGCAGCTATATACACACTTCATAACCCATACATAGATTAATTAACATAACACATTTGTACACACATATCTCATGCATTTATTTACATGCACACACTTTACACACATTTCAGTGCACATGAACACACACACACTCACTCACCTGGTCACTCCCACCTGACACACACAGGTCAGAGGTCAACGAGGTCACGCAGTTGACAGCATCGGAGTGGGCGGGCTCATACTGCACCACCTGGGGTACAGGTGTAGACTCCGCCCCCTCTCTGGCTCTGCACAGGTAAGAAGGAGGTGAATGACAGATGTGAGCTGATGTGAAGGAGGTGTACAGGTAACGTGTCTCACCTGTAGAGGTCAGAGCGGCGTCGCAGTTTACTCTGCAGTTTCCCCATGCTGCTGGAGAGCACGCTCACCACGCCTCACGCATATCACAGCTGCACACAGCTGCACACACCTGCACACAGCTGCACACACACGATGATATAATACTGATGTCACAAAGCATGCATGACTGTCTTTTATTAACACTTTTATGCATTTCTTTAAAGTAATAATTACAATCTCTGCTTATTTGATCTTTTTTATTAATGTTTTATTTGCCTGCTGTCATCAAACACAGCTTTTCACATTTTTAAAATTCTACTTTTAAATGCAAATGTATGCATTATTAATTAGACAAAGCCTCATTTGCATAAATGCATATAAATTTATTGAAAAAGTTCAAAAAAATAATCAACAGTGTAAATTCTGTACATAATAATATTAATGATATATATTAGTGATCTGTTAGTGACAGTGATCTGTTAATGATAGTGATCTGTTAGTGACAGTGATCTGTTAATGATAGTGATCTGTTAATGATAGTGATCTGTTAGTGACAGTGATCTGTTAATGATAGTGATCTGTTAGTGACAGTGATCTGTTAATGATAGTGATCTGTTAATGATAGTGATCTGTTAGTGACAGTGATCTGTTAATGATAGTGATCTGTTAGTGACAGTGATCTGTTAATGATAGTGATCTGTTAATGATAGTGATCTGTTAGTGACAGTGATCTGTTAATGATAGTGATCTGTTAGTGACAGTGATCTGTTAATGATAGTGATCT
>JAKKZJ010000024.1:548173-555607 GCA_033441845.1 Pangasius mekongensis | reverse complement strand
GAGTGTGTACAGACTGCTGGACCCTTTAGTGTGAGTGTGTACAGACTGCTGGACCCTTTAGTGTGAGTGTGTACAGACTGCTGGACCCTTTAGTGTGAGTGTGTACAGACTGCTGGACCCTGTGTAGAGTGCACACTGAGGTAAACGGGTCTGAGAGGCTGTGCAGAAGCTGGAAAAGATGTCTGAGATCAGACAGGAGTGTAAGAGGAGCTACAGTAGTGTCAGGTGTGTCAGAAGTTCAGGACAGCACAGACAGACATGTCACACCCACAGTCGTGTCACACACTGCTTTTGTGCGCGTGGAGGTGACGGTACCGGTTTACCAGCGGCCCTGTGAGCGCTACTCACCATTCAGGGCGGATTAAAACCACCTCCTGAGGTGGGTGACGGAAAACACATCCGAGCCGCAGCTGCTCAGAAAGGACGCACAATGCAATGAGGACAAGCAGAGACGCGCATTGTTTACAAGCGGTCTCGCGCATGCGCGCTGCTTCCCGTCAGCAGTCCCGCGCATGCGCACTCCGCACGTTCCCGAGTTGGAACGGCGGTTTATCCGATTCACAGAATTATCACATCTTTTGAAACAATAAATCTTTAATATGATGCTTATTCGCACACAAATTAAACGCAACGTTAGCTCTCACCTTTGCTCCGGAAGTCCTCTTGGTCTGTTAGCGAACTCACATTAAATTACAGCCGTTACCTTGGACACCACATTTAGCACCATTTTTTAGTGCGTTATAAATAGAGCAATAAAATCCGCAGAATTTTCTCTCTCTGCATCCACGAACGCAATTCAACCACGAATTAATTCGCTAAAATCCAGAGAAACGGCTTTTATTCGCCTGAAAATCTACCCGGTTTAAACTGACACTGAAGCACGCTCAGCACACACACACTTCCGGAAGGTTCTTCTTCGCTACTTTTTCACCTCAAGATTCCAGCAGCGCCTCCTCTGGTCACGTCTCGTCACTACACCAACCTCATTTCAAAACGGCATTAAAGGCGTCGATTTAAAACAAAATCTTTCTTTTACAAAAAGCTGAAAAATCTCTAGAACATGCCCAAACATAACGGGTTAAGCCTCAGCACCAGAGGATTTGTTTTTGTTTGTCTGTATGGGCCACCCACCTGTCAGTCATTTTATAGACACGCCCCAGCCTCCCTTAACTCCGCCCCCACCCCAGTCTGAAATCAGTAAGCAACCAGCGCAGCCAGATAATTCTTATAAAACTTATAGACTCAGTAAAAGCAGAATAAACCACTCCAGCGCTTTTCCAAGCTGGAGTAGTTTATGAGGGTGACGAAGCTGGACGCAGAATTAGCAATATAGCTCCTGGACAGGTCTGTAAACAAAACCTGTATAAATCTTTGTTTTTTTCATTACAAAGAAACAGGAAACAGCGACTGCCCTATAAATCATTATAAGCTGAATTTTGCGTGTTTATGGTGTTATAACATGGTTTTCAAGCAGCTGAAGGGTCTATTACGTAGCTTAAGATATTAACGATGTTAAGGTTGCTAATACCAGGGCTTAAGAGTTTAAAGAAGGCAGGACGGCGACGGCACTCGTCAGCTTTCTCATAAACCAGTAGGAGCCGAATTTTGTGTGTTTATAAGGAACAAGGAGTGAAAAAAACATTCAAATCTTATTCAGCTCCACCTACTGAACGGTTATACACCTATATATATTGTTTTAAATATTGCATAATGCACCTTTAAAGGTAGACAAGAGCCGGAGTGTACGTGTACCATGCTGTAGCTATATATATTTAACTAGTTTGTGTTAAAAAAGAAAGGGATTACTCTCTTCACAGCAGATTTAAATCACTCATGTTTGCCTACAGAGACAAAAACTGACCCGTAACTCCCTGAAGACACGCTGCTGCAGTGTGTCCGAGGCTCGATCATCTGGACTGGACCCTCCAACCTTTAAAGTACACAGAACCCCAGCACCAGGACGCATCTGTCCTGCTCTCAGCTGGTGGAATGAACTTCTCAACTTCTCCAGACTGGAAAACAGCCGAGTCACTGGCCTACTGATACCTTTTGATGGAGACTACAAAGCACTTCATACACTTCAGTATTCACTGCCCCCGTGTGAGAGAGATCAGCATCCATTTTGTTCTATTCCAGAGAACTTCCAGAAGGAGAACGGGAGAACTTCTTCCCACAGAAGATTTCTTTGTTTATGTGAAATAAAATGAATGAAAATGTAATCAACACGTGTAATACGTAAAGACAAATCTGTACAAATGAGTGAAGTGACTCCAACTGGTGCGTTTCGCAAATGTATTGGGTCCAGGTCTTAATCGCAGCCATGACAATTTGTTTTTAAAAATTCAACCAGAAAAAAAAGGTGCAATGAAATACGCCACACACCCAAACATCCCCAAACACACAACCACCCAAACATCCCCAAACACACAACCACCCAAACATCCCCAAACACACACCCACCCAAACATCCCCAAACACACAACCACCCAAACATCCCCAAACGCATCCGCCCAACCATCCCCCCCCACACACACACAAACACACACCCACACACACACACCCAAACATCCCCAAACACACCCAAACATCCCCAAACGCATCCGCCCAACCATCCCCCCCCCCCACACACACACACAAACACACACCCACACACACCCGCCCAAACACACACACGGTCATTTACACATTTACACTCTTCAGTTACGGCAAGTTGAATATGAACAGTAACAGTACGGAGTAAACAGGAAATTATCGATTTCTTCAAACATGAACTTGGTTTTTTTTGTTTGTTTTTTGCAAAATTGAACAAAACAGTGAAGAAGCAACATTTTGCAAGTTAAATGAAGCGCAGTTCCACCCGCACCGGAGACAATTTTCAGCCAGGAATCATCAGCATCGTTACTCAACATCCAGGACTCGCCTTATTGCATCTCGGACACGAGCTGGTGAAGACGCGTGCCCTCGTCCCTCTGAGTCTAAACAACACAGCGGAGGTTATTGGGTTTCCTGCTGTAACACACCCGAGGAGGTGCATTAAAAACAACAAAACATGACACTAAAACGTGCAGAAATAAAAAGACTGGAATTTAATACGGTATTTTTCTTAAAGCTTAATAATTAATAATAATTTACACTCTATAGCCTTAAAGTGACGCTGCAGCTTTAAACTAGACCTGTGCCGATATCGGAGTTTATCAGCATCATTCTTGATGTAAATGAAGGAATAAAACACCGTGTGTGGTGCTGTTCCAGGAAAATAATCAACACCGGTGTGGTGTGATGAAGCAGAGTCACTGTTACCTCCTCAAAGCTGATTATTTTCCTCTAACAGCACACCCCGAAGTGCTTTATTCCTCCTACACCACAGCAACTTCACAACCATCACAAGCTTCTATGAATTACAGAACGACGTACTTTTTATCTGTTTATAGTTACGGCTAATGTTGTGGAACGTGGTTCTCACTTACGTTATAGCAGCTATAACCAGTCTGACACTGGAGACTCCTTCCTTAAATGTTACACAGATTACAGAAAACGTGTCCATGTCAGTGATGTCAGCGCCCGCTGCACAATTCTGCCTTTTATTCGGGAAAAAAAAAAAGTTTACGTTTGTCAGTGAATTGCATTATGGGATTGCTCTTTCCGAGAAGTACGCATGCTACGCTCCTCCTGAATGGGATAAACTGGGAACGGGAAAAATTCCAACCTCCATCCCGGTGAATCCCGACATCCTGATGAGTTGATTTTCAGCACACGTCTATTTTAAAGCGCTTGGGTTTTTTTTTTTTTTTTTTTTAAACGCAAATATTTATCTCACACGTTAGATGTTTAAATGCCAAAGCTGGATATTATGTGCATTTTACATAAACACAGATTTCTGAGCGCATGTGCGATCGTTTAGAAATCTGAAAGGAAGAGTTCGTCTCGTATCGTATCGTCTCATGCACACTCGACAGTCAGAAAGAAAAACAGGACCGGTCAAATACACTCGTTCAACAACAAAAAAAAAAAGCAGTAACAGTATTTTACATCTTTTTCTCTCCTTTTTTCAAGCCGTCAGTTGTGCAATATCAATGTCTGTCAATACATCTCCTATTTTATGTACATTATAAATTACATCACACTCCACAGCGCAGAGATTAAACCTGTACTCTAACCACCGTCCTGAGAACAGGTGGGTTTTACAGAGCGAACTGATACGGGACGTGTCAGTAATTCAGCTCACGATAAGAAAATAAAAATAATAATAATAAAAATAATAATAAAGTGACCGGGACAGGGTAAGGAGCGCCTCTCCATCACATCAGAGTTTCCACGCTAGCTTAAATATCGTGCTGTGGAACTGATAATCAGCACACACTCAACTGAAAGAAAGAATGAATGAATGAAAAGGAGGATGGAGAGATAACGAAAGAACGGGAAAAGATACCGAATCGTGCCTATCTACACAAGCCTGGTGTTTATGTTTATTTGAACGTTTATGTTAATGAGATCAGTGAGGCGCGACCCTGTAACTTCAGCACAGTGTTGTGATGAGAGCATCGCCGCGGTGACTTTCCCTGAGGGCGGGGCTTGAGGGCGGGGCTTGAGGGCAGGGTGGGGCTTGAGGGCGGCCCTTTACAGCCCTTTAATGTACAGGACACGACCAAATATGGGCGTCTGATAGACCAAAATAAAACAGGTCCCCAGAAAGTGTGCGTCGGAATAAAAGCGGTCTTCTCAGCCCTTTAGCTCCTGATCCACACTAACGCTCGGAGAGTCAGAGAACACCAACACTGCGGTGAAATCTCAGCGGCAGTCACGTGTCGAAAACCTGTTACACGTCACGCACGTCACAGCGCTGCCACTGCGTCAGCTTTTCATTCGGGACACGGCTGCCGTGAATCGTGTTCCGCTGAGAGAAACCGAGCGCTCGGCTCTCACACCTTCACACCGTGGATAGAACTACTTTATGTACATATATAAACACACAGACACAATGTAGTCACGTGTACGTGGTCCGCGTGTCAGTGCGCCTCCTCCGCTCGCCTTCCGCACTTTATCTGACTGGCCAAGATGGCGGGAGATTTCTGACGAGCTGCTGGACTGAGCCACGGGACACAAACTCGAGGAGGAAATAAAAAATATCACTGACTGAGCGCTGTTCTCTGTGTGTGCGTCACTTTTGTGATTTCTACACAAAGGTTTGTTTAGATATTTTTCTGTCGCTGTGTCTCTGACCAGTGAATAAGTGTTTCTACAAGGACGCTTTCAGCCCTACACACACCTCGGATGGTTTTTTTTTTTTTTTTGCTTTTTGTTTCATGTTTAATTTGGATATGTAAATATGTGCAGTGTGAACCTGAACCACTGCACAGCAAACGATTCAAAAGAATCAATTCGGCTCTGATTCGGACTCGGAAAGCTCTGATATTCGCTTTGTATCAACAATACAATAAAAACGTGCTACTTCCCAGTGAATTCTATCGGATCAGAACCGGATAAAGGGTGTCCGATAGTCACGTTACCTTATCATCACGGTTTATGACATTATTACCTCATACCCGAGCAGAAGTCCTGTCCAAAACACCGAACCCGGGGAGACACTAGGTGCCCTACGTAGGCAGCCTACTCCCAAACGGGTCACTAACCAATTCTGACGCGTTCGCGTGTTGAACACGTCGTCATGTTGTGTATTCGTCACGTGACCCTGCGTGATTTTTGGTGAATTCTAGCAACAGTTCTCCAACTTTCCACCAGATAAATTAAAGATGAAATAAAAGAAAAACACAAAAGACAAACGAATAAAGCATCAGGTCCAACAAAAATGGGGCACGACCAAATATGGGCGTCTGATAAACGAAAATAAAACAGGTCCTTAAAAAGTGCGCGTCAGGATAAAACGTGTGTCCTCTCTGGCAGACGAGACGCTTTACGAAGACGCCGTCTCTTCGGGCTGCGTTTCCTCTTCCTTATTGGACGAGCTTCCGTTGTCGTGGATACCGAGTCTCTGAAGCTCCTCCTCTGCCGTGACCCACGTCGCCACGGTGACCGTGTGCTCCTCCATCTGCTTCTGAAGACTGTCCATCTCCTCCCTGCAGACACAGAGACATGATGAAGATGATGGATGTGATCTGTGTGTGTGTGTGTGTGTGTGTGTGTGTGTGTGTGTGTGTGTGTGTGTGTGTGTGTGAGAGAGAGAGAGAGAGAGAGAGAGAGAGTGAGTGTGTGTGTGTGTGTGTGTGTGTGTGTGTGTGTGTGGTCTGGTCCAGGCTTTACGACAATCATTGACTGAACCATTGTCCTCTTAGCCAACAGTTACAACAGTGTGTGTGTGAATACAAACTGTTTCTCTCTCTCTCTCTCTCTCTCTCACACACACACACACACACACACACACACACACTCACTCTCTCTCACACACACACACACACACTCACTCACTCTCTCTCTCTCTCTCTCTCTCTCTTTCACACACACACACACACACACACACACACACACACACACACGCTGTGCATGTCCTGATTTTGAGTGACAGGTATCAGTTAGTAACAGGGGGTGGAGCCTATGTTACATTTGGTCAGCCAATCACAAAGTAGACCATGTGACATCACCACTAGATTCTCGTTTCTCTTCTTCAGCTTGACGTTAGCCTAAAGTTAGCTAGATTGCTATTGCATTAATTTTAGCTACGCAAACTATTTAGCTCACAGTGCTGTGTTTAGCTTCGCTAATGTTGCTAATCTGTTTTATTGTATAGCTAAAGGTAGTATTTTATGCTAAGTGCTAAATCAGATTTAGCTTCAGCTCCTGTCATGTTGAGCTGGAGACGCCTGTCACTCAGCAGGATGCTCTGCGTGTGTGTGTGTGTGTGTGTGTGTGTGTGTGTTTAAGGAAACCGCAGCTCCATTTGACCATGCAACCTGAGGCTGTGTGTGTGAGTTTGATCCACAAAAACCTGTCAACACTCAGATCAACAAGCTTCTTGCGCACACACACACACACACACACACACACATGGTTCTACTTGATCTCTTGGTGTAGACAGATCCTTCGTAAGCGCTTCCTGTCCTACAGAGAACTTTTAACACTTGTGTTTGTACAAGTGTACACACACACACACACACACACACACACACACACACACCTGTAGAGTTGTTGCTGTACTAATGGAGACCCCACAATGTCTAATGATGTAGAAAAAGATTTTTGTTGTTAAGATTCGTATAAATATAACTGGAAAATTCAGATTTAGCTAATGACCGAGGCTAACAACGTAGCAGCTTTATACAGACAGCATACAGACACAGTGAGAGCAGAAACTAGACAGAAACATCCGGAACATCAACATCTACCTCAGATGTACTGGAAATCACACACACACACACACACACACACACACACACACACACACACAACAGGAAGTGTGTGTGATTATTTGAAAAATTCAGT